>JAVDOI010000007.1:26420446-27030446 GCA_032191485.1 Leptoclinus maculatus | reverse complement strand
AGCATGGAGAGTTCCCAGAGGGCAATGCAAACCCACTTATCCCTTCACGTATTCAGAGTGCTGTGAGTAACGTCGAGCTGTGGCTGCGTGGGCTCAGCTCCGCAGCAGGAGGTCAGGGAAGTGTGCTGTTCCATTCCTATAATTCAGAGACTTCTCCCGCTGGAGCGTTGATGTCACTTTGTGATTATTACAGGGTGGACGTCCTTGGACTGTAAGCGAACTGTGAGAAGGATGAATGAGCTGCCGGTTTCCTGCCGGCTCTGCCGCGCCGCTGCTACCGCTCCGACACCGATTACCGATGTTTAAAAAAAGTAAAATAAAAAAAGGACAAAGACCTCGGGGTGCTGAGACACCGAGAAAAGAGAAAGGAAAGGGCTTTTATGGCTGTGATTTAAAGACCTGCTTGAGGAGGGAGAGCTTTTACACTGAAAGGGAACTTTATAAAGACGGTGATTTGCTGAATAACACATGTAAGAGAGTCTTTTTAACAGTATGTCTTACTGAGGATTATATGTTCGACGTGTCGACGCAAAAACATTCGCAAATGTGAGTCGGATAAGATAAGAAGCTACAAGATGAAAGGATATATATGTATATATATGTACACATACACATGTATGTACGCTTGTTTCCGACCTCTTTGATTGTTCCTCGAGCGTCGAGGTCGGGAACCGCTGCACCAAACCACCACAGGTGCTAAATCACAACCTTATAAAATGTGAAGTGAGACTGTAAATCCCACGAAGGAGAAGAAACGTTCTGCCGAGCGTTAATGAGACCGATAATAATAAGCCGAGAAGCAAAGGAGGAACAAAGCAGCAGTTTCACTTTCCAAAGAACGAGGAGGAGGGACGGAGCGAGATGGAAACGAGCGAACTGAGATCACTGATATCACCTTTTCTTATTGTGTGGAGGTTTGATCCGAGGTGAGCCCGAGGCAAAGACGAGCTGCACAGAGTGTTGTATTACAGAGGGTGAAATGAATGTTAAAGACTAGAAAAGTGCTCTCAGTAGAGAGCAGATCAGTCTCGTTTTACTCTCCCAAACTAAGAAGAGGAGAATCTCACTCGACTGTCCCTCCCGGCTCCCTCATAGTCAAGATGAAGGCAGAGATCTTAAAAAGCAGGGATTTAATATTTAATCACATTGTATTGTGCCTGACTGTAGTGGAACCAAACATATCGGGTGTGGAATTAATCTGCAGACGCTCTGGTTCAAACTGAGACCAAACTTTGTCGTTTTTGAGCCACTACAAAAACTACTGCAAGGCGTGTTTTTAGCCTAAACGGAAATTACCTTTGATGGTATATAGCGGTCAATAAAACGTCAACAAAATGTATGAATCTCTGCAACAACAAGAGGTTCTTGAGCGAACAGTCACATGTGAACGTGAAAAGAATATTAGGTTGATGGGTCGAGCAGTACGCGAGATTAGGCGTGGACAGACGGACAGAAGTGTGCGCACACACACACACACACACACACACACGGCCGAACGCATGATCTCCTAATAAAGAGGTCAATGCTGTACTATACAGTCAGGACGGACGAGTCTGGATACAGACTTCATAATCCAGGATTCTCTGTGGCCCGTTTTAAAGTCAGATTTAAATGAAGTTCACTTGTGCTCTGAATAGAGTATAGTTTGTTGTGTTTTGATGCTAGTGCAGATATTTCACAGTTTCAGGACGGATACATTCATAGATATCATTTGAAACCTTATTTTGAGGATTTTTCTCATTAAACAAAAGACACTAAAGTTGTCAAATGTTGACCAAACACAAGCAGCCAGGCAAGAACTTTGAATTTGTGAAGAAAAATAACGAAAGAAACTGAAACCTCAACAACAACATGCTCGATAATGTCACGTAGTCTATTTTGTATACCTTTCTGTTGATGTCACCTCGCGACGTTAGAGTTTAAACTCTCTCTCTCTCTCTAAAGCAAACTGTCAACACTGAGCCTTCTAGTTCAAACTGACTCTATCTGAGCACACACACACACACCACACACCACACACACACACACACACACACACACACACACACACCCCCTCCTGTTGACTCGAACAAACAGAAAACAGCGTTGTGTTCCTGACTGATTCCCTTTTCCATCTGATAAATCCGGGTGCATTCTGCAGGTTCCATCAGGAACAATCCCTCCGTCTTCATCCGTAATCTGAAAAAGCTCAGCTGACTCCAGACCTGTTTTTATCCTTTAATACCAGAAATGTTGACTTTCTTTCTTCCTTTCTTTACACACTGTATTTACAGGCTCATGGCATATAAAGGTATGTCCACACCGTGTCTTAAACCAAGCAGAGAGTTGATTCAGACACTTGTTGTGTGACGCAGACTTGCAGTGAATACGTCTCCGACGTTATAAACCCGTTTGGTACCTTTGGTATCTGGGACGTCCTCAACATGTTTCAGCTGTGATTGATGAAACGTCGTCGACATGGAGGTAAGAGCCCCCCCCCCCCCCCCTCTCCGTCACATTTAGCCTGAGTGACGCAACACTCAGATTTGAACCCTAAACTGCAGCTAGTTTATTTTTCTCGCTCTGACCTTGAGTTGCACGGCCGACTCCACGTGGTTGTCGTAGACGAGGACGTCGGCGATGAGGCTCTCTCTCCCCTTAGAGAAGGAGGACGGCCCCTCCGTGACGTTCTGCTCAACGATCACCTTCAGCAGAGCGTGAGCACACCGGGTCCCGTCCCACACCTGGAAAAGAATGAAAGAAATAAAAACCAAAAAGACACACGACGCACACGATGGGCCATTCGTGGGTCTGTCTGTTCAAGAATGTAAGGGTGTCAAAGCTGTCGTACAGCGACTCGGCCCGGCGGTGATGATCTCAGGTGCTTGAGGAGAAGGATTACAAATCTCTCCTCCGTCTAATAAACTAATGATTTTGGAGAGCATCCTCCTCTCCTGGTTGAACGCCTTGTTGCGTAACGAGCAGGAAGCCCCCTCAGAGCAGCTTTAGGGACCAGAGAGAGCCGACTGGCAGCAGAACCAGCGCTCGCTGCCAAAACCGTGTTCAAATGTAACTCCTCCGTCAGCCTCGCTGGCAGGACACCAGCCCTCGCGTACAGCCTTCGCTCCTTGGAGCGAAAAACTGGAGGTGGAAGTCGATCTACTACGAGACAGACGAAGACCGAACAGCTCCATCGTTCCAGAGGGACAACACAACATTTAACTACTTCAGTTTCCAAATCAAAGCATGTGGAAGTTTAAAAAGAGAGAGACGTCAGAACAGCTTCTTACAAGAACATCGACGACGGAGAGAAACAGAAAGGAGACACACACACACACACACACACACACACACACACACACACACACACACACACACACACACACACACACACACACACACACACACACACACACACACACACCATCGTAACTGTATTGTCTGTCTTCCATGTTTATGTCACTATATGACATATTGTTTTTGTTACATTGCTTTTTATGTTTCCTGCTTTTAAACTTCAGCCTCAGATCTGTAACCGAGCCCCCGGAGGGAGGCCCGGGGGATCTACTCTACGATTTTATATCTAGAAACTAACGGAGCCATTTGCTTCTACGTTCCAAAACTTGTAGAAACTGTGGAGGTTTCATTAATTACTGATGACCCCCCCCCCCCCCACACACACACACCTCCACCTCCTCGTAGCAGAGACAGTACCAGGGCAGGTTTGTCTGCCTGACTCATTGATCCTCTATCTGACTTGCTGGTTACAATCTATAGCTCCTGCCACGGCTCTGAAATATCAGACTGTGCTGTGCATTAATAATAGATGGCGCTGTCCGTGGTGCTGAAGCAGCAGGCGGATTTGTAATCGACCCTCCGGCCCTTGAACGCAGACTGGCCAATCACAGCGCAGCGTTGTCCAGGGTCCGACCAGGGTCCGACCAGGGTCCGACCAGGGTCCGACCAGGGTCCGACCAGGGTCCGACCAGGGTCCGACCAGGGTCCGCCTCTGCTCCACAGACTCATCGATGGTTTCACATGTTCTTCATGTTCAGGCTGGTTTAGTGGGTTTGGAGCTCGTCGTTAAATGTTGTGCATCAGTGATACTCGTTACCCGGAGAGGTTGAAGGAGATATAAGTTTTATAAATGTTACGTTTGCACCACATATGGGATTCATCTAGTTCTGCAGTTGAACTGCACATCTTGTAGCGTTCTTACCCTCAGCAGGGTGCACGAGGAGTCGATGGGAGCTTTGGCCAGCAGCTGGCAGGTCAGGTCGAAGTAAGCTTTGGGCTGAGCGGCAGACAGAGGGATCGTGGGAACCGGGGGGAGGAGGGCCTGGCTGGAGGTCCAGGATCTCAGCTCCTCCACGGTGCGACGGTCCTCCCGGTCCAAGTGGAAGGAGCGGCTGGAGGTCCGCGGCTCCATGGATCCGCCCTCCGCCCCGTCAAACGCCAGCACGGAGAAACCGAAGGTGTTGACCAGCGTCATGGAGTTATTGAAGAACTGGACCTGTGAGGAGAAACGTGGAAACTTATCCCACTGATCTCTTTGGCATTCATCTCCAAGTTACATGATCTCACATTGAGAACAATACTGGGATGTTTGAGTTCCTGCCTACAAAACCAAAACATTTACAATTAGATATGAAGAGCATAAGAGTTTAATCCCGGCCGGACCTTGACTCTGTGCAGGCGGACGATGTCTCCGACTTGAAAGACTTTGGGATGGTCCTCCAGCTTCTCACAGAAGACAGTGCAGCCGATCTTCTGGTTGGACTGATCGGTGATCTTCAGGGTGGAGCAGAAGTCTGTGGAAAGAAAACTTCATGTGGTCAGAACCAATACTGCAACCGCCGGTAAAGCTGCATTCTCTCTAGTGTCCACCAGGGGGCGACTCCTCTGGTTGTATAGAACTCTATGAGAAAATGACTACTTCTCTCTTGATTTATTACCTCAGTAAACATTGTAAACATGAGTTTATGGTCTCAATCTCTAGTTTCAAGTCTTCTTCAATACAGCATGATGTTCATTTAGTAACTTATGGTCCATTTAGAGTCAAACAGACCTCAAAGATTGAGGTCTGGCTATGCGAGATGACTCAGCAGCAGACTCTCGTTCAGCGAGTCAGCCCTGCAGCACACAGAGGCCAGCAACGCTAGAGAGAGACGGCGGGTAACAACAGCTGAGTGAGTTTCATTTAGTTTCTGCAGAGTTTGAATGAAGCGTGTTTTACAACGGTTTAACAGTCCGAGTTCAGTGAGGGGGAGAAACTTGAATTTAGAAGGTGTACGGTTGTATTATTCTGTTTAATAAGGAGAAAGGGTGTAAGAGTATTTCCTTTCATGACATTTTGTTTGTAAATTCTTTTATTCATTAAACTAAAAGAAGCTAAACAACGCGATAATAACGCGTTAACTTGCCCAACACTAACACACACACACACACACACACACACACACACACACACACACACACACACACACACACACACACACACACACACACACACACACACACACACACACACACACACACACACACACACACACACACACGCACGCACGCACGCACGCACGCACGCACGCACGCACGCACGCACGCACGCACAGAGATGTGTTTGATCTGTGTGAATACGACGTATGTCTTATCTTCTGTGTAACGTAGCGTGTGTGTGTGTGTGTGTGTGTGTGTTTCTGGTGTCTGATTCGATGGATTTTTCTAATATCTCTGTTTACTTTAAAAGATGCCTGAAGGGTCCAATATGAATATGATGACAGAGTCTGGACAGTTTCCAGTCTGGGTGCAGCTTTTTCTCTCTCATCCTTCCCGAAACACAACACAACACAACACCCACGCACACAATAACACACACACACACACACACACACACACACACACACACACCTGTGCTGCACGGCTGCAGGTCGCCTCAGACTGCACGGTCTGGTGTTTATTATCTCACCATCATGAAGTGGAGATGATGACGTCGGCTGCAGAGTGTTAAACGTGACTCCGGAGGTTCAGTGGATTCCATCACAGCAGCTTCTTACGCGATGTTGACGAGCGCTGAAGCCGTTAAAGCCGGAGCAGCCACTGTCTGGGTTTAAACCTGCTGCTGGGGCTTTAAAGAGCTTCATCGCTCCTCAACAAAAACATATATTTTGCCTCTCCGCACCTTTCAGAGCGCGTTTTAGGAATAATGTGAGAGGTTTCCATTCAGACAAAAGCTCTGGCTCAGCACTGATCCAGCTTATGTCTCGTCAGGAGAGCTTTTTCTCTTATTGTGTCTGTCAGCTTGTCTCACAGGAGGTGATGTGGTTCATGTGTTTGGGTCTCTTTTAACAATAACTATCAATCTTTCTGACATTTCTCTTTTCTAACGGCTGCCGAGCATCTTAACGTCTCTGTCCGTGGTGCTGAAACTCTTTCAGCGTTTCACTCTGTGGAGCTAAAGAGGAGTTACTGTTCTTGCACTTACATTACATTACGATGCCTTCAGGCTCTGCTCAGTGAACACGAGCACCGGCTGAAGGTACATTATAACGTTATCACGATGTGTTCACATGTCATCTGTGAAATGCAGTGTTTGTGATAAACTTGAATAAATCCAGTAGTTTAGAGGAGATGTTTTCACAACATCAATAGATATTAGAGATGAATTATGATCTCTTTACACTAACTCTAATAATACATCATTAGAACTATTATTTGATTCACTTATTTGAATTTGCGGTTTAGATGAACAGTCTGGATCCTTGTAGACCAGCTGCTATAATCAAAGAACAAAGGGATGTGTATCTGTGAATACTGTATATACAGTATATACTGTATATACAGTATATACTATATATATCTATATATAGTATCTGTGACTCTGATCCGGTGCACCACTAGTTAGAAGGTATTCATAGTTTAGATATGACTAAATGTTGATTCTAGAGCAGCAACAGTTACGTTTATGACAGTGAAGTCACTTCATAAAGTCCTGAATATTTGACTGGAAACAAATGTAAAATGCCAATAAAATGAATAACATTTCAGAGTTCATAAAGAATAAATAAAGGATGTTAGTTCCAGACTGAACCTGTGCCGCGGCTCTTGAACGGCTGTTTGAAGAAGACCACCACTCCGTACGCGTTGACCACCGATCCGGCCTTCAGGTCGTCCAGTCGACTGTACGTGTATTTAGGAGCCTTGTTCCTGGAAACCTGAGGAGAAACAAAACCTGGAGGTTAGCATGCTACGCTACATGCTAATGTCAACACAATGTGCAAAAGTTCCTCTTCACTGTTACATCACCTGGATGTCACACTGGTTATGTAGCCCCGACTACGCAAACAAGTGTTTTTATTAGAACGATGTTCTGCAAGTACACACAGTCACTGTGCAATAACCGTTCCTAGTAGAACCACAACGTTATTCAAATGATGAAGTCACGTTTGTTCTGACTCGTGTCTGGGTTTAAGGAATCGGCTACAATCACAGCAGCTCACGGCGTCCGTCGAGCACGCTCGGTATTTAATCACGACACTAATCCTGCACGATATCGTGCAGAAAAGCCCAAAATAAAACCTTGTGATGAGCAACGTGAACGAGGAGCCTCTGGATCGTTTGTCTTCATCAGAGCCGACTGTGATGAAGACAAAGTGACGTTTCAAAACGACTAACGACGTAAACTTAGCATTTAACTCAACAAACGTCGTCTCTGATGAACGTTGAAAGCAGAGCGAACGGACGACTGAAGTTCCCGACGTCCTCCGTCAGTCAGACGTGGTTTTCAGAGGATGATGAAGATGTGAAAGATGAGCAGACGCTCTTAAAAAAAGAAAAGAAGAAGAGAAAACCAGAGCGGCGGTCTGTCCAGAATGTATTTTTACCGGCATTTGTTCTCCAGCGCAGATCAAAACTCAAAGAGTCGGAATTAAAATCAAGGCTTTAAATTGTGATCGCAGGCTTTAATCTCCTTTTATAGACTGTGAGCGTTACTCCGTCTGTTCATTTATTCTGTTCTGAAATGTTTATCAAAGCTTCATCTTGTATTTAAATATTAAATCCATGTTTTACTATATTACGATGATCTTGAACGGTCTCCGTGAATCACAGCAGACTTCCGTGTTCGTTCTCACGTCTCTGCGCGTCGACAGTCGGACGCTGGTTTTGCTGCTGGAGGTTTTCTGCAGGATTACGTTGCTCCAAAGAGTCAGATCTTTGCTCAGCTTCTTGTTCTTGCTGTGGGGTCTAAAGGTAAGTAAAGTAACAATCCTGCTCTCCACACCATCACCACCACAGAAACACAAGTGGTCTGTGGAGACCCCCCGATCCAGCCGGGCAGCTGACATAAAGTCTTCCCGACAGATACAAGACCTCCACAACACACGAGACCCTCTTCAGCTAAGCGGGGCCGTCAGACTCTGACCTCAGCGGGGAGCGCAGAGCTCCTCTTGGAGGCCGGCGAGGATCTGGGATCAGGAGGAGGAGGCGGCGGGCGAGACACCTGAGGGAGGAAGACGGAGAAGAGATACGTTTTCTTACAAACCACAAACGAGCGGCACCAGAGTCCACTAGGAAGCAGACCGAGACCCTCCCTTCCAAGTGGTCTCGGCCCTGTTGTTTGGTCCACATCAGAGTTTGATTGACAGCCTTGACACCAGCTCAAACACACCTTTGTGCAAGAAGAACACTGAGAAAGAGCCTCTTTATATAAGCGCACACACATGCATATTACTCAAGAGGCCTCACGTAAACACAGGCGTCGTCTCCAGACAGCAGCAGGTTACAGGGGTGCAGCTTGTCCTTGTTAAACGTGGGAGATCTGCGCACAGTGAAGCCAGAGGTCACCACCAAGTCCTGCAGGAGAAACAAGAGCAACAACAAGCAAAGAAGCCGGGGATTAACAACCGAGAGCCAAGAGATAAATACACATCCCTCTTTCCCAGAGGGAGGACAGATTGATGGCGCGTCCTCGGAGACGTTAAGGAAGACATCACGACAAGTCGCAGACGATAAGCCGGTGTAAAGATGGAGATTGTCTTTTGTTCGGCGTGTCAGCTGCTCCTGGGACAGCTTTTTAAAGCCCGGCGCTCAGGGCTGACAAAGGGAAGCGCAGAATGTCTGAATAATCACGTTTACTGAGACACACAGCCTGACGGGGGAGTCTGTCATCTGCAGCCGTGCACGGGCCGCGATACGACTTCCTGTCTTCGACGAGCGTTACGCCGCTTTGAGTTGCATCAAGATGCTGCTGACGGGGGGGGGGGGAGATTATCCCTGATGCATTCACTGTCCCTGTCCAGGTCAAAACCCACCCCCAAAAAAACTGACGGTGAAGACATTTTCGGCTTTCATTAGCAGAGAGATAAAGTTCCCATGACACGGCTGTCAGAGTACCATTTGATTCACGTGTTTCCTGTGAAAACAGAACAGTTCGAACAGTCTTCGTTCGTCCTCTTCACGGAGTCCGACGTGTTGCACCTCCGTGTTTCTACAGGAGCCCACAGCGGACAAACGCTCGCTCTAGAGGGAGCCTTTTGTGTTTTTAACCTTTTTTTTGTTACCTGTAGGCCACCGTAGTTCTAAAGGAGGACTGAGCCAGAGGGGTATTCAGTTGGATGCAATCTGCAACCCCACCACTAGATGTCACTACATCCTACACGCTGCTCCTTTAAGTTCACTATGCAGAACGGCCCATTTTAGAACAATGTGTATTATATTATTGGATCATAATGGTTAATGTGAGCATCACTTTAACTGGTGAAGGTGGAGCTAATCTTAATTACTTCTTAGACGTTACCTGCTGGGTAGCTTGTGATTCCCCCCCCCCCCCCCCCCCAGGGATCATTAAGTTTTATCTTAATATGCATTACATCATCGTTTATTAGTTTAATTTATATATTATCTAACGGAAAAGCAAGGACTCTGTGGGGGTGTGCATGTGGGTATGTGCATTGCATATCTTTGAGAACCTGTTCGACTTCACACTCGGGTGTTTTGCTGAGGAACCCAGGGGAGCGATTTGTTGAATTTGGTGCAATTTGGACATAGCTGGATGCTGGAAACACTGACGTTACAACCAAACTCTGCAGCACGTCCGGGATCAAAAATCCAAAGGAATCAGACCGCTCTGAAAAGGGCCCACGCTCCCGAAGGTTATTAGATGAATAAAAGTGGAGCAGAAGCACAATAATTCCCTCTGAGATGTGCTGGAGAAGCAGTACAAAGTAGCAAGTAAAGACAAGTAAGAACAGCACTTGAGTAAAATGACCATTGTCACGGACACGCCTCCTCTTTTCATCTTATTGAAAACAACGTAATGAAATCTCATCCGCATTGGCATGAATATTAATATCAGATAAAAGGCTTTCAAAGCGTTCTGCATTCAAACCCTCACAAGCATCAAGGGAGCAGCATCTCTGAGCTCTCTGTTCGACACCGTCGACGGACATAAATCACTTTAAATGTAATAAATCACGTTATTCCAGCAGAGTGACGGGATTAGGTTAAAAAACAAATAAAGAAATCAGAGCCGGTTGATCGTCTGTGCCAGATGTGAAGATGAACGGCAACATTAAAAAAGGCAGTTTATGAAAGCAAAGACATCCAAGAGAAACATAATGTGGATACTCATTGGTTCACAGCTTCTAAATGACTCCATTAAAACACACCGAGAGGGAGAACAACCATGAAAAGGTGTCTGCTTCTTTGTTTTTGTCACGCGTGAAGAATCAGAATCAATTTTACGGACGAGACGGAGATATAACTTCAGAAAATGTAATTATCACAACCATCAAATCCTGTTGTCTTATTTTTAATTAGGTAGAATTAAAATGTATTATATCCTTTGATTACATTTTATGCATTTTGTTTGATTTTTCCCCGTGTCCTCTAAAGTGGAAAAAAAAGAATAAACATGAAGCACTTTCTAAAACGACCATCTGTCTTCATTCAGCAGGACGTTAACGCTAAATTGAGGCAACAAATTATTATTTTTGTTTAGGTTTTGGTGCAGTTTAAAAGGCGCATACACACACCTTTCTAACATTAAATCAAGGGGGCTGCATCTCGCCGTTTCTCTGAAAATACGTCACTAGAGAGACGACTAAAGGTTACGCGAGTAAAGTCACCCGTTTACGTTTTGAAGCCTGGAGTTTGGCGATTTCGCCGTCGCCATCTTGGATTACGGCCGTCGCCATCTTGTTTTTTCCGCAACCAGTGAACAGGAAGTGACCATATCTGGACTGAGGAGTGACGTAGAGACGCCGTATACGTCTCTGGTAGAGACCTGTCAATCACTGTGTAGCCCCGCCCTAAAGCATCCCCTGCTTTATGGTCTGTTTGACTCTAAATGGACCATAATGTACTAAATGAACATCATGCTGTATTGAAGAAGACCTGAAACTAGAGATTGAGACCATAAACTCATGTTTACAATGTTTACTGAGGTAATAAATCAAGAGAGAAGTAGAGTCATTTTCTATAGACTTCTATAGAACCAGAGGAGTCGCCCCCTGGTGGACACTAGAGAGAATGCAGCTTTAACACATGAAGCTTTGCAGAACCAGAGGCTGCCGCTTGGGGGCACGGCACTTTGCTTCTCTATGGAGATAATCTCATTCGTATTACACCTAAAACAGGACTGTTGATGATAAGTCACTAAAGTGTAAATAATTGCAGTCATGTCCATATATTGTACGATAAGTCGGTATAGTAGTTATTGTGGCAGGTTTGAGCTTTGCAGTGACAGGATGGGTAAGTAACATCAGTGTTGTGGATCTTCACTAATTGTTTGTTTTGTTGTTTTGTTGAGTAACTGATGGTTTCAGAAAAGAGGGGATAATGTTCATGTGTAGGTGTGTGTGGATGAAAGTGGAGGTGAAGGTGGCAGCAGAGGAGACAGGAAAGTACAGGACATCTGTATGGACTGCAAGTTTCGGATTTCTATTCAGTAGAATTAAAAAATAAAGATAATTTAAAGCTTCATTTGCTTATTTTTGTCCAAGAAACATGAAAGTTGAAACAACAACAACGTTAACTTCTGGGACGCTGGAGAAGAAACAAACACCAGCGGGATTCTGTTAACACTGAGACGACACGGACGAGAGACAAAGAAACAGAAAAGCTGTAAATTAGATTCAGCAGCCAGACACCATCGTCGTCATCATCATCATCATCATCATCATCTCCATTCACACTTCATCACCACCGCACGTCCTGCACACATTAAATATAGATATGTATGATACACGATTCATATTTCAGGGCCGAGTTGCTGTTTGCACTTCTTCAGAAACCTTCAAGCGTCATCACCGGTGGTCATAATGTGGTGGAAGTCCATTTCATAATATGAACGTCAATATATTTCAACACCTACTTCAAGAGCGAGTGCTGCAGCCTCAAACACGTTTCCGTCTGCGTTCACACTGAACCTGTTTGGATGCTGTGAAAACTGTCAATCGAATCCTGGTGCAAAACGACACACAACCAAACTCAAAGGAGGGTTGTTTTTGGGTGTGAAGGCAAACGAACCAACCGCAAGACTTTCATGGTGACAGATATGTGATTGTAGCGCGATTTCAAAAAAGCTAAGCTACTAATAAATCTATCTGCTGATAGTGAAGTCTGTTCAGGAAGCGATTGTATTGATCTGTATTTAAGGCCACATATAGGAGGAGCAGGTCAGCTGTTTTATTCCTGATTAAGAGAGAACAAGCTGTTAAAATGGCTGTTCTTTTGTCAGACTTTGTAAGTTCATCAACGGTGTGTGACAGCGATCCCACAGCGACAAGCCACGAATCGTCAGTTAGAGACGCCTCGAGCGCTTCTTCTAATAACACTAACAAAGCTAATGATCAGTTTATAATCAAGAATTTAACGTGCTGCATCAACATCTGTCATATTTCTCTTGACTTCATGTTTACTCCTTTTGTTCATTAATAAAAAGTCTTCTTCAATACAGCATGATGTCCATTTAGAGTCAAACAGACCATAAAGCAGGGGATGCTTTAGGGGCGGGGCTTACTGTGATTGACAGGTCTCTACCAGAGACGTATACGGCGTCTCTACGTCACTCCTCTGCATTCCAAATATGGTCACTTCCGTTCGTTAGGTGCGAAAAACACAACATGGCGACGGCCGTAATCCAAGATGGCGACGGGGAAAATCACCAAACTCTTCAAAACATCAGTCCACAAACCAACGGGTGACGTCACGGTGACAACGTCCACTTCTTACATACAGACTATGGTGTGAACAGGACTACAATGCAACAATGTATCACTTCTTCCCCTTGATGAACCACAGGTGTTGAAGCACCCTGAGCTCAACCTACCCCTTGATTGACAGCTTGACTGAAGTCCTCGGCCAGCGCTCCGAACAGGACCACGTTGATCGACGGGTTTTGGGACGAGGCTTTCGGCGGAGAATCTTCTTCTGCAAAAGAGACACAGAACATCGATGAGTCACGTGTGTAAAATGTAATCATGAATTTGTAAACATGAATATGCAAGTGTCTGCAAGATTGGCTTCACTTAGCAGCCCCCCCCTTACTGACTAGACGATTCTGCATGGGCGCTGTGACAAAACAAACCAGCTTCTCTCTTTCCATCTGGGAAAGTGACAGACGGCATTCAAACACTACCAATGTTAGCCGACAAAACATCCACCAAGGCTGAAAACTCAACCCACGGTGCTCTGTGGGCAGAGACGGTGACTTCAACCAAGAGTAGAAGAGCTACGAGTAAGAAGAAGTCCGCCAGACGCTCGGCTAACTCATGCAGTGTATATAACGCCACAGGCATTCAGAGCCGCTGTGTGAAAACCTTATTACAGCACGCTTGTGATTTTGTAACGTTCGTGCGCTGAGATGGGAGCTCAGATTTATCGGACTGATACGTGAAGATGCATCGATAATCGTGGTGCTTTTGAATCGCTGACGGGTTCACCGTTATCTAACCGTGAGGCCGGTGAAGAGTCACACCTCTGGTATTTAGAGCTCTTTTGTAGACTAAAGATGAATCAATTAATCTAAAAAGCACATGTTGATAGTTGCTGTTCTACTCACGATATGAGTCATTAGAGAAAATTAAACATTTGAGGAAAAGAATCCTGTAAAAACAGCTTTGTGTTAATCTGCACTAGGGCTGTCACGTCTTCAACAACAACAACAACAACAAAATGCTTTTTCAGAAAATCTGCAACAAAAGAAACAGAAATAGGAGAAACATTAGTGAGAGCGTCACAAATCAAAATCCCACAATGCACCAGCAGGACAAACACTGAACCGCCGCTGACAGACTTGTCTGTAAACCAACAATACAGGAGAGGTGGACCTGCTCACCCTGCAGCTGGGAGACACAGGCGGGGGTGTCAAGAGACTTTAAAAGAATAGAAGGAAGGATCTACCCCCGCCACAATAAGAGTCTCAGCTCTCTGTGGCTCTTTCATCAGGCTGCTCAGAGATAAGGAGGCCACAGACGAGGCAACAATGAGACACACTTACCTCCATTCCTTTCTATAACCGAGACCGGCTAACAGCTTCTCACACACACACACACACACACACACACACACACACACACACACACACACACACACACACACACACACACACACACACACACACACACACACACACACACACACACACACACACACACACACACACACACACACACACACACACACACACACACACACACACACACACACACACACACACACACACACACACACACACACACACACACACACACACACACACACACACACACACACACACACACACACACACACACACCGCTGAGCAACATCAAAACGTCTCCACAGTGCTGACATTTGAGCGAACGGACGCCAGGAAGTAAAAAACATCTGGAAAGAAACGTTCCCGCCGCACCGTCTCTCTCTCTTCTACCGGTCGCTCTCTGAACTGGCGTGATCGCTCTCGTCTTTTACATTTCTCATGGCAGGAATAGTTCAAAATAAGTTCGGTTGAGGCAACAAAACAACTTCCGTAAAAACCACAACGCGGTGTCCAACCCGTCCAGCTCACCAATACTCGTCTTTTTGGATATTATAAAGTACGTCCCATATAAAAATAATGAATTCATCAATAATAGGCATTATTTTTGCCCTGAGCAATACGTAAAAAAACCAACTAAAAACAGACAATTCATGTCCCAATTGATTGCATTCCGTGACTATTTCACAACCTTCCGTGATACTGTGGCGATATATAATGATTAATCACAATAAAAATACACAAAGAGATGGTTTCCTGCTGTGACTGACAGGTTGCTGGTTCTATTCCTTTGTAGCATTACTGCCCTTTAAAGTACAACAGCTCTGAACCAGCAGCCGCTCAGACCTCGTTCGGGAACAATGGAACAGCTGATACACACAGACAAACAGACGCTGGAGTGTTACCTTGAATGACAGTCTTCAGGATGAAGTCGTCAGACGCCAACACCAGCGGGCCTTTACGAACCACTTTCCCCTGGAGAAATATCACAAAGAAGAAAAAACAAACACTTAAGAGACAAACTGGAAAGCGTTTCAGACCCCCACCGAGGAGCCTGTCAGCTGATCAAAGCCCCGTCGGAGAAGTGAGCGGCGTTGATGAGCGCCTCGGGGGAAATGAGCTGCGAGGCTGAAGGTGGATTATTCTGCCGCTTTGGGTTTTTTCATTCGTATATTCCAGAGAACCAGAAAATAGCCTCAAACACACTGGTGAACAGGTTGTGGCAGGTGACAGATAAATGAAAAGGGAATACTGAGAAGAAGAGAAGACCCATGACAATCAGTGGAGGAAACCAACAACTCTTGCATTCTCGGGCTTCATTTTCGTGGCGATGAGCAAAGTTCAGACAGTTTGAGTTGAGCGCAGAGCGGAGCGGAGGTCGAGGAAAGACCACCGGAGACCCGTAACGATGTTCTGAAACACATGGCGGAGGCAGAGAAACCAGTACGACCTCAGTCATCCAAGGTGTGGGAGCATTTCACACCAGTGGAGCTGGTGGAACATGTTCTAGGTAGGGCTGTGCCACATCCAATCAATGTCAGCAAACATCCCACAATGATTTAATGCAAACAAATTAAGGTATCAAACACGTATTACTACTTTGCAGTTAAATATTTAACCTTTATTCCAACATGAAAAAAAGCAGTAAATAACACTTTGATAAATACGTCAGGACATCTTATTAATGTCACCCTCACGGGATTCAGTATAATATATGTATATATATATATATATATCATATAATAATATTCAGTATAATATAATAATGTAGATCATATAATAATATATTTATAACTATATATCCATTTATCAGACAGGTGCTTCATGTCCCTCACTCCCTAACTGTCCATGCTGGATCTGTCCCCGTTGTTTTAAAAAGCTAAATAAGTTATTAGCATGACGTCATCCAGCTAGCCAAACCTGTCTGGTGTACAGCTAGTAGAGAAGCTTCATGTGCTGCTTCCCTTTCCCGCTAGTCTGCTGTCTGATTGTGAAGTCAGGCTGATCTGATATCAGCTCTTTGGCCTGAAGTTTCTCCTCAAAGTTCTCCTCTCACACGGGACTCGTATTTGTCATTTCCAATTTCTGGTTTCAACCGGAAGCGGTCCTCGCTTGAATCTTTAACTTCCGGTTAGCCGGTTCAAACGGAATCGAGGAAATGACAAATAAGAGACTTGAGAAGTACTGGTACCAGTACTTCTCAAGTCTCTTACAAAAGTACACAAACTGGAGGAAAAACTTTAGAAAATACTTTGATTTTTTTTTTTAGAAAAAAAAATAAGAGACTTGAGAAGTACTGGTACCAGTACTTCTCAAGTCTCTTAATTGTCATTTCCTCGCTCCTCGAACCGGTGTTCTGCGCCGGTGTTCTGCGCCGCCATATTGACGGCCGTCCCTAAGCTCTAATGTAGCTCTGAGGAGCGAGGATCGAGGAGGGAGGAGGGACCTCGGAGGAGCCATGAGCGAGGACCCACGAGAACAGAGGAAGTGTTTTAACGGCCGACACGCCCCCTCATTGTTCATCTGTGATGTGATTGGACGCTGCAGCCGATCGGACTGATGAGATTGTTTTCAACATGTAAACAGTGAAGACAGATCACAGAATAAACTCTAGTTTATATTTGATTAGTTTTCTGATTCAACATCTGGTTTAAATATTGTTCATTGTAGTCTGAACAACAAAAGGACCACAAACAACTTTCTTCATTTATTAGAAAGATTTGTGTTTTCATGATCTGATATTTCCCTCAATAACTTTATTATGAAACAATTAAAATCAGAGCGAGCTGGAGAGACTAAACCCTTTATATATAGATATATATATAGATATAGATATAGATATCTATATATAGATATAGATATAGAGAGAGAGAACTGAGAGACAAAATACTTTTTACATCATTCATCATAATTTCATTCAGTCACGTGAGGCTGTTCATTCCCGATTGTCGGGTTTGATGAGTTTTGATGACTTGGGAAATTAATGCTTTTTTATCCAATTCATCGATTAATCGAAAAAATTATCGACAGATTAATCGATTATTAAAATAATCGTTAGGTGCAGCCCTACTTAATTCATAATAATAATAATAAAGTAGCAGAAAATGGAAGTACTCAAAGTGAAAGTACGTCTGAAGTGTACTGTGTACATTGCAGGTGGCTGTAAACAAACCTTGACTGTTTTGCCGGAGCAGTCGGTGTCGGTGCAGATGAGCGAGATGGGAACTCTGGTCAGGTGTGCTGGTACCTGGGCGCCTGGCCCCGCCCCCTCCAGCATCACTCGCTGAGACATGGCGTCACCTGAGGGACATGAACGGAAAAGATTGAATATCTGTACCAACAAACTGTGCGAGAGTTCAGTCTCTGGTCTCATTCCAGGTTCCTCTGGTTCGGCTTCAACCTGTGATCTCTGAGAGGGTTTTGATTACAATTTTTTTTTTAGGTCTTTTGGTTTCAAGTCCAGTCGGGTCGTCGTCCACCGCAGACGACTCATTACCAGGATAAACCCTCTGACAGGAAACACCCAGATCCGTGTCGACAGCGTTTCCAAAGAGCCGCCCGTGCTCCCAGCAGGTAGCGCGTTGCTTCCTGTCACGGCTCGTTAGTTTGATTCTCGGCAGATTTGACCGGCGAGTCCCTCGGTGGTAATCTCCCTCGTTTCCACCGAGGACGAGGGAACAGCCTGCGAGGTAGGTACCACGAGCTGTCCGCTCGGCCCTGCAGTCAGCTGCTCGGTCAGACGGAAAAAAAATCAAATCAAATAAACCTCTCTGATATAGACCGCGGGGAATTAGAGCAAGATGAGTGATTCATTCATGAGTCCAGAGCTGCTCTGTGTGAAGGTACCACTGATCTGACCTACAGCTGCTACACGTCACTCCGTCTGACCCGAAGGCCTCACCGAGGTTCACAGGCTCGCCTACACCTGCAGCTCAGACGCAAATAGTCCGGTTTTTATTGGGCTCACACAAGAGTTACACAAAAACTGTTCGGTACCCAGAGCATACATCAGGTGTCTTTGTTCAGATAGTCGGCAAAACTTTCTAAATTGACAAAAACGTTGACTTAGTGCCAATTTAGCATGTATTTGAGGGCCTCACAGGGAGTCATAGGATTAAGATGGCATCCTTTAATATACAACTAATGAAATCCTTCAGGAGACTCCTGAGTGTTATCATTAGATTTACAAAAGATCAACTCCGACACACCGCTGGCGACAAAAACCCACCTGTGTGATCAAACCCAGACTGCTGCAGCCTGCAGCCAGCTGACCCGTGGCCTCCTGCAGACGATTTGTTCGTCAGCGTCAGTAAATGAACGGTAGACCGAGTCTCCGCCCACGCAGCAGCAGAGACATATCAGAGGTAAACAGTGGGCTGATCTCCCGCCGCGGGACGGCAGCTGATCCCTGCCAAATGTCGGGCCGGGCCACCCGGAGCAGACGGTCGGCCTTCCCCGCTCCTCCGAGCGTCACCGAACCCCCGCCGCTCAGCTGCCCCGGGACGCTCATTAACTCGGGAGGGTAACTCAAGTTCACCCCGACAACGCGGTTCACGAGGAGGCTGAGAGGCTGAGCTCGGTGCAGCAGCTGGGACTGAAGACCAGCCTGTTGGGGAGGGAGGACGGACTGGAGTATCACAGATCTGCTCCCCTCACGGGACAGAGCGACCTGCTGAAGTGCCGCTGAGCAAGAGCAGCAAATGTCATTCAATTTTGTTTCAAAACACCGCTGAAAAATACCAGTCACTTTCATGATTATTCGACTGACAATTAATAAACAATTCAGACTCTTCTTTTGCATCATATCAAACAAAAGAAAATGGAAATCATTTCCTTACTGCAGGATTTGCCGCTTTTCTCTGTTTTGCATCACTGTAAACGGCAAAACGACCATTTTTGCAGCCTTGCTAGAAAATCCGATGATGAGATAAAAATACAAGACTGGAGCAAACATTTAAATAACCTAGTTTTTATGTTGGATATTGCAATACATCTTTACAATTGAGGGGCCCAGAGACTGTAAATAAGAAGTGGACGTAGTCGACGTGACCCATTTGGTTCGTGGACTGATGTTTTGAAGCCTCGATTTTAGGCATTTCGGCCGTCGCCATCTTTGTTTTTTGCAACCAGAAGTGATACGAAAGGGGTGGAGCTAAGTATAATCGAACGCTGAATAGGCGACCAAAATGAATGAAAAATGAACTTTCCTGAAGTGAAAACGCACTATGAAAGGGTTAAAGTTGGAACACAAACGGACAACTCCCCGACCAGACAACGCCGCGGTAGAGACTCTCGTCCACACGGAAACAAATGTTTAGTTCAAGCGATTGGGAAACAATAACGGCTCCACCTAAATTTGCGAACGCCCCCGAAAAGGTGACCAAATAGCCAAATAGGTGTCTATAACTATAAATACATACTTAGACACTAATGTTCGTGTTGTTGAGTTACTGCCGCCGCTAAAAGACAATAAGCTCGGACAGTTGGAATGTTTCCGTTCCTGTGGATGATGGAGATAGTTTGTAAAACAAAGAATCGTCACCTTACTCAGCAGCCTATAAAACAAACAGTTTAACTAAACTAAAGTCTCCGGGTTTCCTCATTAATTATGAACAGAGGTGAACTCCTAACACATTCAGCTCAGCGCTGGCTGCCACCTGAAGGTTCATTTGGTCCGACACACAACCTCCAGCTGCTCACGCTCCAGCGGTTTCACCTACTGAATTAATACAAAATAAAAGTCACACGGCTCAGCAGGTGATTTCGGGTTGTTTTGGGGTTTTTTTTATCAGGTATGGAGCAGCTTGCGAGCGCAGAGTGGTGTGAGTGTGTCGAGGGAGAGCAGCTCCGCAGCGCTCAGACAACCCCATTTATTAAAACCCATTTAAAAGAAGAGAGACCCTGGACACACACTCTTCTTTAAAATGTCTCACATACGCATTAAATTTACTCCAGGAAAAAATAATAAAAAGGAACTTTTCCTCCGAGTACAAACGTTCAGCCTCAAAGAACCACAGACTACAGTTCTAACCTTATCAGTATCTTTATTTATATATATATATATATATATATACACACTCCTTATTTTTCATGAAAGACAGCAACACATGTCAATTTTCACTCATTTCATGCATACGGTCTGATAACGTGTTTTTTTGGGGGGGGGGGGGTTTAGGGTGATAACATGTTTTTTGGGGGGGGGTTTAGGGTGATAACATGTTTTTCTGGGGGGGTTTAGGGTGATAACATGTTTTTTTGGGGGTGGGGTTTAGGGTGATAACATGTTTTTTGGGGGTGGGGTTTAGGGTGATAACATGTTTTTGGGGGGGGGTTTAGGATGATAACATGTTTTTTTGGGGGGGTTAGGGTGATAACATGTTTTTTTGGGGGGGGGTTAGGGTGATAACATGTTTTTTGGGGGGGGGTTTAGGGTGATAACATGTTTTTTGGGGGGGGTTTAGGGTGATAACATGTTTTTTGGGGGGGGGGTTTAGGGTGATAACATGTTTTTTGGGGGGGGTTTAGGGTGATAACATGTTTTTTTGGGGGGGGGGTTTAGGGTGATAACATGTTTTTTTGGGGGGTTTAGGGTGATAACATGTTTTGGGGGGGGGGGGTTTAGGGTGATAACATGTTTTTGGGGGGGGGGTTTAGGGTGATAACATGTTTTTGGGGGGGGGGGTTTAGGGTGATAACATGTTTTTTGGGGGGGGGTTTAGGGTGATAACATGTTTTTTGGGGGGGGGTTTAGGGTGATAACATGTTTTTTTTTGGGGGGGGGGTTTAGGGTGATAACGTACCCATTAGTGGTGCAACGGATCATAAAACACAAGGTCTGGATCGGATCATGGATCAGAGTCACGGATCGGATCAGGACAAAGTAATAAATGGAGATCCCTGATCACGTATTTTTCCCGTCGATACTAATTGCAGATCATTGATGATCCATATTGTTCTTTTGATTATAGCAGCTGGTCTACTTTTGATGGTTTTTTTCTTCATAAAAACAAACAATTCAAATGATAAGGAAATAAAAGTTTGTATTTCTATGGATTAAAACAAATCTAGTCATTAGTAGTTTTAATGATGTATTATAAGCTGCTTAGCGCTCGTGTAAACAGATCATAATTCATCTCTACGAGATTTTAACAACAACAGAGATTTTACGAGATTACACGTGGACACTTCACGATAACGTTATAATATATGTAGCGGTGCTGCCACCGTCCTGTCGATCCTGAACACTGATTAGTTGTTTACAACATAACATTATCAGAGATCAGAGACTAGAAACACATGAATGCAGATGTCCGCGTTGTATATTTGACTGTATATTGGAGGATAACGATGGTCAGTAAAACTTCATTTCACACTGTAAAGGTTGACGTTAAACTGTTAATTGATCGGCGGTTCACATGCGTGTAGAACAGGGAATTGAACCTCTAACCCTGACAGTGTTAGTGCCTCGTTCAGAATCAAATGTTAAACTGAAGAATGTTTTCTCCGTTTGTGTTCAATCATCAGAAGAGGCTTAACATATTGAGAAGAACTGGAGGAGGTACAACGATACGCAGCGTCTGTGCAGCCGAGATACGTTGTTGGCCACACAAATCATCCGTCTTATCTCCCTAACCCCCCGGGTAGAAAACACAGATCTAACAAACAAAGGAAAAAAGGATATTTCCATGCAGACTGGAGGAGCTTCCTCTGCAGTAGTAATCCTCCCCGAGGGCAGTGAGAGATGAACCGACTCTGCACTGTACACAGAGACAGAGGACAGCGGTCAGCGACTCGGGCTGTAGTCAAAGTCTTAGCCGTTACGCCGTTAGCGAAAAAGTTCTCCTCAAGATGCAGAGTTACAAAAACTAAAACTCCATGATGTCGTACGTTTCTGTGCTCACAGGAGCAGATTGTTTTGGGAGGTAAAGCGTTGTTGAGACAGCGAGTGTGTGACTGCAGGCCCCACAGTGACCGGCTTCATAGGAGTACAGCTGTCAGATAAGACGACAGAACCAACAGCGCTGTAATTACTGCATCAGAGGAGATGACAACTTAATAATATTATTTAAATGCACAAAGGTATTCTGAATAAAACATACCTCACAGCGATGTAATGCATCAGGAAGTACGGACATTAAAATGACATCACGTCAGGGTACGAGAGTAAAGAAAGGCAGATGGAAAGAGACTTGTGTCGACTCCATGATTCATCCTCAAACCTGAACACATTCCATACACTCTGAAATAAAACAGGCTACTGAAATACAGGCGCTTAGAGAAGCTTGGCACAAATCCTTGAGGTGGATCTTAATTACCTGCACTGCGACGTCCCACCTGATGAATTCAGAATAAAGTACATTTCCACAGCAGTACGACAACAGAGTCATGTTCTCCACTCTGCTGAGGTGAACACTGCTCTCATCCATGGTCAGGGACACGAAACACCTTCCTGCAGATGTTTCACATTAAAAGGCCCAACAGTAAAAGGATGGAGAGCATCCTTAGAGTTGGCTTTTATTGTGAAAGCAACATGAAACAAACCTGATTTGAGTCTTTGCTAACAAACATAAATCGAGTGTCACTGTTACACAAAGATGAACCACGATGAGCTCCAAATGCACTAAACCAGCCTGGACATGAAGAACGTGTTGCATTAAATTAAATGAGAGGGAGAGATGACCCGACTCTGGTCGGAGCTACACTGCAATTGGCCAGTCCGTGTTTGAGGGGCGGGACTTAGCAAAGGGTCAGTTGTTTTACTTCCATATGAAGTACTTTAAGTTTCAGTCATCAAATATCGACTACGGTTGTATAAGACCACAGGAACAACAAAGCCTGGATATAAATTGACAGGGACTCCTCCGCAGCCCAAATATGGTCGCTTCCTTTCCTGGTTGCAAAGCAAAAAAAACAAAAACAAGATGGTGGCGGCCAAAATACCGAAATCAAGGCCGTCTATGGGAAGAAACACATCAGGCAAGAGGGCGACAGCCGAGATGAGACGCTGCCTCTCGGTAAACACAAACTCCACATCTGCATCATCTGTCGTCTTTCCCTCGTTGTGTTGGGAAGCAAAAAGAAGAAGATGATTGTCCCGGTGTACTACACCACCTACAGCACAGCCACTTCCTGTTCTGCTCAGTGTGATACAGTCCTATGAATCTAACTCCAGGTGCATGTTGTAGTCCGTTGTCTGTACATGAAGCATAATTCACGTTTCCACATGAATATAATGTGATCACATAATGCTCGTTATCCTTCCAGGGCACCTTGTTCCTCCTCCCGAGTCAGCCAGGTGAGTTTTCAGTCAAAATCAAAAGCCCGATAGCGCCTCGAGCAGCCAGCGAGGCGGAGAGCACAAATAACCAGGGTGGCACAGTCTGATGAAAGTCTAATGCCCCCCCCCCCCCCGCTCCATAAAGCCGTCCAGCAGGAGGTGGCCGGGGTCAGGCATTGAGCGATCGGTCCCGCAGAGAGCAGGAGGCAGCGCTGGACTTTTGAACTCTCCCAGGCGGGAGGAGGCGGGAGGAGATCCTAAACATTCTGCAGAGGAACCAGCTGCACGAGAGGACGTCCACGTCAGGCCTACCATCAGGTGACAGAACGACCAGCGACTCTTGTTTCTATACAGGATTTATTTTCTCTCACGGTGACTATTTTTTAAAACATTGCATATTTGTAATGATTCATAATTAAAAGTTATTTTTAATTAATTCAACATTAGTAACAAATAGACGAGATGTGTTAACTGGACGGTTGAAGGTAAAAACCTATAAATTACTGTAACAAAGTTGCTCCTTTTTTTCTTTTGTTCTGATCCGACCTGTGACCTCGAGTCATCACTCGGCATACCGCCGGCCGTGTGAAGCCTTCAGTCAGTCGGCTAGAAGACAACTTTCCTTCGTCTCCTACTTCTATGTGATCACGCAGATCGCACAACCATAAAACAATCATATGGTCAGCTGACCTGTCCGTCTGTCTGTCTGTCTCACTCCTCGCCAGATGTTCGCTGATGTTTGCCAACTAAGAAGGGGGAGAAGAAGAAGAGATGTCACGTTGCTCAGGCGTCTCTACATAAAGCAACGTGGAATGTGGACGCAAATCATTATCAAAAAGCAGGAAAATATTAGATTAAAAACACGACTCTTAACACGGATTCATTCTACCGTCTCACTGCCCTTCAGCCGAGTTTCCCTCAAGATATAAATTAGTGAAGTAATCTCCGTCTCTCTCCACCTGTCAACAGACTTTTCTCTCGTATCGTGACCTGCTGCGCTGATCGATTAGCGCAGCGTGGACGTGACCGTCACCGATCAATCACCTGCCGAGCTGAATCCTCTGTGCTCTCCAGACGAGTGTTGGATGAGTCACCTCGTGCTGTACATACGTGTCCTTTACTGTGTGATGGAGCGCCGCTGCTCATATTCACACAGGCTTAATAAAACCTTTCATTACACTTCATGAAAATGTTGTAGTTTACTCTTTTTCTTTTCTTCTGGAAGCGTGAAGTAAGAGCTTTTTAAAGGATCATTAGGCAGATTTAAAGACACAGATGGAGCTCATTTGAGTTAAGTATAGCACATAAATGGCTCGCAGTATTAGTACATGTCAGCACTGACTGAGTCTTTAAAAGTTCTACTTGTTAAGGATTTAATTTGTCCAAAGACCCCCCCCCCCGAGTCTCATCGTCTGACTGAAACATCAGCCGGGAAATATAATCCAACGATGACGTTAGAAAAATCAAGCCTCAAGTTCGCCATTTTGGCCGTCGCCATCTTGGTTTATGCAACCAGTGAACAGATACAAACCTAGTGTGTGATGTTTCAGCAGAAAGACATCACGAGCTACACGTCACCAGATGATTCCCTGTGTCCATGAACAGAATGTCAGTTAAACCAGTGACCGTGTTAACTGGTGACTCTCGGCCGAATGCGTCCCCGGTTGCTCGTACTGACGCCAGCTGTTGAAAACACCCACAGAACATGTAGGTCTCCTCGTAAAAAAAGCCTTCATCTATTTTAAACACAGACTCATCTGTGTTTACTATCTTAACGAACCACTTACGGAAGTTCGGCTGGAAGTCACCAGTTAACACGGTCACTCGTTGAACTGCAACACCTGCTGCGTCTGAATTCTGTGGCATTTTATAGCTGTTAACAGTTTGAATTCAATGTTTTAAAAGCTTGCTTACTCGTCTGCAAGGCTGGGCAACATGCACACACATATCACACCACTTATACTATAAGAACTAAACATCCTGATCCACACATCAGACCAGTTGGTGGCGGTAATGCACACATTCATTGTCTGCCAACCGCCAATAAACCTCAAAGAAGAAGAAGAAGAAGAAGAGAATCCTCCTGTTTAGCAGAACATAATATTCTTTAAGTAGCATTCATGAGAAATAACTTCCACACATTTAAACTCATTTTATCCACAAAGCAAACTGCAGCGAGACGTGACGTCCAAATTAACTCTTTTACAAAATCGGTCAACTTTTGGTTAAAAGTTGCATTGATTCTCTGATAAACTTCCCCTCGGACCTCAGGAGAGACAGGTGACTGAAGCAACTAAACAACAAACAAAGCAACGTCCGTTTCCTCAGAGACGGTGTGTGCATCAGCTGTAAGCCGAACGTCCAAAGGGAATGTAGAGATGTGGAACATGTATAAAAACATACTCTACGTGTCCGCGAGCTTGTGGCAATAAGAACATACATCTAAAACACAGAGTTTTTAGATCGAGTCTGGCCACATGTTCAAGCTGACACGAAACCAGCTTCTACAAACTAATAAACAACATTTAACAGAATGCATTTAGTAAAACGAACCGCTGTGTGGACGTAAACACGACACTACATGCAGGAAACGAAGAGAAACACTCACGACTGCAGGAGTCCGGTTTGTTTTCCCTCGCTTGGTTTCGAATTGACAGGGTGCTGTACTGCGCATGCGTGTTGCGAACCGGAACCGGAACAATGAACACAGATAATAATATTAATAATAATAATAATATAAAATACAATGTAGCCGGGGGAAATAATATTGTACATGAAAAAATATATATATAAAATTAAAGTTGTATAAATAATTACATTAAATCCTTATAATATAGCCTACATATGACTTTTTATTTTTATTAAAGTCATGTTTAATTAGTGAAACAAAATAAGTTTTTTTAACTCAAACATTGTTTCTTTTACTAACACTTGAATAAAATGATAAATCTCAAGTTTTTCTCACCGCTCACATTTCCATGTTTATTCACAATTTATTCCAACTGCTTTTAGCGCTTACCCGTCAACTAATTCTTCTAACAATCATTTTCAATCTACCTGAGCATTATACACTTTATTCACACTTGAACAGACGGTGCCATCAGGATCTCCACTCTAACCCGACTCTTCAAGCTCCATGTGTCACTTAAAGGGACGGTACGTAACATTTAGGGGGATTATATGGCAGCCATGGAATAAAATATTCATAACTATGTTTTAATCAGTGTATAATTTCTAAAGCAGTATTTAGTATGTAGTTAGTTGCAATCTGGAAAACACCACTAGAGGCCACTAAGTCTTACACACTGGGCCTTTAAACGTCAAATAACTTTGTAATTCCTTTCTGCTCTTTGACTTAATGTTTAAACTTCATGTTAACGTCCGGTTCTGCAGAGTGAAGCCGATGCGGAAGTGTCTGAAAAGTTTATGTTCAGTTTATGGTCTCAATCTCTAGTTTCAAGTCTTCTTCAATACAGCATGATGTTCATTTAGTAAATGATGGTCCATTTAGAGTCAAACAGACCATAAAGCAGGGGATGCTTTAGGGCGGGGCTACACAGTGATTGACAGGTCTCTACCAGAGACGTATACGGCGTCTCTACGTCACTCCTCCTCAGTCCAGATATGGTCACTTCCGTTCATTGGTTGCGAATACAAACAATATGGCGACGGTTGTAATACAAGATGGCAAACTCAAGGCGTCAAAACATCAGTCCACAAACCAATGGGTGACGTCACGATGACTACGTCCACTTCTCATATACAGTTAATGGTTTAAAGCTGGCTAACTCCTCTGGATGGTTGGGGCAAAAACGTAACATCTGTTGCCAAAAAGTGCACGCATATTTTTGATGATGTCGGCTATAAAAGAGTCTTTAGTCTTTATACCTGAAAGAGTCGTAGGTGGCACTAAAAACCAGATTTTAGTAGATGACACGTCAGATGATCACCCAAATAGTTATGAATCGTCCTCTGGTGAGCATCGATATCCAGACTGAATCTGTCAAATTGTTATTGAGATAAATCTCTGTGGAAACATCTGTATCAATCAGAATCATCGCGCTGCGGGCAGAAACAACAACTTCCCTCTCATCAAACGGGCCGCCCGTCATATCCACGTTATGTTATACAGATGGAAACCTCAGACGCTTTTACAACCAGATTACTGACTGTTTAATTAAATTGAATAATGCCAAACGCTCACCGAGCCTGTGATGGAGAGGCATAATTCTGCCGCTGCATTAGCAGGAGGCTCATTACTCAGCGCTAATGACTTTCTCCAGCGGAGAGACACATGAGCGGGCCCGAAGGTTCTGTTCCTGCTTTATGTCTTCTAATCAACCGTCCCGCTCTGTGAAGAATATCACCAATAAACTACATGCGTGAAGCTGTCTTTCACCGTGGAAAACAACAACTTTCATATTGTTCTATTTGGCCCGGTTGCTGCGTGTGGAGGAGGAGGAGGAGGAGGAGGAGGAGGAAGGGGAGGTCATTAGCTGGATCGTGCGGCTGCATTCAGGTAGGAAATGTGATGCTAAATGTGCACCAGATAAAGCTGCACATCCACCACAGATTCGAGATCCACTGGAAGTATTTAGCAGTGTTAGTTTTCCCTGTGTTTTTAGGGTTATGCATATTACAGAATGATGTGTAATTTGAAACTCAGGCTTTGCTTTCCCGTCTGCAGTTTGGCTCATTAACAAAGTCCCGGGACCCCGTCTGACTCAACTCTTCACTTAAATACTTTAACAACAGACTTGTTTTTAACATACTCTTGTACAATTGCACAGTGTTTGTTGTCACACGCCAATCATCCAGCCAAACTCCTTGTGTGTGCAGACGTGCTTGGCAATAAACTTTCTAAAAAGATCTACCTGTGTGGTCATGGACAGATCACCTACACTCACATTGCGTGTGTCCTCCCCAAGCACCAAAAGTTTGGTCGTACAAATATCACAAGGCAACCCAAAAACCACACAGTAACATGTATTTTACTTTGAAATTATATTTGTTATATTACGACTATTTGCGGTCCTTTGCCGTCGCTCTATACACGTCATGAACAGCAAATCTTGAGGCATGAAAACACACAGTGAAGCACATGACCACACGAATCAAGTTGTCACCAGGACATTATGTGATTTAATTGGCTAATTTACATCACGTACAAACAATTTCATAATCATACGACATTTTCAATTCACATTTACTCCAATATTACTTTAATTAAAAACAGATCAAGGCCATGGGGCTACATCTAAAGTCAAGGTGTTTCTTCATGTTCTGAATGTTAAGCAGCATCCACTGATCTCTCTCCAACACCTGAACGCGCTTCATCATACGAATGTGAACAACAGAGCAGTCTGTCCTTGAAGACATTCATGGTGGTGCACTCACTCGTTCGGATGAAAAAGTTTTCTTCTTTCACGCCTCTGCGCCGCTGGCTCATCTCTGGGTAATGTCGGCATGAAAAAAAATCACCACCGGCTCCACCTAAAGCTACTTTTTGTTTGTTTGATTTGAACCAGGCGGCAACCTCCGGTTCTGCCGAGAGAAGCCGATGCTTCACGTGTTAAAGCTGCATTCTCTCTAGTGTCCACCAGGGGGCGACTCCTCTGGTTGTATAGAAGTCTATGAGAAAATGACTCTACTTCTCTCTTGATTTATTACCTCAGTAAACATTGTAAACATGAGTTTATGGTCTCAATCTCTAGTTTCAAGTCTTCTTCAATACAGCATGATGTTCATTTAGTACATTATGGTCCATTTAGAGTCAAACAGACCATAAAGCAGGGGATGCTTTAGGGGCGGGGCTTATTGTGATGGACAGGTCTCTACCAGAGACGTATACGGCGTCTCCACGTCACTCCTCCTCATTCCAGATATGGTCACTTCTGTTTATTGGTTGCAAAAAAACAGCCGTATTCCAATATGACGCTGGCGAAATCGCCAAACTCGAGGCTTCAAAACATCAGTCCACAGACCGACTACGTCCACTTCTGTTATACAGTCTGTGGGTTTGAAAACAAACAGATTGTCACACAACTGAAAGATTCAGAGCAGACGGGTTTATTCTATTCTTGTGCCAACTTTCAGGGAAGGTTGCGCCCGACATTGCTGAGCAACCATAACCAGCCAACCACACCATTGGGACAACACATTCATAGCCTACTTACCAGAAATCCTCTTTCAGTTCTGATCTTCTTTCAGGAGTTGTTTTGAAATATTGACCCAGCTCTGAGTAACCCTGCACTACAATCAACTTCTCCTACAAATTTACAGTCAGACTGATATTTATGGGAGAAAAGAAAGATATCTGGGGTTGTAGTCTATTGTTTAGTCTAATCTAGTCTATTCAAATCTTTAGCCTAATATAATCTAGTCTAGTCTAATCTTAAATCTAATATAATATATAGTCTTTTCTATTCTTCAGTCGAATGGAATCAATCCTCTTCTATTCTCTTGCCTGAACTAAACTACAGCATACAGAGGCTCTATTGCCAACTCTCATAAATAATCCCATGAAAACTACCAGGAGGATGTTTCGGTGTCGCCCAGCAGCAACACAAACACAGAAATATGCCCATAAATCCCGATGCCAACCTCCCAGCAGCCTCTGGGGCCACGAGGAGGATGAGCTCCATCATCCCTGTGAGGCCGAAGGCCCTGAGGTGCGGTGGTGTTATATGGTGTCGTTGCAGACAGAGAGCCGAGGGCCCGTCGACCTGTGAACCACGACCTGAGCCCTCTGTGCTCACAGCTGTTCGTTAAGCTGTTCATTAAACCGACAGCAGCTCGTCTGCTCCGGGTTCATGTCAGCACGTTTCTACACCAGAGACCGGATTCATCGTGTGTTCGTCTTCTTCTCTTATTTATATTTGCAGGACACATACAGAGTCTTGAATCACAGTATTATGTATGAGCATGATCATTTAAGTGCGTTTAAGATGGTACCTCGTGGGACAAAGTCCTTCTGATCCTGATGATGTCAAACAAGAGTCTACAACAACACTTCCAATTTCTGCATGAATAATTTGTCAAAAAACTTTCGGCAATTTACTGATGACTGTAAACTTTTCAGTGTAAATATTCCTGCGTTGATGTTTCGGTTCTGAGATGCTGTCTGACCTTCATTCTTCGTTGTTGTGATCGCGCTCCTTCACATTATCGTTGATCAAGGAAATGATCCACGGCCGAACCGCCTCTCTCTCTTATCAGCCCGGGGCAATTAACTCCATAAAAAAATGTTATTTTCAATTTGACTGTGAACTCATTTATTAATTCTGCTATCAATCACCTCCGCTGCAGCTTCTCTGGATCCATCTCACTGATGGATGGCAGTCGTGACTGAGGACTAAGCTCTTTCAGTGAAGCTTCTGAACCAGGTTCTTTGTGTTCAAATGGGGGAAAAGTTTGACCTCAACTGTGAATTCAACAGTGGTCGAGAGTAACTAAGAATACTTAACTTAACATAACTTGAATATTTCCATTTAGCGATACTTTAAACTTCTATTAAACTACATTTTGGAAGCGAATGTTTCACTTTTTACTTCATTTATTCAACACTAGTTGCATACTTTGCAGATTCAGATTATCAAGTAATAAATGATGACGTATTATAAATAAAGCTACCTGACATTGTTCAGAGTAGAGACGTATACGGCGTATCTACGTCACTCCTCAGTCCAGATATGGTCTCTTCTGTTCACCGGTTGCAAAAAAAACAAGATGGCGACGGCCAAATTGACTTCAAAACGGCAGTCCACAAACCAAGAGGGGACATTACAGCGACGACGTCTGTGGTTGTAAGTCTGGTTTCTAGAGTTCATTAAACAAAGAGTGAAGGAATCTATTCAAGGCAGAGAAAGAGAAGAGTTGTACTACTGCTTACGACCTGGTTTGGGTGAAGTGAGGTGCCCACGATTTCTGAAACCACTTGTAAAAGTCCGTCACGCTGACATCTAATGCACTTCACCACTGCATGGCACCCTTTTTTTGTGATCGAGTACATATAGCGTACTACTCTTTGATGCTACCAGACAGACCGAGCTCAGCAGAGCTTCCCGAGGTAATAAAGGTTTACAGCTCGGCGGTGACCCGTTAGCGCTCCCAGCCGGTTGGCTTCCTGCCCGGTGTTGACACCTCGTCCTCGGAGAGTCGTTATTCTGAGCAGCGGGCCGGCCGAAGGCCTCGGGATGAAACGAGCGCGCTCTTTACGAGCCGAACGGACCAGAGGTGCGGATATAACTAGACGGAGGAGACGGATCATTACGGAGCCGGTTCAGGAGCGTGTGGAGTGTGACGGCGTGTTTGACAGCAGCCGAGCGTCGCGTTGAGGCCTCCCGACAGACAGAGACGGTGAGTTAAATGTCTCTAAGTCTCCAGAGTGTCGGCCAATTGGACGCCGCAGTCTTTGGCTCTAACACGCTGTTAAACAGAGTTCATGCTGCTGCTCTTCTATGTTTCATTTATTCGAATACAAATCACTTCACTGAGTCGCTTTTTGTCTAAAGCTTCAAAATCGATGCAGTCGACCAAGAAGTAGTGTCTTTGTTTATTCCACATATTCTTCTTTGTTGTCAAAAGCTAGAGCCACCACTCAACCGCTGCTACGAGGGCCGACAGCTTGGTGAGTTCCATTTGTTTTGGGGCGAGATTGTACGACGTGTTTTGTCCGCCTACACTTTGAGTCAATAGCCTGCATTCACTGCTGCATGTTTTTGAGTTTGAATGAAGTGTGTTTTAAGACGGCTCACTTGACAGCTGGTGTCTCGAGGGGCGGTTAGGTTGTATGTACTCAATCACACTCTACAGAAGCGGTGGTTGCAGAGATCCACACTCTACACATTTCTAGTTACAGGATTGTTTCTGTTGCTTTCGTTGTCCTTTAATAAGATTTGAAGCAGGAAGTAAACAACCGTTTATTTCCTGCCTTTTAGTCCCGATGGGTCAAGCTCCAAAAACACCCGCTGCCTGCTTAGCCTGTTGCTTTACGTGGGTAAGATGACAGAACCCCGAGCAGGGTCGTAACGAAAAGATACCGAGGTCACGATTCTAAACCCCTCATATTCACTGGCCAGTGTTTTAATGTGGAAAAAGTTGCATATTACATCTTAAATGCTTGAAATACCAGTTAACTAATAACCTCTTGATTTATTCGGGAGCTGCAGCAGCTGAGTTTAGTGTTGCTTCTCTGTTTCTCATATGTGGAGGCAGACGGGGGGTTTGTTTGGGCAGCTCCATCATCAGCACCATTACAAAAAGCTGCGATATTTGTTTAGCTGTTAATTAAAGTTGTGTGTGTGTGTGACAGGGACGCTCCTCTCCGACTGATAACACTCTGATGAGATGCGTTGTTTGTTCCAACGCTCTTATTGGGTTTCATGTGAAAGATGAAAGCCATTCACCTCGTGTAGGATCTCAGTTACCGTGCTTGGAACAGCGGGGCTCTGCTACCAGAGACAAATGGCTCATTATTGGAATTGTTCTGGTGTAAACATTTGATTAAAGACGCCGTGCGTTCTGCTCTGCTGCCCACTAACTTACATTCACAAAGTGGTTGAGTTTAATGGATCCTGAAGGACAGCGTCGCACCAGTTAGATTTAAATAATCTCAGAAGCTCATTTGTCAATAACTGGAATTCCAACAAATTCGTTATCATGACACATTTTGCAATTACAGCAGTGTTGCTGCAACCAATTCTGTCGTGCAAAATGACCACCGGAGTGAGAGAAGCTGATCTTCTTCTCCTGTTAGATTAAAAAACAGAGTGAAGATGTTTACACACTTTACAATCTGTGGACGGAGACGGAAAATGTCCCACAAAACACACTCAATGTAGATTTTTTAAAAGACAATGTTGACATTTTGTCACGTGACTCGTCATTCACTTGCTCACGTCCAAACCTGGCGGTAGAGGAGTATGTAGAGTGTCACCGTTTAAAGCTGAGGGTCCCGGACCAAACAGCAGTGTTTGACGAGTTGGGGTGAGAGTGTGTTGCCGTGTCGGTCTACCTGTACTTCTGTATTTGTTGAAACACAAATAGAATAGAAGTGCTTTCATTTTGAAATGCTACATCAGAATGTCCTGGTTCTGTCTGAGTGACACCTTGAGGTGGTCTGCTATTAACCTGTAGCGAAATGATTTTGTAACTATGCTCCATTTCCTCTAAAAATCCATTTCCTCCAAATTTGAAGCTAATTTCAAATCCTCCAAACCCTTCCACACAGGCTTCACTTTACAGAACCAGAGGTTGTCGCTTGTTCCCAACAGACAAAAGTCATAACCCCTACGGCCTTTGTCTTCTGAACATCATCACGTTGACTGAAGCTGTTGGTTATCTTAGAAGGTAAGTCTCACATTCATATTGAAAAGCTCCGTGTATATTTAAGTCCTAAATGTCCCCACATCTTAGATTAGTATCCACAAACACAAGTAGAACCTGATGTGCCAATTCATGCCACACCCAGAAAAAAAATCTCTCAAAATAATTCAGATCCCCAAATCCTTGAAAATTCAACCTCAATTGATTTTGTTGTTTTGAACCTTCAGTTGAAGGTTTCAGGGCTCCTCTGTGGATTCAGAGAACCCTGTCAAGCTTCGATTGGCTGGTTTACCTCCACATTCCAGTTAAATATTAGTTTGTTGTAAAAAGGTGAGGTTTCCTTGAGCCTGCAGAGAGTATGAACGCAGCAGCGCTGCAGAGAAAAACTCCTCCCAAAGCTGCAGGTAATCTTCAGGAGACATTTGATCAGCTCCATGCAGACGTTCATGTTTGTTTTGATGCCTTTTTACGTGCTTGATTACCCTTTTACTCTCTGCTCCATGAGTCTACAGTAAACTCATATTCTCTGTGATGACCCCGGTCTCGTCTGCATTAATATTTCACGTCGCCTAAAAACTTTAAATGGGAGCGAGGCGTGCTGGTTGTGAATTGCAAGTTAAATAATTGATGCTGTTGGAAGCTGATGCACCGCAGAGCTTCAGTAGCTTCTCCACTGGAGGAAATTTACATCCGCTTACCCAGTGATCTACATTTCCCATCAGGCCTAGAGCGCCTGCCAAACCCTTCCCAAACAGAGAGAGAGAGAGAGAGAACCGTATTGTTCAAGTGCTGCAGTTCTGTGTCTGACTGGTTTCTTTTTTTGCAGCAGTGCATGATGATTTCACTAATCTGTGGATGGATAGAGCCAGGCTAGCTGTTTCCCTCCGCTTTCAGTCTTCATGCTAAGCTAGGCTAACCACGTCCAGCTCGGAAACCTCAGGAGAAACACAAAACACCTGCCTGAAAAATGATAATAATCCAAAGGGAGCTGCATTAAATAGCCTCTTATCAACAAACCTTGAACTATTCCACATTTTTAATACATTATGGGTATTATTCAACTTTTTAATGAATACTAATTAGACGCTATCCCACTTGTCCAACTCATTCCTAGTAATTCAACTGCTTCTTCATACAGATTAAAGCAGCAATACGCCAACAGTTTGGTATCAGAATAAAACATTTAATACATTATTGGTGATGATTGGCGTCAGCTTGTCAACATCCAGCATTCACACAATCGCGTTCTGTCGATTGATTTAGTTCTTCATATAGATCTGGTATGAAGATTATGATCAATGCTGTTCTATGTCTTTTCAAAGATTTGGGCTAATGCCAGAAAATAAACAGAATAAGATCAGAGTTTAACCACCGCTGAAGCTTCTGAACGGTGTCTCACCATCAGGCCTTTTTGATACAACACTATAGAAACTACACTAAAGCTAAAACCTCCCGGTTAACCCTGTTCATCTTGTTCTAACATGCGACTCAGGTTCCTGCTTCGCTCTCTGCACTCTCATGTTTCCCGTCTGTAAAAGTCACTGGTGAAGCTCCAGAGGTGGTTTTTCTTTAACGTATTGGCGGGAAGCTGCTGTTTTACCTCCAGCGAGGCCGAAAATGTGGAACGCTTCAGGGAGTTTCAACAGGCTCTACACACGAGACTCAAACTCCTAAAGTGCTTTCATCACTCCGGGGGCAAACAGGATTTCACAGCTTTCTGCAGCGAATCCTGACGCCTGGGACTGAAAATGGCTTTCTGCTGCAAAACACAGGAACGATAATGGTGCACCTACTTTACTACTAATGACAGTCCTGATTTGAAAGTGTCGGCTGAAAAAGAAGCTCTATTAAGTTAATGATTGGACTGGATTCAGGGTACATTTTCCAATCATGTCGATCCTCCAAAGTTTGGAGGATCAACAATAAGCATCACACATCCAAACTGCTTTTTTGACGTTTAGATCACATGTAGCCATTTCAAGAGCATTTAAATGACTACATGTCAGCCCAGTATCACGGCAGTTCGTGAAATCTATGGGTTTCCTGTAAAGGGACAAGAATTGTCTGTTTTTGTCGCTCAGGATGAAAATAATGCAAATGGGAAGTCAAGTAGGACTATTTATGGTTTAGTTGCCTAAACCTAACTGTACGTAGTTATTTTAAGGCCAACCATGATGTTTTCCCTTTACCTAACTAAGTGGTTAAGTTGCCTTAACCTGTTAAAACTGTAGGTTTTATTGCCTAAACCTAACTATTGGTGGTTTAGTTGCCTAAACCTAACTGTTGGTGGTTTTGTTGCCTAAACCTAACTGTTGGTGGTTTAGTTGCCTAAACCTAACTATTGGTGGTTTAGTTGCCTAAACCTAACTGTTGGTGGTTTTGTTGCCTAAACCTAACTGTTGTTGTTTTACTTGCCTAAACCTAACTGTTGGTGGTTTAGTTGCCTAAACCTAACTGTTGGTGGTTTTGTTGCCTAAACCTAACTGTTGGTGGTTTAGTTGCCTAAACCTAACTATTGGTGGTTTAGTTGCCTAAACCTAACTGTTGGTGGTTTAGTTGCCTAAACCTAACTGTTGGTGGTTTAGTTGCCTAAACCTAACTGTTGGTGGTTTAGTTGCCTAAACCTAACTGTTGGTGGTTTAGTTGCCTAAACCTAACTATTGGTGGTTTACTTGCCTAAACCTAACTGTTGGTGGTTTAGTTGCCTAAACCTAACTATTGGTGGTTTAGTTGCCTAAACCTAACTGTTGTTGTTTTACTTGCCTAAACCTAACTGTTGGTGGTTTACTTGCCTAAACCTAACTGTTGTTGTTTTACTTGCCTCAACCTAACTGTTGGTGGTTTAGTTGTTGCGAGGGACAAGAAAAAAAAGACAATTCGTGTCCCTGTAGGAAACCAATAGATTGCATTTTGTGACTATTTCACGAACTGCCGTGAGACGTGTTGAATATTTAATGGTGAAGCAGGACTTAACTACCTGAGGTTGAATGTAACTAAGTACTTTTACTCCAAGCACCTATAGGCTACTTTACTTGAGCATTTCCAGTTCCCTTTACTCTCCTCTACACGTCAGCCTCATCCTCGATCGAGGAACACAAACAAGCACAGATTTTAATTAGTACAGTCATTTCTGACAGAAATCTGACCTAGTTACATTTTTGGTTTGGAAGAACTTTGATATGAATACGACTGCCTGGGGTTGTCTTTTCTTGGCCTGTTATATTAAATATTGCTATATGGAGACCTCCAGCAGCTGGTACTTCTTCCAGCAGGGCCTCAATACTTCTCAACAGCTCCCAGAGCGACGTCACGGCCATGAGGGCAGATCAGGTTCATCTACTCGGCAGTCGGTCCTTTCTTATTCCCGTCACCACGCAACTGAGACGAACGGAAGAAGATCGACTGAAAGACCTAAAGCCACTCACTTATACAGTAAAATCCTCTTGTTCTCTGTCTCTCAGCTGACTGGCGGTTCCTCGAGTACCAAAACAGGGTGAAGCTTCGTTACACAGATGGAATCAAATCCTTAAATGTGTCCCATTTTTAAGCCACGTTCAAAACTGAATGAGGAACTCTGCTGTTGTCTCCATTCATCCTCTGCTGCACTTTGGTTCCTAATTGAATTTGGGGCAATTAAAAACTCATAACTGTGTTGCAACTGCATCTGAATTTTTGTTCTAATTATATTTGTTTTATTTAATTGTGTCATTTTTAGACCGAAAAAACGTATTTATAGACATTCAACTGTGTCATTCAAACCTTGAAATATTCTACATCTTTCATACATTATTGCTATTATTGAACTATCAAGCTTTTCAACATCAAGCACATTCACACATTCACACATTTCAACAGTTCTTTAAAAAAAAATCTCCCTAATTTCTGCTTTTTATTGTATTTTTTAAATGTTGTGTGTTTGACAAACAAACACATCTGCCTCGTCTTACCTTCTACCTCGATGAGGATCTGCACCGCTGGTGTCATTATTTCATATGCATACGGAATGAGACGGCGGGTTATTGTGATGCACAACGCGTTCAGCATATTAACGTTGTTTCCTCTGAACCGGACTGAAGAACACTAGAGGAGGTGGACTTAGTTTGCACCTCTGAACAGAAACACGAACAGGCACACAGATGAATACACACACACACACACACACACACACACACACACACACACACACACACACACACACACACACACACACACACACACACACACACACACACACACACACACACACACACACACACACACACACACACACACACACACACACACACACACACACACACACACACACACACACACACACACACACACACACACACACACACCTACACACTCTGAGCCACCCACAGACAATTACAGTATAATTACAGAGCTCGTTATTTGTCTCTGCAGGAGATTCAGATGGTTTCTTTGTTCGAGGAACGTTTTTAAATCAGCAGCTGGAACGGAAGAAAGAAAAACAAAACAACCCTATTTTCATCACTGATCAAAATTAGCTGCATGTACATCAGAAGCAAATCAAATCCATGAGGTGGAAGGGCAGATATGAGATAAATGTTGCATCTTCTTTCTTCTTCTGTCAGGCGTTAAGATACCCGGTCGGGTTTCTGACCACCTGTGGAGCCAGGTTTTTATGAGTGGGTCCCCGTTTCGTGTGTCGAGAGGACACATGCGCTCACACAAACATGCTGGTGGTGTGATATTCATTCTGTCACGACTCGGGCATTGCAGGATTGGACCCAACTGAAGAGGAAGCAGCAGGATATACGACGGCGTATCAGGGCCATTGTAGGTAAAAAAAATAAAGAATGATAATTATGGAGCCAGGGGAGGAAAAAAATCATGGTTATTCTTTGAGATTCAAAAATAGCAAATTTACAAGAAAAAAACTCACAAATGAACTAGATTCTGAAGTCTTACATTTCTAAGAAAATTAAAGTTGGGTATTTTTGTTAAGGAACCACATTTGTTTCACCTTAAATCAACAGCAACACATCTTATACAGCACAGGACTCTCCATCCATCCGTGATCTTATCCGGGGCCGAGTCTCAGCAGCAGCAGCCTCTGCAGGGTTCTCCAGGCGTCCTCGTCCCCAGCAGGACATAATTCACTGTAATCTGTGGTTCAACACGAGCAGTTATGTCCTGTTTTCTCTTCACAGCGACAGCTGGGCACGGTCAAGGTGTTTCTAGTGTTAGAAGTCGTTCGTCTCTACTTTCCTGTGACTTCTACAATCTTTTTATGTATTTATCTTCATAAAAAAAACACAGAAAGAACAATAAATGTGTGTGTGTATCTTTCAGGACTTTCATATGATAATAACATTACTTTAGGAGCAACAACATTCAAACGACTGGCGTTACCACAGTTTTGCACTGCATTAAATTTACAACTTGAATCTTGTTTTTTCTCGGATTATCCCCGCTCCATAATTAGTATTAGTATTCTTTTTTAAATCTACACTGGCCCTAATACGCCATCGTAGCAGGAAGAGTTGAATGATTTACAGTAGATATTAACGTACAGTCCAAATAAAGCAGTAGGTCGTTCAGGTGGGCGACGGGTAAATCCAAAGACCGGTAACCGGGAAAGAAGCCAGAAACACAACACATTGTAAAAAACTAGACACCAGAAACACGGGCTGGAAACACTTGATAACAAAGAACAATGGGGAACCGGGAGAAGAGAGCACAAAGAGTAATCACACAGGAACAGGAGGGTGATAACGAGCGACAGGTGAAAACAATCAGGGCGGGGCAGACCACCACACGGGTGGGAAAAACTCACAAAGGCAGGAAGTGAACAGTCTGCAATGACAATGAAGATGAGTGCCAAAATAAAACAGGAAACATGAATAATTGAATGCTATAAAAACAGAAAACATAGAAAACTAAATCCTCTAGAAAAAGTCAGAGGGCAGAATGTGACACATTGGTGCCAATGATTCTACACTACAGGTGGCGGTAACACGCCAAGAAACACAGCAATGCACCAGCAGATCCACGACGAAGACCGCCAGAAAGTTAACAATAGATGTGAAAAAAGTGAAGGAAATGCATTCAACAATGTTTGTTCGACCTCAAAGAAACACACAATGGGTTTTGGCGAGGAACTCTAAATGTATGTTCTTTTACAAGAGAATTACACTGTTAAGATATTCTATTCATGAATTAGGCATTTGGAGTACTTCTATATACATATATGTATGGATATATATATATATATATTTTTTTCAATTTGTGCACTTGAATTTTGTACTACATGTTAGCAATTTAAATTCTCAAATATATAATTCCTTTGCAGAATCAGTGTCTTCAAGCGCTGTACGTGCAATTAAATAACCTTTAATAAACTTGTATTCAGCTCCTAAAAACCAAATGACAGATAGAATTGTAATGTTATGATTTGTTGAATGGTGAGAAATGAACCAGATTTGTTGTTTTGTGGATGTTATTAACTCGTTTGCATTAAGTTCAGCAGCAATGAACTCAAAGTCCTCATCATGTTTGTCCATTTAGAGCCTTGATGTCCTTGAGAAGCTGCCGGAGTTGGACCGTCCTCTCTCTTCTCTGGGAAACACAACAATTTCCTTCTTGTCAGTCGCAGGCGGCATTACTATTTTGACACTCCAAATTGAATTTCCAGCTTTTGTCTGGCTCTGGGGTTTGTTTTCCTCCAACTGAAGACTTATTGAAGTGTCACTCTGAGCGGCGCCGCTGCCCATTTCTTTTTCCATTATTCCTGCTGATAAATATTTTGATGTCTTTGTTTTGCTGTGGCGGCTTGAAAGTCATCAAAAGAGAAGCAAACGCTCCGCCGACCACTTTACATTTTGTTTTAGCAACTGCAGTTTAAAGTCAAATTTGACCAATTACAGCACAGATGATGCACACAGTTCACAGTTAAGCTAATGATCACTTCTAGTCAATTTACACATACATCCTTTCTTCATTTGTTAGTTCCTCTGATCTCCACTAAATGCTGCTACAGAAAACACTACATGTAATTGAAATGAAGTGGAAATCCCCAAACTTCTCCGGATTCAATATTTTGTAGGAGTTCAGCTTGCAGTAAATAAATTCACCTCTTTTGATGTGAGTTTGAGAGGAGAAGTTCTGAATAAATGATCCAGGTTTTTCATTTCCTGGACATAAATGTTTAAAGAACCTGAAAAGACATGAACACACCTTTAACTCACCTTCATTTTGTCAGAAACTCAACTGAGTTGTCTTCCATTACATTTTGTTGCCTGGTTTGTTGAAGTGTTGGCTGGCTGGTTTGTTGGTTCATGGCATGGGTGATTGGTTTGTGGGAGGGTTTTGTTGGTCGGTTGGTTGGTTGATTGGTTCTTTGGTTTGTTGGTTGATTGGTTGGTTGGTTAGTTGGTTGAATTGTTCTTTGGTTTGTTGGTTGGTTGGTTGATTGGTTAGTTGGTTGAATTGTTTTTTGATTTGTTGGTTGGTCTGTAGATTGGTTCTTTGGTTGGTTAGTTGGTTAGTTGGTTAGTTGGTTGATTGGTTCTTTGGTTCTTTGGTTTGTTGGTTGGTTCGTTGGTTAATTGGTTCTTTGGTTGGTTGGTTGGTTGGTTAGTTGGTTAGTTGGTTGATTGGTTCTTTGGTTTGTTGGTTGGTTAGTTGGTTGATTGGTTCTTTGGTTCTTTGGTTTGTTGGTATGTTGGTTGGTTGGTTAATTGGTTCTTTGGTTTGTTGGTTGGTTAGTTGGTTGATTGGTTCTTTGGTTCTTTGGTTTGTTGGTATGTTGGTTCGTTGGTTAATTGGTTGGTTGGTTAGTTGGTTAGTTGGTTGATTGGTTCTTTGGTTTGTTGGTTGGTTAGTTGGTTAGTTGGTTGATTGGTTCTTTGGTTTGTTGGTTGGTTAGTTGGTTGATTGGTTCTTTGGTTATTTGGTTTGTTGGTATGTTGGTTGGTTGGTTAATTGGTTCTTTGGTTTGTTGGTTGACTTGCTGGTTGGCCAGAGGGGGGAGCTGCGAAAAGTAAAATTATTACTAATAATAAGTGGATAATAAAATATGTATTAATCTTAATAGAGCAACCAAAAAGCTTGGTTAAGGTTTAACAATGACATAATAGGTAAGTTAGTTAAACTTAATAAATGTATTTTACTATTGAAACAATTACAAGTAAATCATAAGGCTTTTATTAACATTTTTAAGCAATCTGTAAACTGATAACAAGTTTCTTACAAGTGCTTATAATGATCTGATAATCTATCAATAAACATGTTTATGATGCTATCATTAAAACTTATGTAGTCTTGTTAGAACATAATAATGTTAATATGTATTTTATGAGGACTTAAAATGGCCGTTTAACCTATTGATTGACGTTCATTACAATGACCTTAATGTAACGCGTTAATGTTAGTTAACGCGTTACATTAAGGCGGTCTGACGTTTGGTCAGACGTTTACCAAACCACCTGCATGAAATCAGTTTCCATCACTGTTTGCAAACATGTTCCTGAATGTGCAGCTGGATGAACCTTCAAACGTATAACTTTAAAATCCTACATCATCAACAGTTGTGTGTAATTCCCTCCGGTGAGCGTTCAGTGTTGTTACAGCCGCTGACGGTCGTCAGGAGTAACAAAGCAGATTAGATGAAGGCCGAGAGCTTCAAGAGGAGGATTTCCTCCGAGCTGCTGCTGCATGTGAAACAACTGTATTTACAAAAGGTGGTGCATTTGATTTTCTATGTGCACAGACAAGACGATGGGGTTCAGCCGCTCCGTCTCAGCGTGAAGCGACGTCTGAAGACAACATTGTCGGATGACAGCGGGAGACGACTGATGAGTAACAGCCGAGCTAAAGGCTCCTGTGCCGCTCCACGTTTCATCTGCAGCGACAGATTCGGGGCGGCGACATCGCAGCGCATTCGCAATCTGCCACAGCAAGGCACAACAACAATAACCGCACGTGTTGTAGCGGGATTGAAGAGTTCAGGTTGCGAACGAGCACGTTGCCAGCTGTAATAAATGTACAGGAGGTCATACCGGTGACACTGAGTAAAGACGACAATGACTTTAAAGTTACTGTGTTCAGAAGCACAGCAGCAAAAAGGAAAAGACTGCACGTTCATGTCTTTGCTCTTCATTCTTGAGGATTCATTTTAAATTTGAATGCTAAACTTAAAAAGATTATTTCAAGGAAACATCTTGCTCTCTTTGATAGTAAACTGATTATCTTTGGATTGTTGGTCGTACAAAAACACGTTGGGCTCAGGCAACTTTTTCTGTACATTTTTCTTTTTTAAAGATTTCTTGGAGAAGGTTTGGGGACTTGGGAGTGCTTGGGGAATGAGATGGGAACATTGTGCAAACGTATGTTGAGAAGGAGCATCAGTTCCTTAGATGAAGGACGATTACGTCCTTCCTGTCACTCTACAGGATAACTAAATTGTTTTTTCCAAGATCGACTGTCCTCCTCAGAAAAAAGTGAATGTCCCAAAATTACGTTTGTTTAAATTGAAGTATTCTGCGATGGCAGAATTACAACTCCTGATGTCAAAGTAAAGCACAGGAGATGGACATCTGACGTTCCTTCCAACAGACAACGATGGCACGCACAGTCGTTCCCTTACCTCATGATGAAAGTCTCTTAGTCGCTGTTTCAACCAAAAGCTCTGCCCTCAACTAGCAACCAAACCTAAACCAGATCGGTTTAAGATCCGGTCAGGAAGTGCCTCTGCGTGTCATTCTGGAGGGCGTGGACTTACCGATTGTTTTGACTTGTTGACCAATTGGAACAAGTAACATACACGAACGTCTATATACTGTATTATTTTCAATGATTTGATTCAAAAGTGACCCTTCCACAAATGATTCAGTCACATCTCTGATGAGATCTCGTCACAACTCACAACCTCCTATCTCAAATTAATATTATTGCCAATATTACTGTCCCGATGTAAGTATTACTTCTTATACACTTTATATTTTTACTCTTGTTGTAATCTTTAAATCAAAGTCTGGCACAATAATTTCCTTCGGGATTAAAATAGTTCCATCTTTTCTTATTTTAATTACGTTTATGGTACATCGATACAGCGCCATCAGGTACATCGTAGTTAACGTGACTGGATGCTTCAGTCTGGATTATAATGTGTAATAGTATAATCTGCAGTCTTTCATGGGATTAGTGGTAACACTGACTTCTGTCAATGCACAGCCGATGTACACATGGTGTGGAAATGTTCAAAAAGCTTCTTAACACACACTTGTTTTCATTTTCACCTCCCTAAAACAAAGACGGTTAAAGTTTGTACGCGGATGTTCTACATGCCGTTTGTCCTTTTATCTCCTTTTCTGGAACACTTATCAATATCTTCTCTCTTCTTCCCGTTTGTGTTTCCTCTCCTCCTGCTCTCAGCTCTCTATTTGCATCTCAAGTCATTGTCTACGGACTTTTCAGAGACAAAAAAGGATCGCAATTGAGTATATTCAGCAGCTCAAACCCGATACAGGCCCGCGTACAGAGCGACCCATTGAAACGGCGGCGAGTCGCCGTCGTCTCACTGGGACTCCCGTGATCCTCTGCTGGATTTCTGCGCAATCACAACAGCATTTCTTTTGTCGAATCAGTTTAGGTGTTTCTGATCACAGTTATCTGCCCACAGCATGTGCTCCTGTCTCCTTCTGAATGCCATTACGCTGAAAAAACATTCATCCGCTGTCAAACAGTACACCTGTAGGCCCCCGATACACTTCACTGACTCTCTTCTATTCCCGCTGTGCCCATTTACATTTCCTCCTCTGCTCCGCTGCTGCGGAGGGAAAAACAAGCTGCTGGAAGGCCTGCAGCCCGGAATCATTCAAGTGTTTCTTCTGGCGAATAATCAAAACACGCAGGATCACTGCGGAGGAATGTCGAGCGGTAGAACAAGTGGCACACATCGACATCCTCGCTGTGGTCGTCAAGTAGTCGTGTTGATCCATCGCTGAGCCTGAGGAGTGTTTGCTAAGTTTCTGTGTTGAATAACAACCTCGTAACACTAACCTGGATCTGTAGGTTATATATCATGAAGATGAAATATATACACATATCATCACTGTCAAATACAAATTCATGAACCTAACTTAAAGCAACCTGTTACATCAAGCATCCAATACTTACTCCAGTCATGTTGCTGTTATTTACGACTATAGTTTTATATATTTATATCTGTACACAGTAGTCAAAGGTTTATGGTTACTTTGGTGAGCTTTGTTGTCCTCGTCTTTCCTGGATTTCACTTTCTGTTACAAAAAAAAAAAAAAAAATAGCTTGTACTGTATGTGTACAAATACATAGAATGATTCTGATTCTGATAACTGCTACTGAAGTGGGTATTCAAGGTAAAAACTTAACACCCCATTTTAGCTTGAAGAAAACTGCAGTTCCTGTAATAACCACTTGAGTCAATCCCCATAGACCTCCATGTTAAAATGACAAACTTTTTAACAGAAATAAACATGTTGACGGCCTGGTCTCTGAAGCTAATATCATCAAAACTGTACGGGGGGTGAATTTTTATAAAATCACCCTTAAATGACAAGTCACTACCCCGGCGACCAAAAAGCCAAACTGTTAAATCAACAACTGAGGGTGACACCACGGTTTATTCAGTCTATGCTTAACATATGTCCGGTTTCTGTCAACATTTTGCACAAATTGTAACTGTATTTCGGGAGAATGAGCAAGAAAATACAAATGAATGAGCATCCAATTCTGTTGATGTGTAACAACTTAAAAGTACGAACCAGAAACCAAGAAGATAAAGGTTTGTCTTATCTTATAAGACATGTTGTTAACAAACTAGCCGAAGACAAGACACAAAGAAAGGCAGACGTAACCAGACAGGATGTCACAAGAAACAGATGGAAATGGGCTGCTATATATATACTGCTATAGGTTGATGAGGGAAGTGGTAACAGGTGAGCAGGTGTGTGGGGCAGACAGGTGATGGGGAATGACGTGAGCAGGGGATACTGCAGGTCAGCAGTGAGTGGCAGGGCCTGAAATGACAGGAGGGTTAGTTTTGCAGTGAAACGAGCAGACTGGGAGAAAATAATGACATGAATCAAGCTGGTGTTTTGACAGTTATGCAAATATTAGGATTTCAGCACATCGAGACGGTCGCTCTTATTCTCCAGTCCGGAGTCATTAAACCACGACACGTGAAGACGAGCTCCAAACAACACGAAGTAGAAAACATGATTGAAATGTGACATTTATAGACTGTATGTAAGAAGCGGACGTTAGTCATCGTGCAGTTTTGAAGCCTCGAGTTCGGTGATTTTGCCGTCGCCATCTTGGCTTTTTTCAAACCGATGAACAGAAGTTACCATATTTGGAATGCGGAAGTGTGACGTAGAGACGCCGTATATGTCTCTGGTACTAAATGAACATCATGCTGTATTGAAGAAGACTTGAAACTAGAGATTGAGACCATAAACTCATGTTTACAATGTTTACTGAGGTAATAAATCAAGAGAGAAGTAGAGTCATTTTCTCATAGACTTCTATACAACCAGAGGAGTCGCCCCCTGGTGGACACTAGAGAGAATGCAGCTTTAACACATGAAGCAGCGGCTTCACTCGGCAGAACCGGATGTTGCCTGATTGAAAGGAAGGTTACCGTTTCATCATCGCCACACGCTTAATGGACATCATGATTTATTTGCAAAGTCTGTTTTTATTTTTTTTATCAAAACACCAACTTTTCCGCCTCAGCTGCATCAAATGTTTAAATAAGTAGAAGTGAAAAATTAAAAAAGTATCTTTAAGGCTGTTAAATATGGAAGCCCATTCCCGCCAGCAAAAAAAAAAAAAGATCACTAAAAAAAAATAGTAACTTAAAAAAAAAAAAAAAAATGTAATTCACAAAAAAAAAAAAAAAAAAATCCACCCACAAAATAAATAATAATAATTATAATAATTTTTTATTTTTTTTTATTTAACTTTTTTCCACCAGCAAAAAAAAAAAAAAAACTTTTGGTGCATCCATCTGTAACCATAACACTGACCAGATTTTTCCAGTTGCTATAGAAAGTCGAAATTATGAGATACTTTAACACAACAGTCATAGAAGCAGCTATGACATATGAATGGATTGTGAGTACATTGAAGACTTCTTTAAAACGTGGCTTTACAACACATGAAATACAGATGATGTTTCACATGGATTGTACTGAGCAAACGCACCCTTGAATAGAATGTTAAGCAAGAAGCAGCTCTGGAGTATAAAGAATGAAACCAATGTGGCTGAGGTGGCGACCAATAAACAGCAACTGGAAACATCTTTTTTTTTTTTTTTTTTTTGACAGAGAAAAAGTAAAAAAAAAAAAACTATATATATATATATTTTTTTTTTTGTGAATTAATTATTATTTTTTTTTTTTTGTGAATTCATTTTTTTTTTTTTTCTTTTTTGTGAATTCATTATTATTATTTTTTTTTTGTGAATTCTTTTTTTCTTTTTTTTCTTTTTGTGAATTCATTATTATTATTTTTTTTGGTGATCTTATTTTTATTTTTTTTGCTGGCGTAAATGGGCTTCCATAGTTTATTGGTCGCCACCTCAGCCACATTGGTTTCATTCTTTATACTCCAGAGCTTCAAGGGTGCGTTTGCTCAGTACAATCCATGTGAAACATCATCTGTATTTCATGTGTTGTAAAGCCACGTTTTAAAGAAGTCTTCAATGTACTCACAATCCATTCATATGTCATAGCTGCTTCTATGACTGTTGTGTTAAAGTATCTCATAATTTCGACTTTCTATAGCAACTGGAAAAATCTAGTCAGTGTTATGGTTACAGATGGATGCACCAAAAGTTTTTTTTTAAGTTACTATTTTTTTTTTGGTGATCTTATTTTTTTTTTATTTTTTTTTTTAGTGATCTTATTTTTTTTTTTGCTGGCGGTAATGGGCTTCCATAGCTAAAGCATCAGCATGACATGTCAGAAACAGATCAGATGGTTAGCTATCACTACAGGTCATTAAACAAATATCTTTCTATTTTAAATTGGGTGACGTGGCCCTTTAAATAGACTAGAGGCTGTGAAGTATTCAAAACTGAAATAACTGTGACGTCCACAAAACTACAGAGATTACTATCCATCCATCTTCCATTTATCTCTGTTACAAGCCCAGCAGTGAGGTAACCATCTATGGAAATTGCATAATGGCTTTTCCCCGTTCTTACCTTTTGAGTGCAGCACAAGACTCATCTGAGGCGCCAATCTAAATTCACTTCTCCTTTCCTCGGCTTTCTGGTTTCCGTTTTTTTTTCAAGTTTCAGGAAGAGTTTGACCTCAGAGTAACAAATTACCTCCATTTCTTTATCTGCAGGATCTCTGGAAGACTCGGAGAAAGCCTCGGCTCGGCTCCCTCAGAGTCCAAATCAATAACGGCAATGATGTGGAAAAGAAATGAAAGCGCGTGTCCTTGTTATGTTACGAGGAAGGTTATCTTAATCAGAGACTGACCGGAGCCTACGCCTGTGGCGAGGCCGAGTTCAGGTAAACGTGAGGTGTGCTCTCTGTCGTGTTCATCTTCCTCTTCCTCTTCATCCTCTTCTGTCATTATCTGTGGAAAAAAAGTCTGAATATATTAAAAAAATAAAACTTTTGTCATCTGATCACGCCAGAACGCATCAACCGTCAAGTCTGTACGCTCTGAGATTGGATCTCGCTCACATCGGGATCCGATCAGCCAGACCACATGCCGAGGTGGTCCGGCTCACATTGAGTTCAGACCTCAGTGAGATGAGGACAGCATGTGGACACAATCAGTACAAATATCAAACGCAGGTTTCCATCATCCTCCTTCTCCCCCACATATGGGAGTTCCTCTACGGAGGAGAGCAAAGGGGAGAGAGGAGGAAAACCAGGAGCACAGCAGAGTCCTGCTGTCTGAGTCCTGTTTAGTCACTGCTGATGAAGTGACTAAACAGGCAGTGCTTAGTCAATGCAGTCAAATGACAACTGTACTGCTTCAAAAGAAATAACAAAATCACTAGGGACTTTTATTGAAGAATTTATAGCAACATATTTTTATCACAGAATTAGCGGAGCTTTGTTAGCGGCTATTCTTCAATAAACAAGTCTGCTAATACTGCAGGGAAGAAGGGTAAGCAGCAAAAATAACAGGACTTTTATTGTGAAGAATTTATAGAATAATGTGTTTTTCACCGGATTAGCGGATCTTTGTTAGCGACTATTCTTCAATAAAACAAGTCTTTAGGGAGGAAGATTCAGCAGCAAAAACAACAGGGGACTTTTATTGTGAATAGTTAATAGGAAATGAAATGTGTTTATCACCATTCTACAGACGATCTGTTGATCTTTGTGAAATATCACTATCACTATCTGATCAGGCAATCTGACACACATAAGCACACACAGCAGATCTGATGCACTGGATCACAAAAGTCAAACTAAAAATAGACAAGTCTGACCGCGTAAAAAGCAAGAATAGCATATTGTGATAAGATATCAGGGAAATACATTTTTAGTTTGACATCTTGCGATGGGATCACACCAGCCGTGGCACCAAATTGGATCCCTTCCCCACCTCCTTCCCCCCTGGCGCCCTTGCTCGAACCACAGCCATCTTCAAACTCGACCTTCACTTTATTCTTAACTAAACACCTGCAAAGTTTCGTGACTGCATCTTGCAGGGTTGTGATGATTTCGTGGTGACAAATAGACATAAACATGTGGTCATCAAAACCTGCCGCTATGGTAGTTCTCGCTGCAGGAACACACGCTGTCTGTGCATTGTAACTGCGCAACTTAACAGGGCAATGTAACAGCGCAACATAATCTAACAGCGCAACGTAACAGGGCAATGTAACAGCGCAACATAATCTAACAGCGCAACGTAACAGGGTAATGTAACAGCGCAACATAATCTAACAGCGCAACGTAACAGGGCAATGTAACAGCGCAACATAATCTAACAGCGCAACGTAACAGGGCAATGTAACAGCGCAACATAATCTAACAGCGCAACGTAACAGGGCAATGTAACAGCGCAACATAATCTAACAGCACAACGTAACAGGGCAATGTAACAGCGCAACATAATCTAACAGCGCAACGTAACAGGACAATGTAACAGCGCAACATAATCTAACAGTGCAACGTAACAGGGCAATGTAACAGCGCAACATAATCTAACAGCGCAACGTAACAGGGCAATGTAACAGCGCAACATAATCTAACAGCGCAACGTAACAGGGCAATGTAACAGCGCAACATGACAGGGTAACGTAACAGCGCAACTAACTTAATAAATAACGAATGCCCTTTCATGGACTTTCTTACATAACCTTGCATAACAAGCGTAAGGCAGCATTTACTCTTGATTTCACACAGGACATGAACAGCAGTCTCCTGGGTGAAAGTCCTGTGTTTGTTCGTTGGTCTTAGGACAGAGAAACAAAAACTCGTAGTAGGAGGATCCCTCTCCCAGAATGCAACAGCGGAAAAAACAACAAACGGAAATGACAGAATAGGCAATCCGGATGAATTATAGATTGTAAATATTTGTGAAGTATGGATCCAGTCATAACGTGTAATAACCAGATTATTACATGTTTAAAGCCGAGGTGCATTGTTTTCCTGTGAAGTCCCATTCATTCCGTCCTGTTTGTAACTGGTTTCTCGACAGTTTGAGCCTCATTTGCTGAAATGACTTCGTCCCCTGAGCTCCGACTCTGCAGCGTCTGCAGCAGCGAGCTCCTGATAATCACATCTGCAGACAGATGGCCGGGTGGCAAAGAAGATAAATAAATGAATGAAAAAAATAAAATAAACCCACAGCTATTAGCGCTGACGTCGTCCTTGGTTCCTGAGCCGGTTTTCTGACTCCCACAATCCTCGGGGTGTCTTTGTGAATAAACCCGACGCCTCTGAGCAAGGCCTTAATGAAGAAAAAAGGCTGCGCTTTCTTCCGCTGCCAAAGTTAAAAGTAAATAATGCACCGCGTGTGTGACAGGGCGGCATGTGGATCGTTAATTTCAGAGCATCCAGGATGGGTCATCTGCGCCTGCAGGGGCCCCGGGGGGCCACCACTAATTATAGCCTCTGCCCAGGAGGGGGATGATGAAGAGGAGGCTGCTGGAGGGAGAGAGAAAGTGTGTTTATGTGTGTCGGGCTGATTGTGTCTCTGTGTTTGTGTGTATTCAGCACCTGTGTATATTTTTAGTACCACTTTATTTGAGGTGTGAAGCAAATATGAATCAAAGTCCCAACTCTTGTCATTCTATGCAGACTCATAAAGGAAGTTGACGTTGTTGGTTTGCGGACTAGCTTTTTGAATCCCTGAGTTTGTCATTTTGGCCGTCACGACACAAGTATCCTAAAACCTGCATTCTCTCTAGTGTCCACCAGGGGGCGACTCCTCTGGTTCTATAGAAGTCTATGAGAAAATGACTCTACTTCTCTCTTGATTTATTACCTCAGTAAACATTGTAAACATGAGTTTATGGTCTCAATCTCTAGTTTCAAGTCTTCTTCAATACAGCATGATGTTCATTTAGTAAGTTATGGTCCATTTAGAGTCAAATAGACCATAAAGCAGGGTATAATTTAGGGCGGGGCTTACTGTGATTGACAGGTCGCTGCAGTTACCAGAGCTGTATACGGCATCTCTACGTCACTCCTCCACATTCCAAAAATGGTCACTTCTGTTCATTGGCTACAAAAAAAACAAGATGGCGACGGTGAAATCGCCCAACTCTAGGCTTCAAAACATCAGTCCACAAACTAATGGATGACGTCACGATGACAACGTCCACTTATTATATACAGTCTATGGAATATCACTGTGGAATTGTGTTTATTGGAAACAAATTATTGGAAATTGTTAAGTTATCATTAGCCTATTTCAGGGACCCTGAATTGTTATACGTAAAACAACATGGCACCAAAAGGTTACTATATCTTAGAGCTCCTAACTTTCTCAAATGAGTATTTCTGGGGAGCTCATGAGCTCTCTTGAATTTCGAACCCTGGATGTCCATTGTTACGATTTCTCGTTCTGATGCCCCCAAATGGCCAAAAGTAATCAGATAAAACAGCTTCAAAGGACAGTTATAACAACTGTAATTCAGAGAATGAATTCCACTGATGCTCTCGATGTCGTCCTGGACCTTCATGCTTAATATCTGCTGTTGATGAAAAGCTCTGCTGCACCGAGACTTAAAGCCAGTCCATTAATCCAACGGACTCCTCGGGGAACGGCCTGATGTGTTTCTGCTGTCGAACAGTAAAGACCCGTCTGCAGAAACACTGTACCGCCTGCAGGCTAATGTATGAGTTTGCATTTTCCGAAAAGTCAATTTGTTAAAACCGTCTTTCATTGTGCGGTTTATAAATAGTCATCGCACACGCCTGTGAGATGCAAACAGCAGATTTCACATGCTAATCATCCATCTGATTTACATGTTAATACCACACAAGAATCACAGTGAATGATCTGAGACCAGCCCATCTGAATATGAATACATTCAATCTGCAAAAGTCAAACACCCAGAATGCCGTTAGCGAGCGCGCGCCTCTTTGTGTACGGAGGCATTATGCTCAGATAATGTCAGGCATAATGTGTTCTATGACGAAAGAAAAGGGGAAATAAAATGGTTTAATTTGGGGAAGCTGATGGCGATAAACAGCAGAGTGCAGTTTTCTTTTCTTTTTTTACAATATGGGAGGATTTGTAGTTTCTGGACACTTACATACTGATGCAGTTTCATCACAGGTGGCATTTTGAGTTCAGGTTAAAAAATTGTGTTTTGGTCCACAGTCGGCTCAGGTCGTAAATCAAAGAGTGTGAAAGTGAAAACTCAGCTCTTTGGGATTCACTCTTCAGGCTTTATGTCTTGTGTTGTTCAGAATGTTCAGTCCAGGCCGATTAAGTAAAAGGGATAATGAAGAGGTGATCAGGAATTATTGGAGGATGTGGAGGTCAGAACCACAAAAGCCTGATAATGAACACCTGTAAGGTGTAAGGTCATTATCCCGCTTATCACTTGCCAAAGAAAAAAATGAAGACCATTAGCTTATATTTCATGTGTTTTGCAAAATGTTTTTTTTTTTTCACAAGGGTTTGCTGGAACAATCATTACCATCAAGATTCATCTGCAATGGAAACATTGGTCACTGCTCCAGTAAATAGGACGGACCTTAGATAAGACTTGACAACCGGAGATATTTCTAATCCGCTCATAGGATATTTAGACTCATCTACGAGCCAGAAAGTTAATGTTATGCTCGCAAGACTTAAACTCAATAACCGTCGACAAACAGTAAATAGCTACCCAGGCATATCAAGACTTTCAAGAAAACTTGATTAGCATAACACTAGCATAAAGCTAACGACGGCTAGCAAATGTCAAGTAAAAATAACATTGCGTACGGTTGACAAACGGTAAATTCACTTTGACAATATGTTTAACAACAGGACGAGGTCATGTCATTGTCCCCAAATCTAGATACACATTTTCCCGAGAACCTTAATTATATTTTAAAAGTATATTCATAACTCTAGCATGAAGCTAACATTGTGCTAGATTCAAAACACTGCATACAGTTGACAAACAGTAAATATATGTTTTTTTGCTGCTTTATTAATGATTAGAATGTTAAACGCAGCTCCTTTGACATTGTGTGTCAGCAGCAAAAGTAAAGCGTCTTGTTTATCGTCTGTTGGAAAGAAAATGTGAGAAGTTTTCATTTTTGCTTTCAGCCCGTCAGAGTAATTGGAGGCTTCGTTCAGACGGTGATGACGGAAAATTGGAGCAATTGGGAAGCTGGAATTTAAAGATAAATGATGTCACAGGGTGTCTGAAGGAAAACATCGTTTTGTGTGTCCTCTTCATCTTGTAAAGACAGTCTCTTTAAATCACTTGAAACACGCAATTCACTGAACTAAATATGGTGAAAGTAATTAGTCCTTGAAGCCAATACAGAAGTGTAGCCGCTAGCCGCTAGCCGCTAGCGGCTAGCCGCTAGCCGCTAGCCGCTAGCTCATCCGTGTTGAGGCTCAGAATTCCATATTGAGCTCCTTTTAGGATCGAGCGCATGTCAGGTTAGTTTCTATGGAAACTGTTGACGTGGTGGTTGCTTGTTTGATATTTTGATTAAAATGAATTAATCATTTTTAGCAGATTTGATAATTTCTTTGTATTTTTGCTATTTAGTTGATTTTGTTTTTACAATTGTCTTCATTAATAGTGCGTTCAAATAAATTGGATACACTTTTTAGAAAATACTTTAAAAAACCTTCTAAATATTTATTTGTACTGTATTCTACATGTTCTGATGTATATTTGTCTCACTCTTCAAGTGTATTTGTATCAACTGTCTCAGGTGTTGTGAGAGTTGGTACCTCCATTCTGATTGGTTGTGACAGCCTGTGGATGAAGCTCACAGATGTGATGCCTGACGATGACGAAGGTCCTTTGACCTGAAACGTCGTGTCTCTAATAAACTCCTCATCCTCCTACACACCCGTCCCCCACATGAGCATCAGACAACACATTTATAATGCGCATAAGAACTCTCTCTCACTTTTTATACTGCATCTATAAATACTACATCAATGCAAAAAGCATGAACATTGGTTCGACCTCCTCTGAACCCCGACCGTTAAATGTGTCGCCGCTGCACAGAGAACACCTGGGACCGAACCCACCTGCAGCCAATTAAAACTTCAGAGATTCGGAGAGAAGCTGTGACACACACACACACACACACACATACGCACACACACACACACACACACACACACACACACACACACACACACACGCACACACACACACACACACGCACACACACACACACACACACACACACACACACACACACACACACACACACACACACACACACACACACACACACACACACACACACACACACACACACACACACACACACACACACACACAAACTTTCTGTTGGTGCGTCAGAATCCATCAGGGCTGCCCGTCGGCTGTGAAATCAGCTGACGATGTGACGGGAATTTAGCTCCTGTGGAAAAAAAAAGAAGGATCGATATTTATATTCTTAAATATGAAAAGATGATGAAGCAGCTGAACGTGTGTTACAATAAATATTGATTACTGCTTGATGACCTGCTTTCATCAGCAGTCTGGAAACCCTTCCACTGGGTTTCAAAGCCCATGTTCTCCATCAGGGTATATACAGCAGGCAGTGGTGGAATGTATATTTACTGTACTGTACTTCAGTAAAAGTCTTTTCTTACAACAGTCAAAGACTTTCAAACAACACCCACAGTGTCAATGTGGTCTTTAATATGATAATTACACTTTAAAAAGCTCACACGGCCAACAGTTACAGTAACACCAGAGCAGATTGGTGGCTGAAGTCCTGCTGTCTGTGGTGACTCATATATATATAAATATAAATATATATATATATATATATATATGGTGCCAGTACTGTCCTTATTCACGTGTTGTTTTGTCTGGTACCAGTAATCTTTATTCCATTCTGACTTTCCGCAGTGAATAAAAGATACCGATAGATTTTGGGTTGCTGCTTCCTTCAGGTCAGTTTTCAGGTTTTTAATTCAAACTAAACCAGTTCACATCGTTTCGGACCATTAATACTATTATTATTAATATAAACAAAAAAGCCCCAAAAGACTCAACCTGCTGTAGTGGAATAATAATTTCGTTATATTTCAACATTTAATTCTTCTGAAAATGTTTTTTCTGTGAAATCAAAAGAGATGATTAATAACACTTTTGAATAATGTTTTATTATTTGTTCACATATAGTTATGGTGAACGGTTAGCTAATTATTTAACAAATAGCACTTGAACATTGTATCGATAACTCATAACTCATATTGTATGATGTGTCGTCATCATATTTACTTGAACATGTATTTAGATACATAGAGAGAGAGACGGGGACAAACAAACCATCTTTATGTTCTTTACTGGTGTTTTTTATTTTAACACTTCAAATCCAGAAAAGTCAAGAAGGAACGAATCCAATGAAAGAAAATAAGAGAAAGAAAATACGTTTGTTCCTCTCCAGAGTGTTCAGCTGCAAACAGACGTCATTAAATATTGATATTAATTTGACTGAAAGGCTGTTTCGTAACAGTCTGAAGCCCGTTTGAATCGATCCTCGCCTCCCCTTCCTCTTCCTCCTCCTCCTCCTCCTCCTCCTCCTCTGTGCAAATGCAGATTCATTAAAACAATGTAAACTCTCGGGGAGTAATTGGCCCCGGGGCCACCTGCAGCGGCCGGATGAAAGTGCTTAGTAATGAGAAAAAACCCTACAGAGTGTCTGTCAAAGAACCAATTAAGCTGATGGTGCAGGATTTCCTGCCGGTGTCAGACCGGTTTACTGGAGATGAGATGCAGAGAGGAAGAAGCTGAAACCTGCTGGAGTCATCGTCATCAGTCAGGGAGGAGACGCCGACTGCACTGATTTTATTCTAGGTTTTCATTTTTTTAAAGTTTTCTTTGCGTTGCTGTCGAATTATGTTATAGAGGAGTTAGGAGGTGAAGGAAGTATTACAATGTGTAACTTCAGTAAAAGTACTCTAGTAATAGTAAAAGTCCCGCTTTGAAAATGTTACTTAAAACCCCAAAACCTGCCAGCAGGATGGAATAGCATGTTTTCTTTAAACGATCGGCAAAACTACACCGTTCATCACCACGCTGTGAAAACTGCCATTATTATTAGATGTTCATCTTTCCAAACTCTTCTAGAAGCAAAAGCAATCGAAACAAAGCTTAAAATGGTGATATTTCATCACAAAAATGTCTCATTTGAAATAAACAGTTTGCTTTAATCCAATTCTGTAATAAACATAAAATTCTGGGCTTCTCAGCGCAACTATGACGCTATGATTGACTGAGATCAACAGTCACGTGACAAAGATTCTGTGAAACTTGGACTTAACTGCCGGCTGCTGAACACAGATCAGAGAGGAGAGGAGAGGCTGAGTAGAGGCTGTTCAAATGTTAATTATTGATATACATATGTAGCGTGGAGCCTCCTTCCCCCCGACATTGGTAACACTTGTGGGCACTTGGAAACATGTTGTTTGTTTGATTAAATGAAACACACTGCACTAAAGACATGTTCGAGTTCTCTCTACTTCCATGATGGTTTGTTTCCATTGAGGAGTTTATATTACAGTGAAAAGCTGCTTGGGGTTCAGAGGGTAAAAGTATTTCAGTATTATAAGGAAAAGCACCTTAAGTTGTTTTCTGTGAAGACGGAAGTTTATTTTGAAAAGATCGTATTTATTTTGAAAAGATCGTATTTATTTTGAAAAGATCGTATTTATTTTGAAAAGATCGTATTTATTTTGAAAAGATCGTATTTATTTTGAAAAGATCGTATTTATTTTGAAAAGATCGTATTTATTTTGAAAAGATCGTATTTATTTTGAAAATATCGCATTTATTTGGCGAGCAGAAATTGACAGGTGTTGCGGGACTTTCGTAGGAAAAACGCAAGAAAAATGAAGAGTAAGTGTTCGTGAGATATCATACGAACCTTTACACAAGGGTATACGTTGATCAGCTTCTGTAAGACTTTGATCGATGGTCATGTGAGTCAAACTACAGAAGTCACTATACCTCCGAATTAAACTGACACATTTAGTCTCAAAATGTCAGCCTCTAAACCCCAAGATATGTAATTATAAAACATAAACTCTGCCAAGGTTTAAAGCAAACAATATGAATCTGTTTTAGTACCCACCTCCAAAGGCTCTCCGTGGTCCCAGATACAGTGTTCGATCACTAAACTATACTAAGCAAAGCATTGAGGTACATTTCTTTACTAGTTTTTAATAAAATGACAAACAGCCCTCATCTATAAATCGTGAGGACGACAATTTTGTGCGTTACTGACCATTTGTAATCACCTTTGATGATCCTGAAGAGTTAAACCAGCCAATTGAACAACTTTGTTTGTGTTATTGAAAACACATTAACATGTTAAGTACTTCATGAATCAATTTAGACGGAGTTTGCATCTCGTTCTTTTCATTTCAGCTCATCAACCAAACAAACAGAATGTACGCTAGGCTTTCATATTGCAGTCACTGTGTTCATTGGAGGATAATCCCCAATGCTTCATTCGGCTTTGCACTGATACGCTTTCTGGGAGCGTGGAGGGTGAAGAGTACACTACATACACTTCATATTGTTTTACAACACAAAGGGAAATATTAACAACACAGTACAGCCTTTAAAAGTGATGGTGCACTTCACATAAAACGCAAAAAAGACATTTACTCCACATGTTCACAGGGTTAGAATCGCAGTCTTGTTTCCTGCCTCTTCAGATCAGTAATGTTTGTGTCCTTCTTTATTCAAATTCGTATATTTTTGGACACCTCAGTGAGCTGAATTTAATTTTCCGTTTGTTGATTGTTTTGGCAGCGTCCACCCCGGAGCTGATTACTTCCTGGCAGTTACTTCATAAATACGACCGGCGTCGTCTGCCAACCTGCTCGGATGATTCCTTCCTCTGTGGGAACAGACTCGGACCCGTCTGTCCCTTTTCTGTTTCAGCCCTCAGTGTGGACGGAGAGAGCTGATGCTTATTGCTACTGAAGGCCCTACTGACACACTGTCTCTCAGTTTGTGTTTTTAACACAACCAGCTGCTGAAGAAAGTATCGGGCCGTGCGTTTTGTGTGTGATTTGGTTATTATTTGACTCCTGCAGGAGGAAACAGATCATCTGCAGGTGAATGTGAGAGTCGGTTTGTGGTGTACTATGTTATGGAACATTGTTGAATGCTGAAGTCTAAAGCGTAGAATACTCCCGCCGGCGGCAGGCCGTGCCAGAAAATGACGTGTGGTGTTGTAACTTGGCGTGCGCGATCACATGACAAATAGTTCACTGATAAAAGCACAATTTACATGTCTGAGGATTACACAAAGACGGTTTGCTTTGAGTTCCAACAGATGGACTTATAAATCTTTATTGGAGTCAATATTTTGCAGTAAATGTGCAAATACAGACTGAGTATTCAAACTCTCGCCATTAAACGTTTTTTGTCAGCAGTATGTCGGTCACAAAGTAATAAAATGGAGGTAAATCAGTAAATGTAGTTTTGTTACGTACCTCATCAGAAGACACACGGCGTACACGGACTGAGATGTATAAATACAAACTCTTACCCGAAGGCTGTTAAAGCGTTAAACAGCTGAAGCCCGACGACAGCGAACACCTGATCAAACAGAGAGAAATCAAATAAAAATCAAAAGCCGGTAGAGGAATTCAGATGAAGTCGTTTCATCTTCAGCGTGAAGACGAAGCTTCTTTTCTTTCGGTTGGCTGCGAGAGCGAGAAATGAGAGCAGCGTCCGGGGAAATAAAAGCAGGATGCCCGCAAGGCTTCACCACTCAGACTCTACCTGTCCTCCTCCTCCTCCTCCTCTTCTTCTTCTTCCCTGCCGGGAGATGCAGATATATTCGTTACATGCATGGGGAGTTCTCTCTGGCATCTCGTATTGATCGGGTCGCTCCTGTTCCACAGCACGTATTGATCACATTGACTGGCTGTTTCTTACTGGATGTAATGAGGTGCACACAGAGCGTCCTGCCAGACTCGGGTTTGTATCGCGTTAAAAGGACAAATGTCGTCTGGATGGAGTTTGTGTTCATTTCTCTGCCGCTTCACCGTAATGGGATGTGTAGTATTTACACGTTAAGCGGTGGAAGAAGTGCTCGGATATTTGATTGGCTAATCGTTATTCCCCTCGCTGTGCTTATTTGTCATTTACTTTTAATCGAGAAACCGCTGTTTCATGTCACGATGCTTGACGAATCATTGTGCCACGCCTTAATGTTGCAGCTGGTAAAGGTGGAGCTGATTTTAATCATTTCATATACTGCTGAGTGGCTTCACCTATAATGATATGTCATTATTAGAGGATTTATATTTGTATTAATAATCTAAATATGCAGTTTAGTTGCAGGAGTTCATGGATATCACGAACCACACATACCTGGTGTGAAGAAGAGTCTCACAGTGAAGAATCAACAACCGATTTCAACCGTTTTCACCGAGATGACGTCTGACTGGAAAATCAAGAAGTCACCAAAACCCCAACCACTCATCACAAAACAACAATAACGTACGTTTGTTCTCATGCTCTCTCATCCAAACAGTCAAACAGACCCAAACATGGCGCCAACTTGTGAAACATTCCTTTATTATAAATAGATCATTTGTATAAAAAAAGACGGGCATGCTTCAATTCAACCATGGCATTTAGACATTTCACAACCAAAAGCTACCGTTCAGTTAGCCGAAAACAGCGACGGACTCGTCTCATAATGCAGGTCGACGGACGGACGACATGAGACAAGATTCAGAAATTTTCACAAGTTTTTTTTTTTTTTTTTTTCTTTTCAAACGCACAATTAGAACAACAACAAATAAGGTTGGTCCCCAAAATTACTTTTTTTTCATCATATTTTAATCTTTTTTTTTTTTTATCTTTCAGGTTACCATTGTCCTGCTTTCTCGCGGACTCTCTGATGTTTCAGCTGTGATCCTTCAGGCCCGTTCCCCGCTGTCTGTAAACATAAAAACACCACAGATGCGTTGGTTCCGTTTGTTCCGATCCTTCAGATTGTTCAGAGCACCTTTGTGGGGACGTCTGACAGAAATCTGCTCCTTTAAATGTCTCTGGACGTCCTCGTGTCGAAGGAGTCGTTTCTTCACATGGCGTGGTTGGTGTAGCTGACGTAGGTGGTTTTTGTTGGCGGCACTGAGGAGAGAAAAGGAAACAGCAGGTTGGTAAAGTGACACCTTACTTTCACTAACAACACTCATCTCAGGGGAGTTCCTGAAATAGTCACAAAATGCAATCTATTGGTTTCATGCACAGGGACACAAGTTGTCTTTTTTTCATGCCATTCAGAACTAAAACGAAGGTTAACTTAGGTGTAGGAAAAACATCATAGTTGTTTAGGTTTAGGTAACAAAACCACGTTGTTAGGTTTAGAAAAATTGCCACAAAAATTGGGTAACATATATATTACTAAAACTGTAAAGTTTGGAGGATGGTGCTACGGGAAACGTCAAAAAGAGTTTGATGTATCTTCTGGGAATCATGAATATTCCCACTAAATGTACAGGTAATCTAACCAGCAGGACCAAATAAACCTCACAAGAGTTTTCGTCTCATGAAGTTTGACTCTTCCTCCTTGACTTCCTCGCCTCACGCTGAACGCTGCAGGATGAAAGAGGTTCATCACTTATGTGAGGTTGAGCTGCTGCTTGTTAGATTAAGCAGATCAGTTCAGTCAGCACATCTCTGACGAGTAAACAATCCGACGTCTCCCACTTTTTCCGCTGATGGACCGAAAAAGCAGCTTTGAAGTGTAACTGTGAGCTGTAAACAATTTCATCAGCTCTGGTCTCAGGTGACGTCTAAACAAACTCCAAGTCAACTTCCTGTTAAATCCTCATTAGAGAGGCTGCGCTCTGACTTCACCTCCGCATGGTCGACTTTACAGAGAAGTTGACAGACTTCTTCTTACAGCACCTCTGTTCAGAGAATCACTAACAGTATTCACTATAAACCTTTCCTTGTTTATCAGTATGTGCTGATTGCAAATGCTTCCCACAGAAAAGGTAAATCCACTTGTTCGCCATAGTCAGATAGGAGGATCTCTGTGCATCCAGTACAGAAAGGCACTATATGGCCAAAGCTACACCACCGCTTTAAAACGTAAGTAATCTCCTGACACGACAGCTTGATTGTGTCCAGTCAGCTGTCTGGGAAGACAACTCTATATGTTGGAGTGGTCTCTTACCAATGACTCTATATGAACCAGCCAGGTAAGAGTTGTAGTACCTAACGGAGCCAGACCTGGGAGGGGAGCTCGCCGGCGAGCGTCTGGTTCCCGGGCCTTGACACATGGGACTCTGCTGGGCACAGCCCGAAAACTCTACATGGAGCCGTTACCCTTAGGGCCCACCACTTGCAGTGATAGGCATTTGAGTTGGGGGCATTGTTAGCCAACCAGCAGACAAAATGAAAAACGCATGTCATTTTCTAAATATCGACAAACTTGTTGTTTAAATAGTTGCCGGTGCTGAAGCATTACACTTTAATGCCACACATTAAGAAGCCCCTCGGCCCACTCACCGCTGGCCTCCACACCCTCGCACAGCTCCGTCTTCACCTCGCCGTTGGGCCGCTCGGCCGCCAGATGCGACAGCTTGCTGGTCATGGTGGCGGCGGTGACGATGGCCTTGAAGCTGCGCTTGCGTTTGGGGACGTTCTGCTCGGGGTGTAAGATGATGATGTAGACCTTCGGCATGTAGAGCATGCCCAGAGAGACGGAGGCGCTGAGGCTGAGGGACACGGTCAGCGTGGCCGTCTGGATGTACATCTGAGGAGGAAACGGAGAGGAGGAGGTTACTGAGAGGCGTCGATGAGATTCAGAAAAGCAGCAGGAAGCCATCTGTTACTATCATGAGACCTGAGAAGCCACCTGTTACTTCCTGTTAACGGTGATGTCAAAGACACATCCAAACTCCAACTATTTCATGTTTTCACTTAACAAATACAACATTTGAAGACACGGACTGACTAAATGATTTCATCAAATCAACAATCTGCTCTCAACGAATGTCAAATAACAAATAAATTCCCTGAAACAAGAATTGCATAAAAGTTCCATCATGGACATTTTGACCACTAGTGTTGATATCCAGTAATAATTTGATAAGTAGGTGTCTGTTTTTAGTTTTTTTTGGCACATGAGTAATACGATAGTTTTACTCTTCTCTGCTGAGCAACAGTTGGTGGTGCAAGCAATGTGCAAGCATTCCAACAGGGAGAAAAAGAACAAGTTGTCTTTGCAACTGTTTTCTTGAGGAAGGAAAGGCATTCAAGACGTATGTTGGAAAGGATGCACGGAGTGTAAACAGAACTGCACGAGGTAGCTACCTTTAATGAGTGTCAGTCAACCGATTACATCCCTCAAATATTGGCCTCCTTAAATTGCTAATGCAGGCTGTTTAATCATCATTCATTCCCTCGAACACTTGAATCAAATGGACGTTTCCTTAAATTGCTAATTCTATAAAAAGTTTGGCATTCAAAATATACTTAATTAAATAAGCAAAAATAAAGATACTCATTATGCAGAATGGCCCATTTTAGAATCATACAGATGTTTAGTCGATCATAATTATTCATGTATTCATGTGTCAAACACTTTAATTTTGCAGCTGGTAAAAGTTGAGCTCATTTAAATGACTTTATAAACTGCTATGTAGCTTAACCTATAAAACATATACATATTTATTAGTGCATTTATAATTTGTCTTTGCAAAGTAACTAGTAACTAAAGGCAGTGGAGTAAATAGTATAATATTTGGCTCTGATATGTAATGGGTTAGAAGTAGAAAGTAGCCAAAAAGTTAAGTACAAGTACCTCAAAATAGTACAAAATAGTACAAAATAGTACAAAATAGTACAAAATAGTACGTGAGTAAATATTCCAACCCGGCTAAGGTCTCTTGACTAAATGATGGCCTGAACTCAGCAGGAATAACTCCATAAGTTTTCATTAAAACGAACAGATGGTCGACTGCTCGGTTCATTTAATGGAATCAATCTAGTGACTCGTGTTTGTGGCTGATCATTTCGTCTCCTCTTGCAGATACTTTGGCACATAACCAGCCGACGTTTGCAGCGGGAAAGTCGGAGTGGTTAATATGTTGGGCTGCAGTTCTCACTTTGCTGTTCGGAGAGAGATTACGCACTTTGAGCAATTGCAAGACTTTTAATATGAAACATCTGCAGGAAATGATAAGTTTCTCTGACGGGAGCTTCACAGTGAGTCACAAAAATTGCAAAGTGGAAATAATGAGTGATTAAAAACTGTCTCAGCTAAAGAAGTGTTTTCAGCAGAGTGGAGAGTATGATGTGACTGCTAGGGAAGTGAAATGTACTTCATATAAACAAAGACAACAGGACAACATGGCCGGTCTCTAGGCCTGTTTTAAAGGACACATATGCACATTTTCAGGTTCATACATGTAAGTTTCCCACTAGAACATGTTTACATTCTTTACGCTCATACCTTCTGTTTGAATATACCTGTAGTTGCCTGTCTCTTTAAGAACTGCTCTTGTAAAAGCCTAGTCTGCTCTGATTGGTCAGGGTTTTCCTGCACTAATAGCAGAATCCAGAGTTATTGTCCTTCCTCCGTTGTAAATTAAATGGGGGGTGGATGGGTCCAACAATTAGCAATCTTTCAGAAAGGAGACTTTAATTTATTTGTCACGTAACTTGCATACTTCAGTAACGGCACTTCCGTAGTTATTTTAACCCAAACGACAATCTTTTCCTGAATCTAACTAAGTAGTTTTGTTGCCTAAACCTAACTAAGTTGTTTTGTTGCCTAAACCTAAGTAAGTTGTTTTGTTGCCTAAACCTAACTAAGTTGTTTTGTTGCCTAAACCTAACTAAGTTGTTTTGTTGCCTAAACCTAACTAAGTAGTTTTGTTGCCTAAACCTAACTAAGTTGTTTCCTGTGAAGATGGAAGTTTATTTTCAAGAGACTGTAAGCATGTAACAAGCTGAAACTGACACGTGTTGCAGGACTTTTGAAGGAAAACGCATGTAAAAAGAGGAGCAACTTCTGCAAACTATTGTAAGATACATTAAAAAAACACTAGAAAATACATTCTTAAAGCATTCAAACAGTAATAATGAACGAGTTTCACCTCCTCTCACCCCATTAACTGGGAGCTGTGTGATGGTTCTCAGTGGTGGACTGGTTAACTGGTGGAGCTCCATCATGTGAGCAGCTGGACCATCATTAACTTGTAATAATCTCCGTCTTCTAACAGCTCAACAACAACAACAACAGAGTAGAGAAGCGCCAGGACTCTCTCTCCCCATCTCATCTTGACAGATGACCCTGAACGCATCATTAGGCTCGGTGCTGCGTTTATGAGCCAGTACGAGACTATTGATTCTCTGTGTTGTTGTCTTTGCCTTCAGTGTAACGATGAGTATTTACTGGCAGAAGGAGGTATTCAGAGACCTGATACACAGTCAGAACTATTTACTCAAGTACTGTACTTAAAGACCATTTTGAGGTACTTGTACTTTACATTTTATGCTACATAATACCTCAACTCTCAACTTTACTGTGAATGTAAAAACATGAAAGCTCTCTCTGTTGAGCCAGTGTTTGGTTTGTCCATTCTGGGCTCCTGTAGAAACATGACGACATGGCGGACTGAAGAGGACCTGTTCACTATGTACGAAGATATGAAGGGTTCATTCTAAGCTGACGAAAACCATTCCTAGTTTCAGGTGATTGTACCTTAATGAATACATAGTTAAAAAATATATTCCATTTCTGCCAATAGATCCCCTGAAATCCAACACGCTGGCCCTTTAAGAGAGTATTTCTACTCTGTGGTCTTGATACTTTTACTGAAGTAAAACTTCTGTAGTGTGTGGTTATCATTAATTACATTATTTAAATTCTCTCAATAAAACCTGAGAAGGTAATCTACAAAATAAATAATCACAAAAATAAATATATTATACTAATTTTGATGTTTGTATGTAAAAACAAAGTAAATAATTAATACATATGCAGCAATAAATATTTATTTCATGTCAGTGATATTCAACAAAATTATCCAAAGTCGTGACATAGCCGAATCACTCATGCACGCACACACGCACACGCACACGCACACACACACACACACACACACACACACACACACACACACACACACACACACACACACACACACACACACACACACACACACACACACACACACACACACACACACACACACACACACACACACACACACACCATGCAGAGCTCAACCAGGCAGCACAAACCTGTTTTCTTTTCTCTCTCTTCGCCCCTCCGGCATCTCTCACAAACACACCTGTGCACACGCTCCCAACACACAACACCACCAACACACCTGTGCACACGCTCCCAACACACAACAACACCAACACGCCTGTGCACACGCTCCCAACACACAACAACACCAACACGCCTGTGCACACGCTCCCAACACACAACAACACCAACACGCCTGTGCACACGCTCCCAACACACAACAACACCAACACACCTGTGCACACGCTCCCGACACACAACACCACCAACACACCTGTGCACACGCTCCCGACACACAACACCACCAACACACCTGTGCACACGCTCCCGACACACAACACCACCAACACACCTGTGCACACGCTCCCGACACACAACACCACCAACACACCTGTGCACACGCTCCCAACACACAACACCACCAACACGCCTGTGCACACGCTCCCAACACACAACAACACCAACACGCCGGTGCTGCTGCTCAGAGAATCGCCTGCGTCGCCACAGCAACCACCTCACAAAAAAAGTCGAGGTCCGGGTTAATGGCCCCGGTGTCAAACTGTCAGCGGGGAATCCTCGGTGGGGCTCTGCTCAGCCACCAGGACGACGAGGAAGGAAAGGGAAACGTTGGGCGACAGATGGCGAGTTCCCCCCCCCCCCCGAGAGCCCAAAACAACGATTCCAGCGATGCATCAAGGATTCATTATGAAAATGTATGACAGACAGCGAAGCATAAACTCATTTGTGGGCCCGAGAGAGGGGAAAAAACTATCTCTGAAATGATTTATGTGGCCTCTCCGACACAAGCTGTTGTCACAAAACCAAACGGCACGAAGGTCACAGGAGGCTGATGAACAAGAGCTGAGGGGCCGACTCACGGACAACCGCTCCGTATCACAGAGTCACATGTAGGGACGTCCCTCTAGGCTGCTTTTGGCCCCGATCCCGATCCTTTTATATCAGGGTGTCCTCTTCAGCACCCTGACGTAGATTCCTGGGAACCAGACAAATCTGCACGCTTTATTTGCTTTGGATAGATATCCAGTCACTCGAGATCTGACTGGCCAATCACAACCATTTATCTAATATGGCGCCGTGTTTGAGACGAGGACTGGTAAGAGGAGCACCGTTGAGGCATTATTCAAAGGTAATAAAAGTCGATCAAAAAAGGTTTTCGTAGAGAGTAAAATCAACTTTTATCTGTAAATTCTGAGGGCAAAAAACACACAATCACACCTCATCGCTGTCGTCTGTTTAGTTGTCCGTTGCTCACAAGCGGCAATCTCCAGTTCTGCCGAGTGAACTCAATGTGGAAGTGTCTTAAAGCTGCATTCTCTCTAATGTCCACCAGGGGGCGACTCCTCTGGTTGTATAGAAGTCTATGAGAAAATGACTCTACTTCTCTCTTGATTTATTACCTCAGTAAACATTGTAAACATGAGTTTATGGTCTCAATCTCTAGTTCCAAGTCTTCTTCAATACAGCATGATGTTCATTTAGTACATTATGGTCCATTTAGAGTCAAACAGACCATAAAGCAGGGGATGCTTTAGGGCGGGGCTTACTGTGATTGACAGGTCTCTACCACAGACGTATACTGCGTCTCTACGTCACTCCTTCAAATATGGTCACTTCTGTTGATTGGCGACCTTATTCCAACATGGTTCAGCATTGGCTTCATTCGGCAGAAGGTTCGTTCGTTCCTCCAGCGCCACCATCAGGTTGATATCCGTGTTTTCTAGTGAAATATCTTGACAACTATTGGATTGATGGCCATGACCTTTGATAATGACTTTGGTGATCAGCGTTGGTTTACGACCAAATACCTGCAAAACATCCCATCAGCCTCAGCTGTAGTTTGTGTTCATAGTGCTGAACATGTTTATTTAGCTGGTATAATATTTAAAGTCTTTGCTGTGGTGTTAGCGGTGGATTCCAGTGTGGGGGACAATTCTTTTCGGCAAAATCTGCATGGAATAACAATAATAAGTATGCAGGGTGTGTAGTAAAGTAAACACTGCATATGTATGTTGATAAATCCATAACTGGCATCATCATAACGGCTCCAAACTTCACCTTCGGGAATCAGTAAGCAGAACTGAAATGCATTTTAATAAATTTCTCCAAACAGGAAAGATAGTTCCGAGAAAGTTATTTTTCAGTTTTTAAAGTTTGTTTCAAACCTACTGAGCAACCATGGGCGATTGTGGCTAAGTGGAGAGCAGGGTCGTCAATCAGAGGATCAGCGTTTCGATCCCCGGCTCCGCTAGTCGCATGTCGATGTGTCGATGTGTCCTTGAGTAAGACACTTAACCCCAAACATTGCCTGTGCCTACGGTGTATGAATGTGATAGAATCTGATAGGCAGGTGTCACTCAGCCCCTGCCATCAGTGTGTGAATGGGTGAATGATGACAAGTAGTGTGAAAGCGCTTTGAGTGGTCGGAAAGACTAGAAGAGTGCTATACAAGTACAGTCCATTTACCATTACATGGGCAGCAAAGAGGTGGATTATTATTATTTCATTTTAGAGGGAAATGGTTTCTAAAATGACACAACAGCTAGAATATTTCCTTTCTGATACAATAGTGTCACGATTAGGTTTTGCCTTCTGTGTTCTGTCTTTGTCTAGCTCCACACCCTCCTCACTCACCTAATCAGTTTATTCAGTGCACCTGTCAGTCACACCCACCTCGTCAGCTCAACTCCCCTCACCTGTTCTAGACACTATTTAAACCCCAGTCACACATGCACTCACTGCCACATCATTGCTTCATGTCTACCCGCCCGTGTTTGCTCGTCCTGTTCCCCCGTCTCGTTCCTGCTGGATTTTCCCCCTCGTCTCTTGTCTTGTCTTGTGCTTGGACTCCCTGTTGTGTGCTGGTAACAATTCCTATGTTTGTTTATTAAATACCTGTTTTCACGCCACTCTGCCTGGTCTGCGTCTGAGTCCTCCACCATGCCCCGTGACAAATAGTTCAGCTTTAAAGAAAAGTCTTAGTCATCAAACTTTAAATCTCCTTAACGGGGAAGTTTAAGGTGGAAATGAAGGTTCTGGAGGTTAATGGAGGGCTGAATCCTGTGACTGTGCGGCTCTCTGTGTCTGTGACCTGGATGCCGACTTCCTGGCCGATCAAAGCGGAGCTGGTTTAAAGCTCAGGACTGTGGAAGTCTGATCTGAGAGCAGCTGAGGTCTGAGCAGCAGATCTTTAAACTGAGCGGCAGCAGCAGGACGGCAGGATCATAAAACACAAGAATATTCAGTATAATTAGTTTGTTTTCCATCAGTTTGGAAGAAATCAAATTGATTGATAAACAAACCAAAACTAACTGCAACATTTACAGCTCTGCTCAGGTTTCATGGATCAACATTAGCACTGACTGCACCTCAAGCAGAAATAACTTTGAGCATTGGCATTTCTGAAATCCAACACACAGAGCCTGCTGTACTTCAGAGAAACCTCCAGTGCCGACAAATCCAATTAAAGAAAAGGAATCTGGATGTTTCTGCAGCTTGAATGTCACTCGTCTGTTATTTGCTGACGTGAAGCTTAAAGTGCAAAAATTACTTTCATGGTTTTTTTTTAGAGAAAAAAGAAATGGACATTTGTTGGAAAACAAAGCACTGTATTTATCATGAATCTCTATTCAAATGTGTTTCAGATATTTACAAAAATCACTGAGTGCAGAATGTTTTTTTGTCTCTCAATAATACCCCGATGCTTCATTGGCTTCCCATTCTCAAACATGTGTTAAAGTGGAAACTTTCCTTAGTGGTATTGTCGGTGCTGCTGTCAGACATTTACTCCAGTTGTTCCACCCATAGACTGTATATTAGAAGTGGACGTAGTCGTCCTGACATCACCCATTGGTTTGTGGACTGATGTTTTGAAGCCTGGGGTTCGGCGATTTGGTCGTCGCCATCTTGGCTTTTAACCCCGCCCTAAAGCATCCCCTGCTTTATGGTCTGTTTGACTCTAAATGGACCATAATGTACTAAATGAACATCATGCTGTATTGAAGAAGACTTGAAACTAGAGATTGAGACCATAAACCCATGTTTACAATGTTTACTGAGGTAATAAATCAAGAGAGAAGTAGAGTCATTTTCTCATAGACTTCTATACAACCAGAGGAGTCGCCCCCTGGTGGACACTAGAGAGAATGCAGGTTGCCGCCTGGTTCCACTGTCTGTCGGTTCCACTACTGGGGACAGTAACTGCAAATAACTCACATTGACACTCTTTGGTAAATGGGCATAGCTACCGGGGAAAAAGAAAGCATTATTTTCTTCCTGTTGGTTGAGCAATGGTTAACGGACTTCCTGTGTGCCTTCATTTTTCCTGGCTGATCGTTCCCTCTGGTGTCATTATTCCAGCCTTTACACTCTGCAATTAACAAGTACTTCAAAATGATAAATTAAAACATAAAAACCGGTCTATTGCCACTTTAATTGTGATTCATGACCAAGCTGGAGGTGCTGCTACTAGATACTGCCATGTATACAAAACTTTATGGAAAGATCACTTTATATTCATTTATACAACATCATGCTACTAATACTGCTCATACACATATTACTATGTATGCTCTTGCATACCAATGCATATTTATACTACTGCCAACATATTTAGTCTATAGTATATTCATATCATCCCTCCGGTTGTTTATTCTCTTTCTGACTTTGTTTCTTTACGAGCATTGCTTACAACTGCACGATATATATTCTATGCTTACTGCCTTCTGTAACTTCTGCAGATGTTCATGCTGTAGTGTATTCATTACACACTGTTACTGTCTTTTGTCTTATAGTACTTACTGTCTCTAATATGTATTATAATCTAAAACAAGGATATGCAACACACTAGCGATAAGTGTGCAAGAGACTTTTTTTAATGTTGCCTATATGGATGGAATGAAACTACAGATCCATAGATGTACATTGTGTTGTGTTGCCTAGCCCAAATAAAAGTGAATACATGTGTTTTAAAACAGCTGTAATCGAGTTCCAATGATTGATTCTATAAAGCTGTGATGATGAAAAGATGGTTGAATACAGCAACGCTTCATTGGCCACAGCAGGAATTCGACTCACAACCCTGGTAGCGTTTGGCCCCGAGAGATTGTTTGATTTATATTTCCTGCTGAATATTAGACTGCAGAAGTTTCAGTTTTTGGGGACATTAGGATTCATATGTCTCTCTGTGCTGTAAACTAGTAACATCTTCCCTTCATTTGGCCCGGAGCGATCTTTCCCCCTCACACACAGCAAAAAAACACCCCTTAAACGACAGCAATGGATGGCGGGTAATAACACTGTGGTTGGTATCGACTTTCTCTCCACAAGTCTGAGGCTCGTGAGGAAGATAAGCAGCGGAGGAAAGCTAATCGCTGCCAACACACTGGTTTTTTTTTTTTGGTAGGAGAAGCAGAATACATTAGTGAGGCATCAACAGCAGGTTATCACGCTGTCGGGTGTCAGGGTCGACTGCTGTTTAGGGTTGAGACCTGTGGACGTAAACAGTCCTTCCAGCTGCTTGTTTTTGTTACTTTGAAGGAAATGGGTTTTTTTTGGCTTGTTTCGTTATGGAAGTGAATATCTCTAAAACAGATGAAGACTTGAGCCTTCGCTAAGCCCCGCCCCCCGCTGCTACCATGGAGCCCACACTGTCACTAACTGCACTCCTTGAAGAAATATCAGATTAAAAAAAAAAAAAGAAAAACTGATTTCAGAAATAAGCCACCAGAAGGGTTTACAATGTGAGTTAGAAGGATGTCAAACTGCTTCATCGGAGAAAACAGGTTAAAAAGATGGAGATAGAAGCTAAAGTGTGAAAGTGAACCATCACATCACCTGGAGATCCAGACAGAAGACAAGGAAATTAAGGAACAACACTGTTCCTCTTTATTCACTGTTACAATCATCAAAACGCAAAAGCAGCATGTGCATATATTCAATATACCTTCAGAAGCTAGCGTAGCATAGAAGTGCTAACGCTAGCCAGCTCAGAATTTATGTTTCGAATTAATCAAAATGATCAACTGCACAAAAATAGTCCATTTGTTGTGTTTTGGGCGGATCACCTCCAATAGTGGAGTGATCGGGCCTTTACCGAGATGGTGCATTGAGCTTCCAGATTAACTTTTGAGTCAGCACTCTGATACACATTCACTACAGGACTCTGGAACAGTCCAACATTTTGGGTCAGATGTTTCCCGTCAGAGGCAGGTCCTCAACACTGTTGGCCTAGCTTAGCACAAAGACTGGAATCAAAAGATAAAACAAATATACTTTCTAACTCCAAATCAGTTTAATTGACATCTCTGTGTTTTTTTTGTTCTGGCATCGTGAAGTAGCTGTAGATGCTGATAATAACAGTAATAATAGCAGCATTAGCATATTGATATGATAAAGTAGCTCATCAGCTGAGGTCAGAGGAGCCGGATTCCCGGGAGGAGCCGATGTGGGTGGAAGCTGCATGCTAATCGTCTCTGGGATCCTCCGGCTGAGTATCAAAGCCTGGTTCATTATGTATGGAGGCAGCGCAAGTCTCTCCCAGCGGACCCTGACTCCTCTCCGTCTACCTTCCCCGTGCATGCAAACGCCTCCCCGGGCAGCCAGTGCTGCGTTCAGGAACCCAGCCCCTTCTGAAGTGCTTATTAGTGATTCTGTGGCTTCTCCATGTCGGTCCCAGCTGTGGCCGGCACACAGCAGACATGCTGCTGCTACTGTAAATGTCAGCCAGTGAGCCTCCTGCTCCAGATCCACAGGCTGACCTTAAAAGATCAGCTGATCAGTTTCAGGTCCACCACGTTTGCGAGGGAGTCTAATTATAACTGGGTGTATTTCGGAAGGGGCCTGGCTTTCTTGTCAGATCTACTTTAATTCATTCAATTCATTTCTGATGGAAAAGCCCAATATCACAAATCACAAATTTGCTTCAGAGGGCAATCTGAGCAGACGACATCCTCTGACCCAGGACCCTCACATCCTCCCCCCCCAAGAAGTTCAATAGAAGACATGTGCACAACCTGAACAACATAATACAATTACAACATAGTCAATCAATATGACAGAAATGATGCATATAATGAGAGTAGCAGCAGAGGAGCACCGATCCGTTCACGTATGTGAAGATATATATATATATATATCTGGCCGCACGTTGACTGACCATTAGCTGTATCTGAATTTGCATAATCATGACTCAACCTCAACTTCATGCAGATTAAGTCTGTCCATCACAAGCATAGACTGTATATCAGAAGAAGTGGATGCTGTCGGGACGTCACACATTGGTTTGTGGACTGCTGTTATAAAGCCTTGAGTTCGACAATTTGGCCGTCGCCATCTTGGATTTTTCCATCCAGTGAACAGAAGTCACCATATTTGGAATGTTGAGGAGTAAAGTAGAGGCACTGTATACGTCTCTGGTAGAGACCTGTCAATCACTGTGTAGCCCCGCCCCTAAAGCATCCCCTGCTTTATGGTCTGTTTGACTCTAAATGGACCATAATGTACTAAATGAACATCATGCTGTATTGAAGAAGACTTGAAACTAGAGATTGAGACCATAAACTCATGTTTACAATGTTTACTGAGGTAATAAATCAAGAGAGAAGTAGAGTCATTTTCTCATAGACTTCTATACAACCAGAGGAGTCGCCCCCTGGTGGACACTAGAGAGAATGCAGGTTTAAGACACTTCATCATTGGCTTCATTAGGCAGAACCGAAGGTTGCCGTTTGTTCACTGTCACGGCAGCAGGCTCTATAATTCCAGTAAACAATGGAACGAGGCAACATTGATGAAATACGCATCAATATTCTGTTACTGCGTTCCTATTTCTCGCCGCTCGAGCTGCCACATTTTGTTGGCCAAAACTGGTGCACCTCCACTTTTAGTTTTCCACAGCCCAGTTTTGGATTAGATCCAAAATGTGCAGACCTATATTTCATGGTCAGAGACAAATTGTGTATTTAACTGTCACGTTAAAAAAAGACACAATAAAACAACGTCAGCATTCAGTGTGTTGCCGAGTAATGTGTGTGCTCTGGTAGATCACACAGTGAATATCTGACTGCACACTGAATTACTCAGCTTGATAAATAATGTGGTGAGAGTCTGACAAAGAGCGACAGACGAGTGCGTGATGAGTTAATTATACCGCACAGGACGACAGAAACCCTCTGCCGTCATCTTCATCAACCCCGATGGCCCCGCGGTCACGCAAGTACCAAGCACCCGAAAACTTCAAGTACAAATGAGGATCTGCTGCGGGGGATCAATACACGCGCTGTTTCAGAGAGAGTATTAATAAGACGTTTTAAAGGAGACATTTAATAAGTCACCACTCGACATGACAGAGAGGTTTACAGCAGTAATAGGACGCTTATATTAACCTCACCACTAAACACATCATGGAAATGGCTGCAGATGCATCCGTCGCAGTGCAACGGATGTTATGTTAAAATTACTCCTCATGTTGTGCGCGTTTTCCTACGAAAGCCAGCAACATTTGTCAATTTACGCTCATTACATGCATACAGCCTTTTCAAAATAAACTTCCGTCTTCACAGGAAACAACTAAGTAAGGTTTTAGGCAACACGACTTTAGATTGAGGAAAATATTGTGGAATAATGATGATGATGATGATGATGGTGAAACTCCAGGAAAATATTTTTCTCACAAGTGAATATTTATGTAGTTAAACTCTGTTGATGTTTGAATAAATCTGGAGTCTGGCAGAGAGACGAAGAGTTCTGGATGCTGAGAGGACAGTAAACAAAATCTGAATAAATCAAAAAAAGTTTGGAACTACTCAGAGAGTTTCCCCCAGTTTGTTTTCCAAGAGGCAGAACAAGATGACGGACATGTACAAGTACAACAGTACCACATTTTACCACAAATTTGGGGTATTTGTACTTTACTTGAGTATTTTTAATGAATTGAACTACCCAACAGAATATGCAAGTATGGCTGAAATGATTAGTTGATTAATCAATTAGCTGAATAGTCGAGAGAAAATTAATAAGCAACTATTTTGATAATCGTCTGTAGTGACGAAGATATTTTGTTCCACCTTCTCAAATGTGTAATAAATGATTCATTTACGTTTTGATAGTGTGGTATTAGTACTTTGACATTTGAGTACTTCCTCCACCACTACGGCCCGTTTACCACCTTGTATTAACATTTGATTTCACCTCGATCTACAAAATAAAAGCAAAAAACTGCCAGCGTGATTACATGTGTGTGTGTGTTTTCTTCACTCTTTTGGTTCGAGTGCAGCAGCTGCAGATTCTCTTTGAAGATGATAAACTGAACCTGGCTGAGACTCTCTGAGCAGCTCCGACCTTCAGAGCTACAGCGACTGAAAAGGCCAAACTGGAGAGTCGATCAACGGCGCTGATCCCTCACTAGATGAACACTCTGACCTCTGACCTCCTGAATGCTGAAGTCTGTTTCCTGACTGTTGACATTTGGCTTTGAGAGCAACATGACTTCAAGTACCTTTTGATTTCTACTTGTGAGCAAACTGAGCTATCGTGAGGATATCCGGACCTAAACAGCTCCGTTTGTGATAAAGAACTGGGTCAGGTGCTGATTAAGACCCGGATCAGGTGGAGAGATGGACCTCACTTTCTTTTTCTTACCCAATGAGACAGAAGGTTTTTTTAGCAGTTTGCTGCATCTTGTTGAGTTCTAACGTTAGCTTAAGACAAACCAAGAACCGTACGCTACCTAATACTTCGTGGTGCACTTTAAAATTGATGACGCTAACGAGTTGAATTCATTTCAACGTGAGGCGTTCAGGGCGCCTCTGCAAAAACGCAAAGGCAGTGCCCAAAGCGCTTCACTTTCCTTAAAAACAATTAGAAAAAGCCGCTGTTGAACGTATTGTTTTTTCTGAACCACAGCACAAGCACATGTTTATACACTATTTACTCCGGCTGCCTTCAGTTCAACTGACATCTTTCATTTGTTGCACTTTAACTCAAACAGTCAAGCTCAATCCATCTCATGCACTTCAAACTGACACTTCAACTCCTTTTAGTGTAGAATCTTTGCTCCTTTCAGAACTTTCACTTCAACTTCCTTCAGCGGGTTTGCTTCCATTTTAATAACTGCCATTTACAACTTCTTTCAGCTATTCTGTTACACTATAAAGTTCATATTGGAGTTCATCCTTAACCGGGTTTTTAAGTCTCATTAAGATTTAAATGTCAACTCTTTCAACAGTGACCTGGCCAAAGGGCAGCATCAACATGGTTACAACAACATAACACAAACAGACGAGTTAATATGCAATTAAAAAAAACAGTTATAACACATGAACAGGGAACATTCTTTAGAGCGATTTCAATATGTTTTAGAGCAATCACATTGGCTAAGAGTGCTAAGGAAGGGAGAGGTATTCAACTAAAGTAAGCAAAGTACAGGAAACTGTGCACTTGTTGTCTTCAGAACTACAATCAGATCAGCTGTGATTCACATACACAATTTATTCCAACCGCTTTCAGCTCTTACACTTCATTCAAGACTTTCAAGCGCTTTAAACTTCAACCCGAGTGTAAACTCACGCAGCTCTTAGTCTTTAATCTAAAAGATCAAACAGACTCTTCAACTTTGCTCATTACACTTAAAATGAAAATCTTTTAGGAAGTCAACAACCAGTAGTTCTATTTCTCCTGGTTTCTAAGCGCTTCAAGCAATGATACGTTCCTCTTCAGCGATCAAGACATTTTACAATCATCTTGTATCTAAAACAAAATAATAGCTTCTGGTTAATTTCACCAAATAAATCAACTCAGACGTCAATGGAAGCAGACTTTGATTTCAACTTGAAATGTTTACCAGACGTGCAGGTGTTCCATCGATTTACCTGTTGTGATTGTATGAAACCCGTCACATTATTCATGCGTTTCCAGCAGACGGGACGCTTTGAGCTGCTGCAGCAGGTTGATAAAGAGCCCAAACGGCAGACACGACAGTGTTCATTGAATAATGAATAAGAAGGCCTGAGGTGTTGTATTCATTTCAAACAGTCTGTCTCTGGAGTGATTACAGGAAAAGAAAGTTTTATTTGGCTGCAGAAGAAGAGGATTCTGTCTGCACTCTGAAGCGAAGGCTGCTTGATGTGACACCTCATCTCTGGTCGGGGGGGGGGGGGGGCGGTGATGTAATCTTCATGCGAGCGTGTCTGAACATTCAGTCTGAATCTGCTGCATCAGACATTTCTATGGGTAAAAATAACCCGAGGTAGAACTGAAACCTAGTTCTCATCAGATCAGGGTACCAGGAGGAACCTGGACACTGTAGGTACTCTGTTGTTCTTAAGACTGTGTGACGAAATAAACGAAAGCTCAAGCTCAAAGTCCCTTTACTAGCTTTTTGGGGCTTTCAACGCACACCTGCTTCCTCTCCCCCTTTTTTTTTATCAGCGAATGTAACTGGCTCAGGGGTCTCACGGGACCAAAGTCTAACAGGATGTGGGCTGGCGATTGTTAAAAGAAGGTGTGTGGTGTCAGATCTTGCTTTCCTTCATCTTTAATGAGGGTCATTTGTGTTCGTTCAGCAGGTTGCTAAATGCAAAGTAAGCTGTAGAGATGGCACTATAGCATACATATTAGACACACATTTGACAGGAATGTGCCCGGCGAGGACTATTCAGCTGAAAGGAGGGGATCCTCCCACACAGAGCGTCATGTATCACATGGTCCCGCTGGACTCAAAGTGATTGGATTGAGATTATTGTTTTGGTCGAAAATAGACTTTCAAGCACCACTTTTAAGTCATTATGGACAAGAAGTCCTATAGGTGCTCAGAATCATGGAACGTTTGAACGTTTACATCTCAACATGCAACAGAAGCAACTCCACCTCGTCTGCACTACATCTAATAGATATTTCACGAAAACACAAAGATTTCCACCGCGTGTTGATGCTACACTGTAAAGTATTTGACTGTACGTTTACAGCAAATTGCTGACTACTAGTTGTATTATTATATTATTGACTATTGTAAATTATAGTGAAATGACAGCTATATAATACAATTAGTACAGTATTGTGAATCATCACAGTTAAAGCCTGTGACGTGATAATAGTGTAAACTAATTGTGAAACATTACAGTTCAATCTCGTGAAAGTCCGGAAATAATTGACAGTGTATAAAGGAAAAGTCAGGGGATCACCACAGTGAGTACAATTCTTCCTCTGAGCTCCGCAAACGTCTTTCAATTTCATGGCAATCTATTGAATAAGTGTTGAAATATTTCAGCCTGGAACAAAAGGTGGACCGCCCCGACCGACCGACCTACAGACGGCCTTCGGCTTCCACATTTCAACAGTTAGTTGTTAATTTAACACTTTGACAGGATTTTCAAGGGATGACTTTGGTAACTTTGGGTAGACTTTTGAAGACCTGTGCGGAACACTTCAGGTGAGCTTCAAAGTGCCACGTTGCTTTTACTGATTGGAAATCAGATGCGGTTAGGATCGCTTGTGTCCTGGTTTGTGTCTACAACAACAAATCATTAGTAACTGAACTGTAGCAGCGAGAAAGAAGACTGATAAACTCGGTGTAGAAGAAATGACGGTGAATCGCTCCACCTGTCCTCCCCACAGACACGATAATGAGCAAAATCCTCCATCTGGCATCTCGCTTACAGCACACGCAACCCAAAAAACTCAACCCAAAAAAACAGTCTTCTGAATGTGCTAAATTTAATTCTGCTCTAATTAGTTTTGTGCGCTGAGGCTGTAGAGCAGACTGGACTGTGCCTGTGGTGATCAGAAACTAATCAATGATCAATCAGTCAGAACGGAGCATTAACTCCTGTTTGTGAAGACAGTACTGTGGCTGATAACAGATAAACCTCTTTATTTAACATGTGCAGAGAGAGAGTTTATGATTAGCAGATAATATTTAGCCGCTTTGCTCGCTCCCGTCTTTTTAAGTGCTGCAGGGATAAAGTCATTTTGGTAGGCCAACCCAAAAGTTAGCGTCGCACTGGTTCCCTCGACAAAAAGCAAATTGGAATTTCCCATTGGATTCATACACGAGGCTGGAAGAGCGTGATTAGTAATCTCATTGAGCCACTTCTTAGCAACCGCCTAAAAGCAAAAAAATGTGTAGTATAAAATATTTATTGACGTTAGTTACCATATTTTGAATGCGGAGGAGTGACGTAGTGACGCCAGATACGCTTCTGGTAGCGGCAGCGACCTGTCAATCACAAGCTAGCTCCGCCCTAAAGCATACTATTTGAAATGGGCACTGAGGTCATGCACATAGACTGAAGTAGACGTAGTCACTGTGACGTCACCCATTGGTTTGTGGACTACCTTTTCAAAGCCTCGAGTTCAGCATTTTGGCCGTCGCCATCTTGGTTTATGGCGTCACCATCTCGTTATTTTGCAACCAGTAGTGACACGAGAGGGTGGAGCCAAGTACAACTGAACCCTGAAATAGACATTTTGAGGCAACTACAAATGTGACCATTAACCTTCATGAACTGAAAACACTTTAAAAGGGTTTAAGTTCTAAGATGTAAACACTGACGACTCCCAGAACGGACAACACCGTGGTAGAGACCTGTCAATCACTGTGTAGCCCCGCCCTAAAGCATACCCTGCTTTATGGTCTGTTTGACTCTAAATGGACCAAATTTAAGTTAAAATGTGCATTACATTTGTCTGGAAACCTATTAACTAGCTCTACCCTGCAATAAAAGACCAATCTTCACTTATTTCTTGTGTCTTCTACAAAGATCATGGTGCTTACTTTTTAAGACCTTAATACCTTAGCTTCCAGTCTGTTACCGTGATATAGTAGCCATCAAGTGCATGTTTAAGACGTTTTTAAAGTGTTATAGTCTTAAAATGAGTCAGCTAAAGCTTAGGACCAACTCATGAAACTAATGTTAATGTTCTCGCTAGCTAGAGCTGAATAACTCTGCCAGAAACACTTCAAAATCAACGGTCCCCAGGAGACAAAAAGAAGCTATCTGAAATAAGACAGGTTTTCCCTGCTCCAAAAATCTCACAAAAAAGAGTTTGAAGCCTTTCGTCCAATTAGTTACTGCAATGTCCCAGCGTTTTCTGTTATTTCTGCATATCAGGATTAATCTCTCGTTGTGTAATATTTGAAAAACACTTTGGGATTTGGGAGTTAAAATTTTCACAAAAATTCCCCGAAAAAATTAAAATTAAAATAAAGAAAAAGACTTCACAAACTACAAGATCTCAATATGCTGTCACCTGTGTCAGACAGAAAACATACAGTATGTGAGTGAGTACATGTTGATACTGGAGGGCTGAACATTACATAAAACATGACATGTACATCATTTATCAGAGAGGCACACTCACCCGCTCCGCCGACTGCGCCGTACCGAAGAAGATGGGGATGAAGGCGAGCCAGATGATGCAGGTCGTGTACATAGTAAATCCAATGGGTTTGGCCTCGTTGAAGGTCTCTGGCACGCCACGTGTCTTGATGGCATAAACAGTGCATGTGACCATCAAGAGGATGCTGTATCCCAGCGAGCAGATGAGCGACAGGTCGGAGATGTCACACTTGAGGACGCCGCGCGCGTTCCCGGGATCCTGCGTGCGCTGCTCGCCGTAGTCCACGAAGGTGTGCGGCGGGTCGGCGGCGAACCACACGAGGACACCCAGCAGCTGGACCGAGATGAGCGAGAAGGTGATGACCAGTTGGGAGGCTGGTGAGATAAAGCGCGGTGCCGTCACCGCCGTCTTTCCCTGCTCGAAGATGCGGTGGATGCGGTTGGTCTTGGTGAGCAGCGCGGCGTAGCTGAAGCACATGCCGAGGCCCAGGAATATTCGGCGGAAGGAGCAGACGACCACGTCGGGTGCTGCGATCATGGGGAAGGTGATGATGTAACACAAGAAGATGCCCGTCAACAGCACGTAGCTCATTTCCCGCCCTGAGGCACGAACAATGGGGGTGTCGTTGTAGCGCACGAAGGTGACAATGACAAAGGTGGTGGCGATGATTCCGAGGACGGAGATAAAGACGGGCAACAGCGCCCACGGCGAGTGCCACTCCAGCTTGATGATGGGGATGGCCTGGCAGCTGGTGCGGTTCTGGTCGGGTCTCTTCTCGTAGGGGCAGAGCTCGCAGGTGAACTCGCTGGCCTGGATGTGGTATCCCTCGCAGCGCTCGCAGTGCCAGCAGCACGGGACGCCCTTCACCACCTTCTTCCTCTCGCCAGTCCGGCAGGGCAGGCTGCACACTGAGGCCGGCAGCGAGGAGTCGCCGGTGGTCCACTGCAGGGTCTCCATCTGAAGGAGGAGGGAGGAGGAACCAGGCTGGTCAACATTTATCTTCTAACGGATAAGCTGACCAAACAGCTCAGCAACATCAGAATTATCATTTAATCACATCATAGTTGAACCCATAGACTGTATATAAGAAGTGGACATAGTCATCGTGATGTCACACATTGGTTTGTCGACTGACGTTTTGAAGCCTCGAGTTCGATATTTTGACCGTCGCCATCTCGACTTTTTGCAACCAGTGAACGGAAGGAAGTGACCATATTTGGACTGCAGAGGAGAGATGTAGAGACGCCTTAAACGTCTCTGGTAGAGACCTGTCAATTCCAGTAGCCCCGCCCTAAAGCATCCCCTGCTTTATGGTCTGTTTGACTCTAAATGGACCATAATGTACTAAATGAACATCATGCTGTATTGAAGAAGACTTGAAACTAGAGATTGAGACCATAAACTCATGTTTACAATGTTTACTGAGGTAATAAATCAAGAGAGAAGTAGAGTCATTTTCTCATAGACTTCTATACAACCAGAGGAGTCGCCCCCTGATGGACATTAGAGAGAATGCAGCTTTAAGACACTTCCACATCGGCTTCACTCTTGAGAAACGAAGCTTGCCGCCTGGATTAACCACTTTTCTAAATCAAGGTAGATCCAACTGCAAGTTAAAATGGCACCAATGCTGAAACTTGGTGAAATGTACTCAACAAATGGTTAAAAAGACTGCAAAGACTTTCAAACATGGAGGAGGATTGAAACGCTGCTAATCTGGTCAGTGTGTACTGAGACTGTGCTCCCAGGTGTCCACATGAAGACAATAATGGACTCCCACACAGACCCAATGTGGATTCATAATGTGGAAATATTGCAGAAGTTACCAAAGTTAAAGAAAGCCAGTTCAGCAAACGTCTTTCATTGCAACCCTCTCAACAAACAGTCCACTTCGTAGCTTGTTATCAAGCTTGAGTTCAGATTGTTTCCAACATCCAGAGAAAACTCATCATGTTTTGTAACAAGCATCTTTAGGTTATCTAATGAATAGGATAAGTTAACAAAGTTTGAAGAGTTGGAAACATTTCTTTCGTCTGTAAAGAAGAATAAAGATTTCATCAGATATTCACATCAATGAAAACATGAATCCGTTTTATAAACGCTTTGATTGGCGGTTCAATCCCCGGGTCCTTCAGTCCATGTCGATGTGTCCTTGTGCAAGACACAAAACCCCAAATTGCTCCCAAAGGCAAGTTAGTTAGTCCTGATGGTCAAGCTGCCACCTTGCATGGTAGCCCCTGCCGTCCGTGCATGAATGGATGTGAATGGGTGAATGACATGTCGTGTTATAGCGCTTTGAGTGGACCGTAGACTAGAAAGGCGCTTTATAAGTAATCCATTTACTATTTACCATTTTCATCTTGCATAGAATTGGCATTATGACCATCTACATTATTGGGCTGTTGAAATCTAACCTTTGTTACACAGAACCATCTGAGAAGCCGTCATTGGAAAGTGTTTTGGAAAAAGGGCAGGCTCCTTCAATTAATACTTTTCAGGTGATTGGATGAACCATCTGTCAATCAAATTCTTAACAAAGTCAGTCAGGAGTAGATCAAAAACACCTTTTCTATCAAGAAAAGCCTTTAATACTCCCCAGTTCTGATATATCTGATGCTATAGCGGGATCTGTGCCAACGTCGTTGAATGGCCCACTGCGGTTGGGACAGAGTGGTTTGGCCGCATTATTAAGATGGATTTCACGAGAATCCAGCTGCCGTGCAAGGTTAGTTAAAATGATCACCATCATCACTTTAATGATGACTTGTTTCCCTCTGGTTGACAGATGCTGACAAAATAAGACAGATTGAGATCATTGGTCCTTACATCTAGATGCAGCTGATTGGTCCAGTGTCCGATGACCTTGTACTCTGCCGTCGACCTGTTGTTGATCTGATACTGGAAGATGTCGTAGCGTCCGGGAGCGTCGCCGTTCTCGTTGAAGGTGACGGGAGTCCCTGCACTTCCTGCCAAAAACACAAAGACAAGAACAGATTCCTGGCTCAGACGTAGTTGACAAACATTTATTTAGGTGTCTCTGCTCGCTGGGACAGTAATTTTACACAATTGTGTTCTAATCATGTGATCAAGCTTGTGATCATTAGTTTCTTGATGCTAGACTGCTCGTCTGCTGCTCCTACATTAATCTTAGATCACTCGTTGACAAATGTAACTTTGGGTCATTTGTCTGAATCTCAGCTTACTGATTGGCTCCTGGTCATGTCACTCAAAGTGCTCCTTCTGAAGTTTCAAGAAAACATGAGATGCAAGACAAACAGTTATCCTCACCAATGGAGGTTGGGGATGAAATGTGCCAATGTGTGGTGATTGTTTGGACATTCTGAAGTAGATTGTTAAGCAGGAAGATTTTGAACAATTTTACATTCATTACAGCCATTTGGTGTCTTCGATTTTTTTCCTACCATATCATTCATCTGGATGAATTTGGGGTTTTGTATCTTGCTCCGGGAAAATTAAACATGAGGACAGGTGGAGAATGGAACTACCAACCAACCTGCTTTGCCATATAAGATAAATCCACTCGGCGAAGTACATCCAAGAAGCATTCAAGACGGATTGAAATCTGATTGTTTACCCTTAGAGGTCCGCACGGACGCGTTTTTATCTTTTTCAGAAGGGGCCAGGGGACCTTTAGGGGAGACAGCAGGTCAACAGTAGATGCACATAGAAGTGAAAACGGGGAACCTGAAGATTCATTTGAGATGCAGCATTATGCGTCAAGTTTTGTAATAAAGAAACGGACAAAATGAATGAATGAATTAGGGTTAAGAACATTATGATGGAAGTATATGATGCTCATTCTCAAAGGTTGATGCAGCAATTTTTGAATTGATACAGATACGGTGCAAACTAATTTTGATCACTCGTGAATTGTTAAAAAATGATCAAAGATCCCAAATAGGAGAAGACCATAGAAAAAGCCATGCTGTTATTTGGTTTTTAAAACTTTTGACATTTGGAGATTTATGAGAGAGATGCATTAGATGACGAGCACTTCTGTTCTGGAAACTGCTCTGAAACCCTTCTATTGTCAACAAACCTAAGAAAGCCGTAAACCCTTTGAATGCCCTCAACATGAGGACAGGTGGAGAATCAAACCTCTGAGGTTAACAGCTGACCTGCTTTGCCATGTAAGATAAATTCACCCTTGCTTGAATCTGTTCTTATAACATGAAACCAAACCGACCACAGTCACTGCTTTCAGTTCAGGACTCTAAGAGATGAGGCCGGTGTGCTTTTGAACATAGTATTGGTTTTGTTGCCGTCTGTTTTGTCTTTTACAGCAGTCAGCTGTTATTTTCTCTCAGGTCTGATCACAATTTCCTCGCCAGCTCGTCACCAGAGCAACCACTCAAACGTCTTGTTGCAATATTGTCTAAATCCTTCCTGCCAAGTTAAAATCTCATGTTGTCTAACGCTGTTCACACTACGCCTGCAGACTATTTTTATTTGAATCATCTGAAACTTCAGACCGACTCAAATGTTCTGGTTTCTATTGTAATTTCTCCTGAGCAGTGATGTAAAAACTGCCACATACTGTGTACAATAATAATATTCTGAGCTTTTATACAATTATATTATCCTGTAAAGTGATTTGTCACGTCTTCACTGCCTTTATGACGCATTACGCTTTTATTTTGTTTAATTCGTGAGTCTACGAGTGATAACAAACGCTCCCTTTTAACATCATTTTCATTCTTTACAGATTTTGATTGATACATGCATGGATTATTAAGATTGTTGACATGAATTCACATGAATTTTGTGTGATCATTTTAGTTTAATGTATAAATTGACGAGCTCAGCTCAGATATGAGAGAAAAATGAACTTCCCTCATAGTATTTAATAAAATAATCTGGAATGGTTAAACTACTTTGGGGCAAATTCACGAAGAAATGAATGCGGAACGCGGATCACACCATGAATTGCGGATCATTGAAAAACTTCTATCTACCTCGTCTCAAGGTCCGATTCACAAAATAAAATCATGCAAATGTAATTGTACGGTAGTCCAAAAAACGCCGCAAAGGTTTGCAGCTGAATGGAATTCACACTTCTGTTGCATCTAATTGCTATTATCCATGTGACAAAGTACAAATGTGCTCGAGGCCATATACTCCTCTCTTCTGTTGGGTGAAAAAAAATACATCAATGTGGAAAACATCAATTACATTCTCTTATTTCAAGTGTTTTTAAGAAAGTTGAGATTTTTTTTTCGATTATTTAATACCTGCCAAGATCCCACGGCAGCAGAAGCGATAAGTGTTTCTTCCCTTAAGGAGAACCACAGCAGCATAACTTCATTCATTCGATCAATCTTGTTTATTTTCTCATGTATTTTCAAAAATGACGTGTAGAGGAGCCTAATTCATTTATTTTTCATGGCACAGCTGTCATCGCGTCCTGACGCTGCGTCCCAAAGTAAACGACAGCCTTTACAAATGTGCTACAGTTACCCCCAACTCTCAGAATACGCTTAGAATGTCACTGTAACTGCATCCGGCAATTAGCGCTGATCTTTGTGAATTGGACTGTTTTTTGGCAATTTGCAGAGAAAGGGTACAATTTTGCTTCAAATGTCTGCATATTATTTTATTTATACATACAAATAGCACAGGAGCGCACCATTTATTTCGCAAGATTTTTTTTGCAATGTAAATCTTTATGGTTTTTTTTTAATCAAGATCTCACCCATTTCTGTATTATTCATAACAGAAATAAATGAATTCAGATTTATTTTTAATAAAAGATGAAAATATCGAGCCTCAGTGAGACCGACAGTCTAACATTTACGTTTCATGCAAATCTAGATGGGAATCAGATTTTTTTAGAAAACACAAAGATGTACAAAAACTGTTTTTTGCAAAAACCTGTTTTCGTGTTAAATCAGATTCAAATTGCAGCTGCAGAGATGTGCAGAAACCTGTAACTAACCTGAAACAAACTTTTGAAGAGACATGTAAGTGCTCAGAACATTTCACATATACATCACAAATCCTAAAGAGACCTAAGAAAAAGCATTTATTGCTATAATAATGAAGTCTTTATCCAAAATGTATACCCTGCTAATTGTATTTGAGGGGTAAGGGATTCATTTCTATGGACATGATGACAAAACAAATTGTTGAAAGTCACAGTGTTGATACTGAATGAATCTAATACATTTTTCTTGAATACATTTGTGCGTCTTCGCAAATTTGGTGAGCTCAAAGAAGCGAAATAACAGAGGGGGACAGGGAACCTGAAGATTAGAGATTGTGATTGATAGAGAAGATTGAGATGCAGCTCGATAACATGTGTCAAGTTGTTCAAGTCATAAATCATAAATAATGATTAATTAATTAGGGCTTAGAACATCGTGATGGATGTATACGATGGTCTTTCCCATGCTCTGTTACGTCTCATAAGCTGTTGCAGCAATTTTTGGGTCGATGTCATTTGTATCACAGATATGGTGCTAAATTTAACCATTTTTGACCACGAGAGAATTGACAAAAATTTATAAAAAATCCCTACAAATTACCACAAAAAGACACAAGGACCTTGGGGAAGACTATAGAAAAAGCCATGCTCTAAAAACCTTTGACATTTTGAGATTTCTGCACGAATTGCATTTTTCGAGCACTTCTGTTCAGAAACCCTTTTTATTTTCAATATTCTTAGAGAAGCCACACAAAGTTTCATGAGGCTGTGATTATCCTAGAGGTCACAGTAACGCCACATTTAAAAAAAAATGGTCTCACTATGAGAGATGGCTAAAATGGGGACTACACACATGAATACAAATGGACTCATTGGATCCAATGAGTCTCAGCTTTCCATTCATACCCAAGTTATGCAACTACAAGACCGTGTAGGGACCCTAGAATGCAGAAATATTTAAATATACCATTTTAAGAAGAGGCAAAAATAACAGCATGCAAAGAAAACTGCATGGGATTAGCATAAAGTGGGCATGTGTGTAAAAAGGAGACTCATGGGAACTTTCACTTTAGCTTGAAGACAGAGTCTGCTGCAACATTTTAAAGACGGATCCTGCAGGTCTCAGGGTTAAGGAGATGGTTTGAGTGTTTTCACTTGTTTCACATTGCAAAGAACACAGATGTTCACTTAATCCTCCTAAACTTGATGTTTTGTTTTCAGATTCGGCCTCGTTTTTTAATTTTTCTTCCAGCTGCTGTTGTTTCACGGTATTGTGTTGCTCTCGTACAGTAGTGCTGCGCTCCTCCCTGCGGGGCGAATTCAATACCGGGGACGGCAGAGTCTCGAACTGGAAGCGGATTAGTTTTGGAGTCGTTGAAGCCGAGAGGAAGAGAAGCAGATTGAAGCTAAAGAGCCGAACAACAACAACTAAAAGGAAACAGATTTATAATGAAGTGAGGGGGCGCCGGTTTGATTCTTTCCTGCCCTGATTTAGTTCTTTAACACGAATGAAAGCATCACAAATCACGTAAGCGTGGCGATGAGTCACCAAAACTCGCCTCAGGATGGTGAACTCCCCCCATCCATCCTCTACACCACCTCGTCCTCTCTATCCCCCCCCCACTTCACTTCCCTTCATTTCACTCCAGAGAATCTGTGTTGATGCAAAATGAACGTCCTCGCTCGACATCATTTCCACACACGGTAATCATGATAACTCTGCGGTGACACATGGTTCAGCTTTGAGACACAAACAAACAGTCTGTTGTGTAGAATAAACTAGAATTAAAGCTGGTTGTCTACAGTCTACATTAATGTCTGTCCAAAGTCAAAGTCAAAGTCAGCTTTATTGTCAATTTCTCAATATATACCGAACATACAGAGGAGTTGAAAAAACGTTTCTCTCCAGTCCCGCATATGAAGTGAATACAGATAATAAAATGCAAATAGATAGAAAAACATTGAGACAACATTCATATTAAGAAAAACTATCATTCTGTATTTAGCAGCAGTCAGACATGGGGAGTCTTAAAGAGAGGAGGGAGAGAGTTCAGCTTCCTAACAGCCTGGTGGACGAAGCTGTTTGAAGGTCTGGTGGTGCGAGCACGGAGGCTCCGGTATCTTCTCCCAGAGGGCAGGAGGCTGAAGAGACTGTGTGAGGGGTGGCTGGAGTCGCGCACGATCATGGTCGCTTTGCGGGTGAGGCGGGTGTCGTATATGTCCTGCAGGGAGGGGAGTGAGGGGAGTGAGGCACCAATGATCCTTCCAGCTGTGTTCACTATGCGCTGCAGGGCTTTCCTGTTGTAGTCGGTGCAGCTTCCGCCCCACACAGTGATGCAGTTTGTCAGGATGCTCTCAATGGTGCCTCGGTAAAAGGTGCACATGATGGGTGGGGGTGTTCTTGCCTTCTTTAGTTTGCGGAGAAAGTAGAGGCGTCTCTGTGCTTTCTTTGCCAGTGATATTGTGTTGGCTGTCCACGAGAGGTCCTCACTGATGTCCACCCCCAGGAATTTGGTGCTGCTCACTCTCTCTATGTCAGCACCATTGATGGTCAGTGGTGGGTGTTGGGTGTGGCCTCTCCGGAAGTCAACAACAATCTCCTTGGTCTTGCTGTTATTCAGAAGAAGGTTGTTGTCTCTGCACCACGTGGTCAGAAGGCTGACCTCCTTCCTATAGTGGGTCTCATCATCCTTAGTGATGAGACCTACCAGAGTTGTGTCATCTGCAAATGTGACCATGTGATTGGTGCTGTAGGTGGTTTTGCAGTCGTGTGTCAGCAAGGTGAAGAGCTGTGGACTGAGCACACAGCCTTGAGGGGCCCCTGTGCTCCGTGTGATGCTGCTCGAGGTGTTGTTGCCGACACGTACTGCTTGTGACCTCTCACTGAGGAAGTCCAGCAGCCAGTTACACAGCGAGGTGTTGAGCCCCAGCTGGTCAAGTTTACAGATCAGTTTTTGTGGGATTATGGTGTTGAATGCTGAACTAAAGTCTATGAACAGCATTCTCACATACGAGTCTTTTGTGTCCAGATGGGTGAGGGCTGGGTGGAGAGCAGAGCAGATTGCATCCTCCGTGGACCGTTTGGCACGGTATGCAAACTGGAAAGGGTCCAGGGGGGGGGGGGAGAATGGATTTGATATGTGAAATGACTAGCCGTTCAAAGCACTTCATGATTATGGGGGTCAGTGCCACCGGACGATAGTCATTAAAGCAGGACGGAGTGGATTTCTTTGGCACAGGTATGATGATGGTGGCCTTGAAGCATGATGGAACAACAGCTTAACTCAGAGAAGTATTAAAGACATCCGTGAAGACATCCTTAAGCTCCTCTGCGCAGTCCTTCAACACACGACCAGGGATGTTGTCTGGACCTGTTGCCTTGCGGGTGTTGATAGTGGAGAGTGTCCTCTTCACGCTTTATTGTCCAAGGATCGCACATTAGCCATGATAATGGATGGTATGGCTGGGCGAGTTGGATTAACCGCTAGCCTAGCTCGGATACCTCCGCGCTTGCCCCTCTTCTGCTTCCTCTCACACCGCTTGCGGCGCCTCCTTTCCGGGGGAGGAGTAGCAGTCGAGTTCGGTGTGGTCGCAGGCCGGCGGAGTAATCCGAGCTCCTTGATTGTTTCTGCTTGTGCAGTGTCCAGAGTGTTGTGTAGCTTGGTCCTGCCGGTGATTAACAGAACCTGGCGACTGTACTTGTGTTCCGACGTAGACAGACGAGATGAAGACGAACAACTTTCGTACAAACATTTAGTAACAGAACAAAACAGCACATGGTCGGGACAGAGAGGGGTCGCTGCGTCTACACGCGCCGCCATCTAGATAATGAAATGTCATCACTTCATCATTTTATCTTATTAGTTATTTCTGTGAAATTGTCATATTTGTTATTATTAACTCTTGAGTTATGTTGAAAAACGTGTTTTGTGAGGTCAAAGTGACTTGGTTGAAAGGCCGGTGTTTTTAGACCCACCGGTTCACCTCGACCTCCTTCTTAAGTGGAGTTTGCCACTCTTTATACTTCCTGGTTTATTATTACGTAGATTTCATACGAATTTATTTTGTGGGATATACATATCGTTTTTGTAGATATAGCTACTAACCAGGTGTGTTAAAGCTGCATTCTCTCTAATGTCCACCAGGGGGCGACTCCTCTGGTTGTATAGAAGTCTATGAGAAAATGACTCTCTTGATTTATTACCTCAGTAAACATTGTAAACATGAGTTTATGGTCTCAATCTCTAGTGTCAAGTCTTCTTCAATACAGCATGATGTTCATTTAGTAAATGATGGTCCATTTAGAGTCAAACAGACCATAAAGCAGGGGATGCTTTAGGGGCGGGGCTACACGGTGATTGACAGGTCTCTACCAGAGACGTATACGCCGTCTCTACGTCACTCCTCCTCAGTCCAGATGTGGTCACTTCTGTTCACTGGTTGCAAAAAGCCAAGATGGTGCCCGTAATCCAAGATGACAACAGCCAAAACACCGAACTTGAGGCTTCAAAACTTCAGTCCACAAACCATGGGTGATGTCACGATGACTACGTCCACTTGTTATATACGGTTTATGGTAAACCAGTGTATGAGAACAGCCTGGATAGCGACAGCCGATGTTCAAAGATCACCAAGAACTTAAAAAAATGTCATCCTCTGTTACAGACAAATACTTGTTGTCGACCATCCCTTGAGATTTAAACCACAAATACTCCTTCAAGGTGTTAAGGGAAGTTCTGACTGGTTGTGAACTTTATTTTCCAGACTGTCGATACATGCTTTGTCACAGCTGCAGTCTGTCATCAAGTCAGTGCAGAAAGAGACGTGACGCTCCATTAATCCACCTATTTCGACCCGAATGGATCCGACAGCAGCAGCAGCAGCTCTTCCTCACGGCGCTGACAGGAAGTGTGTGTCGCCCAGAAACACAGCGAAGCGAAAGCCTCCGAGTTTTATTGAACCGATCCTTTCGGCATCGATTGTTTCCGGGAGACCTTGGCGGGCGGCGTGGGCGGTCAGAGCTGCAGCGCGTCCATTCATCCGTGTGATAATACGCTCTCGCTCTGTATCCTCAGTTTATTCAGGTTCCTTCACTCCTCATTCAGCTGTTTTGTTTGATTTCAGCCCCACTAAAGTTTTGATCATTTTTGATTCAACACCTTGATGTTATTGTGCGCTATTCCCTTCAGATGTCTTGATCTCTCACGTGAATAAAAGAAAGATTTGTATTAATTCGAGCTCACAAATCGGAAGAAATATCTGCTCTTTACCAAGTTGTTGCCATGGCAGAATTCTAATCATGTCACAACACAGTAGGTGGCTGCTGATTTTGTGATATCTAATACTCTGAAATCATGTTTCAGCTTTTCAGAAAGAGTGATGAAATGAACCCTCCTAAAGAAAACACACAGAGAACTGAAAGCTTTGCAAACAGACGGTAACCTGGAGGAGGTTTTGTGGGGTTTTTTGCTCGTCATTGGAAGTCACTACTAAAAGTCATGAAAGATGAACGACTTCATGTAATGATTTATATATATATATATATATTGATCAAACAAAATGAAGCTAAGCTTGAAGAACTTTTTTGTACGATTAATTCGCACTTTGTTTGATGAGTAGTTTCACAAAGAACGCAAATTTTACGCAGTGAAACAGTAAAGTCATTTATTTTTGGAACGAGGTCGATCTTCCTGAGGTTTGATATCAACCAATCACGTTTTGTTGAACGGACATATCCTGGACATAATAGCTTAGGCTGTACAACAGTTTACCTCATAATGTTTTAATGAAGGCTGAGTATAGAGAACACTTAAATAAACCTGTAAACTCTAAGCAACCGTCTTTAGAAAGCAAGCTATTTCATTTAGAACAAAAAGGAAAGGAGAGGGAGAACTACTCCTTTAATCTCGAGGTGCAGAAACAAAGCCGCTGAGCTCTTTCTGGTTGTTTCCTCTTCATGCTTTGTTCAGCAGTTTATGAAAAAGCTGCATATTTTAAGTGAAGTCCTAGCGGGAGATGAGCTCTTCACATATTCATCACTTCACTCACCTACAGTATCTGCTCCCCCCCCTCCCCTCCCCCCACCACTGATCCGACTGTAAAGGGTTTCTCCTCCTGCAGCTCCACAGGGTCAGTCACGCTGCATCCCTGTTAAAAACGGCAACAAGCTTTTATCGCCTCTTAGTAAGCATCTGCTGTCCAAATGAATCAGGGGAGAATCTCTCCGACGCCCCCCCCCCCCCACCCCATGCCTCGCTCTGCCGATCGTGTTCAACCAGGACATTACAATGGGGGCCGGCTTTAGCGCAGCGAGCGCTAACATTAGCACAAGCGTCTCGATTGGCCTCCCGACGCTCCTCTAAAAATAAGCACACGGGCGAGGAGAGCATGGGTGAGTTGGCGATCAGCCCCCGGACCCGCCGTCGCTTCGTCCTGGATTTCGCTGCATTTCATACATGGAATTATGGGTAACCCCGCGTTCAGAGAAGTGAAGCATAAAAAAGCTCGAGTTTGATTTATGTCAGCGTTTGATGTATGTGAAGGTTCAACCGAGCATGCTGTTCACAGATTCATGCAGGAGAAAGCCCCAAAAGCAGCGTGACGCATGTGTGTGTGTGTGTGTGTGTGAGGGGGGGGGGCCTTAATAGGCTCAATCAGGCACAAACCACATGCTGCTGAGCCAGGATTTGGTCGTGATGCACGTGTGCTGCTGCAGAAGCTGCGACCTGGAGCTTCACATGTCCTCCGAGGCTGCAGTTCAACACGCTAACACCGTCTTCAGTTCAGAGTCGAGTCCTTAGAATTAAAAAATGAAGCCGATCTTCGGTACCCAGAGTGAAGATGAGAACTCTTGGCACCTTATGGAGTAGTAATTCCTCAAAGAAACCGATAATAGGAAGGTTTATGTACTTAATAAATTGATGTTTCAGCAATAAGCTCTTGCTCCTCCCTCATTACCACCACTGAGGTGCCCTTGAGCAAGGCACTTAACCCCGATATGCTGCAGTGGCGGTAAGATTTGCCGTTATTTCTATCTCAGCAAATGTGCAATTTTAAGATAAGATAAGATAATCTTTTATAGTCCTACAGCGGGGAAATTTGCAGGATTACAGCAGCAAAGTGGAAAACAACTCAACAAAACAAAACAAGTACAATAAATAGTCAAATAGTAAAGGTATTATAAATAAGTAAATCGCAAAAAACAACAAAAACAAAAAATGCAATATTATCGGATTGAGTGGTTGGATGCACATTATTATAAAGTGTTTATATTGCACATACATACATTGATATTAATACTGATATTGCACATGAATGAATGAGTAATTTGCCGTGTTTTTATATGGTATGGTAAGTTTAAGCTTTTATAATTTCCTAATCGAGAATGATTTATTTCTGTGATTTGTACATTGGGATATTAAATATAGGTTTATAATTACGTAGGCTATAATAAAGAGTGATATTGCTTAACTGTCAGTTACTTATGTCAAATTTAAAAATAGGTTGGAGGCATGGATGGATTAGTGGACGGGCCTAGGGGGCACAGACCCAAGGGCCAACAGTGTCAGGGGCCTTCACCTCCAAAATGTCATTTAAAGACAAACATGACTCAATAAGAAACTACAGCAATGCAACACTGCAAAAGAACTGCAGAGATCACAAAGAGACTTGCAAAGACTATGAAAAAGTCCCAAACAATCACAAAGAGACACAACGAGGGAGAGATGCAAAACAACTCAAAAGAGAAACAAAATAACGACGAAAGACGCAAAACGACTTCAAAGAGAAGCAAAATTACTACAATGTGACACAAACAACTAGAGAGAGATGCAAAACAACAAAAAGGGGTAAACCAACCACAAAGAGGCACACATACACTAAAAAGAGACACAAAACAACTGCAAAAAGATGCAAAATGACCACAATTAGACACAAAACAATGACAAAGAGGTGCAAACTGACTACCAAAAGGGACAAAAGCACCAAAAGCAGACACACAATGCCTACAAAGAGACAAAAAACAACTGCAAAGAGACACAAAACGACAACAAAAAAGTGGCTAAACAACTATAAAGTCTGTGTGTCTTGCTCCAATGTAAGAGAGGCGTTTACATGTGCGTGTCGAGAGGCCCATTGTCTCATAAGCCAGGAAGTAAAACATTAAAACAGTTTTTCAAACAAGCAACATGTCGCATAGCCTGTTCACTGATGTACGGAGCAGGTGAGGACATTTTCATCAGGAAACAGTGAATCAATCAATCTGTTTGCTTGTTCGCATCGTGAGAGGCCTTCCAGTTAAGAGGTGTACCTCCTCCTTACCGGAAGAATTAAAGTTACACATACTACACATCACGTACTTGTTTGCAGTTTCATTTTTGTTTCCATTTCACCTACAGTTTCTTGGAAGCCATTGATTTCCATTAACTTCTGTAAGTGTTACCAAGCAACAGTGATGCAACTTTGAACATAGAGGCCGCATTAGTTCTGTCAAAGTGATATATTACACAACTAAAGCAAGTTCTGTGTCTAAAACCGGTAGAAGACAACTGGGAGACAAGAGACCAGGAAGTTCCCACTGGTCCTCACAAAGACACAAGAACAGGAACACACACACACACACACACACACACACACACACACACACATGATTTCCTGAATGTGCTTTATTGTCCTGAATTCCTTCTTAATAAGATTCCTCCTCAAGGCTTTAATCTGAAAGATGACTGACTAATCTTCGCCTCTGTGACAGGTTTCCTGTCTCTGCCCCCGTTTGCTTTTAATTCACCGAACGAGGCGACTAACTGTTTCATGTTTAAAAAACCACGGCGTGTGGCGCCTCAACGCTGACTTTAACTGTGCACAGATTTACAGTTTCAGGCCGGTGGGTGAAACCCACCGCGGATTCAATATTTAATGTGTCTCTTCCTCCTCCTGCAGAAATAACATCCAGCAGCTCCTCACATCCATCAGAGAGATGAATCCCTGAGAGCTCAGCACATCAACCACAGAATCGGCTCAATCTCCTCCTCTTTCCTCATTTTGTCTGCGTCCTGGATCTCTCTGTGCTGAGCAGGTGGAAAGAAAAATTATTCAAATTTTTCAATTCATCCCCCGTGTGCAGGTAGGAGGCTGGGAGGAGGAAGAGGAGGAGGAGACATACGGGGCTATAAGGAGGAGAAGATCTCCAATCTCAAGTATTATAATTTATGGGAATTCACGGTGGAGCGGAAGCTACCGGAAAAGATTTCACCAGAACTGATGTGTCCAGACACGCAGTGACGAGGTGACGTCTTCAAATGTCTCGTTTTGTTCGACCAACAGTCCAAAACCCCGAAATATTGTTTGAAATTTTAAAGACGGATAAAAGTGGGAAAAAAAACTCACATTTAAGAAGCTGCAAATGTTTGAAAAGTGTCTCGAAATGATTCAGCGATCAACAGTACCTTACATAAGTATACACTGAAGGTACTTTATTTGAATTTATCCATTTATGCTACTTTATACTTCTCCTCCACTACATCTCAGAGGTACATAGTGTACTTTATACTGTACTACATCTCAGAGGTACATATTGTACTTTATACTGTACTACATCTCAGAGGTACATATTGTACTTTATACTGTACTACATCTCAGAGGTACATATTGTACTTTATACTGTACTACATCTCAGAGGTACATAGTGTACTTTATACTGTACTACATCTCAGAGGTACATATTGTACTTTTCACTGTACTACATCTCAGAGGTACATATTGTACTTTTTACTGTACTACATCTCAGAGGTACATATTGTACTTTTTACTTCACTACATCTCAGAGGTACATAGTGTACTTTATACTGTACTACATCTCAGAGGTACATATTGTACTTTTCACTGTACTACATCTCAGAGGTACATATTGTACTTTTTACTGTACTACATCTCAGAGGTAAATATTAGTGCTGGTCTACTTTTACTTCTTAAAATGTGGAACTATTAATGTAATTGTAGCTCCGCAGTAAAGAATCAGTGTTAGTGGTGTAAATATTTCTTGGATTTCTTTTTTTTCCTATTTAAAGTAACAACGCTGGAAAATAATTAGCAGGAAGTAGAAAACAGTTGAAAATGTTTGTTCCAGTTTAAGTCTCAGCTGCTGAATCCATCATGATTTAGTTTCCTTTGATTTGGGGTTATTTCCCTTTTACTTTTTGATATTTCTCTTCGTGTCTCTTGTTGTCATTTGTTATGAATTATTCACTGACTTTATGAGGGAGTGGAGGGTTACATTATGTGATCGTGTTGATACATTAAATGGTATTAAACGAACACACTCACCTTGAAAAAGAAAAGAAAAAGTCACATTTCATCTTCGTCTTTGTCTGAAGTGTCTGAAACGTGTTTTTTTCTTTTCTGTATCACTTTAAATGAGAGAAATTCTCCGACCAACGTCGTGAAAAGAATGACGTCCTTGGCGATGAATGCCACCGCTCGGAACCCAGAGTGGGAAAACGAGCTCCATCAAAGCTTTTGTGAAACCTGTAGACAGCGTTGATTCAACCAGAGAGGGAAGGTTCACCTCACATGTTCGAACATAGACAAACCTAATGAATCACGAATTATCCTTTTTATTCTATATTCCAATTAATCCAACGTATCCTCGTACAACGGTTCGTATGATATGTTATGAAGAGTTTAACTCTGTTAGGTTTAGGCAAAAACACAACTTTTATACTACCGTGTCATTTGCAAGTGCCTCCATCATTTCAAGTCTTGTTTGTAAACAGAAATGTTATTTCTGTTTTGTAAATACTTAGTTAGGTTTAGAAAAAGATCACAAAAAACAATCTAGGAGGCTTCAAAATGTTAAGAATCAGGACAGGCTGGTCTCATCCAGCATTCGTAGCAATACCGACGGAAAATATCGCACCGTAATGTGTAGATATCCCACAAAATGATTTTGTATTTCAGCCACGCAATCATGAGACAATAGTGGAGGTGGATGAGTCCAACAAACAGCTGTTCGTTCCTCGTGTGAAACGAGTCGTCGACGTTGATTCATTTGTTACGTAACTTGCGTAGTGTAGTTACGGCGCACACATTTTAAACCAAACAACAATCTTTTCCGAAACATATACGAGCAGTTTTGTTGCCTAGTCCTAACTGAGTAGTTTCTATTTGAAGACGGAAGTCTATTTTGAAAAGGCCATATCCACGAGCTGAAATTGAAATTGTTCTCTTGTTTCGTAGGAAACTGCAGTAAGATATCATACGACTCGCTGTATGAGGATAATGTTGATCAGGAATGAGAGGAATATTGTGAGAGTAACTAAAGAAACTGAACTTGCACGAACCGCAAACCTTGTTGATCGACCTACAGCAGGTAAGTGACAATTTGTGATTATTAAAGTTGTGTGAAAGCAACGAATCATCAGACTGCAGCAGCTCCCACTGAGCTGGGAATAATCGGGGGGGGGGGGGGGGGGGGGAACTAAAACAGGAGGACATAAAAACCCGGCGACCATATTTGGTGTTTAATAACGAGCGGGAGGATTCCCTGATGACGGCGTCAGCATTCACACTTCCTGCTGCCTTCAACCCGCTAGGAGGTCGGCCGCAATGATGAGGAAGAAAGATGGCGAAGAATGAAGGAAATGAACAACAGAAGGAGGGAAGTCTTCCTGACGAAGTTCGGGACAACTCGTCTTCTCTCACATCTTCCTCCTGCGATCGCTGGTCTTTTTCTCTCGTGCTTCAGCGTCACACTGTTCCATCAGAGAAACCTCGTGACCGAAGTCAACCGCTTCCTCGTTCCCGGTTCATTGAAACGTCGCCAATCTTGGAATTTCCAGTCTCGGGCTCACGAAAAGTGCGAAAGAAATTCAAGAAGAAATATTTGTCAGAAAAGTGCTGAGACGCAGAGAACTTGTTTGAGGTGTCGACTGTGGAGGCGGTGATGATTCAAACTCACAGCAAACCAAATGGCTCCATCACAAGTTACACAGACTTGCTTTTACAAATGTACAAACATCAAAATGTTCTGAATTCAACTCTGATTTGCCAATTTAGGTGATGCAACCACACATGTGTGGTTGGGGGGGATTGAAACAGCTTCTCTATATAGAATGTATACGTTTTGTTCATCCAGGGAGACTTCACTGAGAGCACTGTCTGGTACAAACAGTTGATCTGTTGGCCACTGAGCTGCTCCACGTGTAGTTTGGTGGTTATCTCTATCTCTCTGTTGTTTGTTTGTGAAAATAGCCAACATTCCTGATGCATTTTACACCTGACCTATAAGTGGGGAAGTTAAAGTTACTGTGAGGAGCTTTTAACTGGTTATGAAACAATGTAATGCTGATGCCTCTATATGACTTTCACAAGTAAATAAGACCATCAGAGAGAACGTCTGTTTCTATATAGTTATTCAGAAAGTTTGAGAAAAATAAACTATTTTTTGAACATTGAAGCATTAAATATAATCTAGTAGAAACCTGAAGTATGAACCTGAAAATGTCTCCTTTAAAGTAGTTTAAGTTCAGAGTTTGAAGACGTTTAAAACTTGACATTTGGGAGGAAACTGTGGGATTATGAAGTCTGTTGTGTTCATTTTCAACGCTGGAGAAGCGCTCTGGCCCAACGGTCGCATTAAAATGAATGTTAATGAGTTGAGAAACACGACACGTGGTGAATGAATAATGATACAGCTCCTACCGTTGAAGCCGACGGCGCGGATGTGGGCCAGCAGCTCCTTGCCGTCGATGTTGGCCATGCGGGGGCAGAGGCCCGGGTATCCGGCGCAGAGCTCGCGGTGCATGTGGTGCAGAGCGTGGGCCATGGCGTACACGGCGTCCATCACAAACTGAACCTTCCCCTCCTGCTCGTAGGTGGAGTCACGGCCGACTTTCTCCAACCCTGGAACAGAAGACAGAGAGGCGTCAGCTGACCGGTCACTGAAATGATCCCACACGATGGGTCGTCGAGCGATACGATGGCAAACTCCAGAACATGTACTGTTTCAAATGTCAAGAATGCAGATGATGAAGATCATGTGATATGATAGAAAGACACCTGTAAGGTCTTTATAAAAAATAAAAAAAAGGTTCAGTTTTTAGATGAATGCATTTTTTTCCCCGTTTCAGATACACCAATCAAAATCTGGGAGAGTTATGAACAATTTAGGTCCTACACAAAAATCGATACTCATCTAATTTCCTTGTAGGTACTTTTCGCTCCGTCCCATTCCTGTTTGTTTAATTTCATCCAACCCAAACCTCTTCTTCATCATCATCATCATCATCATGTGTAACCCTCCACTCTAGGTTCCTCAGCACCTCCATCCATTAGCAATCCCCTTTGGACCTTCCATTGCTAGAAACTCATTTGTAGTCTAAAAATAAGTGGGGTCGTTAGCGATGTGCTGAAGAACATTAATGTTATTTTGTGGGGATACACGAGGCTTTCAGCTGCTCCATAACACATCAAACACTTCTGTACAGATCTTGTAATTAAAAAAAATGAAAAAATGTTTATGTTGAAATGATATATATTTTTTAATTACATTTTTTTCCCCCCTTGGTGAATTCAATGAGCTTCCATATAATATGCTTCTGTAAGTTTCCTCCTCTGGGGACCAAAGACTTCACCGTGGATTTCATGACAATAGTTGTTGACAAAGTGATGGACAGACTCATTAATCATCATCGTTCTAATGAGGCACAAATATGACAGAAAACATCAAACACTGAGAAGGTAAAGCAGAAGAAACAGCGAGGCAAGTTAACAAACTTAACTAAATTCTGTGTAAGCTCTTTACTTTTTTTTAATCAAAGGTTTCCGAGTTCGTCCTTGCCGCCAGGCAGAAAGTAACTCACAAAGGATTATGGGAAGGTGAAATCACACACGTTTCCTATAACTAACCCATTCACATAAAGAAATACATTTGGCTCCATCTCATTAGCCGTGATTGAAGAACAGAGTGGAGAGGACGTTGTCATCTTTTATTTGAAAACTCTGTAAAGTCCGTCCAAAGATTTTCACTGACTAATTAGCGTTATTAGAGCCGTGGAGCTCTGCGATCACGCCGCCGGCCGGAAAGCAATAGAAGGATGTGAAAGAGAGGAGGAGGAGGAAAACCAACTGCTGGACTGGACCCTCCATCAACAGACATGACTTCTCTGAATTAATAGGAGCTTGGAAATGAAATCCAATTTAATTTGAATAGCAGAAAGGCGGCGGGGGATCTGTCCGATGGGAGACATTTGCTCCGGCAGTAAAGACTGATTACACGTCTGTACGGCGGCAATAAATGAGCCTCGAACGGCGAGCGGAGAGAGCCGAGGATGTCAACCAGCCGAGGCAGAGAAGAGATGTACGGCCAAGATGCAGATGATCGCTGCTCCCTGCAGAGTCTCTTCAATATTTAAAGAATACACATGTTTGATCCTGGAAATTCTAATGGTGCCTGAATGCATCATTTTGAATTTACAAGGAGCTCTGTGTCTCCCAGTCTGACTCTGACTCTGAATGGTTGACAAGGAATTATGTTGGAGAAGCTTCTCTGTGCTGGAGAACAGAGGAATTCACAATGAAGCAGGTGTTCAGCACGTCTTAATCTTATATTTAGATTTAAATCCAATCTGACCTGTTTACATCATGGATTGATTTAGCATTTCAGTCAAGTACAACAAGTCCTGAGTCATGACCAACAAGTCTTCAGTGAAGACGAACACGTTACAAGTCAAGACTAATAAGTCCTACGTGATGACCAACAAGTCTTCAGTGAAGACGAACACGTTACAAGTCAAGAAAAAATAAGTCCTACGTCAAGACCAACAAGTCTTCAGTCAAGACAAACACATTACAAGTTGAGACTAATAAGTCCTACGTCAAGACCAACAAGTCTTCAGTGAAGACGAACACGTTACAAGTCAAGACTAATAAGTCCTACGTCAAGACCAACAAGTCTTCAGTGAAGACGAACACGTTACAAGTCAAGACTAATAAGTCCTACGGTTAGACCAACAAGTCTTCAGTGAAGACGAACACGTTACAAGTCAAGACTAATAAGTCCTATGTCAAGACCAACAAGTCTTCAGTGAAGACGAACACGTTACAAGTCAAGACTAATAAGTCCTACGTCAAGACCAACAAGTCTTCAGTGAAGACGAACACGTTACAAGTCAAGACTAATAAGTCCTACGGTTAGACCAACAAGTCTTCAGTGAAGACGAACACGTTACAAGTCAAGACTAATAAGTCCTATGTCAAGACCAACAAGTCTTCAGTGAAGACGAACACATTACAAGTCAAGACTAATAAGTCCTACGTGATGACCAACAAGTCCTCAGTGAAGACGATCATGTTACAAGTCAAGAAAAAATAAGTCCTACGTCAAGACAAACAAGTCTTCAGTCAAGACAAACACATTACAAGTTGAGACTAATAAGTCCTACGTCAAGACCAACAAGTCTTCAGTGAAGACAAACACATTACAAGTTGAGACTAATAAGTCCTACGTCAAGACCAACAAGTCTTCAGTGAAGACAAACACATTACAAGTTGAGACTAATAAGTCCTACGTCAAGACCAACAAGTCTTCAGTGAAGACAAACACATTACAAGTTGAGACTAAGCCCAATGTCATGACGAACATTCCAAGTCAATACCAACTAATCTTAAGTCAAGACCAACAAGTCCTAAGAACAACAAGATCCAAATCAAAACCAACAAGTCCCAAGTCAAGACCAACAAGGCCTAAGTCATGTACAATAAGTCTTAAGTCACGTACAACAAGTCCTCAGTCAAGACTAACAAGCCCTAAGTCAAGTACAATAAGTTCTAAGCCAAGGACAATAAGTCTCAAGTTAAGTACAAGTCCTAAGGTAAGACCAATTAGTCCTAAGTCAAGTACAAGTCCTAAGTCAAGACCAACAAGTCAAGACGGATAAGTCCCAAGTCAAGTCCTGAGGTTGGCACTAGAGGAGACATTAGGTTGTCATTCAAATCAAAAGAGTTCATTCCCTGTACATTTCATGGAAATGTGTCCGACAGCTATGGACACAGTTTTGCCCTGAAACAAACTGTTGTTGATTGACTGATATTGAACGCAGGACGAGAGGGAAACATTTTCTTTTTAGAAAATGCAGAAACCGTCTCACACAGCAGCTACATAAGTTATGTAACAGCTTCTCACTCTGAAGACGGTACTAACTAAAACCTTATGGATTATCCACCAACCTCAGGAGCTTTAATGAACGAGCATGTTTTCTGACAGAAAGAGGGAAGTGAGCAGCATGTTTGGCCATGTGGCGACCTGAATGTCGTTGCTGATGATGATGGAGAAACAATAACACTGACTGAGGTGAGACAGACAGCTTCATCATAGCTGCTGGCATTTCAATTACACATCTCTTACAGGGGAAATGCAATTCCTTCGACGTGTTTCTGTTTTCACGTCTCTCTCTTTCTCTCTCACAGGCATCCGTCTGTTTCAATTAGATTTGTAAATTAGATAAACAGCAAACTAATTACAGAGGTTACCGGCGATGGGATGAGTTCAGGGGGAACCAGCGTAGCTGTGTCGTCCCACGCGCCTGAATATATTTACATTAATAGAGTTCTTGCAGTTGTTCGGTTGTTTATCAGTAACGTTAGTCTGTGTCACATCAATAAAGATGTGACAACACTGATTCTGACTGAGTACAAACATAACAGACAAGCTGAGAGCTGCTCAAACATGCGTGAGTGCATCCTGTGTCCACGAAGACTATTTTACTTAATATTAAAACACAGTTTTCTGCTTATCTTTATGTTTAGAAAGCGACTTGCATAAAAAAAGAAAAAAACACCACAGCTCATCTGAACAGCAAAAAAGGTAACGTTAAGACCAATCAAATCTAAGTCAAGACTAACAAGTCAACACCTGTAAGTCCCAAGTCATGTATCAAGTCAAGACCAACAAGTCAAGACAGGTAAATCCTGAGTCAATTCCTGAGTCAGACCAACAAGTCATGACTTATAAGTCCCAAGTTAAGACCAATTAGATCCAAGTCTAGACTAACGAGTCCCAAGCCAAGAGTAACAAGTCCCGATAAATACATTTACAAAAAAAAGACTCACAAGACCCAAGTGAAGAATAACGAGTGAACACCGGTAAATCCTGAGTCAAGTCCTTAGTCAAGAACAACAAATCTCAAGTCAACACCAGTAAATCCAGAGTCAATAATAAGTCCCAAGTCTAGACCAATAAGTCAAAACAGGTAGGTCCTGAGTAAAGTCCCAAGTCAAGATTGACACGTCTCAAGTCAAGACCAGCGAGTCATGACAAGTAAGTCCCAAGTCAAGGCTAACAAGACTAAACTGATGACTAACAAGTCCCAAGTCAACTTCGGTAAATCCCAAGTCAACGCTAGTCCTTAGTCCTTTAAAGCTCAGTGTTTCAGATGACTGGCCAAATCTCATGATTGTAACTTGTAGTTTTCAGGGGTTATAGGTCAGATAAAATCAGTTTGATTTAAAAACCAGCAGCTCCACATCTGAGACATTCTTAGTAGTAGAAAGCTACAGCCACTTTCTCTTTTTTCAAAGTGCTGACAAAAAACACACTTTGCAAAACGTTCCTGAGTGCTTCCGAGCTCCAAACAGCTGCTCGATCTCTGATACGGAAGAAGCTTTCCTCCCCCAGAGATCATTGCTGCTTTCACAGAAGAAAGAAAGACTCCCGGCTTCTGTCGACATCACTTTTTCATCCGCTGAGTTTTCTAACCAAACAAACTGCAGCACAAGAGTAAGAGGAAAGAGAAACATACACAAGAAAGCACAAAGAGGCGTTTAAATGCAAATCTGGCTTTTATATCCACTCAGTGTATTTCTAGGGAATCTGAAAAAACAGAGGAACACAACGGGAAAGGAACACAACGGGAAAGGAACTCTGTTGTAAAAAGGTGAGAAAACAACGAGGCTCCTAACACAGCAAACATATTGCTCAACAGAGCAGAAGAATACAATCAAATATTCATGTTCTCTGGTGAAACTGTGTGTGTGGAGTAAAAGATACTCTCTATCCTCCACGACTCCATCCCTGCTGCAAAAGAGGAAGTGACGGCAACTGAACAAAAGCGCCACCAAGAAACAACATCCTGATGATTGTTTAGCTATTGTTAGAGCTTTTCCAGGATGTTTTAGAGTGACGCTAGAAGAAATCATATATGGATCTTTGAATATGCAAAAAAAAAAAGAATTCTGAAGTATAACCAAGAAAGAATACTATGATACTTATACTCAAGTAAAATATCTGTGTACTTCAACTGCTGCTTGTACTACAGAATCCACAAATACCAGTCCGATTGCTGCAATTTGTGTCAAAAATCACACTCCTGAGTCATAACTCAGTCTAATCTGAACACAAAGGCATGTTTTTTTGATTAGGCTTGACTTACACTTCTGAGGATATCATTATCACCATCTATCATACCATCTATGTCCCTTAGGAATCCAGAACTTGACAAATTTCTATGTTTTCTTGAGCATCAAAGTGATCCAGTGATAGTTGTCTGTACTTCCATGGGCACAGTGCAAACAGGAAATGCTAACAGCTAATTTGGCACACTTTTAATGGTGCAAACTTGCAAACATTTTGAGAAGTATAGGCTCAGGAAAATATGCGGCTTAAGTTGAAGCCAACATCATCACTCAGAGACTCCATGGCAACGTTATACTTCCTGTTTACATCCTGCAAAGCATGAGTATCCCCGAAATACAGGTAGGACAAGGAGAAACAAATCCATCAATACTAACTTTTCTTCATGTTGCACCATCAATATTATTAGACTGAACCTGCAGCATCTCCATCCTCAGACTTGAAACAATCATCTATGAAGGTTGGATATGACAATAAACAGCCGATCAACCGAGAACGACACGCCGTCGCCAGGATCTCAAACATCTGGATCAGGTGTTTCAAAAGACAAACGTGTCTCCGGTATCCAAACAAGCCTCTCTATCGCCGGCTGCTGCTGCTGCTCGCACACAAACAAACAGAGCACTAATTATAGATCCGAATCAATGGAAGGCTGACAGGCTGCGAGGAGCGAGGGCGGTCAGAGCCACAGAGGTGCTTGACCTTCAGACAGGAAGGGGAGCTCGACTGTGAAAAGGTTTTTAGACTGATGCAGATTTATTTGGCTAGAATGTCATTATTTTGCAGCTAAAAATATGTCTGCAGCTTTTCCATGAACCAACATCCCAACCTTAATTGACTACTACAATATTTGAATGTGCCAATTAAGTAATGTACCCTTTAACATCGACATAAGTTAATTACAGGCTTTACAAATTCAGAAGAAAAACTAAGAAATGTCAAGACTTAATTTATTAAAGAGGTTAATTATGGGGATTTTTATGGGATTGTTGCTTTACAGTGATTTACATTAATGCGTTAAAGATGGAGGACGGCGAGGAAGAAAGAAATAGATTTTCTAATGGCGGGGTGTAATTACAGTATTGGATTGCGTTTTAAAAGCACACTCTATCTGGCAGGAAATGAGGTGCTCAGAGGCGGCGGCTGTGAGCGTGGCGGGGGGGCGGCATGGCGGCGCATCAACATTATCCCTGAGCGCAGGGGTGATGGATCGCCGCCCTTTAGACCTCAGGCCACCGTGTCTCATGGATATTTAATTATGCTAATTAATAACAATTAAGCAGCGGGGCCTTCCCCTGTGCCGTCTGGAGGGATCACACTGAACGAGCTCTAATCTGAGACGCTGCTTCTTCTTCTCTGCTGGAGGGGTTTGAAGCTGCAGAGTTACAGGACTGCTGTACAAATACGGAAGGGTTTGCAGCACACAAGACAATGTACTTGCATTTTCACCGATGGCGGTCAGGGGGCGACTCGTTGCAAAACGTCTGAATGTATAGAAGTCTATGAGAATTTATTACCTCAGTAAACATTGTAAACATGAGTTTATGGTCTCAATCTATACTTTCAAGTCTTCTTCAATACAGCATGATGTTCATTTAGTACATTATGGTCCATTTAGAGTCAAACAGACCATAAAGCAGGGGATGCTTTAGGGGCGGGGCTACACGGTGATTGACAGGTCTCTACCACGGTGTTGTCCATTCTGGGAGTCGTCAGTGTTTACATCTTACAACTTAAACCCTTTTAAAGTGTTTTCAGTTCATGAAGGTTAATGGTCACATTTGTAGTTGCCTCAAAATGTCTATTTCAGGGTTCAGTTGTACTTGGCTCCACCCTCTCGTGTCACTACTGGTTGCAAAATAACGAGATGGTGACGCCATAAACCAAGATGGCGACGGACAAAATGCTAAACTCGAGGCTTTGAAAAGGTAGTCCACAAACCAATGGGTGAATGCAAAATGAAATGTAAGATGTATAATAATTGTTTCTGTGTCAAGAGGTTCAGAAAAGTTTAGTTAACTACATTTAGTTCCATCTGTGTTGAAACTAGGACGTGCAATGTCTATATATAGATATATATCTATATATCTATATATAGATATATAGATATATATACTAAATATTCTGAAATATTTACTCAAAAACAAATAATTCTGAAGGTCTCATCATTATTCAGTTTGCATTTTGCTGACAATTATTTTACTTGATTACCATTTTGACTACTTTTACTCTAAGTAAAGGGATCAGAGTACTTCTTCCACCACTGCCGAGCTTACATCGCTCTTCACAGCTCTGAACAAAAGCTGCAACGACACAGAGTCTGTGCACACACACACACACACACACACACACACACACACACACACACACACACACACACACACACACACACACACACACACACAGGTGAACGCTGACCTGCTGACTCAGCTGTTTGTCTGTTTGTGTGATGACTCTGCTGCAGATCTGGAGGCTCTAACACAATCAGTGGCAAGCTGCGTCCCGACAGCACAGCGGACCAGATCAAAGCCGCTCGGCATGCTGGGACGGAGCAGCTACACTCTCGGAGCGCTGACGCCGTCGTTCTGCTCTTTCACTTCCTGTATTCACCCAACAACTTCCTGCAAATCCCCTTTCAGTGTGTCGGACATGTTTGTAAAGGATTCTGGCCCTCGTTGGCCCCCCTGTTCCACAAAAGAAAGTCCTCCTGAATCAGGGAGGATTACATGCTGCTGCAGGGTCCCTGCAGTCAGCAAGCAGAGACTCAGCAGGCGACAGCTGGATGTGGTGGGAGAGCAAGAATTCAGAAGCAACTCAGCAGATTCTGCCTCCAGTTGAGGCCTGAATACTAGAGGAACCCCAGTTTACACACTTACGGTATTCTCATTACAATAAAAGTCGTTCTGCCCCCTAGTGGTACACATGTTAAAACAGTTTTAAGAGCGTCTTGGTTACATCTCTAGGATTCCATCCGAAACTCCAGAAACATCTGCACAATTCTTGTTTGTTTGATGCTTGTGAGAAAGGTGATACATCACTATTACATCCAGGCTTTAAAAGTGCCAGTGTGTAGCGGTGATGCTGCAGATCGTAAACCAACTGAAACGTCCCTCATGTGCAAAGTGCATAGGAGAGCTACAGCGGCCAACGTGAATGTTTCTCAAGAGCCAAATTGATTTGTCCAGTCTGGGCCACTGTAGAAACATGGCTCCGTATGTAAGGTATGACCGGCTCATTCTAAGTTAACGCAAGCACAACGTTTATTCCATTTCTGTCAATAGATCCCTCTAAATGCTACACACTGTACCTTTAAGTATCTTCTTGTAAATCCAACCAGAGTGACTCCAGAGCTCTCTGTGAGAAGGTTCAAGCTAAGAAAAGCACCGCCAGCTGATTGCATTTTAACTCACAGCTCTCCTCTGACACTCAAACGTAACCTCCTGTATCTTCTGGGGATGACGAGCACTTCTTCATATTCATTGTTACGCTCGGCTGGATCAAGTGAATTCTGGATTAATTACAGACTGAGGATGTCAGAGGCGCTTCCGTGTTGCCGGGTTCGAGAGCTCCGGCCCCCCCAAAAAATTATTATCCAGCGTGTTAATTGGTATTCAGCGCCGGTCAGAAATCCAGCTCATGAATATAAATGGCAGCGAGGTTGAGCGATGGAGTGGCCCGAGAGACACAACAGACCCTGTTAACTGAATAACACGCCGACGGTCTCTCCGTTTCTGTGGCTTTTCATTACATCATCTTAAAATGTAATCCCTCTAAATGTAGGTGAACCAAGATGATGACTTAGTTAAATACTTTCTGTTTTAACGGCCTGTTTTTGTCAACAGTGGGACACCTGGTCGTCGTCCTGTACGACTCTGGTAGAGACCTGTCAATCACTGTGTAGCCCCGCCCTAAAGCATCCCCTGCTTTATGGTCTGTTTGACTCTAAATGGACCATAACTTACTAAATGAACATCATGCTGTATTGAAGAAGACTTGAAACTAGAGATTGAGACCATAAACTCATGTTTACAATGTTTACTGAGGTAATAAATCAAGAGAGAAGTAGAGTCATTTTCTCATAGACTTCTATACAACCAGAGGAGTCGCCCCCTGGTGGACACTAGAGAGAATGCAGGTTTAAGACACTTCCGCATCGGAGTCACTCGGCAGAAGCGGAGGTTGCCGACTATCCAACTGGTTCCAGTTGGCATTATTCTACGTTAATGAAAACTGCAATGAAACAAAGCTCTGGCGTGAGTTCAGGTTTACATGCTCAGGCCTCCTCTCATGCACGCTCACTCATAATGTCCTCGCTGAGCACAGCGACACACCTACATCGTCTGCCTATCATCGTGCTGCTGTCTTCTTTTTTTTTAAAAGATATGATCGTCTCTCTGTCGTACACGCGCCCCTCCACCTCCTCATCACCGCCCAGTCTTTGTAGATTCATCAGCTTCATCATTTTATCAGCAACCACCACCACCACCAGTGTCTGGACTCCACGGGGGGGTGATTTATCTTGCTGCTGCTCAGGGCAGACGCCCCTGGATTACAAATCTCTCTGTAGAGTCCAAGCACCAAAGGTTCTGCCAAAGACTTTATCATCACAAATCATCTGTTATAATAAACAATTATCTTACTCGTGTCTCCTGATTGAAATATATTATTAAACTCATGATGTAGATTCAATCTCACGAGATGAAACTGACTTAACAAAATGAGAAGTGTAGATAAATCTCTATATGATGGAGGATTGAAGAGGTCTCGGTTTGAGGTCTGGCTGAGCGATGAACTGTTATTATGTCGGCGATTTGAGAGTCTCAACCTATGAAGAGAGTCGTCAACGCAAACTAATTATCTTTAATCTTCTTCTGCTCTCGGCATGTCAGAAGGATAAAACTCTAACATTTTGTAGGGCTGATTTAATAAACAGACGTAAGACAAGATGATGCAAAAGACGGTAAAAACTAGTGATGTGAGGAGCGGTGGGATTTAACTTCTACTCCACTCGAGTTACCTTTCAGATAAAGAGTTCTAAGTATTAATTGCAATGATTTATTAAAGATTAAACCTTTAACATTTTGGTATTTTACCTTTATTATCAAAATAAAGTCTATTTGGGGCGTTTTTGTTACGTTTCAGATATGTATGAGTTGTTAGCAAGTTTCCTGAGGCTTAAATTGCCTTTTAGAAATACAAAAAGATGTAAAAGGATCCAATATTTCCCAAAAGAAATGCAGATCTTTGAAGCAGAACTTAGTTTTTTCTTCTTTCGTCTCACATTAATCATCTCACGACCCCTCAGATTTACCTGATTTACCCTTTTACACTGTAGTAGTACTTTTACTTTTTTTTTCTGAATCTGCAGCACAGAAAGAAACCGTGTTTACTTCCTGTTTCTGCCCTGAAGTGGCCTCAGCCTCAGAACAGCTGAGTCAGGAACAAAGAATTTAACCCGATCATGGTTCTGTGGTTTTTGAGGCTTCTGACTGCAGGCTGAGAGCAGACAAACACATCTGACTTCACTGATGTGATTCTGGTCGTCGCTTCAGGGAGAGGATCAGAGTGTGTGTGTGTGTGTGTGTGTGTGTGTGTGTGTGTGTGTGTGTGTGTGTGTGTGTGTGTGTGTGTGTGTGTGTGTGTGTGGATGCAGCAGAGAGTAAATACTTAACTTTCTTAGTTGAGTGAGTTTTATTTTGTAGCCTGAGATCACAAATCTGCCTCAAAGGGCTTTAAAAGGCCAAAAACACTTTGACTGTTGAAGGAGAGAGAGGAGGAGATGGAGGAAGGAGGGAGGAGGTAGAGAAGGAAAGGAGGTGACAGAGGAGGAGAGGAAGAGGTGAAGGAAAGATGGCGGGGGAGATGGGAGGGAAGAGATGATGCAAAGACGGAGGACGTAGAGAAGGAAAGAAGGAAGCAGAGAAAGAATGGAGGATGTGGAGGAAGGACAGATGAGGTAAGAAGAGAAGGAAACAGAGCAAGGAAGGAGGTAGAGAAGAAAAGGATGAGGTAGAGGAAGGAAGGAGGATATAGTTAAGTAAAGGAGGATGTAAAGAAGGGGAGAGGAGGTAGAGGAAGGAAGGAGGATATGGAGGATGGAAGGAGACAAGGAAAGAAGGAAGCAGAGTAAGAGAGGAGGAGGTAGAGAAGAGAGGGAGGAGGTTAAGGAGTAAAGGAGGAGGAGATGGAGAAAGGAATGCAAAGCAGAGAAAGGCAGGATGATGTAGGTAAGGATGGGAAATGTAGTGAAGGAAAGAAGGAGGTGCAGAAGCAAAGCGAGAAAGAAATAAGGAGATAGAGGACAGAACGAATAGTTGAAGGTAGCGAGAAGGAGGAAGTAGAGAAGTTTTTGCTTCTGTGTAGCTAAGCTCTCTCTGGGATACTGACGTCCCCCTTGTCCTTTGACCTCTCTTGAGTCTCCACCTGTGTCTCCTACCTGTACACATGTGTCTCCTACCTGTACACCTGTGTCTCCTACCTGTACACCTGTGTATCCTACCTGTACACCTGTGTCTCCTATCTGCACACCTGTGTCTCCTATCTGCACACCTGTGTCTCCTATCTGCACACCTGTGTCTCCTTCCTGCACACCTGTGTCTCCTTCCTGTACACCTGTGTCTCCTTCCTGCACACCTGTGTCTCCTTCCTGTACACCTGTGTCTCCTGCTTGTACACCTGTGTCTCCTATCTGCACACCTGTGTCTCCTTCCTGCACACCTGTGTCTCCTACCTGTACACCTGTGTCTCCTGCTTGTACACCTGTGTCTCCTATCTGCACACTTGTGTCTCCTACCTGCACACCTGTGTCTCCTTCCTGCACACCTGTGTCTCCTATCTGCACACTTGTGTCTCCTACCTGCACACCTGTGTCTCCTTCCTGCACACCTGTGTCTCCTACCTGTACACTTCTTGGGGCTGCCGGGTCTCTTGCCGTGCATCCCCAGCTTGCAGACGAAGTTCTCCTCCCAGAACTCAGCGAACCAGACGTTCCTGCGGTTGTTGGAGAGCGAGCGGCTCTTGAAGTAGCGGTCGAACGCTGCGGACAGAAGACAATAAAAAACGTGTATCACTACGACGAGGATCTCCTTCAAAAAAAGGTCTCCTCGGCTCTCTCTTCCTTCCTCACCGTCCACCGACGCCCTCTTGGGGAGGATGGTGACGGCGCCCTCGGCCACCAGCTCCTGCTGGACCACCGGCGAGATCTTGGACCCCCAGCTGTCGGAGCCCACCCACAGGAAGTGACCCGTCAAGTTGTTGCGTTTCGCCGCGTCCAGGATTCGCCTGTCGAGGAACACGGGGGAGACAGTCGAGTCACTTCCTTTTTTAATATAAACTCCATCAAACATTTTCTGTTCATCTTTATAACGCCACCAGTCGTTATAAAGTCACGTCAGAGGATGCAATGGAAAACTAGTATTTTGAGCTAAATGCTAACATGCTAATGATTAGCATGCATAGAAGGAGGGAGAAGAGGATATAGAGGAAGGAATGAGGAGATAAACAAAGGAATAGGGAGATAGAAAAAAGAAGGAAGAGATAGAGCAAGGAAAGAGGAGACAAGGTAAGGAAAAGATGGAGAAGGAAGGAGCAGATAAACAAGAGAGGAAGGAGATAGAGAAAGAAAGGAGGAGATGGACAATGGAAGAAGGAGATAGAGCAAGTAGAGAGAGGATAGAGCAAGGAAGGAGGAGACAAGGGAAGAAGGAGAAAGGAAGGAGGAGATACACAAGGCATGAACGAGATAGAGATAGGAAGGGGGGGACAAGGGAGGAAGGAAATAGAGAAAGGAAGGTGGAGCTAGACAAGGGAAGAAGGAAACAAAGAAAAGAAGGATGAGATAAACAAGGGAAGGATCAGGGGAGAAGAAAAAGAGGAGGTGAAGAAGGGAAAGAAGAGATAAAGGAAAGGAGTAGGTAGGGAGGGGAAGAGGAAGGTAGAAAAAGGAAGGAGGAGGTAGATAAGGAATGGAGGAGATAGCGAAAGGACAGCGGAGATAGAGAGGGGAGGAGGAGATACACAAGGCAAGAAGGAGATAGATAAAGGAAGGAGGAGAGAGAGAAAATATGGAGGAGATAGAGAAGTGAAGAAGGAGATAAAAAAAAGTGGGGGGGCGGGGGGAGACAGAGAAAGGAAGGTGGAGAAGGGAAGGAGGAGATAAAGGAAGGGAAGGAGGAGGTAGAGAGGGAAGAGGGAGAAAAAGGAAGGAAAGAGGAGGAAGAGAAGGGAATAAGGAGGCAGAGGAAGGTATGAACTAAACCACTGAAGACTAAATGAAGTACATCTGAGGCTGATGAATGTTGTTGCAGGTATGAAATGATGATGATGTTTGACGGCAATCAACTCAGCCGTGAACCTCGTCCACCGTGTTTCTAGTTTCATTCATCTGAGTTTTTGATTCACTGACGACATTAAATCATCAGACTGGTTCTTTATTTCTTCACTCATCCCGAGAGAAGACGAGGAGACGGATGATTTCTCTCTCTGTGGGTGTTCAGAGCTTCAGATTAACATCAGCTGTTACTGTGATATCGAGTGTGTGTGTGTGTGTGTGTGTGTGTGTGTGTGTGTGTGTGAGGCTCTCGGCTCAGATAATTGGAAGCTTGTTATCTTAATCTGTTTTTATACTGAAGTGTGAACTGAGTGTGTGTGTTATATTTAGAGACTCATTGCAGATGAACTGGAGGGAAGTGGGTGTCAGTAGTTTGTATTTAAAGCAGTGTCACACGGGGAATTAGGAATAAGCAACACATTATTTCTATATGTTTTCTAAAAACGTTTAGAAAAGAAAATAATAACATCCAAAAATAAAATAATCTAAATAAATAAATTGGACCAAATGGTAATAATCTACAGCCGATGCCAGTGAGTCCGTGAGTCTTTATTTAATGTTTGATCATAGACTGCATAAGAAGTGGACGTAGTCAGCATGACGTCACCCATCGGTTTGCGGACTGTGGTTTTGAAGACTCAAGATCTTAGCCGTCGACCTACTGTCACAGTGTTTCCACCCTCTGTAGTTCTTGACCTATCTAAAGATCTGTTTCTGTGAACTAATCAGTGTCTTCCTGTAACACATTCAGGGTCAAGACTTAGTGAACAACCGTGTGCGTTCTTTACCGGATGTCGTCCTCGTTAGCGAACATGATGACGGCGCGGGCGTTGGGCGTCTCCAGCAGACGCAGGACGATCTTGTCGAACTCGCCGGGTCTCGGCTCCCGAAGAACCTTCAGAGACTGAGCGATGCAAACCCCACCTGAAAGAAAGAAAGACAGAGACACTGAGTATTCATAGAGTCATAAATGATGTTGGACCTCAACCAATCAGAGCATGGAGCTCAGGCTGGGCCAGTCAATGAAGTCTAATCTACTGCTCCAACACTTGGTCCATGCAGTTAGTTTGTAGCTATTAGAGTCCCAAAAAATCAAAGGAATCACTGGAAGCGGTCAGAGTTCGATGCGCTACAGCAATAGAATAAACCAGGTCAGACCCCGGAGTCCAACTGATTCCCCTACTGTGAACACTGTCTTATTCCTTCGTCTGGGCCCAATGCTCCACCTTTTATTTTAAACTTCTCCTTCGTTTCCCAAGAAAAGAAATGGTGTCATATTGTTATGGTCGCGCCCAAATTTCACTTTTCTAAAGTTGTTTTTCGGGAAGTCCCGAAGCGCCTTTAATATTGTGGAAAAATCAGGTGTAGGAGATAGAATGAGCAGGAAGAGTATTTACTGGTGTTGTTGTCTCTGTTTTTATGTGTTTTAATATTGTTAAATTATGTTTATTGTTTACTATTCTGGACCACAAATGTCCCCTTTGGGGACGTTAAAGTCTTCTCAGTCTAAGAGCTGAAGCTGAGGATGAAGATGAGTATAAAAGTGAGAAACTACACATCCAGCTGTCGCAGTTTACGACACTGCTGGGACTCCAGTTTGCTTTGTGCCTCAGTCTGGGCAGCTTCTCTCCTAACAAACGTAACGATCACATCTATAAAGAGACTGATCTGACAACAGAGCAGTGTTTGTTGACAAGATATAATGTGGAATGGTGAGGCCATTGGAGAAGACTTTAACTGACAATATTAAACGGTTTAAACGCAGGTTTTATTATCTATCTCTATGTTTGAGAGATTTTTCAGCTCCTGAGAAAGCTGGCGCAAAAAAAGGTGGATGTGGTTTAATCTCACGGCCTTCTTCTTTATCGCAGCTTTTATTCATTCCCTTTAATGAAATGACTTCCTGTTCTGTGGTTTCCCTTCAAGGTTCGGTAACAAAAGTTGATGTTTTCTCCATCGTCACATCGTTAAACTCCAACTGAAGACTCCGCCGCTACAAACACACTTGACGAGATAAACCAGAGCGGTGGCGAGGTTTTTAAAGATGAACTTTGTGCTTCTGTCAGGAAGCGAAGTAAACCAGAAGAGAAGAGCCAAAACCTCCGACTGTGAAGCTGCTCCAACTTGGCTCCGGAGTAGATTTTCTGTCTTTTTTTTGTTTTGTTTTATTTGGAAGGCACGGGCGACTAGCCGGCCGATTGTCGCAGGAGATCTCGAGGGAAGCTGAAAATAATCATGTCTGTTTGGTCTGACCTCGATTGTTTCAACAGCGGAGCCGTCTGAGAGGTTTTTCAAGGAGGTGGAACTGGAGCGGGAGAGTTTAAAGATTACTGCAGCAAAGACACAAATAGGTAAAAAGACTGAAGGTGTCTATGTGAGAAACATTCACACGGAAACCAAAGCAAGCAGTTCAATGCTGTGTTTCTGTTGCATCTTGCAAACCAAAAGATGTAACTTCAAGCAAACAGTTCAACATATATGGAGCACAGTTTCCGATAATAAATATACGATCAGTGAATATTTACTTTGCTTTGAATGAAGCATATCTTCCGAAGAAGGTTTTCTTGGAAATGACTTATTTCCAGGAAACGATCAAGACATTCCGGGACTGTAACATGAAGTGAACTGGTCACTTCACTGTTGAAGCATTAGTGCAGTGGTGGAGGAAGCATGACGGTCCTTTACTGAAGTAAACGTACTCATATAGGACTCAATTCTAACTTGTAGAAGTGGTTGGGAGTCTGGCAGCCAGGCATCAGATTTAGGTTGCCGAAACCGAAAACATGGTTGCTATTGTTAGCCACCTTATATTTTGAGAAACTAAAATACGAGTCAGCTTAACAACGTTTACGTGACATGTATGGTTTGTATGTTGTTGTTCAGGTCCATCCGGTTCTGTTTGTGTGTCGAACTTCTGACCCCAGTCAAGCAACTTCATTTGCTTCACCATTGTCTATAAAACAGATCATATTTTGATATTTAAATATCACTAATGCAACAAATACTGATATTTCAATATATATTCAATTGATTGTTTGGTTTGTAAAATGTCAGAAAATAATGACACTTTCACAACGTTTGTTGTTTCCAACCAACAATCCAAACCTCCAAATTATTAACAACAATTTTTTTAATAATTACAAGGAAAAGCTGTAAATCCTCACATTTGACAATGTAGTTTCCAAAAATGTTCTGTCAATCAATCAATCAATCAATCAATCAATCAATCAATCAATCAATCAATCAATCAGATCATTGTCTCATCTCTGCATTAGTTAAATTCATATCAAACCCTATTTCACAAGTTCTTCATGTATTTTGTTAAAATCCTAATTGTTAAAGTAACAAAAGCACAAAAAGAGCGTATAGGAAAGTAAAAGTAGCTCAAACTGAAGTCCAGTACTTGTGTAAATGTACTGAGCTCCAGCAGTGCAGCTGTATAAATACTGCGTTAGGTCTGTTTAAGAAGAAACATCTGTGTGAGTTCAGATCGGTTCAGGCTGATCTCGGAGTCTTAAATGTTTTTATCACCATCACTCGGTCCACAGCCTGCTGGGAGGCGAGTCTCTCTCTCTCTCTCTCTCTCTCTCTCTCTCTCTCTCTCTCTCTCTCTCTCTCCCACGCGACACGGCTTCATTCAGACGCTCTCAGAGTGAAACTGATTCCAATCTGAACTCATCACACGGGTCCATCAGGCCGTCAGATTGGAGCTGCAGCGTCTCTCCCGTACAGCTACAGGTTTCTAAACGAGGGTTCGGGATTATATATTTGAAGGTTTGGAGGTCGAGCGGCAGCATCACCTCACATCTTAGAGAGAGAGAGAGGTTTTCTGTTTCTCTTCATTCTACTTCAGCTCAGATGTGTGTGTTCAATTAAATCTTAATTAAATCAGTTCTTGGATTATAACTATTAATGCATTAATGCAGTAGATAAAGGTGGAGCTAATGCTAATTACTTAATTCACTCTTAGCTCGTGCATCTTCTTTAAGGGATCAAAAATGATTTATTATTCAAGGTTATTTGTTGATAATATTTTGTATTAACAATCTGAATGTAAAAGGCAGAAGTTATAAGATAAATGTAGTGGAGTAGAAGTATAAAGTATGGTAATACTCATATACAAGTACCACAGAATTGTACTGAGGCACTGTACTTGAGTAAATGTAACGTTGAGCCAAGTGGTGCATGAATGGATGGATGCTGTAGAGAAAAGGAAATGACAATAACTTTATTAATAAGTATGAGATTGTGAGATGTTCTTCACCAGCTTATGAAGGAACTTTAAGACCAGTAGCACAGGATTCATCTGGAAGCCGTGACGGCTCAGTGTTCTGCACGTCATCTAAAGATAAGTTGGTAATTCACAACACTCCATCGGGCCATTAGATCAGTTATCACAGACACACATCTGACTCTGAGCTCCCAATACAACAGTCCAGTGAGCTGAAGCCCTCTTCAGCTCAGCATTTCTTATCTTTGCCTCCATGCTGGCCTTCAGCTAGCCCATCATGTAAATGGGTTCATAATTGACGCTTCGCTTAAGCAAAAGAGCTGGACAATGCTGCGCTGTGATTGGCCAGCCTGCGTTCGACAGGCGGGACTTTAGCGAAGGGTCAATTATCAGGGAAGAGAAAACGCAGACAGAATTGATATTGATATCAAGACGATTCTGCACAATTATATTTCATCATTACCGAAACGTCTCTGACAATAAACACATTCATCTGTATGAATGTGTGAGAGGCTCTCTGGAGCCTCCGGAGGGAACCACTGCAGATAAATGTGGAAATAATAAAGATGGACACACTGCGGCATGATTTTAATGAGGGACTTAGGCTTCTCCGATTCGACAAAAAAAACAAAGTGGAAAATCAGCAACTGAGGCTTCTCCTGCTGCGCTGAAAGCCACTAAATTAACTTTGGGCGACAAAGTGGGAAATAATCAGTTAACAGACCCTGCATGAGATGTTGTCATGTGCAATTTACAGCTGAACGTGCAGCGCAGTAACACACACACACACACACACACACACTCACACACAGATGTGGGAATGTGCTCCCATTCCCTTGGAAACAGATAAGGAAATCCCTGCAGCTTCTAACGGGCTGAGGATTTACTTTAAGCTCTTCGGGGAACATCTCCGCTGTAAGCTGCTGCATTCAACTTCAATTCCTGCAGATATACTTTTTCTTTATGAAAAAAGAAAATGATCACCTGAAGCTCATCGTTCTGCATACCTTATTAAAAAAAACGCGAATGAAAAGATAATTGAAGCGTTGGATGTGTTTGACATTAACGGACGTCTTATGCAGCTTATTTCGGCTCAACGTTCACAAGACCAGAGAGAGTCTGAAAACAAGGAAACGGAGTAAAGGCTTTTCATGCTCCTGCAGCTGGTTTTTGTTTGACCTGCATCAGCTTCTTAAATACACAGAGGACAGGACTTATTGGACATTTTCACAACATCGATTTGACGCAGGTGGATTTCATCAAAGTCAAAAGTAGACGGTGAGAATCGATTCCATCGATTGTAACATTTCAGAAATAGTGACACTTTCACGATGTTTGTTTTGTCCAACCGAGAGTCTAAACCTCTTTGGTTTAACATAAATATAAATTCACTTTTCTTTCTTCTAACTACAAGGAAAAGCAGTAAATCCTCACATTTGAGAATAAAGTTGGCATTTCTTTCAACGAAACATTTCAGCTCTACTTTTGACGAAGCATCTCAATTTATCAGCACTTCTTATGTTTTGTATGTAAAAGTCTCAATCTGTCAAGTTACTTAAGCTCTCAGGGACGATACAATAAGATAACCTTTGGATGAAGACAAAGAAAAACCTTCATTGATCCCCAGAGGAGAAATGTAGGAGATAAACACTACACCTCCACCAACCAGTCACGTTACAGTTCACCTCCAAAATGTCATCAATAATTAGCATATGAGATCACGGTCACTTTTGACCACCACATTCTACTCAGTTCAAGTTGCATGATTATGAATCCCACTGCTCTTCTTGGTAAGGCCTGCAGCTGGTTGAAGAAGAGACGATTGGTGAAGGTTAGGCAATAACCTCGAGACGTTAGGGTCAGGATGGACAAATAGTTCTGGGCATAGTACCCGAACAAATCAGCTGACCAGAACCTCGATGAGCACGGACGCTTGGCCAATCCTAGCGCTTGAATGCAGCACAGAGTTTGTGCCAAATTTGAGGAAATCTGCTCCAGGCTATCCTGAGATATCGCGAGAAAGGGGCGGACAGACAACCAGAAAACATAAAGCCTCCGGCGCGGAGGTTTAAAAAGGTAGTGAGGTTAAAATGATGTACAAAAGTACAATATTACACTCAAATAGTAAAGTAGCACAAAAACAACGTAGACTACTCGGGTAAAGTACCTCACATTTGAACTCAAGTACAGTACTAAAGTAAATGTAGTAAGTGATATTTCACCCCTTCATTCCTCTGAGTTATGGCAGCAGATATAAACTTGTATATAATAAACATATATAAACATATATATATAACATATATATAAACTACACAATACGTCCAAATTGTAAACATGGGCTAGAAAACTGTGTTTCAAGCTGCAGCCTTTGTCTGTCACGCACAAACACGAGCGCTAATGCAGCACAGATTCAATGAAACGGCATCAAATGAAGCATATCGGAGGGACACGGGACCAAAGGGAGGGAATAATGCAATTTCACTTCGCTTTTCAACTCAGCCGAGGAAAGTCTCACAGCGGGAGCGACTGAACTCACATGCGGACCAAATGATTCAAAGGCATGTCGTCTAATTGAATTATGGGTAACAACAGATATCAATAAAGCTATAGCAAAGCCTTTCACGCTGACCTTTACATTAAACAGTTCACCGTGGCAGCGAGTGTTTATCGGTGTGTAACTCCACCCCCCCCCCCCCGCTTTACCCTTCCTCCAAATACTGAGTCGGAGTGACGGACAGAAACAGGACATATGAGGCCGCTCGCCCTCTTTCATTCCTCGCCTTTGAGCCGCCGAACGCCCGGCCATGAAAGGTTTCCTGGGTAACACGCGCGCAGCCTCGACTTGAAAGTCAGACGAAACGAGCAAAGCGGTGCGTGGACAAAGCTCTCGGTCCACATTAAAGCGCTGCCTTCAACCTTGACCTTATGCTCCCACCTGTCTGTGCCTAATTAATGGAGACAATCGTTTGTGTAACGGGATCAGCATTGAGTCCAAAACTCATTCTTGGGTCCTCAGCAAAGCACGTAGCTGCTTCACAAACACCAGTGAAATACATCCTGGTTCACCTTTACCGATTTAGAATGATGTTTAGATGTGAAAAGTGTTGAATCGTGTTACTATTCTAACTTTTCGTTCCCCGAAACAACTCACAAAAGGCCCCCAAGCGCTTAATAAAGTACGTAACTTAAGTTACTTCTCATTTATCGTGCGTTGTTCTACGAAAGTCCTGCAACACGCGTACATTTTTGCTCATTTCATGCATACAGTCTTTTCAAAATAAACTTCCATCTTCACAGGAAACTCAGTCAGGTCTAGAGAACAAAAGTACTTTGTCACGTTACGCAAGTCACGTGACAAAAACATTGACTTCTCGCTTCACACGGGCGAGCAAACAACGTCTGAAAGTTCTCTGTTTGGTGGACCCTCCCGATCTGTTTGGGCTGTTATACCTCCTGGGTCATGATTTTGTGTGATATCTATGAATGACTTTTCGAAGGTATTGCTACGGATGCTGGATGACACCAGCCTGCTTAGTGTTATCAGAACAATGTTCAATGCATTTGCTGAATATTTAGCTGATTTTGACAAATGTGGATGTGACGTGAGATTTCAGAATAAGAGACAATAAACAAACGAACAGCGTATATTTCTTTCCAAAAATCTAAAAGGACCAAAGAGTTTTTTTGAGTTATATTTGAAACATGCAACACAAAAGTATCTCAAAGATCTCTTATAAAAAAATATGAATCAGATAAAGTGAGGCAGCAAAAGTTTTTCTTTCCCCATTAAAATCCACTTCCCTTCAGGTTTTCCCCCGACAAACTCTAATGAGCTCATTTAGAGCATCATTTCACGAGTAGTGAAGCAAATGAGGAGGTGAGGAGGATGCTGATGGGCCATATTTCTGCCGGCTCTGTCTCCCAGCCTGCCTCAACATCTGTCCAACCCGCTGACAAACAGGAGGAAATGGGACGAAGAAACCAATCAGACCCGGGGCCGGTAGCGGGAAGGAGACGTATTGGTGGCCAGGGTGCCGTACGACATGAAAGGTGAAACAAGTAAACATGCAGGAATATAGTTTGATGAGGGAGAAGCGTCCTGTGTTTACAATGGATTGTGTTCACTTAGGATTTCTATCCGCTCAGACAGATTCTGACCACAACAACAAACAGCAGTTTTTTACCAAGAGCAGAATGAAACACACATCAAACATCTTTGTTTGGATTTCTCTTCAGAAAAGCCAGTCCAGACTCTGGATTTCTTAACTTTCTGCTGCTTGTTAAGGTGAATAAGAGGAGGATGTTGTCTTTCTTGGATCATCAAACAAGCAAATTAAATGACAGTCCTCACTATCAGATCAGCAACACCTGTAAATTTTCCGCTGCTTACACACATACAGTCTTTTCAAAATAAACTTCCGTCTTCACGAGAAACAACTCAGTTATCAACAAAACTACTTGCTCAGTTTGATGAAAAGATCGTCATTTAGGTTAAAATAACGACAAACATGCCGTTACTGAAGTATGCAACTTGCGTGAACAGTGGTCTCCTGTAAGACCTTCGCTCCCGCCCTGTTTGGGCTCTTGCAGTCTTTGTACCTCCTCGTTCATGATTACGTGTATAACATACACGTAATAACTTCATTCATGCTCTCGAATTAACAAAGCAGCAACCTCCGGTTCTGAAAAGTGAAGCCAATGCTTCATGTCTTGAACCTGCATTCTCTCTAATGGCCACCAGGGGGCGACTGCTCTGGTTGTATAGCATGTATATTCAGTGTACTTAGCTCCACCCTTCCCTTCACTCTCCGTCACTTCTGGTTCCAAAGAACCAAGATGGCGACGTCCAAAATGCCAAACTCAAGGTTTCAAAAGGATAACCCCCCAATGGGTGACGTCCCGGTGACTGCGTCCACCTCGTATATACAGTCTATGGAATTATCAGAGCATTAAATGATGAAGGGACGTTAAAGACAAAACAACTTTGCTCTAGATATGTTACATGTTAGGTGACGTACACAAAATATAACTATTGAATCCACAGGGCTCATTTATCTGATGACTGTATCGTATCTCTGAGAAACTGATTGTACCTGATAACTACTGACATCCCTTTAGTATATTACCATCTCAATACTCTTGAATGCGACGTTCTTATAACTTGTGCCTGGTTCTTTGATTGTAAGGTTAGAGGGGGGTCAGGTTCAGGTCCTCCTCCTTCATGTGAGATCAAAACGAAACATGCTCTGATTTCCGCTTCTGTCTTTCATTGTTTCTGGAGGCTTGATCCTTTTGTTTGAAGCCTGCGAGGGCCCTGCAGCGCCACATCCATTATCCTCGCTACCCTCCCCTTGCACTTCAAATGCTGCTGCTGCTGCTGGGTGAAGCGTCGGGGCGGAGCGGGTCTGTCCTCTTACACTGGGAGCGGGTGATGAAATCCACCGCAACGGCTCATTGCCGTGACTCAGTCAGGACCTGCGTGATACCGCTCAAGGTTGTTCTGTGCGTCCGTCACAGTGAGAAAAGATAAATAAAAATCATTATCCTGTTCTGTTGAAACACAAGGACAAACCGCACTGAAACCTTTTCTTTTGATTCGGATGTTTATGAGACACGCTGAGACAAAGAGTCAGACATCTATTTCATACTGTCATAACTTTTTAAAATAGACAGTTGATGCTGGGAAAAGGTCAGGGGCATCAACCCTTACATCACACAGCACAGTGACAATAGAGCTCTCATAGATTAAAATAGGTTTTTATCATAAACTGTAAATAATATGCGAATCCATTGCTTTGTGGACTGCCATTTTGAAGCCTCAAGTTCGTCGATTTCGCCTTCAATAAGACTTCTTTTTGCAACCAGAAGAGTTGCCCCCTGCTGGTCAGGAGAGGTAATGCAAGTCTTAATTAAGACACTTACGCTTCGGTTTCACTCGGCAGAACCGGAGGTTGCCGTTATCCAAAACATACGATCCATTATGTTAACACCCAATTCAAAAATGTAAGAAAAGTAGCTCAAGCTATCACAATATTTTGGTGAAGTAGGCTATCTCTATCTGTAAGATGTAAGAGCATTTTCTGCACACCTAATATGTGCAAGTTGTGTTCTTATGAAAAGTAATTTTAGTTGAATCCACAATTCCTTTCACAGAATGCTAACATGTGTTAGCTAGGACGCTAACGTCATCTAGCTGCCAGCAAACGAGCAACTGGCTCAGATGTTTCAGATGAATATCATTTTTATCACTGTATATCCTGTTCAGAGCTAGATCCAGGATATGTTTATCCTAGCTTAGCACAAAGACTGGCAGCAGGTGGAAACTGCTAGCCTAGCTCCGAAAAAAAGGAGATAAAAGGACCAACTTCTCACGACACCAAGTCTGTTTGATTTACACGTTAAAGTTAAGACGCAGCCCAAACCTGACGTGATACTTGAACCTGTTTTTTATTCCGCTTACCGTTTTGTTGATAAGTGATGTGGCTACCAGTCATTATTATTATGATGTATTTTGAAACCAACAAAAAGCATATTTTCTCTGTATTTCTCTGTATTTCTGAACAGAAGTGTTGACAGAGGCGGAGAAAAAGAAACCTTTGTTCCAATGTGTCTCTCTGTGCGTCCTCGTCTTTGTTTAAAACAGCTCTGGATAATTGGAGCGCTCCGGGTTTCCTGCTGCTGATGATGTATTCAGAGGAAGCTGCCTCCTCCCTCGCTCCGAGGACTCGGATAAAAAAAGAAAAGAAAGAAAAACGGCTCCACAATGTGATCCTTGTTTCACATCACTTTAACTGCACGCCACAAAAAGAGGCTGCAGATTATTCTGAATTATAATTCTCTGTCATTGAAATGCCACTGGAGCGGCTGTGGGGATTTTAGTTCCCCTGTAGAAACCTAAAGACTAATAATCCGATAACTGACTTTTAATTTGAGGGGGTCTGCATCCACTTTGGGTCAACAGTGTTTGGTGATAAACACTTTGTTTTGAGGCAACAGCTGGAAATAATGGGTTTACATCAGCTACAAGTCAACCAGGCGGCAAACTCAGGTCCTGAAAAGTGAAACTAAAGATGAAGAGTCTTAAAGCTGCATTCTCTCTAGTGTCCACCAGGGGGCGACTCCTCTGGTTGTATAGAAGTCTATAGAAAATGACTCTACTTCTCTCTTGATTTATTACCTCAGTAAACATTGTAAACATGAGTTTATGGTCTCAATCTCTAGTTTCAAGTCTTCTTCAATACAGCATGATGTTCATTTAGTACATTATGGTCCATTTAGAGTCAAACAGACCAACAAAGCTTTGGGTTCAGTCAACGCGAGGAGGTTACATCTTAGTGATCGGGTGTGTGCTTGACGTCGGATCCTATTTGTTAAAAATCTGTTTTGTGTTTGAAAGAAAAGACGACTGGCTCCCTTCCTGTTCCCGTCACTTATCTTCATCAAGGCCGTCTTGGCGGCTTTTGTTGTCACAGAGACGTCAGCCTCTGCTGATGCCTCGGATCACTAAGACGTGGAGGACGATGGAGAACTCCTGCTACCTTCGTGCACTCGGGTCTTGTAACGTTGAATAACAGACAGAAACTTCAGAACAATACAACATGTTTTTTTCCCGTTTCATGGAATTACATCTGTTGTTTGCAAAAGAAACATTATTTACCATCCTGCTTGACTATCCAGTTCACCTTAAATTCTAATTTTCCACCTTTCTGATTTTTTTGCATTTGTGAAATATGGTCAGTCTTTTTCTTGGATCAGTTTGTTCTTGAACTTCTTAGACAAACCTCCCAAATGTGAGGTTTTTTCCTCCGGCTGCTGGTTTCGTTTCGATTGGCCTCCGCCAACAGACGGGGGAGTGTTTTCTTTGTTTGAGTAAAAGGTGAGCTGCTTTCTACAGATGATTAATGCTTTGCTCTGGTATCTTGTTCTCGGGGGAGGAAAGGTGGAGGGATCCCTCGCCATGAAATATTCATCCACTCCACAGGCTGAATGAGCAGGAGGACAGGAACCACATAATAGAATAAAATGCTGCTCTCCAGAAAAACAAGGGATTTGGAAAAGAGTTGGACTAATGGACGACCAGGACGGGGCGTGAAAGGACCAAAGGAAACCACCACCAACTTAACAGAGACAGGTGAGGCAAGACAGGAAGTAGCGACGTCTCACACGAGAGGGAGAAAGAAAGAAATAGTTTGAGGGATGAAGACGTACGGGAGGAATAAGATGGAAGAGGATGAGGAGCGGAGAGAAAGAAGAGAAAGTAAAGCAGATTATCTCCTGCAGGCTTTCACACTTCTTCTAAAGAAGGGAAAATACAACGCCATCACATCCTCCATTTAATCTGCTGCACACACACACATAAGAGAATTCCACTGAAAAGGAAGAAGAAGAAGAGAACCCTCTCCTGTGACACGTTGTCTTCATTAAAAACATCAAAGGTTCAGTCGGAGTCGAGGAGGAAGCAGATAAACGGCGGCGGTCAGCTGTTCTCTGTTTACCGAAAGATGACTGAAGTCATTTCCCGAAACTAACGGAAGAACGATAAGAATAAAGAACATTTCTGATTTTTACTTTTCATTTGTGATTTTCAGAAACAAATTGGCCTTCGTATACATTCAAAATAAAAGCAGAATAATAATAGAAAATTTGAAAAAGAGTATGAATTACTGAAAAGATAATGTCTATTAAGTCGTGAGGTGACACAATAGTGACCGAGCATTAACACACTGATGAAAGTATTGTTATATTTATATAATTGCAGTATTATGAAATGCTGTATAAAGTTACTGCAAACCGTTCAATTCTTGCTGCTGCAGCTTCACCTTAAAACAATGGAACCGTCTTCTGTTACGAAGGAGTCACAGGGAAAGGCAACGTGTTCATCGACAAGCTTGACATTTACGGCTATCCTTCAAAATGCGTCAACAAAAGGAAACAACGGTCATTATAGTGTTTTTTTTGGCAGCGGATCAATTTGGAATAAGGCAGGGAGTAATAAACAGTCAGGGCTGATGAATGAAGGGCTGCTGAACTACTTTCACTCTCACCGTTTGCAGACAAAAGGTTGCTTGCGGAATGAAGTAAAAAGGTCAATTATTGGCCGACTTCCATGTTGAAATCGACAAGAGGAGAGCTCGTTAGCTCGTTAGCTCGTTAGCTAGTGAGCTCGTTAGCTCGTTAGCTGTTAGCAGCTGGTGGGCAGCACAGTGCTGCTTGGCTAAATTACAGCGGGGAAAGAATGGTAGTGGAACGTCTTTAATATTAAGCCACACTTGCTGTAACCCTCACCAAATCAACAAGGACTCAAATCTTAAGGATTGTGACTTTTAATATAAAATGAATCAAATTGAAGCCCTGTGAAGGCAGTGTTCAATTTGCTTTGTTTTTTTGAAGGCTTTCTATATTCACACAATTTTTGCCTTTAACACCTCATTAACTGCCATTTCCCAACATGCATTGCGTGACTTTTTAAGCATGAACTCAGCTTTAAGTCTGACATAGCATTTTCTCAATTTAAAAAAATATATATATTAAAAATTCGAGACAAATTACAAGCAACCAAAGAAAATGCACACATTTTTAGTAATTACCCCTTAAATATTCTTACAGTACTGTTCGGGGTTGTAAAAGTATATCAATATTTATACACATTTGTTTGTGCCTTTTACATTTAAAGTTTGGAATAATGTAAGTACAAATAATTCACAGCTTAAAACCCGTTGAGCCTGAACCAGCCCCCCTCGGTCTGGTGTGGGGGCGGGGGGTGCGAATTCCGATTCAGCTGAACGGCAGAATGCAATTTTCAGTAACAAATATAATATTTCCACAAAAATGCAGCATACCATTTGAACGAAGAATCTCCCATGAATCGAAGCATGTGTAACACTTTACACACTCAAAACACAATAAAACACGATCTACGACAACATTCCTAGCCTCGTGCTAAATATCGTCACTTTTTCGCGTTCATTTGGCGGAGATACGCATCAGAAATAGCCCCTCAAAAGACGCTAATCAACCGGCCGGCCGAATGCTATGTAGTTAGCAGCCGTAGCATTCAAGCACGCTTCGAACCTATATCTCAGAGTTTCTCTCCGAGAAACCCTTCAAAGTTGACCGGGGGGACAGCAGCCCCCAGCAACGATAACTCAGCCAAATAATTATGGGATGGTACTCACAGTTTTGAAGCAAAATCATCAAACCGTTTCCTAAAAGTCCATTTTGACCGCGGATTCACCTCATTCTGACCCATTTCCGGTCTAATAAAGTTGTGAAATAAATAAAGGGGGGTCAAATAAGCTGGGGGACAACATTCCAGCGAGGCTGGACATTCCAGTCTCGCGACTTTTACGCGCCGGGTCCTCGGCTGAGATCGGCATTTTCCGCCGAAACTAAAGACTTCCTGGTAATTCTGTTAGCGCCATTCGATTGGCTACACCAGACACGTGCGCACAGAGCAAAAAAAAAGGAAATTAACCAAACAGGGGCTCTACAGTGGCACAATACACACCAGCTGTTGCGTAATTCTCCCGTAGGTCGCCGGCCTGGAGAGGCTTTGGAGACGGTTCCAGCTCTCCAAAATGATTTCTAACTGCTGTATGTGATAGATTGTGCATGTAGAAGGATAAAGGAAGTTAAATATATAGTTATTTAGGTTGTAAAAGTACAATGGAACAGCTTGAGAGGCTGTTTCTCAAATGATGACCTTTCGTGACCTCTCGTACGTTTATGTCTCTAATTATGGCATACTTCACTCAATTCACTCAAATTCTTTTTTCTATTCACTACTGCTGTCGTTTGCTATGATGGTGGGTGGTTCTAGGCTCCACTGAGCCTCATTTAATATCTTTTTATGAATAATAGTGCTTTTTCACCATACGAATTTGACATTTTCAAAGTGGAGCTGTGTTCCATCTTCATCTGCTATTAACCAGTAATATATACATAATATTTACTCTATTCATATGAGCAAACCATTCTTAGTGTTAATAACCCCTTGGAATTATTAAAAAAGACCTTATAGTTAGAGTGTGGGGCCCCTTCGTTCAGAACCGGAATTTGCGGAATTTATGGGTGCAGGTTACCAGGCTCCAGAAGGTTAAAACATGAATGCAGACATCGACAGGTTGAACTGGTTTTCTCAGCTTGTGTCTTTATGATATCTAAATAAATACATTCATCGTTAGACGGACTCCAGAGGAAAATAACTAAATATTAACAACTACAAACTCCCTCATTGTTTGGGGGTTTCTCCGTCTTAAACTCTTGAACTCCTCACAGAGCTCCTCTTGTCACAAAGCTGTGATTATCGTGAACTGTTCAGCCTCAAGACGACAACAAATGACACTCAGGAGACGAACTGACAAACAAAAGAGCCGCTCTCTCCGAAACCCTCTGACGAGCCGCGCCATTGGCCGACAGACGACGCCGCAGCTTTTCAAACCAACATCTGCTCACATTGTTTTTGAAGATGAGCGTATAATTAGCAGCTGCGGAGCTGAATTTAGCTTTCGGAGGCAGCGGGTCGGATAGGAGTTCAAACAGGAGTCAGCCGGCTGTCGGCCCAGACGTCCCGCTGAGAGAGCAGGAGGATCCCGGTTCTCCTGGCGGGGAAGCTCTACGTTCGGCGGCAATGTTCAGAAAGACTTTTTTTTTTAGTCCCGCCGTTCCTCCCCCTTCACTGCACACTCTGGCGACATCTTCCTTTACGTCTTTTACTTTCTTTTAACTTGTATCATGCTTTGTTGCCAGCATTAGCATTTCCAACGCGGGATTAGCGTAACATCTCAAAAATGGGCAGCAAAATTATCAACAAATATACAATGCAGCTTATAAAGATTATGAGAGTGGACCTTATATAATAGACTAAAATCAAAATGTTTCTCAATACTTCCTGTCTGTGACTCTACTCGCACCACCCAAACTTACATTGTTTAAGATTATGATTTCCTAAAACAGCTGCTCGCTTTGGGTTTTTTAACGAACACTTTCCGCAGAAAAAAACAGCACCTGTGATCATTTATGACATTGTTCGATTGTAAATAATAACGCAGCATGTAGTATGTCAGTGGTGTAGCTGCTCTATTTGAAGATACTGTTCACTACTTTATAGACAGTTGGCTAGTTTAGTCACGCGGTGCCCAAGCCTCCAGGAAGAGCGCCGGGCATTGAAGCAAATTTTACAAAGTAGCCCCGTCACGGGATGCCATGGGGCCCAAAAATACTTTTTCCCATAGACATACATCGGGAAAGAAGACATCTGTAACTGAGCAGATAGTTACAACTTCCCAGTACGAACACCTAAATTGCCTAATTAGGTCCTGAAAGTTTTAAAATGCATTAATTGCAGAATCCAGAGTTATTTTCCTTCTGTAGCCCCGCCCCTAAAGCATCCCCTGCTTTATGGTCTGTTTGACTCTAAATGGACCATAAGTTACTAAATGAACATCATGCTGTATTGAAGAAGACTTGAAACTAGAGATTGAGACCATAAACTCATGTTTACAATGTTTACTGAGGTAATAAATCAAGAGAGAAGTAGAGTCATTTTCCCATAGACTTCTATACAATCAGACTTTATTTTGTAACCAGTAGAGAGACTACCAGTTCAGGACACATCCGCATTGGCTTCACTTTTCAGAACCGGAGGTTGCCGCCTGTCAATTTTACTCTCAATGGACCATAATTTACTAAATGAACATCATGCTGTATTGAAGAAGACTTGAAACATATACACATATATAAAAATAGATCAACGGATTTAGCAACAAACGTCGAAGTGAAAGCAGTTTTCTGTCCACAGCACATATAAGAAGTGGGTTTTCACCCATGAGGGTCACTCCTGTGGGCCTGCATTGCCCCACATACTGTAAATGGAGACAGAAAAGGGTCCCAGGAGTGCCAACATGGACATGGACATGGTTTCCAGTGTCATCTTTCTCTGTTCCCTGCCCGTAAAACCAGGTGAAAGTATCAGAATCACCTGAGCGTAGAGGAGGTCGAGGCTTTCTGGAGTTCAGGACAAAAAAATTAATAAATAAAAACCCCTTCAGCAGCTGACGGCAGAGAGTTCAAAGACTTCAAAGGCAAATGGACAAGAAAAGATATTTAATCTGTGTTTAATAGGATTACCAAACCGAGGAAATTATTACTTAAAGACATTTTGATGGTGCTAGTGGAGTGTGATCGGGGACGACTGAGACGGGGAAGTTCCAGGAAAAAAAAAATCTTTTTGCAGTGATATTATGTAAATGGTCCTTTAATCTGTGACAGATTCTGCCTGCCAATGAGGTCACTGACTATTCATCTGCCAGCTGGCCCGGCACAGAACGGCTCGGCTCGGCCTGGTGGAGACAGCCACCCAGAAGTCTGCCCACCTGGGTTCATTACAGAGACAAACCAAGAGGAACAAACAAGGTTGGAGCTCTGAGACTTTTTTTTGTTTTTGGTCCAGAGTTTTGGTCCAGGTGTCGCTGATTGATTATGAACCGGGAGGATCGGCTGATCTTCATCTGGAGCGATGAAAAGAGGTGAGCGGTGACTAAACGTCGCTCTGCTGCCGGAGCGTCGTCATGGATGAAGAAGAATTTAGAACAGGCTGCGTTTAGATGGAAACGGCCGTTATTAACATCGCTCTGTCTCCATTGCTGCAGTCGTTTATACAACTGTATGAATGAATGTGTTACCTGAGTTCTGAGTCAATGCTTTCAGTGGCACCTCTTCTGTTTTCACAGGTTGACCAGCAACTGATGAGACATCTTGTCCTAATATGTAAAATGAGTTAAGTGTCACCACATAAGCACTCTCCCCCTTTCATTCTCCGCACCTCCCCCTTTCATCCTCTATACATCCTCCTTTCTTCTTCTACCTCCTCCTTCCCTCTCTCTACCTCCTGAAATCCTCTTTCTCTACCTCCCCCTTTCCTGTACATTCTCCTCTCCTCCATCTCCCCCTTTCCTCCTCCATATCCTCTCTACCTCCCCCTTTCCTCCTCATTAAGTCTTCCTCTTTTCCCCCTCTACCTCTCCCTTTCCTCCTCTATACCTTCTCCTCTCCTCCTTCCCTCTTTTACCTCCTCCAGTCCTCCTATACCTCCCCCTTTCCTCCTCTACCTCTATATGTTGTTCTCTACCTCATCTTTTCCTCCACCTCTTCTTTTCCCTTCTATACCTCCCTCTTTCCTTCTCTAGGTCCTCTATACCTCCTTATCTCCTCCACTACATCCTGTTTTCCTCTTCCAACTCCCCCTTTCCTTCTCTTGCTCCACCTCCTCCTTTCTTCTATATGTTCTCCTCCACCTCCTCTTTTCCATTCACTACCTCCCTCTTTCCTTCTCTATCTTGGTTTGTTAAATCACTGGAATGTCCCTTTAAAGCCAAGAGTGTTTCATCACACACACACACACACACACACACACACACACACACACACACACATTAGTTGGAGGTGGAACATCTCAGATGGTCAGGAGGCTCGCTCCACCTGTCGGCTGTCTCGCAGCTCCGCCCCCTGCAGGTTAACGCACTAACACACACCTGATGTCGACTCCACTCCTCTCAGGGGAGAGGGGGGGGAGAGGGGGGGGGGGGGCTCAGAACTGGGAGATCTGCAGCTGTTGTCATGGAGACGGGCTGCGCAGTGGTCCTGTGTCGTGATGCAGCCGTTATTATCTGTGGGACTCAGGTGACATCAGCAACATCTGTCTCAGCAGCTGGATGACGTCATCAGTGGACGCAGGAAGTTAGCTTACAGATGTGTTTCCTCCTTTCACCCGATATCCGCTCCTTTTCTCCTCTTGTATCTCCTTCTTTCCTTCTCCTTCAATATCTCCTCTTTTCCTATGCTGTCCTTTCCTCTCTCTGCCGCCTCCTTTCCTTCACCACCTCCCTCTTTTCCTCTCCATCGCCTCCTTTCAAATGCCGTACCTCCTCCTTTTATGCTTCAATCTTTCCCTCCTCTGCCTCCTTCTTTCGTTCTCTGCCAATTTGTTTCCTTCACCGCCTCCTCCTTTCCTCCATCCTCTCCATACCTCCTTCACTACCTCCTCCTTTTTGTCTTGACTTGGAGAGTTCAGCTGGATGCAATCTGCAACCTCACCACTAGACGCCACTAAATCCTACACACTGCTCCTTTAAATGAAAGTATCAAGAGTAGAAGTGCTCACTATCCTGGAACCCCCCAACCTATCCTGATACGATGGTTACAACTCTTCATTTATCGTGCGTTTTCCTACGAAAGTCCACGTTTCAATTTCAGCTCATTACATGCATACTCTTTTCAAAATAAACTTCTGTTTTCACAGGTGACAACTTAGTTATAGCTTTAGGAAAAGATTGTGCTTCAGTAACAGCACCTCCGTATTTAACTTTTCCTAAAACTAGTTTTGCTTCCTGTGAACACGGAAGTTTATTTTGAAAACCCTGCATGCAGGTAAAAATGAAAAATAACTTTTCGTGAGATATCATACAAACCGTTGATACGAGACTTCTCGTTTCTCTTCTGAGCAGAGAGCAGTTTTAGTTTGCAACTCAACAGATATATATATATATATATATACATATACATATATATATATATATATATATATATATATATATACTTATATATATGTATATGCAGTAGAACTCCCCAACACCTGTTACCAGACTTAGATGTGAAAAATGAAAATAGAGTTTCACTTTAAGGGAACGAAGCTGCCTTTGAACAGCTGTGATTAAAAACCGTTAGGAGGCTAATTATTACCGTGACACGATGAGGCTTTTCACACCAGGAGCTTAAACACGTGTTGTTAATTTTTAATGAGTCATCTTCTGTCGAGTGAGAAGATAATTTAATAAAGACAACTGGATATTGAAGAAATAAGCGCTTTCCCACAATCTACCCATTAGAAGCTAATCAGATCCACCACACCATACAGATACCATCACGCCTCATTCCTGTTGATATAAATACATGTTCGGGGCTGTGTGTGTGTGTGTGTGTGTGTGTGTGTGTGTGTGTGTGTGTGTGTGTGTGTGTGTGTGTGTGTGGACAGAGAGGAAAGCTCGTTGATCCCACAGAGGAGCCACAGCTGCTCTCCGCACAGCGTCTCGTTATTAATCTGAAGCTTTTTAAAAACGCCTCGATCGCAGCCATTCGTCATGATTACGGCTGCTGCTGCCATTTACACTCGGATTACAGCAGCGTCGCAGGTAAATATGTCGCGGCGAGCAACCAGAGAGCGTGGTGGGCAGGGGAAAAATCTAATTCGACAGAACATTTTGTTTCTGTTTCTTCTTTCGTAACATAAAAGGTAACTGCAGAGAAACTGGTGTTTTTCTGTCGTAGTGAACTAAAAGTTTGGAAAAGGAAACAGGAGGCTCATTGGAGCTCAGACAGGAAGGAAAATGCTTTTACTGAAGCAGAGCTCCAGACATCTCAACCATCTCAAAAACTGTAAATTCATAAATTTCTTATGTTGGTGCGTTCGTTTCATGAAAGGGCTCATGTGGTTTCCTACGAAGCCCCCCGAAAAAGTCACAATGGGGATTTATTTTTCTGGACTTTGGCCTTCAATTCGACCATCCAACCCCCCTTCCCATCCAACATAAGCAGACTTTCTCGCTCTTTTTCCGACCATCGATGGGTTCAGATGAGGCCCTGACCCAGTGCTGGTTAAGAGGGATGTCTGGATTCCATTTGAACCCCAAAACCCGCCGCTAGGATTGAAAAGCACGTTTCATTTAAACAGCTGCCACGACTACACTGTTCATCAAAGCCCGAAGATGTAAAAACCATGATTATCATCAGATTTCCGTCTCTCCGACGGTCCTTGAACACATCATGTGCGACGAACGCTTCGGTCAGAAAAAGCAGCCAAGTTTGGAGTCACGTTTATACCCTAAACTGCTTGGGAATACGCCATTGTTAGACTACGGAGTCTTGATTGGTAAAGATCAACAGAGCATTTGTTTTCCTGGATGAAATCTCAGATGAGAACGAACTGGCTTTTGATTTTGAAGTTCAAAAATTGAAGGCTCATTTCGATCTATTGTGGATTTCGAATTGAAACCGTAACACCTCTCGTTTTCGCCGAATTGGAAGTGATCTCAGTTTGTAAAAGACAACGTCTACAAAACCAAAGTTTCCCGTCAGACGAACCACAAACTTTTGCTTTTGCTCTCTGCTTAAAGCATCTTCATGCAAGTGGTCTACGAGAAGACACACACACACACACACACACACACAGCTGATCTCCAACATGCTTGTTACAGCTGATGAATCTCAAACACACCCTTTACAATCCAATTAATGTCAGAGCTCCTGGGTGCGATAACGTTTTAATCAGCGAGAGCAGAGTCTGATTACCTCACAGTGACCGATCGAGAAGACCTCTGCTGTAATTACACCACGAGTCAACTACATGACCTCCCGTCCGCTCATCAACACACGGCGAGTTAGAAACCCACAGTGGCTGTTCATGCTGCATGTCCTCCATCACTCACGGGGGCATTTAATTAATCTCCAAGCGAAACACAAACTCTTTCAAATTCCACCGCTCAGGTTTTTTCTTTTTCTTTTCCCTACCCGACTCTCTGGAGATCTGGACGAAGGCCTCGACGCCGCTCTCGCCGTAGTTCCCCTCGGAGGCGAGCGTCGACACGTAGTTCCAGCCCATCGCTGTGACGATGTCCAGCATGGCCTGGGCCTGGTAGGAGTCCGGAGGAACCACGCGGGAGAAGAAGTCGTAGCGGGTGTTGTCGCTGAGCTCCGGGGCCGTCGAGGCGTAGCTGATCTGAGGGATCTGTGGAGAGACGAGCGAAAGGTCAACCGTTAGCTTCAGAAGGCGGGAAACAGCAGCCATGCTAGGCGTACGTTAAGACATTTAGACATTTTATAATCAGTCTAATCCAAGGAACTTTTCAACAGCATCTGAACACATTATACCCATCAGACTGTATCAAATGAACATAACAATACAGTGAATTATTACTTAGAGAACAGCAGTCTTTAATCTCTGTAAAGCTGCAGCCAATGAAACTAAAAACCTTCCTGCAGGTGTTTCACTACAAAAGGCCTGCCAAGAAACAGAGGGACAGATGTACAAGTGTTGCGATAAAAGGGTATTGACAATAACCGTGATGATTCAAAAAGGAAATATTGATATCATGTTGATAATACACATCTGATAATGTTGTGTAAATATTAGTGCTGGGCAAGTTAACGCGTTATTATTGCGTTAACGCATTAATTAATTAACGCCGACAATTATTTTATAGCGCGTTAACGCATTTATTTTATTTTAAAAGTGCGTTGCTCACTGGCAGCGGTGGAGGAAGTCTTCAGACTACGTTGATGCAGCGTGTGGGAGAAGTAGAGATAAACTAAAGACAAGCTAACAGATGCTACAGAGAAGTAGAGATAAACTAAAGACAAGCTAACAGATGCTACAGAGAAGTAGAGATAAACTAAAGCAAGACAAGCTAACAGATGCTACAGAGAAGTAGAGATAAACTAAAGCAAGACAAGCTAACAGATGCTACAGAGAAGTAGAGATAAACTAAAGACAAGCTAACAGATGCTACAGAGAAGTAGAGATAAACTAAAGACAAGTTAACAGATGCTACAGAGAAGTAGAGATAAACTAAAGACAAGCTAACAGATGCTACAGAGAAGTAGAGATAAACTAAAGACAAGCTAACAGATGCTACAGAGAAGTAGAGATAAACTAAAGCAACACAAGCTAACAGATGCTACAGAGAAGTAGAGATAAACTAAAGCAACACAAGCTAACAGATGCTACAGAGAAGTAGAGATAAACTAAAGCAAGACAAGCTAACAGATGCTACAGAGAAGTAGAGATAAACTAAAGCAACACAAGCTAACAGATGCTACAGAGAAGTAGAGACAAACTAAAGCAAGACAAGCTAACAGATGCTACAGAGAAGTAGAGATAAACTAAAGCAACACAAGCTAACAGATGCTACAGAGAAGTAGAGATAAACTAAAGCAAGACAAGCTAACAGATGCTACAGAGAAGTAGAGATAAACTGCAGCCGGTTAGTATTGTGGAAGATGTCGGTCTGAGGAACGTTCTCAAGGTGCGTTCCCATTCCCATTTGATGTCATTTTACTCCAGACTAAAAGGAAAAGTTGGCAATATTTAAACATATATTCATTTTATCGGGATTAAGTTTGGTTCAAAACGTATTCACTGTTTTTAAATCAGTAGCATGTTTTTAAGGGAGCAGGCTGCACATTGACATTCTGCACTTTTATTGTTACTTTATGTGGATAAAATCTTGTCTTTATTTCACCATCAAGCCTTCGTCAAACAGATCTTTACAGTGGAATCTTCCGCTTGGACATCCTGCAGTGCATTTGTTGAGATTTGAACCTCGAGCGCCGACCTTCCTCTGGCTGTTGTTCAGTTCCTTGTCAGGGTCGAGTTAGCGAGCTCTGCTGTTCTGAATTAGGGAGGCGGATCAGGTCGTAGATCCTGCAGCAGACAGGCCCCGGCGGGGCTGCATAATGGTCCTTTAGAGAAAGATTGAAGGGCCGATTGATTTCACTTCAGGCGGAGGCCGAGCGCCGCCCGGACGCCTCATCAGGATTCACGGAGGAGAGGGGAAGACGGACGGCCGGGGGCCTGACAGCAATACAAATGTCAGCGGGCTCGACTCGCTCGGCGAACAGGCGGCAAATTAAAAAAGGCCTCTACTGTAAATAGAAACCTGTCTGAGAGGCGCTGCAGGTTTATCCATCAGAGAGGAAGTTTATTTAACAACACAAAGAACACGTCTGAGCTTCTGATGCTCCGCCGGGTTCTGGAGACCTCAGATGTTTCCTGTTTGTCCGACGGCTGCGTTACAGATTGCCAGACGGACACCCAGAACTTCGTCAGCATTGTTTGGTTTTTACGGTTCCTTCGTCAGCAGTTTTTTCTGAATGGGTTTTCGGTCAGATGCCTGAAATAAGGTCCCAGTTAACAACAAGCTGAAGAGAGTTTCTTTCTTCAGTTAATACCGCTATGGTGAGTTTCTTTTTTTAAATGGCGGTTGCTAACAAGTGTCTAAATTAGACGACTAAACTTCATTTTAAGATAATTTATCTTTGTCATGTAATTCATTGGACGAGGAGATTGGAAATAATGTAGAGTAAAAAACTAAAAGAAACTCTGAACTAACTCGTCCAAAAAGAAAGAGAACCTAAACCTGCAGAACACTTACTTATCAATATCCATAGATTTCTGTACAATGTCTAAAATAAAACAAATCAATGAAATTAAGTACTAAGGATTCGCTCTTTTAAACACATTTTTCATTTATTTACGACAAAAAAAAGCCGACGTACAGTACATCAGGATGTGTATTGTATTTATTTCTTTGATTTGCTTTCGTTTTATACATTTTATATATATATGTGGAGACAGATTGTGTGACAGCAGCGACGGATTACATCAGAAATCATTGCGATTCATGGAGGTGACGCCGAGATGAACTCTGGTATTTCTCTCTCTCTCACACACACACACACACACACACACACACACACACAACGTATACAGTGAAGGCTAAAAGAACTGCAGCTGCATGAGAATATAATGGGGATCTCCATTAGCATTAATGATGCATTGGGGGCCGAATGAACGGCAGCATCGGTTAGTCAGCTGCTGCTCCATTAAAACACATCAGCTCGTCTAATATACGTGTTTAATGTAACCCGCCTGTGATTTAAAAATAGCATTATGACCGAAGCTTTGTGGGTAAGAAGATTGACGTCATCAAATTATGGCAGGAATAATTAAAATGAATAACAACTGTGACAGCTTTAGTCATACATGTGTTCCTCGTGTTATTGAACAAATTGAAATCTGACGTCCTGCTACGACTGGAGGACTGCAATTTTAATTAGCTGCCTAATTAGACAGCCGGAAAATAAGCACGTCGCACGCTCACGTCTCCATCCTCACAACAGCGGTGCTGTCAGCAGCTGAAAAACAATCAATGTGAGGCAACGAAGAGGGTCTTTTACTTCCACGGCTCCACAGAGGGCTTTTACTTTGGAGGGGAAAACAACAACATCTGAGCACATCCGAAGCTCCGTTCTTCAGTTTGGTGCCACTTTTGACAAAATGCACTCCTTGTATTTATTTCAGGGTTTGGTTTTTATACAAACAAAATATTCTCAAAGTTTCCAGAGATATCAAGTTTATGAAGATTTTTTTTTCATCACTTAAAAACACCAAAAACACAGAAGCAGATCTGTGTTGAAAGCATGACCTCACAAGTGCCTTTCTTTTTTCAGTTTTTGGTCGTGAGGACATAATTCTTTTCATTGAAATGGAGGAGAGTTTTCTAAAATATGCGCATACATATAGACGAGGCGTAAGTGGGTTGCCAGCCACCTATTTTATTGCACAAAATCTGAGCGGAAACGACCAAAAGATTTACACCTGCACGAATCGATCAGGTTCAAGTTAACATCCACGTCTGTACAAACAGTCATCACTTCATCACTTCATTCTGTTCGACATTCATATGAAAAATCTTGAGTTTTGACCAAATATGTGTTTTTTTATGTGAGGTCCCAATGACTTTTGACCAAAATCTAATCAGTTCATCCAAGAGACTGTAGATACAAAGTGAACGCAGTCGCCGTGAAGTCACTCATTGGTTTATGGACTACTGATCTGAAGAGTTCGGCGTTCTGGCCGTCGCCATCTTGGTCAGTTATTGGAAGTGACCATATTTGGAGTGTGGAGAAGTGACGTAGAGACGGTGCATACAGCTCTGTTAGCGACTTGTCACTCACTGTGTAGCCCCGCCCCTAAAGCATCCCCTGCTTTATGGTCTGTTTGACTCTAAATGGACCATAATGTACTAAATGAACATCATGCTGTATTGAAGAAGACTTGAAACTAGAGATTGAGACCATAAACTCATGTTTACAATGTTTACTGAGGTAATAAATCAAGAGAGAAGTAGAGTCATTTTCTCATAGACTTCTATACAACCAGAGGAGTCGCCCCCTGGTGGATTATAGACAAATTAGATGTAAAGATGGAGACGTTTTGCAGTGTGGAGGTTTCTGAAGAGTAAAAGTTCTTCTCAATCAGAGGACACGAGATGGACGAGATGGACGGCGAGATGGACGGCGTCCTGATGACAGCGCTCATTACCCTCAACACCGGACCTTTACTTCAGCCTGCTGAGCCCCGGTGAGGCCGGATGGGATCCCCGGTCTCACACTGAGGACAGACATCTGTGTGTTTTACATCAGAGGACACAAACCCCGTTTTTTTTCCGCCGTCTCAGGGTGTTTTCCTGCGACAGTGATTGATGCTCGTCATTCCCCGTGACAGCCTCGAGCTTTCTGCCCGGCTGAGCGACGACAGAAGAAATCCATCTGAGGTGACAGCTCACGTCCGTCATCGCTCGCTCTGCGCTCTGATTGTCTTATTTAAAGTAAAGCTCAGTTTACTGTCATCTGTCTCTTTCCTGGACAATAAACAGCTTCGCCCTCCAGGTAAAATCCTATCAGACTCCTGCTGTCGCTGCTCCGTTTCCCATCTCATAATGAAGTCAGAATGACTCCAAGAGGAAATAACTCAACAACCAGGCAACTCGGGTTTTAAATACATGTTTCAATACCTCAAATTAAAGAAGACGGACAACATTTATGATTTTTGGGTCGTCTAATCTCTGAGTATTTCTCTATAAAGGAGTCGATTCTGCATCCTGTCGTCTCCAAGTGGATATATTTTATAACATTCACCATGTAAAACTAAATTTTTTAACAAGACATCGCTTATATTAATCAAGCATGAAATTATTATTCAAATTTTTCTTAATTGACGACAGCAATGTGCATTATTTTGCCTTATTTCGAGCCATTTTTTTGGAAAATTCTTGAAAGAAGTCGGTTTGAAATGGATTGAAATATTTCAAACCGACAGACAGATTTTTCCACTTCAACTTAGTGACTTTTGGGCTTTTGGTCCATTTAGAGTCAAACAGACCATAAAGCAGGGGATGCTTTAGGGCGGGGCTACCTTGTGATTGACAGGTCTCTACCAGAGTCGTATACGGCGTCTCTACGTCACAACAGGAAGTGAAAACACGGCTCTGAAATCCACCTGGGTCACGAGCGCGGGCCTTTTTGAAGCTCAGCGAAGGAAACGGGGTTAACTGAAGTTCAGCGCCTGATTAGAAAGAAGCCAAAATAAGAACTGATCCTCCGGCAGCATCAGAAGAGGAAAGTAAACCGGTTTGTGTTCTTCTGAAGCGAACCTCACAGCGAGAGACTTCAGACGTCTCTGAACTGTTTCAGATGACACAGAAACAAACATACTTGCTCCGTCCAGGGGCACACGCAGGACTGTGAACTATGTCCTCTGGTGTCAAAGTCTTGAACTTTTTTGTTACGTCAAAACCTTCCACCCTGACCTCTAACCTCTGACCCCCGTGTGGCGCAATAATCCAGGAAGCCGGAATGTTTTACCCTCAAAATCTCTGCAAAAAGAAAAATTAGTAGTACATACATAACGGTTCCTTGAAGAGCAGCTTGGAACATCAGCTGAGCCGAATATTAATCAGAATCGTGGGGATGGAGAGATATTCAACATGCTGCCTGCATCATTTAGAGACACATTTCCCCCAAATGCAACCTGGCAGATCTGGGATCTTTACCAGAATGCAAAATAGAGTCGACCAAAAGTTTGGACACACAACACGATTTTGAAAAGATGTTGAAGAGTATGATGAGGATTCTCATGTTTGCTCCCACTGCTGCTCTCCACCTGAATGCAGGTTTTCATCTTTTCTTCTCCTTAATTCCCAAAGTCTGAAATGAATATCAGAGCCAATGCGCCAATGCGTCCTAATTTTAGCATCATTATTCATCGGAGAGACATGAAAACCAGCAGACAGACAGAAATCGATTTGACTGAACTCCTGCTGTCGCTCTGAGCTCGGTCAGACCGGTCCGAGGACACCGCGTCTCATGTGTCCGTCCTTCTACTGCTGCTGGCTCTGCGTCACAGCCAGCTGGTCCTGATGTGGCCGGCTGGCTTTTTGGCCTCATAAATAAATAAATAGATAAATAAAGAAAACAGCAGCTGCCAACAACCTCATTTGGTGTCAACAGCGCAGGAGCTGGATCCGCCACAAACAAACACACGACGCCTCGACTCAGCTGGCCAGGCTGCCTGCTGAGTCTGCAAACAAACGCACCAAGGCGTCAAAGATTTAAAGGAATAGTTCAACACACGTGGCTTGGTCAGTGCTCCTGAGTTTCAAACGTTTGCCCCTCTACGTACCGCTCTAGCGTCACCTTTGGACGCCTCAATATACAGATGTTACATTGTGTCTTTTCAAAATAAACCTTAATGCAGCAAAACCACTTTGTACGGTTTAGGGAAAAGAGGGTGATTGACATTAACTTGACTGACAGACGACTCACGGTTACCAGTGACTCTAATGAGTCACGTGACCAACGACACTAATGCCTAACGTGACTAACGACTGACGCGACCAAATGTCAATGTTTAGCGCTCCGAGCGTGTTTGGACGCTTCAGAATCAGAAACGGTTTATTGCCACGTCTGTTTGCACACAAAAGGAATTTGACTCGGTGATTGGTGCATGACAATAAACACATATGCAATAGTATGAAGACACAATTAAGAATAAAACTAATTGATAAAACAAACTGTGGTATTTGACGCATTGGGAGTGAAAACGGGTTGAAGTTGTTCGTTCGGACTCCGTCAAAGTCTGTTTGCACTGATACGCTTTAATTTTTTCCGGCGATCCGCTCTCTGTAGCACCATCCGGTGAACACTATATATACGATGTATATTGTTTTTGGGTGAACTGTCCCTTTAACGTTTAGATTCTATCCTCACTGGGCTGAAGACGCAGAGCGATCGTCTCGTCTCTGCCCAGAGGGGATTATGCAAAGTGCTCGGCTCTTAGGACGGTCCTTCGGTTCGGGAACATTGTCTCCACTCGTGTTCACCAGCTCAGTGGAGTGTGGAGAGGAGCTGCTGCTTCATGGATACACAGTCAGAAACCGAGGTATGCATGTCAGTGTTTCTCGCCCGGCGTGGAGTTGTTTGAGGAGGATGTGTACTGTGTGTGTTTTATGTGTGAACGTCTGCTTTAGGTTGTCGTCACATCTTCAGTGTGTTTTACAAAGGAGACGTTCTGAAGATGTTCAAAATACAGGTGTTTTTAATCTGCAGCCTGGTCTCACTCCCAAAGAGTTGCATACAGATGCTTGAGAAGTTGCCTGCGGCGTCTTCGTGCCGACGTCCACGGCACCGACAATATCACGCGCTCATAGCAACGAATGTAGCGCAAAAGAAACAAAGAGAGAAATCAAAAGTTTAGTTACTTTTAGTGACAACGTTGCGTCACTGAGCCACAGGATGTTACGTCTGTAGCTTAAATTAGGTCATTTAGATAGGATACTTCTTTTATCTCAAACCATGATCTAACCCAAACCAAGTCATTTCTTTTTACCTAAACCTAACCGCAACTGTCTCACGTTAAACACTCAAGAACCTCATACGTCAAGAAGACACTAAACTGAGTAACGCCGCAGGCTTCTGCCCAAGTGGCTAAATATGACGCGTAATGATGAGATTACGTAATCTGTGACAGACCGAACACAACACGAAGAAGACCAGATCAGGAAGAGACCAGAAGACACTCAGAAGCGGCCTTAACTAGAGCCGTATGTAAGAAGTGGACATTGGCTGTTTTGAAGCCTTGAGTTCGACATTAGGTTGTCGCCATCTTGTTATTTTGCAACCGGAAGTGACACAAGAGCGTGGAGCTGAGTGCAACCGAATGATGAATAAGATAATTCAAGAAGTGAAAAACAGACAATGAAAGGGTTAACATTGTCAGACGAAAACAAGGACATTGAAGAAGACTTGAAACTAGAGATTGAGACAATAAACTCATGTTTACTGAGGTAATAAATTATAATTATAATAAAAGAATGCAAGTTTTAGGCTTTTCTGCATTGGCTTCACTTTGTTCAGACCCGGAGGTTGCCGTCGGATTCGAGCCAATCTAAACTGCAGGACCCAAGAAGACCCAAGAAGACCCAAGAAGATCCAAGAAGATCCAAGAAGACCCAAGAAGATCCAAGAAGACCCAAGAAGATCCAAGAAGACCCAAGAAGACCCAATAAGACCCAAGAAGACCCAAGAAGACCCAAGAAGACCCAAGAAGATCCAAGAAGACCCAAGAAGACCCAAGAAGACCCAATAAGACCCAAGAAGACCCAAGAAGACCCAAGAAGACCCAATAAGATCCAAGAAGACCCAAGAAGACCCAAGAAGACCCAATAAGACCCAAGAAGACCCAATAAGACCCAAGAAGACCCAAGAAGACCCAAGAAGACCCAATAAGACCCAATAAGACCCAAGAAGACCCAAGAAGACCCAAGAAGACCCAAGAACCAAAACCAAAGAGACAGAAACTGCAGGATTCCACGGGACCACATCGCGGTTTCAAAGAATAAAAAAAGCTTTCTGATTCCACACCTATTTGGCAAGACTTCAGGTAATGGTAGGATTGTTCCATTTGGGTGAAAATGGCTCATTTTGCTTCTTTCATTATGATACTATAAACGATACTCTTTGTGTCAAAGTCTTAATGCGTACAGGTGAGATTGTTTTTTCTCACAGCGGGTTGAGTCGACGGGGAATAACCAACCCTGGCAGCCTCTCTGTCAGCAGCTGACAGCCGAGAGAAACTCCAGCAGCCTTTTCTGCATTGTAAGTATGTTCTTTTTTACATATTATTTATATGGGCTGTCCCACTTTAACACATCCAGGCCTCAAACACTGACTGACCCACTTGCTGCTTTGAAGCCTGTGCCCCAAACACAAAGTATAGCTGAGCCGGGTTGCTCGTTAGTTCTGTAAGTGTTTGACCTGAAAAACTAAGTATTGGACAACTTCAAATGTCGACTTGATGGTGGCGCTGGATGAAATGTCATAGAATCACCAAATTCATTACGATTCATCCTAAGGGGAACATGAACGCTTATCAAAATTACAGGTAATCTATCTAAAAGCTGTGGTCAACAGTCAACCTCATGGGTGACGAGGTTGACTGTTGACTGATGACTGTTTGTGAATTATTCATGAGCAGTGACAATGGGCAGTGATTGAAACACCTTCGTGTATGTTGAGTTTTATCTGCTTTCACATTGCTGGGTTTAAGTTCACGTCACTGAATAATCAGTTCACTATTAATTATTAAATACATGTGGCCATCAAACAGCAGCAGGGGCGATTCAATTGCTACAAATTAGCATTTTTAAACACATCACACAGCAGCTTTATTATTCATGTATAAGGGACATTGTTTTGATCTGAGGCTGAATCTTATAATTTATTTTATTTAAAGAAAAGCAAACCAAGCAAGCAATTTATTTTGACTTTCCCACACCCTTGACTACAATATCCTCCATTCAATATCTCAACACATTGTTTCATAATTACCTTATAGATGCTGAATGTGTGAAACTGGCACAAGATCCTAAACGTGCCTATTTAATAATACATAAATGTATCTGCAAGATGCATTCATCGTTTGCATTGCAGACAGAAGAGTGATGACCGCAATAAAGCAGCCTGTCTCGTGGCTAAATCGATATTAAATGAGGACACATATAATTATAATTATATCATTTAAAGAGCAAAACTAAAGCTGTGAATTTGATGCTAAATGTACATTTTTGACTCATGAAGGCATGGATTGATACCGGGCACAAGGACCCCAAAGTGTCTGGGGTCCCCACATCTACCGAATGTCCCTCAAAGAGACACGAACCAACCAGGAACTCAACTACAGAGGCTCAAAGAGACCAAAGCACTGACTAAGAGATGCAAAACAGTTTAAAACAGACTCACAACGACTCTGAAGAAGAGGCAAAACTATCACAATGAGACACCAATCAGCTACAAAGCGGCTCAATATAACTAAAAAGAGATGCAAAACAGCTGCAACGAGACCACAAAGACACTCACAACAACTATGAAACGGGCAAAAGCAACGACAAGAAGACACAAACCAACTACAAAGAGATGCAAAACAGCTGCAAAGATACTACAAGGACACTCACAACTATGAAAATGGAGCAAAACAACCACAAAGAGACACAAGCAAGAGCTCGACAACTACAAAGTCTTGCTCCCATGTTGGAGAGGTGATGGGGCCCTACTTATACAACATACTTGTATTTTACTTGAGTATTTTCCTCTTAAGCTAATTCATACTTCTTTTTAGTATTAGTCCTTTTATTGAAGCGAGGGATCTGAATATGTCCTCCACCACTATCTGTGTCACTTCATCGGAGGAGTCAGAGAGACAGGCCCTAAATGATTTTCTGGCTTCTTTTGTCAGACCAACCTTCAGCGGGTCTAATTTGACAACGTGCTGCGGCTCAAAAAACATTAGCATATGAAAAGGCCCGGCTCTCAGCGGTGAGGTGAAAAACACCATGAAAACACATTTAAACAGTTTCATCACACGGATCCCAAATGAGATGCGTTTGTTTTTTTCCCATCATTTCACCAGCCGGGAATGTTTACGACATTCGTCTTCATGGCTGCCGCTCATTAGCTCCGGCGTTAGCTTCACCCCGACAATTTTAATTTATGGCCGAGCGAAGCAGCCGCCTGCCTCGTTCTGTCTTCTTCCTCTTTATATCTCTCCATCCCGCTGATGGAAGCCTCACTCTGTCGGGTCGGATCATTTCTCTGCTGTAATGATTATCCGGAGCTCATTTAACAACTTTTCCTCCTCGAGGGGAATGTGAGCCAAAGAAAATAGACGTGCTCCTTGAAGCCTGTTGCTACTTAACCGAGCATTACAGCAGTTTTACATCCTTTAACCTCATTAACTATAAAGTTATAGCCTCATCGAATACTTGATCTCAACTACAGAGAAAAAGAAGAAGAAAATACTTTTTATTATTGACGAGCATTTTCTTCTTTTTGTCCTTTAAAAGGAGTTTTCAAAGTCTGATAATATTATTAATAATGGGTTTTGTCAATCCTTTTTCTCTTTGTCTTACTTCTACTTGATGGATGCTCAAGGCCTAACATTTGGAACTACGGTTCCCACAATGCTTTGGGAGATATACAGGAAAACAGGAAGTATAATGTTGCCATGGAGTCCGTCAGCTGTCGGCTACAAATCAACCGTTTACTAAAAGGTGTATTTGTTTCAAACATGTTTCAGTGAAAAAGAAATGTCAAATCTAAGGGATTCGTCCCAAAAATCGCTGTTAAATAATAACCTTAAATTTAGATACATAGAAGAAATCAATTGCGGTCCTAAAACTGTCATCATCCCCATCATCATCCTCCCTTCTTCCTCCTCATTAGCGGCTGAGTGAAGTTTCGTATGTTAGCGTTGAGGTACAACTCTGTCTGCAGAGCAAACACACGGTTCCTCCAGCGGCTCAATGCAGCTAATTACTGACCATTCTTTAGACGACAAAAGGCTCCAGCAGCAGAGATTTAATTGTTGGTTTTTTTTAGGGGGGGGGGGGGGGGCTGTGGAGCCTGAGCAGGGTTCTCATTATGCGCGTGGGCGAGCGCTGGATCTCTGCAGGTTTTATAGGTTTTACAGACGGGGGAAGAAGAGGGAAGGAAATTAGCACCTTTTAGAGAGAAACCAGGAAATGTGAAAGACGAGTTACAGGAAAAACTTGTTTCAGTCTGTGTTTGTGATTTGTTGTGCATCTCTTCTTGGATCAAAAACAACGCTGAGGCCCCGTTACACAAGTCTGATCCAACAACACAACGCCTCCCAAAGCAGTTTAACAGGATTTATGGGATACTTTCTGTTCTGATGATATTTCTTTGGCCAGCTCGATTGGTTTTTCTAAAAGCTGGGCTTCGTCTCCACTGGGGTTCTCCATCCTCCATCATTTTGTGATTATCAGGGAAGGGTTTGACGGCCAAACAGCAATAGTGAGGCTGTGAATCCTGCTGAATGGAAACAAGTCGATGCTGTTTATCGTACGGTGGGCACTGATCTACACCACGGAGCGCCCGAGGCTACCTTTAGCGTCTGTACGAGACGTTCCAGGCTTTCGACGAACTCCAAACCCAAACTCGACGTCATTATTAAAACGGGCAGAGCAACGGACGTAGGCTTAGGGAGGAAACACTTCAAACTGAAGAGTTCATCACAAACATCCAACGTCAACACATCTGGAGATACGTGGTTTCACCTGGACAGGAAGTGGATGAAAAACTGTCATCTGAGAAGAAACTGGAGCTGTCCGAGAAATTAGGTAAAAAGTACAATATTTACCTCTGAGATGTAGTAAAGTGAAAAGTACAATATTAACGTAGTCAACTGAGGAGTGGAGGAGAAGTAGGAAGTAGAATAAGATGGAAATACTCAAGTAATATACTTAAATACAAATGTTACGGTACTTGAATGACTTGGTTAATGAACCTTAACCAAGAACTCAGAGTCTCTGAACAGAACCACAAAAACGTCTTCATTACTATGATGATAAAAAAAAACTCAGGAAACATTAAGTTAATGTATTATATATTATATATAAATGTCATTTTCTAGGAGACAGAGTTTTGAAAGCAAAGAGCGTGGAAATACCGCCTGAAACAAATTAAAATGAAACAACAAAAACCTCTCCGAGTCCCTCAGTGAAACGACCTCCAAGTTTAAAAAGAAATGAATCACGTGTGTGTTCGGCCACGTAATACACACATCGTCTGTTCCTTCCTGTTCCGTGAGCGGACTCTGTTCTGCAGCGTCTGCCTACAGCTCATATGTCACAGGAATGAAGACGTTAATGTCTCCGATGAATGAACCTGATATGAGTCAGTCTGCGGGATTTGCTGAAGGTATGAAAGTGTTGTTTTTTTTTCATCCCAGAGAACAAACTGAAATGCCACTGAAATGCCACCGCTCTGCTCTCTCTATATTTGGCTCTTAATTTAGCACGTCGAGGGGAAAGCGGTCGGCGGCTCGCCCCTCGTCTCCGTCTCTTAATGATGTGTTTTAAATGAGCGCATGGGTCAGAGGTCGGTTTAGAGGAAAAGGCCACGTAGAGCTGCTCGATCTGTTGCAGACTGTTGTTGTGACTCAGGAGGCATCGGAAGCAGGAAGTGACATCGTGTACAGGTAGAGTGCCCTTTAGCAACACACTGATGTGACCGATCGGTGCGTCAGGTAGACGAATTTAAAAGGTAAAATATGCCAAAACAATCAGACCAACCTCACAATTTATATTTTCTTGATTATCTCGAGTTGAACCACAGTCACAGAAAATCCTGCTCTCCCACTGGCTGCTGAAAATCACATGTGCAGCAGGTAACTATAGCAACAGTACTGGTGCACCAGGCTCCGTTTAACTAACTAAACTAAACCAAACCGCAGGTTAAACCAGGTGTCTTTAAACAGGGAGTTTAAAGACACCCGATTGCCACAATCTGCATAAAAAAATCTCTTCTTAGAGTCACAATTCTGTCAAATCTGAAGACAAAGACATGATGCATATAGTTGTAGATTCAGTGCATCTTTAACTTCTAGAATATATAATTATCTTCAGTGTCCACTGCAAATAAACTTCCATAAATCTGCTTTGGAATCGTAGGAAAAAAAGATGCGTCTTAACTGCAGAACTTGCCTAAGAATCTTCACGTTTTTTAAGTTTTCTTCATTATCACAGTCATCACAGTGACAGGTTTCTGTACGTCCATCGGTACTCTGCAAACATGACCTGCTAACAGGGAATTCACACTTTTAATGGTGCCATTTTACCCAGATGTACACAAAACCTAGGTTTAAACAAACTCACTGAACCCATGGTAACATTATACTTCCTGTTGACAGGAGCCAGAGTTTCAATAAATAGAGCCTCCATAGATGCAGAGGAGGGATTGTAATCATCTGTAAACTCATATCTCGTATTCATGGACTACTTTTAAACTTGCACACGACTGGCAAGTTTTGTCATTTTCTGGTGCGCGCACCTTCACTACGGTGAGTTTAACGAGTTTAACTGCACATTTCGAGGTGCTTTGGAAAGAGCGGGGCTAGCCGCTTTGACCCGTTTCCAGTCTTTATGCTAAGCTAGGCTAACCCCGTCCTGACTGCAGCTCCGTACTCACCACAGACATGATACTGATACCCGCCTGAACATCTCAAATATTACCTGAACCTCGCAGTGCTGACAAAAGTGAAAAATAATAAGTGTGTCCGCCCCCCCCCGAGTCATTGCGGCTCATGCTACTCTCTTCCACCAAAGTCTCATGAAAACATGGCCAGTAGGTTTTACCTAATCCTGCAGACAAACAGACAACAAACCAAAAACATAAACTCCTCTGAAGTAATTAGAGCATTTGCTAAAACGTGGGAACCGTCCTCTTTAAATGAAAATCGTGATTCAGAAAAATAGCATCGACTGCATGTGAACTGCTCAGTTCAGTGTCTCTGTGTGTGCGACAGCGACAGTGTGATGACAGGCAGCAGGTTTACAGCTGATCTGCAGTCAGGCGGGAGGATAGCCCCGGGGACGGTGGAGGGGGGGGGGGGGAGGGGTTAGTAGACCAATCAGCAGCAGGGAGCTGTCAGGAGCAATGAGCATCAGCGCTGCAGAGGATGATGGGACAGAGAGCAGATCTGAACCGGGATCAGCAGCGAATCCTCGTCACTGAGACGCGTCTGAAATCTAAATCTCAGCTTTCAAAGTCAGCTCGAGTCTTTAAATGTCAAATCAAAATTAGAAAAGCAAAGAATGGTTATTTTAATATCAGACACTCTGAAGATTACAGCCTGAAGACAAACATTAATATTTCTCTCATTATGTTCTTACGATTAGGTTCCAGTAGAAGAGCATCACTCTGTTTTAGTTTGAATATAAAAATGATTAACAATTTAAAATTTGGACCAACAGAGGGTAAAAAATCGTCAGGGTAAAATATAACGTTGTGTTGGTCCAAAACAACAGAAATGTTTTTCTCTATTACCAGAATAACCACACAATCCACAATAATCTCTGCAAAATCCATAATAAACGTTTTAGCTCATCCTGAACAGTCTGCAGGAGCCATAACAAGTCAAAATTAACTCTGAGAAGATCTTAATGTCAATGAAAATGTAACCTTTGAAACTTCAGAAAGATCTGGGGTCAAGAAATGCAGAATAGTCCTGAAATGAGTTTGTTGAAATTGAAAGTACATTTAAGATTCAGGAGTAAAAAGTCAGGGATGAACCTGGAAATACCAATTTGAAAAATAGAAATCCAGAGTAATCCAACATGAATATGGACAGTCAGAAATAGGCCTGAGAATTAAGAGAGAATCATGAAAAAAAACATAAAAAGTCTCAGATCAAAATGAAGAATACAGAAGAGTGAGCGTTGAAGAAATAACCGAAGTTTTAGATCTCACAAATCCACCACATTGAGATCATCTACACAGTTTAAAGGGCTGAGGACAATATTTTTGCAGACTCAGTAAAAACATCTAAAACTCGTAAACTCAGATGTCGGGTGTGTCGTCGTCGTCGCCCCCCCCCCCCCCGGCGGTCCGCTTCACGAGTTGAACTCGAGGTGACGGCTGAACGACGGCTTGGTGTCTCCGGGACGCCTGTCAGCGAGCATCACGTCCCGCGAACCCCCCCCCCCCACCCCCCCCACCCATACCCACACACACACACACACACACACACACACACACACACCCCCCTCTCCCACTCCCTCCACAGTTTAACCCCAAAATGTCACGACGGCTGCCGCGAAGAGACGATCTGAGGGAGCCGGTTGACGATAATCTGGAGGAACAACGTCAGCGACGACATGCTGCGACACCGACGTACCCCTGGGGGGGGGGGGGGCGACGACACACACGTCTTTTCTGCTTTGACCCGGTCCTGCGGCCTGCAGCTGGAAAACATCAGGACTCATGTGTGACTGGTGCTGTGTTCAAGACTGAATGGATCCAGATTTTTTAAATCTGCAAAACTACAACTTCTGTTCAAATGGGACTCGTGGAAAAACAAAAAAAGTACTTGCAGACTTGAGACTTTTAGTTTGTCGACTGCAGAAATAATATTCAGAGGTGTTTTCTCATCAAGTCACAAAAAACCCCTCAGAAAACAGTTGATCTGACAGAGTGAATGAACACGTCTGGATGGATCATGTTTGTTTGTGGATTCAGTTCATTCTAAAGACAACAGTCCGTGTTTGTGTCAGAATGTTTCTTTGTTGAAGTCACAGATCATCACAGTGTGTTTGTGTTTGTCCTCGGAGGTGAAGGAAGCCGTCAGATAACCGATTCATGCTTCATCTCGTCAGAGTTTTACTGGATTCGTCCTGTGGTTCTGGTGCAACAGACGAATAATTCAATAACAAGATTATATTACGGATCAAAAACACCCTGAATCCTCTGTACCGAATCCTAAAAAGTCAGGAGCAGCCGTGAAATGTGAGCGATAAAATTAAAAAGCTCAGAATAAACCATACGAAGCAGGAAGAAGAAGTCAAATAAGAAGCTGAAAAGTCAAAGGCAACCTGGATTTTCAAGAATAAACCTAAAAAGTCTCAAAAGAGTTTCGAGAAAAACCCGTGAAAAGGATTTGAAACAACCCTGAAAATATGGAGAAAATCCCCAAATCCTCCAGAATAAAAGTGTGAAATAATTCTCAATTTCCAGAATATCCTTGAAAGCCAAGGCTAATCCAGGAAAGCATAGGATAACCATGAAATGTCCAGAATAAACAAAATGACGTCCACAGAAATGTCCCTTTAAATGTACAGAAGAAGAGTTAAAGTTGCATGAATATAAACCGCGGGGCCGTGATCTAGTTGTGCTTTGATGTTTTATTAAAAGGAAACAAACTGAAAACATCAGAATCACCAGAAGGAGTTTGATGTGTGAGATTAAACCGACGCTGAAGGACTCGTCCAGGTTACTTCCTCCTCACAGGAAGAAGAACCGTTTAGCAGGAAGCCGGAGGCACCGAGGCTCCTGCTCGTTACATGGATTCAGTCTTTTCAAAATGAACTGCCACCTTCACAGGAAACTACTCAGGTAGGTTTAGACAACGAAACGACTTTAGGAAAAGATCGTCTTTTGGGTTAGAATAACTCGTGGAAGTGCCGTAATCACAAATTCAGTGTTTTGGCCGTCGCCATCTTGGATTTACGCAACCAATTATCGGAAGTGACCGTATTTGGACGAAGGAGGAGTGACGTTGTTGTTTTGTGTACCTTATTTCCTTTACTCAACTTGTTTCCTTTCATATCTTCTCAAAGTGTATCCTTCCCTCTCTCCTCGTCTCTTTTCCTTTCTTCTGCTCGTTTCCTTCCCCCTCCTTGTCGTCTGAATCTTTCAGCAGACGAACAGATAATAAAAATGGCAGCCGTGCACGCCGAATCAAAAGCTGCTGACACTCTCACTCGGAGGCGTGACGGCGAGTGGCAGAGAGGAAGCGACGAGTGTGGGAGTGCAAGAGGAAACACAAACGAAGCACGACGTGTGTCCAGAGACAGAAGAAGAAGCAGAAGAAGAATCGGCTTTATTGGCCATGTATGCGTACACAGACATGGAATTTGTCTGCGGTTTCCACTCCGCTCTCAATGTACACACACTATTTTACAATAAACAAGGCCTCGTTGGTCCATCTCCTCACAGTCTTCACCACAGGCTTTGCAGATTTTAATTTCTGCCTGTAGGTCGGGAGAAGAAGAAGAAGAAGCAGAAGAAGAAGACTCCTCCGACCGACTCATTCAGGCAGAAAACGATTCGCATCTGCAGGCCAATAAATGTCAGGTTACCCGTCTGCGCTCGCCAGCGTTGCTTCCCGCTGTGACTCATCAGCGACGCCCCTCACAACATGTCAGAGAGGAGGAGAGCCGGGCCTTAAGACTGACCTGGAAAAACCAGGGAGCAGAGAGGACGGCAAACAAACACTCCACCACGTAGAAGCCGCTGAGCAAGGCACCTCACCTCCAAACTGCTGCAGGAGAATCATCAGCTTCCAACTATAGAAATGTTTTGTCCTCAGGTTGATGCTTTCTCATCAATATTTCTTCATTCCTTATCTGAGTTTATCAGAAACATCTGCTGCAGGTTGTTCCGGTCAAAAACTGAGTCATATTCAAATATTCAGTGTGACTCAAAGCGTTCCTGTTGTTGTTGTTGTTGTTTCTTTGAATAAATCTGAATATTTCACTCCGGACCAACCAACACGTCAACACCCCTAGAGCCATGCTGCTAGCGTGGGGGGGGGGGGGGGGGGGTGGCGCAATTACTCTCGTGACGTAATGCCTTTGGGGCGCCGCTGTCCATCAATCCACCAATCAGGAGCTGAGTCAGTTATCGCAGAAAGGCGAGTTTGAGGTGTGTTTACAGCCGAGGAGGGAGAGAGGGGATGTGATAGAGCTTTTTAATATAATATATTTATTACTGGAAAACAATCTCTAGCCTAATTCGTTTGTTCAAAACTGCAGGTAGAGTCGGTCTGTTGTCCTTTTCAAGATAAGATAAGACTTTAGGATTTATCCACGATCCATCCTGCTATGCAGCAGTTGCAATACAACGTGGGAAGAGTGTTGATAGAAAAAGTCTAAGATAACAGTAAGCTGAAAATCCAAAATATACACAATATAAACTTTCATGCATATTTTCATGCTCAGGCTGATATTGAAGTGGTATCTTAGCCAGGAGGATCACGCGATCGGTTGTGAGATTGAGTGAGCTGAGCGCCTCTTGTGTCTGTCCAAAGCCAATCTCTCATTCTGCCGCTGCAAACTGCTAAATATTGTGGGGGGGGCAGTTATGGCTGCGTGCTCAAGAACCTCTCGTGGTTGCGGTGACTCTAACTTTCTCAAAACACCTTTTATTTGCCTGTTTTATTGTCTTTCCATCAACTGCCTGCTGACCCCTCACTCACTACTCTTAACTGGCCCCCGGTTGGAAGGGGCCGCTAGTGATATATCTGCTGAGTGCATCTCCGACTCCCATCCGCTACCCTGAACCCACAGTGGGAGAATACCAGTTTGAGGGAACTACCAGTACACACTCTGCTGCAAACCTCTCTCGGCCGCTGCTCTGCGGCTCACTTTTACTGTTTTTGGACTCTACTTTCGCCGCAACTCTGTTGCTGCAAAGCTGGCAGACAGCTTGGTGAATTTAATTTAGCTTTTTGCAGGTATAACGTATAATCTCGAGCTGGTTGCCTGAGTACATCGCCGCTTGTTTTTGAGTTTGGATGAAGTGTGTTTTATGACACTTCACAGCCCATTGATCACCAGTTGTTAGTTGTTTCTTTTACTGTTGTGTATAGAGAGTTAGCCTACCGCTAACAGCTAAAGGAACAGTTCACACACTGCTGAGTACCTCTCTGCAACTCGGTTGCTACTATGCTGGCAGGCAGCTTGGTGTGTGCTAACCCTAACCCCAATTATTGATATTTGACAACAGAAAACCCAGATTACATCCTCTCTCCTTCTAAGAAACAATATTGTCTTCTTTTAACCACGACCACCAGGGTTGTTTATCTTCATTATCAATGATTTGCCTATAAAATATAGTAATGCATAAAAAAAGTGTCAGTCAACAGTCAAAAATGCAAGTTTCCTCACACAAGATTTGGGTTTGTGCCCAATACTTGACAAACATAACCATAAGAAAAGAGTCAGGAATCATGTTTTGGAAGACATATTTACAGGTCACGTGTTTTAGGGACGAGGACTTGTGTTTGGATCAGGCTTCATATATAAAACACCTGCCAGCCAATCAGAGAGGAGCATTTCCCATTAATAAAATCCTGCAGTCCTGCGATCTAATTTCTGCTGTGTCAGTGGTTTTGGAAAACAACCAGACTCTACATGCTGAGTTCAGGAGCGACACGAAACCGTATGACAAGTGAAAAAGATTTGTTGAAAGGGGTTTCTTTTATTTTGTCCATTTCCCTCGTCTGTTTGTCATGAAACCAGCTGATGATGATCTGCAGCGGTCACGCTGACTCCACAGCGGTGTGAAATTTCAGATTATTATACGAGCTCCACTCTGAGCTTTTTTTATGGGTCAGATATCTTCACCTTGTGGCACGACGTTGACCTTTTTTATCCGCAACACAGAAATAAATCAAATGGACAGCATAGGCCCGAGAGCTGAAATCTCTCACTGTGAGACTGTAAAGGTCTGAAAATATTACAGCTAAAAGATCCGTCCACCATAAGTCCAAAAGTCAAAGACACTATAAACCAGTGACTCAAACCACAGTTGATGAACTGGTCAATTAGCCCACTGTGATTTCAGCTCTAATTAGATCGGTTAAAGTCTGTTTGGACAAGTCCACGTCAAACCTTGAGTAAGTGGCAACAAGTCAAGTAATGTGAGACAAGACAAAGTCTAAGTTGTAAGTCTTATCTCACAGGGGACAAGCTTGAGTCAAGTTTTACATCATCTGATACTATTCCAAGTCAAATCTCAAGTCATTTTAACAAGTTTAAAACAAGTCTCAAGTCACTTGAAAAACAGGTTTGAGTCCAGTTTCAGTCATTGGAGACAAGCTAGTCTCAAGTCATTTTGAGACTTGTCTGAGTCGACTCTCACCTCAGTGAAGACATGTCTGAGTGAAGTTCCTTATTTGAGACCATTCCAACTCAAATCCCTAGTCATTTTAGTCAAGTCTCATGTTGTATCATACAAGTCAAACGCATGTCTAATGTCAATGGGGACAAGTTTGCGTCAAGTTTTACATCATCAAGTCCAAGTCAAGTCAGAAGTCACTTCAAAAACAGGTTTGAGTCCAGTTTCAGGTCATTGGAGACAAGCAAGTCTCAAGTCCTTTTGAGAGTCTGAGTCGAGGCTCAACTCAACCTGGTTAAATTGTGTTTATGAGATTTTAATTTTTAAGTATTTGACCAATACAAGTCAGTTTGTAGGTGTCTCTCACACACACACACACACACACACACACACACACACACACACACACACACACACACACACACACACTTGTCTGGTTATGGTCTAACAGTTTTTCCAATAAGAGAGTAGGCAATTGAAAACTGGATGGATTACAAATTGAGGCCAACAAAATGAGCATAAAGCACAAAAAGCTTTATTAACACCGACAAAAAAAAACAATGAGGACGATGGCTTCAGACAGCTTAACGAGGTCGTTATTATCAGGCGCTCTAATGAATTGCTGCTACAATGAGCAAATTCCCCTTGATTAAAAACCATTATCCACCTTGTCCTCCATCTTTTCAGAGCGATCAGGTAATCGAGACAGATCAGCCGACGGACGCCTCCAGCTTACAATCATAAAATGAAGGTGGAGCGGTTTCACCCACACATTCATTTAGGACGCTGATATGATATGAGGTTACTGATTGGATGTGATGCTGCCGCTCGGACTGAGATGTTCAGGTCACACTGTCGGTTAATGAGACATACAGGTCAGACTGGCTGTCTGTGATTGGCTGTGGGACCCGCAGTGACATCACCTGCCACTGGTTGACAGGTAGGATCAGATGAAACAGTGTTTGCAAGTTGTGGTGTACCATCTAGACCCAACCATGTTTCGCCTCTCTTTAGCTCCCTTACAGCACCAACCTTAGATGAGAAATGGAGTCCGTTCACGTCAACAAAACGATCGGAAATCACCAGAACATGGTCCAACAAAAAGACCACGTCAGCACAAAAAAAAAAGGACTTGCACTGGTCTGGTTCACGACTTGGTTTCAACCCCTCAAAGTCTTGGTCTTGTCTCGGTTTCAGTACGCTCTGGTCTTTGTCGTGACTTTGGTCTCGGATGACTTGGTCTTGACTACAACACTGATCTTCCGTCCAACGAGTCCAAGTCAAGTAAAATGTATTTGAAACTAGTGTCATCATGTCAATGGAGTCAAACGTCCATGATTTTGAGACGACTTGGCTCAAGTAATCGGAGACGTGTCGAAATCAAGTCTTGGGTCATTCGAGACAATTTCAAGTTTCAAGTCACTGGAGTCTCAATTCAGCGTCTGAGGCTACAAAGCTTTAGGAAAGCACTTCTTAAAAAGGAAACAAACGTCGATGCATCAACGCTCGAGAAAAGCAGAAATTTACCTCACACATTAGTTCATCTTTTGTACCTCAACTACTTCTCCTGTCTGTACGAGGCATGTGTTGCACTTTAAGCTTCAAAAAGGTTCATGAAATCAACGCCTTCACCAGAGCTACAGTCTTTTCTTTTGTCCCACAGATGATGCGTTTATTCTGACACATGAACCATCTGGTGCTTGCGTTAGCGCGGATCGGTGTGATTTCAGGAGGCAACGCTTCAGAGAGTGAAGACCCGCCTCAACGTTCACACGTCTTCAGACTGCGCAGAGATCAGCTGCCTGAAAACTAGGTGAAACATTTCTGGAGAGCTTTCTCTCAGACTCACACCACAGGACTCGCATATGGAAGAATTTCTCAACCTGGAAAACGTTTTGTATCATCAGGCACGAAATATTATGTCAGTTTTGGGGGGAAGGGGGGTTTGCTGATCCTCATCACCCCCATTCTGTCAAATCAGAGAAAGAAAAACAGGGAAACAAAGAGAATCAGTGACTGGGATGATGCTGGGACAAATGTTGTTTGTTGTTGCTTTGGTGGTGGAATGTAACTAAGTATTCAAGTACTGTACTTAAGTCCAAATTCAAGGTACTTGTACTTTACTTGACCGTTTCCATTTCATGCTACTTCTCCTCCACAACATCTCAGACGTAAATATTGTACTTTTTACTACATACAGTTTTAGTTTCTTATCAGATGACAGTTTGCATCCCCTTCCTGTCCAGGTAAAACCACGTATCTCCGGATGTGTTGATGTTGAATGTTTGTCATGAACTGAAGGATGAAGTGTTCCTTTATGTGTTGATGTTGAATGTTTGTGATAAACTGAAGGATGAAGTGTTCCTTTATGTGTTGATGTTGAATGTTTGTGATAAACTGAAGGATGAAGTGTTCCTTTATGTGTTGATGTTGAATGTTTGTGATAAACTGAAGGATGAAGTGTTCCTTCATGTGTTGATGTTGAATGTTTGTGATAAACTGAAGGATGAAGTGTTCCTTCATGTGTTGATGTTGAATGTTTGTGATAAACTGAAGGATGAAGTGTTCCTTTATGTGTTGATGTTGAATGTTTGTGATGAACTGAAGGATGAAGTGTTCCTTTATGTGTTGATGTTGAATGTTTGTGATAAACTGAAGGATGAAGTGTTCCTTTATGTGTTGATGTTGAATGTTTGTGATAAACTGAAGGATGAAGTGTTCCTTTATGTGTTGATGTTGAATGTTTGTGATGAACTGAAGGATGAAGTGTTCCTTTATGTGTTGATGTTGAATGTTTGTGATAAACTGAAGGATGAAGTGTTCCTTTATGTGTTGATGTTGAATGTTTGTGATAAACTGAAGGATGAAGTGTTCCTTTATGTGTTGATGTTGAATGTTTGTGATAAACTGAAGGATGAAGTGTTCCTTTATGTGTTGATGTTGAATGTTTGTGATAAACTGAAGGATGAAGTGTTCCTTTATGTGTTGATGTTGAATGTTTGTGATAAACTGAAGGATGAAGTGTTCCTTTATGTGTTGATGTTGAATGTTTGTGATAAACTGAAGGATGAAGTGTTCCTTCATGTGTTGATGTTGAATGTTTGTGATAAACTGAAGGATGAAGTGTTCCTTTATGTGTTGATGTTGAATGTTTGTGATAAACTGAAGGATGAAGTGTTCCTTTATGTGTTGATGTTGAATGTTTGTGATAAACTGAAGGATGAAGTGTTCCTTTATGTGTTGATGTTGAATGTTTGTGATAAAGTGAAGGATGAAGTGTTCCTTTATGTGTTGATGTTGAATGTTTGTGATACACTGAAGGATGAAGTGTTCCTTTATGTGTTGATGTTGAATGTTTGTGATACACTGAAGGATGAAGTGTTCCTTTATGTGTTGATGTTGAATGTTTGTGATAAACTGAAGGATGAAGTGTTCCTTCATGTGTTGATGTTGAATGTTTGTGATAAACTGAAGGATGAAGTGTTCCTTTATGTGTTGATGTTGAATGTTTGTGATACACTGAAGGATGAAGTGTTCCTTTATGTGTTGATGATGAATGTTTGTGATAAACTGAAGGATGAAGTGTTCCTTTATGTGTTGATGTTGAATGTTTGTGATACACTGAAGGATGAAGTGTTCCTTTATGTGTTGATGTTGAATGTTTGTGATAAACTGAAGGATGAAGTGTTCCTTTATGTGTTGATGTTGAATGTTTGTGATAAACTGAAGGATGAAGTGTTCCTTCATGTGTTGATGTTGAATGTTTGTGATAAAGTGAAGGATGAAGTGTTCCTTTATGTGTTGATGTTGAATGTTTGTGATGAACTGAAGGATGAAGTGTTCCTTTATGTGTTGATGTTGAATGTTTGTGATAAACTGAAGGATGAAGTGTTCCTTTATGTGTTGATGTTGAATGTTTGTCATAAACTGAAGGATGAAGTGTTCCTTTATGTGTTGATGTTGAATGTTTGTGATAAACTGAAGGATGAAGTGTTCCTTTATGTGTTGATGTTGAATGTTTGTGATAAACTGAAGGATGAAGTGTTCCTTTATGTGTTGATGTTGAATGTTTGTGATAAACTGAAGGATGAAGTGTTCCTTTATGTGTTGATGATGAATGTTTGTGATGAACTGAAGGATGAAGTGTTCCTTTATGTGTTGATGATGAATGTTTGTGATAAACTGAAGGATGAAGTGTTCCTTTATGTGTTGATGTTGAATGTTTGTGATAAACTGAAGGATGAAGTGTTCCTTTATGTGTTGATGTTGAATGTTTGTGATAAACTGAAGGATGAAGTGTTCCTTTATGTGTTGATGTTGAATGTTTGTGATGAACTGAAGGATGAAGTGTTCCTTTATGTGTTGATGTTGAATGTTTGTGATGAACTGAAGGATGAAGTGTTCCTTTATGTGTTGATGTTGAATGTTTGTGATGAACTGAAGGATGAAGTGTTCCTTTATGTGTTGATGATGAATGTTTGTGATAAACTGAAGGATGAAGTGTTCCTTTATGTGTTGATGATGAATGTTTGTGATAAACTGAAGGATGAAGTGTTCCTTTATGTGTTGATGTTGAATGTTTGTGATAAACTGAAGGATGAAGTGTTCCTTTATGTGTTGATGATGAATGTTTGTGATAAACTGAAGGATGAAGTGTTCCTTTATGTGTTGATGTTGAATGTTTGTGATAAACTGAAGGATGAAGTGTTCCTTTATGTGTTGATGTTGAATGTTTGTCATAAACTGAAGGATGAAGTGTTCCTTTATGTGTTGATGTTGAATGTTTGTGATAAACTGAAGGATGAAGTGTTCCTTTATGTGTTGATGTTGAATGTTTGTGATAAACTGAAGGATGAAGTGTTCCTTTATGTGTTGATGTTGAATGTTTGTGATAAACTGAAGGATGAAGTGTTCCTTCATGTGTTGATGTTGAATGTTTGTGATAAACTGAAGGATGAAGTGTTCCTTCATGTGTTGATGTTGAATGTTTATGATAAACTGAAGGATGAAGTGTTCCTTTATGTGTTGATGATGAATGTTTGTGATGAACTGAAGGATGAAGTGTTCCTTTATGTGTTGATGATGAATGTTTGTGATAAACTGAAGGATGAAGTGTTCCTTTATGTGTTGATGATGAATGTTTGTGATAAACTGAAGGATGAAGTGTTCCTTTATGTGTTTAGAAAATCCTTCTTCAGCTAAATAAACTCTTTAAAAGCCTCTTGGATCAGCTGGAAAAATGCATCGTCACAAAACTGAAAACAGGCTGTTTGTTCTTTTTAGAGATACGTGGTTCTCACAGGACAGAGACGCTACAAACATATGATGATCTTATAGAATATGATGCATTGATGTAGATTAAACTAACCAACAGGATATAAAGGAGTTACAATACAGCATACACATTAATGCAGCAGGAATATTAATCCAGAAACATATATTATAGTGCAACACTGACAGGGAACATTTTACTGCACTATCAATATTTGAAGTACATTTTGTTGATAATACTTTAATACTTTTACTTCAGTAAGGTTTGGAATCCAGGACTCTTACTTGTAGTGGAGTATTTTTCATAGTACTAGTACTGTTACTGCAGTAAAAGATCTGAGTACTTCTTCCACCAACGGAAACACCTCTGATTCTGACCGACAGCGATACGTCTCTTCTTCTACGCTGTGAGGCAGCCGAGTTCTCATCCTCCCTCTGATCGTTTATGTGGGCAGAAGGTTCCCTCCGTTTTCATTCCTCCCTCTGTTATTCTCTCACCGGTCTCATTTTTTATTTATTTTTTGGGGCCGAGCCTGCAGCGAGCTCACAAACAGAGACTCTGTGGTTTCTCTCTCTCTCTCTCTCTCCCACGCAGAGATGGAAATATAAAACGCAGCGGTGGCAGCGACCGTCGCAGCAGAGCGTCCTCCTCCTGGAGACCGAGGCCGGGCTGCGTGATGCTGTGTGAAATGGATGTGCAAATATTATGCAAATACACGGAGAGTATATCACAGCTTCGGATGGAGGATCTCACCTCTGACACCTTCAGAGAACGAGTTTCATCAACAGCAAAAAAAACCTCCTCTGAGTCAAGACAGGACAGAAACTGACGATTTATCTATTCTTAGAGCTGTGACTTTATATATATATATATATATATATATATATATATATATACACACACATTTAATATTGTTTAGTAGTATTGAAGGGTACTAGTAATATCTCACTTAAAAAAAAGACACAGTGGTTAAGTAACTGTAAGTACATTTATTCAAGTGGTGTACTTAAAACTCCATTATCGTTATTAATATTATTTCTTTTATGATTTTTATATCATTCAGTGGTGGTACTAATGTATTTGATTCAGAGCATATTCACATTTTGGTGGAAGTACGTATGATTTAGCGTCAAAATACAATTCTTCCAAACTCTTCTAAAAAATGTTTGACCCGATGTAAGTTTCTGCATGATGACATTGCTACATATATGTATTTATATGCATATATCCTTCTATATAGTCAGTGTATTATAGGACCGATAGAGGCAGTGGTAGACCAGCAACTCCCGTGTTCTGCTCGGTAACGTTACTATTTTGGTCAATGGGGTCTTTAAAGAGAGTGAAATAACAGCGTCAGAAAGGGCTGCCTGACAGCGAGGTAAAGCAGTTCAAATGTTCCAAACATGGCGCACAGTTAAACTGCTTTAAAAGGCTACAATATGTTTTTCCACAGCAGCTTCATCTTGCCATCACACAGCGCTTTTTGACGGGGAACTGAAGCCGTTATATCACTCTCTTCAAACCAACCAATTAATGAAAATAGTCATTTTTACCTTCGCAGAAACACAGGAGTTTAAAAAACTCGAGAAAAAGAAGGCAGATGGAACCGCCCTTTAAGTTACATTTTAAGATACTTGTACTTCACACTTTTATTCTACTACATTACAGAGTTAAATATCGTACTTTATACTCCAGTACATTTGAAGCTAAAGTTGCTTTTCAGGTGAATATGATTCTGTGTTATTGATTGAACTCCACAGATGTAAAGTGTTTAGCATTAGCTTCACCGAAAAGGACTTCTGATACTTTGACTGAGAACACTTGTAGTACAATACATGAAATAACTGCCGTTTTCTGCCTCATGGAGTACTTTCATAGACATGTTTAATACAGAGCTTTTACTTGTGATGAAATGTTCATATTGTAATAAAGCACAAGTTAACAACCCCTGAATCTCTTGACCTTGCTGACCTCCGGTGGTTAAGCTTCTCCCCTCGCTGCAGTGATGTACAGGTGTACTCCAGGACCCTGTGACATCACTGGTGGGTGTGGTTACAGGTGCAACGATGCCCACTGACCACACACACGTCGATGCTGTGGCTACACCCAGTGAGTTTGCACGTCTGCGTCTAGAACACTTTAATTGAAATGGCGGAGTCTTGAGTTTAAAGTTTTGCAGCCAAAGGTTGTGACGGCGCTGGTGAGGAAACCTCTGCATCAGCAAAATCTGGCTCCTCCTCCACCTCCTCTCCTCCCCTCCTCCCCTCCTCCCCTTCTCCTCCTCCTCGAGGCCTCTCCAGCTAATTTTAGCTAAGTGATGTTGTTGGGCCTGTTCTGTTCTCATTAAGCCAGCCGGGCTCCAACACACACACACACACACACACACACATGAATCACACTGCTCATCGCTAATTTAGCGCAGTGGAATTTGTTTTCTGTCACGGCAACAGCTGCGATCTTTTCTTTTTTTTATGTCTACGAGGAAACAACATACGTCTGAAAACGTTATCCGCGCTGCATCCCGCTCCGAGGGAGGAGGACGACGATGAGGAGCTGGAGACGGAGAAACATTTATTCAAGTTTATTGTCTGCCAGCAGGTCTCCCTGACTCTTCACCTAAACAATATAGAGGAAGAATAAGTTATCATGAAATATCTTCCTTCACTCATGATCAAATACAAGACACAAAGAAAGACCTTCTTCTCCAATGATGACAACCATCGGTTAAGTTGCAGTATGATTGATATGATAACAGTCAGATATTCAGTCTCATCGCATTTTGGTAGGAAAACTAGTTCATGCAAATCAAGTTCAGGTCTGTGGCGGACATCAGGCGTCAAATCGTTTCATTCAGTTCAAAGATTCGTGGTCAGTGATTGTGTGTAAAAGAGCTTCAGCGTGGACTGACAAGTCCCCGGAACTGATAAAACACAGGCAAACTGCTTTGACGCCTCTACTCCGACCTCGTTTCATGGAACATGTCAAAACGAGGGGTAACGAGCTCATGTTGCAACAGGCAACTTTGGTTGAACGGACCTTTAATCAATAATGAGGCAGGTGAGGTCGGCCTGTTTATGGATTTTTGATGTTCAACTCTTATAATTAAACCTGCTTCTTCTACGTCATTAAAAAATAAATCCTGAAACTAGAATCAATTTTAACTCGTGGACACAAGACGTCTCCGACTTCTCAGTAGACGTGACCTGGAAGTGTAAAAGTCTGCACATCAAAACTTGTGCAAGTTTCATACCGGACAAACGACCGGCTTCCAAACACAAGATCCAGGTGAGAACACAGAAACTCTGCACATTCTGTACACTGAACGCTCAAACATCCAAGTGAAATAAAACACATTTTGAGGCGAAGAGTGACCTTAAAATTAAACAAAATTAAACATTTCACTTTAGGCTCAGAGAATCAGAAATCATTGTGGCAACTCAAACCCGTTTTCTGAGCTACAAGTTAACAGACAAAAAGGTCACGGCGCCTTTTCTACGGATGACAGCCGACGGGCGGTTTGTTCATGTCGTGTGAGAGAGCGTCACCTCTTTTCCGTTTTCACTTGAGAAGCTTCAGGATTGTTTTTAAAATCAACACCAGATTCATGCCGACGGTGAAAACAAACAGTGGTCCTCTCACTCGAATAAATAAAAGAATAACTTCTCCACATCTGCTGCAGCAGAAGTAACAGGAGGTTGTCACGTGGTGACAGTAGAACGTTTTTATTCTGCCTTTTATCTAATAAAATGGAACTATGGCACTCGGCTTGTGGTGCTAAAAAAATGTTTAGGCGCCATCTAGTTCCATTATAACAGAGAGAAGGAAAGACCATATGTCTCTCACTCACAATCTAGATTCATGAAAACAACTTCAGGTTTCAGGAAAAACAGACATTTTTTTAGCGTGAACTTTCCCTTTAAAGGCCAAACTTCCTGTGTGACAATTTTATCTTGAGACGGACTAGACTGTCCTGGTTGGGTGCAACATAATTTCGCAAGAGACGTGACACATTCCGGACTCATTGGATCCAACAAGAGTAGAAAAAGAAAGATTTGTTTGCAGTACGGCAGCAACCGCCGGCGTTCTCTTACCTTGAACAGTCGCAGGATGTTGGCCACCATGATCGACACGGAGCTGGCCGACGCCCCGATGACGCCCACCACTTTATCCGGCTTGGCGAAGATGGGCGGGTCTCCGTTGGCGCAGCGGACGTCGGAGCCGTCCCTCTCGATGAGCGCCTGCACAAAGGTGAGCGACTGCTCCAGGGCGTAGGTGTCGCGCGAACACGTGTCCAGGATGCGCGCGCCGAGCGTCACGTTGGGCAGCAGCTCCGGGTCCTTGTTGATGAGGTCGATGGCAAACAGCATGGCCTCCAGCCGGTGGATGCCCTTCTCTTTCTTCAGCTCGCCGCAGGGGACGCCCCTCTCGCCACGAGCGTGCACGGGGAACAAGCCGCCCAGGATGACGTCACCATCCAGGCGGATGGAGTGGCCGAAATCCGGCAGGGTCTGCTGGGATTCTGCCAGCACGCCGGGCTTCTGGGCGGCAGTAGCGGCGGAGCCGAGCAGCCAGCAGCTCTTCAGCATCAGCAGGGAGAGGACGCAGTGGCCCGTGACACCCGGGGGCTTCAAGCCCCTCGCCATTTTCCTGTGAGTCGAGCTGCGAGGGAGAGGGAGCGGTGGTGTGGTCGCACAATCAGCAGGTAGGTGGCGCCGGTTGCTGGGGCGGTGTGGAAGAACGGGTCCCCCCGTCACCCCAGGGTAGGGTCAACCACGGCGGGCGGTCCCACCTACGAACACTGACCCAGGGGTTCTCCTGCAGTACAGGTTCCTGTGTCGGACATGGCGGTCTGCAGACGAGGAGACGGAGCTTGGCGGTCTCAGCGGCTCCAGCTTCACATTCTTCCTGAAACCTGTTGGGAGATCCAGACCGGGAAGGAAACAATCAATATGTGATCAATAAACCAGAGAATATAAGCATGTCAGGGTCTCCAGCATTCTGTTTTATACGCTTCCATTCAAACATCGCATGTATGGATCGTATTAATGTTGACTGTGAGGTCATTTTCTTTTAAATGTTTGACATTTCTACCCAAACTTTGATTAATTTCCGTTTAAATATTTCTCACAAAGTCACACGTTTCATCTTCTAATTTAACTTGAACACAAACAAAAGTTGAATCAAAAGTTTGTGATGGAACTACTTTATTTTTTTATCTGGTTGTTTCCTGGCTTCATGTTCGACTCCTCAATCAAGACACGTGATCAGTTAAAATGGCCTCTTATACTCTGCAAGCAGGAAGTGGAACAGACCAACTGTCTCTGATCAGGAGGGGTCCAACACCTGGAATAAATCGGATGGTTTGGCACCTCTTGTATCGATCAGGTGTTAAAACGTTGTGCTCTTTTTCTCTGTATTGAGTATAACATTTTTGCGACAGAAAAATCCAAGAATGTGTTATATATTTACACCACATTTGGTGCAGACATTCATGGTTCCCAGATGATGAATTCTATCAAATTCGGTGATCCTTTGACTTTTCCTCTAGCACCACCAGTAGGTCAAAGTTTCCCCTTTGTCTTGTGGAATATCTGAACATCTTCTAGATGGATTGGCACCAACTTTGGTACAGACATTCATGTTCCCCAGAGGATGAAATCTATTAACTTTGGTGATCCTAGGACTTTTCCTGTAGTGCCACCAGGTGAAAATGTCCCCTTGTCATGTGAAATATCTCAACATCTACTTGAAGGATTGCCACCACATTTGGTGGAGACATTCATGTTCTTCAGAGGATAAATTCTATTAAATTTGGTGATCCTTTGACGTTCCATCTAGCGCCACCACCAGGTCAACATTTCCCCTTGTCATGTGAAATATCTCAACATCTATGGACTGGCACCACATTTGGTAGAGACATTCATGTTCCCCAGAGGATGAACTCTATTAAATCAATTACAACTTCCTTGTCCATCGCATGATGCCAACAGAAAACAAAATTCCCCCATAGACTTACATTGTGAAAGAGACGTCTGTAAATAGCGGATTTTTTTTAATTATTTTTTTAGGTTAATCAACTTCCCAATATGCACACTTAAATAGTCGTTACTTAAAACATTATGTCCTAAAAGTTGTAAAATGCACTAATAGCCGAATCTAGAGTTATAATGAACTCCCATTTGTGTGAATGAGCCCGAGACAGAGCGTCTGGGAGGCGGGGTTAAAGGAAACGATAGAGCGCTGACTCTATGGGCCCATCAATGTGGAAGATCTGTGTAGTTTCATACCCAGAAGACAAACTTTCTTTCGGCTTCATGCACCACTGAGTGACTTTGACAGGAATGCTGTTTCCTCCAGTGGCCAATCAGCAGTCCCCTGCAGTAAGTACTCCCATCAGACCTAACCTCTTGGCATTTTGTTCTGTTGATTCAATCTTATCCACTCTAGTTATGCACTTAGACATGCACCATATTAGAGTTTAAAGGTGTATTCAATTAAAGTATTGAAATTGAAAGCAGCATATAGCAGAAATGAGGGCACATAAATCAACAATGTTTAGTGGTGTCGCGTAGATGAAAACATTTTTAATTGGCCAAGTGTTTGTGCACGTGGAAGGAATTTGCATCTCTCTCATTGTACTTAACACAAAAATAGAGCACTGAAGAAAAAAATGTGTAAACAAAAAAAACCTGCGCTTTTGGTCTTTAATTACGGTGCCACCACGAGGCACATTGGAGTCCTATTTCTTGGGAAGCTCTGGTACATAATTTCCAGTTATTTGGTCAAATTTCATGTTTTATTTTTATTATTACAAGGTGATGGAACAAACCTTGGTAATGCTTATTTTTTATTTAGTTTTTGAAGTTGTTTTGTTTTGTTGAGCCATCCTTGTCCCTGACCTCAGTGACTAACTGGAGCCAAAAGAAACATCAACAATCATCAGTCTGGTGTCTACCTTTGGCCATGTAGTCTATTTAAACAGAAGGTTACATTGTGAGTTTCTTTCTTATCTCATCCTTTTCATACTTTCTTCTCCCCACATACATCTCAAATCTAAAATATGATTTATCAAACACACACACACACACACACACAGGCAAACACAGCTGTATAATATATGCCTCGTGCGCACACTCCACGTTTACACACGCGTTGAATAAAATGAAATGCGTAGCCTACACTACGATCTCAAGCACAACTGCGCACACGGGCACGAATACATCCCACCCTCATGAGTGCGCGCGAACACAAACGTTCGGTTCAGTTTCTTAAACACAGGCGCGCACGAGCGAAACAGCGCGAGCTCAAGTTGCATTCCAGCAGAATCAGCTGATGTCAGAAATGATTAATCTGATCTGAAACCAGGCGAAACACACGACACACGTACTTATTGATTTACAGGCGACTGGTCGATGAACTAATTGATTGATTGGTTTTACTGGTTGATTGACAAAATAACAATCTGGACTCACAGTGAGAGCTCGTATCTCCAGCATAGTCCCATCCCAATAAACCAAGAAAAACGCAGATAAATATACTGTTTTAATAATCTGCAGTCAGCTCTTTAATTGATCATTGATTGGTTGATTGATCCTGTGAATTGTGAATGCTGCGTGATGTGTTCAGGTACCTTTTTTGTTTCCTCTCTGCAGAAGAAGCAGGTGTTTCCTCCCTCGGTGTCACAGGTCAGAGAAACGTTTTCTGTCTCCAGCTGTTTGTCACATCACACAAACATTTCCCTCTGAATTCCTCCGCCGGGAACTCGATCGGGCTCCGCATCAGCACCCATCAACCAAAAAATAGATTTGAAAAAATACAAATGTATTTAAAATCCACTTTTCTTTTCTGTCCCCGCTAGTTGGAGATCACGATCAGAAGAGAAGCGGTAAATTCCTCTGAACTGCAGGTTTTTTCTGACGCTCCGGATTCACCTGCAGGTGTCGGTTCGACTCCGCCCGCCACCCAGCCGGGGGGGTGACGCTCCGGATCCCGGGTTCCTCTCCTCGCACAGACCGCACTGGTCGCTCTCAGATCAGTGCGCCAGACTGGTCGCTGCACAGCAGAGACATCTTCACATTAGGGTCGAGATGTTACAGAGGACCGAGGTCACGGACGCGCTTCTTTTCTTTTTCTCCGCTTCTCGCAGCTCTCCGAAGTGCGCGGTGCGGTGCGGTGCGGCGCGGCACGGCTGTCTGCGTCACAGGAAACACGGGAGGCTCTCGCGCTCATCACACCACCTGAGTCCAGGCTGATGGGGAGTCTGAGGGTCGCATCCAAGTTCCCCCCGGTCACAGAGCCGGTCTCGGGGTCTTAGGGTGGGATGATCTAGGTCCTGATGGAGAGGAAAGTGTTGTCCTCTAGGAGAAAGCGCGCGCACGTGTGTGTGTGTGTGCGTGTGTGCGGCTCGCGCAGAGACAGATGAAGTTAATGAGCTTGATCACGCAGTGTGTCAGAGAGAGAGAGGCTGCATGCTGAGAGGTGAAGCAGCGCAGATGATGGAGGCAGGTCGCCCCCCAGCGGACAAACTGCGCAACTACACGCAAACCGCCGCTTCAGCAAAGACCTCCATCTACTGACGTTTATTGATGCAATTTAAAGAGTCACTGGTCTGATTTATTTTATTGTAATAGAATACTGAACATTAACTTAAGTGGTCTTAAGCATGTCTCAAAATAATACTCATGAAACTCAATATTCTCAAATTCAAATAACACGCACATGCCATATGTATTTAATTATTATCACTATTATTATTGTCATATGTATTATTATTATTATTATAGTTAAATTCATTATTTGTTATTATTATTGATTATTATCATATTGATACAGACAAAAAACTTCAGTCAGATCTAAACAATGCAGATGCAGGAAAAGTCAGCGGTGGAAACCTTTAAACTTTTAAAGGTGTTTGAATTGTTTATTTAATCTTTAAAGGGTTTTTGTTTTTTAGATGCAGTGAGTTAAACTAAACTGTAGAAGATATGTTATGATGGTTACGACTTTATTCTGGTAATATTAGCATACTTAAGAGTTTTGTAAATGAATTAAATGTGAATCGACATTGAGGTGAATCGGTGCCACGTGCACATTAAAGAGGTTACATCAAAGAGGAGGGAAGAGCAAATCATGCCAACATGTGTGTTGACTCAGCAGAGATCACATTAAATGTTGATCTACAGGAGGATACATATTTAAAACCACAGAATGCCTGAGAGACATACAGCATTATATCACATTATAATTCTATATTTTGAATTGTCTCCATGGCGCCCGAACAGAAATACATTTCAGCCATAAATTGATGCATTAAAAAAATCCACCAGAATCCAGGAAATTAGGTGTTTGACGCTCCTCTGGGGGAGAAGAGAGAAAAACATCATTTGTAATGGAGAAAAGTAGTCAGTGTCCATGCTGACTGCTTCAGGCTACGCTAACCACTTCAGGCCATTGTTGTTAAGAACCATAGACTGTATAAGAGGCGGACGGAGTTGTGGACTGCCATGTTGTATTTTTTTGCAACCAATGAACGTAAGTGACCATATATGGATTGAGGAGGAGTGACCTGTCAATCACTGTGTAGCCACGCCCCTAAAGCATCCCCTGCTTTATGGTCTGTTTGACTCTAAATGGACCATAATGTACTAAATGAACATCATGCTGTATTGAAGAAGACTTGAAACTAGAGATTGAGACCATAAACTCATGTTTACAATGTTTACTGAGGTAATAAATCAAGAGAGAAGTAGAGTCATTTTCTCATAGACTTCTATAGAACCAGAGGAGTCGCCCCCTGGTGGACACTAGAGAGAATGCAGCTTTAACACACATATACATTGGCTTCACTCGGCAGAACCAGAGGTTGCCTCCTGTTAAGAATAAACAGTGGCGTCACACACACCTAAGCCACGCCCCAAACCGCTTCACTTTGCGTCCACCAGCTTCAGAAAATATACAAAACAAACAATTACATTTTAAAGATTTAAGTTTATGTGAGTTCAACGCACAACAATTTTTACATTTTCTCTGAGGCACTAGCAAAAACAGCCATCATGTTTAGTTTATTATGTAGTATTCTTTACATATTTATTGCCCTTTTATTGGTATATTCCAAAGGATCTGTTGTTTATAATGAAATACATAAACCAGAGCTTCATTCTCACCAGGCTGTCATATTTCATGCGGAGGACCAGACACTATTTCATCCACTGTTACATTCAAGTTTGAAGGCCAACTGTACCGCTTCAGGTATGTGGTAAATAATTTAAATAATTCCCCACATTTTTTTTGAAAAACAAGACGCTGTCCTCTCGGGTTTGAGAGCAAAGATTATGAACTTTGTTGCCAGCGGCTGAAACCTTCTCTGCTTTCAACAGCACATAACAATAACACATATTTGTCAAAAAATAATAGAATTGATGTTGACAAATGCAGTGAGGCAAATGGCTCACCGCTGCCTCACCTCGCGTGTCTCCTCTCTGTTTGAACAGGACGTGCGCAAATTCAGCAATTTTGACTATAAAAATGCTTAAAATGCTTGAAATCATACATAAATTACATTTATAGCACAGATCAGTAGAGAAATATTATTTATTTTATCATTATTTGTTTTTTACTTTTCATGATGACCGGTGAGGCTCTCGATTCGTATGATCGATTCGTATGATCGATTCGTATGATCGATTCGTATGATCGATTCGTATGATCGATTCGTATGATATCTAATGAAAAGTGACTTCTTATTTTTCATGTGTCAGAAACACGTTTCACATTTCCCGTCGTTTCATGCATACGGCCTTTTCAAAATTAACTTCCATCTTTACAGAAAACAACTTAGTTTGGGTTAAAATAACTACGGAAGGGCCGATACTGAAGTACAAAGGTTACGTGACAAATAAATCAAAAGACTGAAAGCTGAGCAGAGAACCGCGAGAGGTCAGGTAGCTGGGATCCAAAATATTATGTTCCATTATGTTATTAGTGGACAGACACAGAGGTGCAAACTCACTCACTCACGGACACACCATCACATCCACATGGGGGAGATAATAATATGAAATGTGATGATATTAATAACACGCTTCAGCAATGATATTTTAGTGAGTTTGAACTGCAGTAATGTGTGAGAATCTGTAACTGTAGACAGGAGATTCACAGAAACATGTTTATTCATTTTGTACATTATTAATGCAATGATGGTACATTATGACAGAACGCAGAATAAAAAAACAAAACAGATCTCTGTCTTTATGAATCGATCCACTGGCATCAATAAATAATTAAACTTGAATATTATTACCAGTTATTCATCTTTGGTTACTGATTCAACCGTTTCATGTCAATCAAAGCATGAAACGTGAGTCACGTAATATTAAATGAACAAGACTTTTACTTCCTGAGCCAGAGGCTCCTGAAGTAGCTCTTCCCAGTTCGAGACTTTATAATCAACAGGTGTTGACTTGGTTACAGGTTGGAAAAGGAAGTTGCACCAGGGTTTGAGCCGCCGTACAGATTCTCCCTCAGGAAGACCAGCGTCTTCCTCCAGGCGTCTTCCTGAGCGCGAGAATGTGCCACCGTCTCTCCGCCCCACAGAACCATCACTGCAAAGACAACAGGCAACTGAAACAGCCGCCCAACCTCCAAACTCAAGTCATCTCGCTCTCACAGAATCGGTACTAATTCATGCTCCACATTAAGACACATACGCGTTACAGTGAGTCTACCGGTCCTCCTCTTTAACCGTCCATTAAATACAGCTTAGCGGTCTCTAAACTAAAAGTCAGCTCCTCTCCTTCATGTCGCATATTGGCCGTTGTGGCTCCGCACAAAAAAAACACACTATCCAGATTCTTAATATTAACTTATTATTAATAACTTTGTGTTCTTCTCTGAACCCCTCCGGCCAACTGTCTTTAGCTTAGCATTATCTGTCCTCTTTCGTGTGCTTCTTTAATCCCGTTACCTTCGTGAGAGCAGGTGGCCTGTTGAGAACCAATCGAAATCCAGGCATCACCTAAGATTTTAAACCACGACTACAAATAAGATCTTTTAGGACACTTGAAGGAGCGGCAGGAACCCCGTGAAGGTGTACCTACGTGTCTGAGGTGTGGCGGTGACTGTTCTGAAGTTGCTGGCTCGGGCGAACGGCGTGAACGGAGGTTCGATCAGGTGACCGGTGTTCGGGTACGACAGGACGGTCAGCAGGTGTTCGTTCCCCGCCCGCTGCATCATCTCCTTCATCTGGACAACAGGAAGTCAAAGAAAATCGTCTCATGATTCTCAGACGATTTAAACCGGCTTCCTCTTTTAAAAACATGCGCTCCCTGGCCGTTGTCATATGTATATATCCATACATACATATACATATATATATATATATATATACACACACATATATATACACATCTTTGTATATACATATACGTACATACATATATATAATATGCCATCATGTCAGTAAACTCACGTCCATTGCAGACTCGTAGGCGGGCCAGTTCTGATCGTCCTCACCCACAACCAGCAGCAGAGGACACTGGAGACGTCCCACCTGCTCAGACACAAACAGCAGCAGCGTTTCAGCTTTCATACATAAACCTCCAGTTTGGACTTTCATACACAAACCTCCAGTTTGGACTTTCATACATAAACCTCCAGTTTGGACTTTCATACATAAACCTCCAGTTTGGACTTTCATACATCCCTTGCAGTCACCTGTGGAATCATTTATCTGGGGATGTTTGAGACATTACTCTGGACTAGAATTCATCCACAAATACTTGAGTTCTTAGGTTTTTCCTTCATTAGCACCGTTAGCACCGTTAGCACCGTTAGCACCGTTAGCACCGTTAGCTGTCGGCTCAGCCATCGCCATGTTGAGAGCGCCGTGGAGGCAATAGATATTTTCTGAATTTCGTATTGAGCACCATTAAATACGACAACTGTCACGAATCTATTACTCAAAGGAGCAAAACGTTTTTGTTCTATAAAATGTCTAATAACACCTTTTTAATCTTGCACAACAAAAATCCACAAATGTTTTCTGTATCACCTGCCAACACATTAGTGGCTTTTATCTGTAGATTTTGGAGATGTTCCTCATTTTTTTTTGTCAACTTGAAATTCAAAAATTCATAACTCAGAAAACACACAGAGAGGCAACAGGAAACAGTTATATAACAGATATTATGGGGTGACATGGTAGTTGAGTGATTAAGTGGTAGTTGCAACGGTCATGGTTTAGTTCTTGCTGGAAAATATTGTACGATTAAATGAAGCCAAAACTCACACTAACAAATAAGTAATAACAAATGCAGAAAAGGTTCCGTCTGGTGGTACTCACGTCCACTTTGAGTGAGGGGTCGGTGGGGATGGGCAGCAGCAGATCTCGCCAGATCACATGGTTTTCCTCGTTGAATCGAGTCTTATCACTATTTCTGATAGGACAAAAGGGATAGATAGTTTGTCCTGAGGGCGGCGCTAGAGGAAAGATCACAGCATCATTGGAATCTAAGGTTCGTTCTCTGGGGAGCAGGAAAGTCATCAGCACATTTAACGACAATCTGTAGTAGTTGAGTGGTTGAACAAAGAAATTCTGAAAGTAACTGAAGTCAGATCAACTTACTCGCCAATGAAAGCCAATATTTGTTCCATAGATCCGTCGATCGGTTGCACGTGACTCCCACTAATACACACTGCACACCTGAGCTGGGGGACCACACACACACACACACAGGTTTACACATGATCAGCTGAGACTGAAACCTGATCATCTGAATGATAAAGGACAAGAAAGATCCAATAAGTGTGATAGCAAATATCCACTCTGACTTATCTATCTGTGGTTATTGTCTGACCACTCGGTGTTTCGGCCCTTTTTGTTTTAGTAAGGTTAATGAATGTCAGACATGGTCAGTGAGGGTCCTCTCAGGGAGAGTAATACTGTGTGTGTCATCAGGGGCATGACGTTGTCAGCTTAGATAAGGGGCTGAATGGGGATGCAATCAGTGGACCATTCAGTGGTTAACCATTCAATGGTTGACCAATGAGAGGTCACTGTTGTCCCGATGTCCTAGTGACGAACTCCTCCTACCCCACCATGTGCTCAAGGCCTTTATGAGTCGTACACAACCAACACTCTGGGTTCTTCCTCCTTCAGACCGCATTGCATTCTGTATGACGATTGAACCTTCTCTGCGCAGAGAATAAATACTTTAAAGACAAACTTCTTTTCTCAATGTTTCTTAATGTCAGTATCATAGGACTCACTCACTTTTACTCCTAAAGCAAGTTGATCTTTATAGACCTCCAAATTAAAATGCCAAACTTTACAGCAGAAATAAACACCTGGTTTATCACCTGGTATAACAAACGGTTTTGGCCTCTATAGAGACTATACTTATATATATAGCCGTCTTACCTTCACAACTTGGGAGTAAACCGCCAGTTTAAAGGTGATACTGGTGCCGAAGGAAAGGCCCAACATGCCGATCCTGCTGCCGAGGACCTGAGGATGCTGCTCCAGGACTCTGTAGGCCGTCTGCAGCGGCGGGAACATGTCAGAAAAAGGTGTCACACATCGTTGGTAGATTCATTTTAAAAACATTATTAGTATCATCATATGCATGCATGAAATTTGACCTCTATGTTTAAAGGGATAGCTCAGTGGCAGGAGCAGCAAAATGTATTTAAAAAAAATCAATATCAGTTCAAGGGTAAGCTATAGTTATAGTATTTTCACACATGGAACCAAACAGAAAGTGTATCTATGCTGGGAAAGGGCCGTCCGACCTCAAGACAAAGCGATGAAAATATTCGAAATATAGCGTACACTGAAACTGATACTGATTGATGTACATGCACTTTGTACATGTTTCTGCATTTTATATGCAGTCTATATCCTTTAATCTGACAATAAGCAGTAGATGTTATAAAAAAGGTGAAGGGACCTTTGCTCTGTTTTTAATGGTTTACTGATATATGAACACAAAGAGAACAGAAAAGACTTCTAACCTACATAGCTCAACATGAACCTGACTCTGTGTGTCTCACACCTTAAATAAATGATCACCGAGATGCAGGTTGCAACAAGAACAAGCTGCTCCTAAAAGGTTTTTGATGCACGTGGAGATTGTTGCTAGTTCGATCTAAAACAATTAATATCAGCTTATGTTCAGGTTTTACTTTTTGAATCGATTAAGCCATTTTTAAAGCAAAATGTCAAACTATATCCGGTTAGAGCTTCTAAATGATGAGGATTTGCTGCTTTGTCTTAAGCCAAGTTCACAAGACACAACTTGCTGTCTTGTAGTGCTGCATGATTCCTTTAACACTGTGACATCTGTACACCAACCTCAGGGCTAAAGTGTGAACCAGGAATCATGTGTTATGGACTTCAAAATATGCATCACACAAGCTCCTTCACATATATACTGCAACAAGTTCTCTCAAAGGCGCAGCACCCACGAGGGCGTATCTGCTGTATCCAGCTGACTGTTCACAGCTTCGATACCTTCAAGGTAAAACGAGGTGTTTCAACAACGAGTTCCTGATTACTGCACAGTCTGCACTTTCTTTTACTTCATGTGAGATACAAAGATACAAGCGTAGGCTGTTCTTTCTAGTCAGTTGTTCTGTTGCTTTAAAAGTAGCTGTTTTCCTTAATCGATGACTCGTAACTTTTGGGTTCACGGTAAGGACACAGTTGTTTTTGCATTTTTCTACCATTACACATGTGATAGTAAACGGAATATTTTTGGGGTTTTGGACTGTTGGTCGTATATATTTGAAGATGTCACCTCGGAGACATTAGGAGACGCGTGTGTGCAATCGGTGAGGACGATAGAAACAATGTACGAACGTTCTGAACGAACGTGTTTTAGATCAGTTTTACCTCAAAATACTCGGTGTCCACCATCTTCCCGGTTTCCTTGGTGATTTTTGGTGTCAGGTAGTCGAGGGCCAGGGAGGCGATGCCGTGGGAGGCCAGCAGCGCTGCTCGATACTCCACCAACCTCCCTCCGCCCCCCCACAGGTCCAGGAGGCCGGGGAACGGACCCGGACCTTCAGACGAGACAAAACAGAAATAAACAATATCATCATCGTGTAAACTGTTTTTGGTGATGTTTTTCTCTGATGGAACATTATTCCTGCCTTCATTGCTCACGGTTTAATCCAACAGTCTCATCTAAAGCTGAACTTGGTTAACTTTCATGATTAATGTTCGTCCACGTCACACCGGAGCTCCACCCAGAGGACACCTTCCTCCAGGCTCTGTTCTGGTCCTACCTGAGGGGAGGAAGAGGGTCGCTGTGAGTCCGCCCTCTGTAATCGGGATCCTGTGGACGCCGGGCGCCATGTACCAGCGCTCCACCACCACACCGGCCAGCGGCACCTGGTCCACGAAGCCCTCAGTCCGGTGACCCTGGTACACTGAGACTGTGACCTCCATGGGAGTCTGGACGTTCATCTTCCTCATCCTGAGGGACGATGGGAAAGAGTCGACTCTGATACTGATTCGGTATTGATTGGTTTCATCTGAACAGCTCTATCCTAGTTGGCCTACCTGAGCCCAGGTTTGCTGCCTGGAACTGGTCTGAAGCTCCACATTAGACCCATCGGTTCAACCCCAGAATATGTCCCGCCCAGACTGGGATCCTCGGAAACTGAAGTAAAAGGCACAAAGAGATATTTCTCATTCTTTCCAAACCGTTGCATCATTTTATAACAAAATGCGTTTTGCTGCATGAAACTTTACGACACTTGCAAACATTTCCCATTTCATTATCCAGGTCGAAGTATTGAACCGCGTACCGTTCACAGTCCCGGTGGCGTTGGCGGTGTAGTGAGCGAACGCCTCCCAGCTGTGTCCACCTTCACACTGGTAGAAGGCGTAGACGGTCAGCTGGGAACCCGGGAGGACGTTCTGGACCAGGACGATGAACTTCTCGTCCATGAGCCCTCTGGACGGCTGGACGGACAGCTTCACACAGCACTGCTTCCTGTCCATCCTGAACTGAGACACAACACAACCAGAGACCGATGTGATCAAATAATCAAACTAAAACTGTAGGACTGGACCGATACCACGAGAGAGAGAGAGAGCCCTTTCTGAGGCCCTGTCTCCTTTCAATGGGCCACTGTGGGACCTTATTCAGGAATAAATATGTACGGCAAAAAACTAAGTCATTCCATGAATTACACATATGATGTTTGTTAATTACAATATAATTTAGCAATTAAAAAGTCCCATGGAGGACACAGAAACGTGACTTAGCCTCTCTATACGGACATTTTTCTACCTTCAAACGACACTTGTTTTACTACATTAAACCCTGTTGGGTAGTTTAATCTATAACGGTGTATGATATGTTATAAATTGATTATATGTATTTTACTCAAGTAAAATGTTGAGGTACTTGTACTTGATGTATGTCTACTTTATACTTCTTCTTCACTACATTGTTTTTGGAGACTGTAGTTATTTTACAGATTCAGATTATTAATACAAAAGACACATCAACCTATAAAGTATGATGAACTATTATAACTACTTAATTACCCGGTGGTGGAATGTAAATGTACTCATGTACGCTGTGCCAAAGTACACATTTGAAGTTCTTGTACTTTAGTTTAAAGTTTTCTATTCATGACAGTGTAGTATTAATACTTTTACTTCAGTAACGTTAAAGGACCACAACTGGCAGTAACGCTGAATAGTTAGCTAAGAATGTACTAAGAACAGCTGCTTTGTCTCTTTTAAATCACTTCTTAAAACACATTTTCACAGACTTGCTTTTATGTGATGTCGTCGCTTTTATTTATATTTGTTGATTTTACTAAATTATTTTACTATATATATATATATATATATATACTGTATATATATATATATATATACTGTATATATATTTTTTTTAATTATTGTATTTATTTCTTTGTTTATTTGTATCGTATACTGTCTCACTGAGCTTTCTGTTATTGTTGTTATTGTCTTGTTTTTGTTGTTTTGTCTGTCAAAGCACTTTGTAAACTCTGTTTTTAAAGGTACTCTATAAATAAAGTTATTATTATTATTATTATTATTATTATTATTATTATGAGTTATATTCCACTGCTAGCATTAAAGTTAACGTTAGACTCATTTAACAGTTACAGAGACGTTGCAGGTCAAACTTCTCATTTCATGAACTCTCAGCATTGCCTCGTCGTGAATGAACCACCTACTGACCTCGGATCTGTTGTCTTCAGGGTTTTTAGTCGTCCGAGTCTGCAGACGAAGCTGTGAGTGAATCCGTGTGAATGAAACTCTGTTCACAGAGCTTTTACTTCTTGTCTGGAGTTTAGCCTCACGTGTGGAGCTCTTATCTCCTCCCACATCACCAGTGCCGGACCATAAACTTTATTATATAAGAAGACAGGGCACAAGATGGCGCCTTCGAGTCACCGAAAGACCCAGTTCCAAAGTCCCCCTAAAGCCTCAAACCCTGAACCATTGATGTACAATTGTGTGTATTTATTTTATTCTTTGTACTCGCTGATTTGAACGTGTTCCAGGCTCTTTCCCCACAAGATGATGTCATTTCAGATCATCTATTTACTTGATTTTTGTCAAAACAGCTTCAATAACTAAATCAAATATTTAATAATGAATAAATAAATATGCTCTGATAATGTGTTTTGTTCCATCTTTAATCCTTAATGTTACTGTATACATGTAAATACAGGCTGAACACACGTGTCGTCCTCTTTGTTTACCTTTTTTTAAACACTGGTTACCCCGTGTCGTCACATTGCAATGAATTGTGGGTAAAGTCTGCATCTAACGTTAGTTAAAGGGCTTAAAATGTGTGCGAGAGACTCAAACACTCGATGGTTTGACAGTGGGACAGAAATAAACCCGCGAGGTGGAGATTATGATTAACTTTAGACGTTTGAAAATAATAACATAATAAAGAAAAGAGTTATTTTTGTCATTTAAGCTAAAGGCTAGTCGCCACTAGCAGCAAAACGGACCGGAAGCTCCCTCCTTCCCAACTGTCGAGCGGACGAGTTGCATCATGGGTAACGTAGGCGCCAGGTTTTGACTTTTCTTCTTCAGACCGGAAATGTTATAGAAGTGAGATGTTAATAAATATAAAGTATTGTAAAAACTATTCTGAATCCTGAAGATATTGTGATTTATTTGATTCGTGTAGTTCATCATAGAGGGTAAATTATTGTGTGTTTTCCTGTTTTCATCAAAACTCTAAAACAAAAAAATGTCACTTTGTTTTTTAACAAAGTGACATTTTAATGATTTCTGAGGAGAATTAGTGTTTTTGACTGATATCAACCGATGTGTGTTATGAAACTAATTAAGAACTCAAGGAATACATAAGAATACTCAATATTAGACACCGTAAATAACAGAAAACAAAAGAATAAAATGCTAAATCTGAACAGATGATAACACATTTGACTTCACGATGCTGGTGGAAATGAAGGCACAGTCAGTCCTCTGTCTCCAGAAGACCCCGCACACCCTCTGACCTCTGACCTCTGAAGAGAATGAGGAGGTGAGGGGGGGGGTTTGCTGTTAACCAACTGAGTGCACAACAACAAAGTGTCGTCGGCTGGTTGTCTTCCATCTGTCCCTCGGGGCCCCTGTGACTTCATAAAGAGCTGGAACATGTAACCTGTTCCAGGGTTTCTCTGGTTCTACCGCTTCTTATCATTCATGTGGAACCTCTGCGTTTCACTTTCTTAAAGGAACACTCACACATTTTAGGAAATCCAATCTGCCATTTCAAGGCCTTTTTAACACCTGTATTACTATTACTGAGTTTTTCTCACCATGTTGACGTCCTCCAATGTAGAACAGGTTTGAGAACCCATAAACAAGAAAATAAACAAGCTTCGTTGTTTGAAAATATCAGATGTCAATAAGCCTGGCAGTCTGATTTTCATTTAGTTCTTCTAATTAAGATCTGATGCTAGATGCTATTAGAACTACAGTCGTGTCAATCATCCGTCTTTATTATTATGTTTTAAAACACCTTAAGTAGATTATTGCAAATACATGTATACATATATATATATATATACATATATATGTATATATACAGATTTTACAGTAGTGTTTTCGAGACCACATCTGCTGATCCTCTGATATCAGAGATAAGTGTCTGTAGATCAGAGCAGCTCTTCTTTAAAACAGCTAGCAGCAGCCGCTACGACGCTAATCGTGCTAATAAATAAAATGTGAAAAAAAAACATATGGAGACCAGTTAAGAGGTCAAAGGTCGGCTGGCGAGCCACGCCTCCTCGCCGCCTCCCCGGCTGTCTCACACACACACACACACACACACACACACACACACACACACACACATTAAATCACTGTGACTGGTTAAGGGGAAGCGGACTGAAACGCTCAGCTGCTTTAAAATGTATTCGTACATTTAATATTCATGGGTGTCACACATCATTGTCTTCTTATTCTGTCGGGGGAGGGGGGGGGGGGTTGAAAGGGGGAGCTGGTGGAGGTTACGGGTGGAGGAGGGGGGGGGGGGGCGTCTCATTCACAACAAAGAGACACAAAGGAGGGAGACACATGTTTCCATCAGGACTGAGGCCGCCTGTGTGTTTTGATTGAAATTTGAGTAATCTGAGGAAACATTTTAATAAAGACAAGTATGCACGTTTTAGAAGCATTCCGGTGTACTTTCCTTTATTTTCCAAAATCATCCGTTTGTTGGTTGATTTCCTTGCTGCAAAGAAGTCGTTTGTTTCACTTCATTTCAATGAAAATCAACTCGCAGAGAGATAACTCCAAAGAGCGTTTTTTGTTGTTGACGGAACCAGGCTAGCTGTTTCCCCCGGCTTTTGTGCTAAGCTAACCATCTGCTAGTTTTAGCTTCATATTTTAACAGATGTGAGAGTGATATTGATCTATTGATCTAATTTTCTGCACCAAAAAAGCTAAATAATTCCCCAAACAATGAGATCAATAAGCAATAAGATCAATAACCCTTTAGCACCTCTCCTACACGGGCCGACAGCAGAACAAAAATACTTTTCTATTTATCAACTCCGACTGTTTTTCTGCTGTGAGCGATGGTAATTCCCAGCACACACACACACACACACACACACACACACACACACACACACACATTGGTAAATACTTTAACTTAAAGTGTAAACTTAACATCTGGATTTTGACTGAATTGCCTCTATCCTGGAAATTCAAAACAATCCTCGAAAACGTGAGAAAAAGTATCAACGCTGGTTCATCTTCTGCTCTCGTCACCAATATCACCGATGAGACGGGTACCAATGACGTTCTGTGCTAATAATAATTAGATAATATGGTACAAAAAAGCAATAGCATTGCTATTTACTTTTGATACATTAAGTACTTTTTATTGCCAATATGTTTTTTTTTTACTAAAGTTTAATTTTGAATGCAGGAATTTAACTTGTACTTGATACTTTTTTTAGCTAATTGCTATTTTTACTGAATGAATAGTTCTTCCACCGGTTCACGCCCCGTTGAGGCTCCTTAATGCCACATCTGTTCAAAGAAGACGAACTTCGTGTTGCTTCACTCTATAAATGACTCTTTTTTTCTCCGAGACGACCGTTTAAAGTCTGAACTCTGGTGATGAGGAGACAACGCTCGTCTTTGTGATGGAGGCTGTAAAGAGGAGACGCTGGTGGGCTCACAAAATCACCTCTAATTATATGAAAACTGTTGCAACCTTTAATTATGACTTCATGACTTCCTGCATATACACTTTACCACGGCCCTTTCCTTCAGCCGGAGTTTCATTACGACACAGAATCTTAAAATCTTAAAATTCAAAATAATGGACTGATTAATAAAAAGAATGAATTATGATGAGGTTTTTAGGGGACTGATACATAAATACATTAATGTACAGTAAGAAATGACTATATTATTAATATATATTGTATAAATTCAGGCATGGCTTTCATGTTATCTGGGTTAACTTTAAGGTTATTTTAACCTTTTTAATCACACAGATAAATAAAACCTGATATATATTATTACAATCGGGTTATACATTAATAAATGGGTTGAACTGGTGCCGCTGCAGATTTTAGGACACAACGAACAAAAAGTCATGTAAAAAACCAAGATTATTTTAAAGGGTTTGAACCGCTGTTATATCTTAACTGAAATAGTTCATAGTTGGAGTTTGTTAAATACAAATTATTGTATTTTACTTAATTAATTTAGGGACTTTTCATGTGAAGATGTTTTTAAAGGGTTTGTTTTTTGTCTCGTGAAATGAAAGGACACATGACGGGATGTTTGGTGTTCTTTAAGGGTAAATGAAGATTGAATAATATTTAGTTTCACAGTGACGAGGGGGATGCCTGAGATATCGTGAGGATCAGCGGCCACCCCGAGGTCAACGGCACCACGGCAACAATGACATCACCACTTCACTTCAAACCCTGTGTGTGTGTGTGTGTGTGTGTGTGTGTGTGTGTGTGTGTGTGTGTGAAGGCTGTTTTTAGACTGACCTAGTTCCTCTGCAGTGCTCGTTGGATAAAAACACACCGCGTGTAAACAGAGACCATAGAGCTCGTGTCACCTCGCTGACCTGCAGTCAAAACACATTTACTCTCTGCGCCTGTTCGTCAGCCAATCACAATGTTCTTTAAAGCCGTTATCTGACAGCCAGGAAGAATAAAGGAAGAAGAGCAAAACATCACCCTCACTTCCTGTTTTGAGGCTGGACACGAAGAATCTCTGTGTTCTAGAGGTGTGTGGGGGGGGGGGGGGGGGGGGGCCTTTGTAGACCGTACATGGTCTACTAAAGCTGTCAGATCAGTGTAGTGAATTCAAAAGTATATTTACCTCTGAGTTGTCGAGTACAAGTACCTCAAAGCTGTACTTCAGTGCAGTACTTGACTACATGTACTTACCACTAGGGAAAATATGGAGCCAATACAAACAACAACAACAACAAAAATAATAATAATCACAATAATAATAAACTTTATTTACACAACATGTTTGTTTACATGGGTGAACGGGGGATTAAAACACAGGAGTGCAATTTGGCAAATAAAGTAATATAAAAACAATCAAAGGGAATAAAATACACAACAATAATACTACTTATTACTATTAATAATAATAGTATTTTTTATATTATTATTATTATAAAACAGATAAGACATGCTGGACATAAAACAATGTGGTGGCATTATCAAGAATCAGTTTTTTTAAGATAAGTTTTGATTTAAAAATTGATTCTGCAGCCTCGGATCCTCGGAGACCTTTGATTTGAGGACCGAGCATTGTTTGACAAACACAGATCATCTAGAGTGAGTTTTAACTGTGAAAGGCAGCGAAGCGGACAGCTCCCATCATGCGGTCGGCCTGATAACCTGATTAATGTCCGCAGAGAGAAGCTCATCCATCACTGATTCGGAGCTCTGCTTCCTGGCTTCGGTCCCAGACTCAAGCTTTGCAGGTTGTGCAGGGCATCGTCGTGTCCCGGCCTGACCTCGGCCCCTCGCAGCCAGCTGCCCCGCCCGGCTGCCCGCGGTGCCTGGCTCTGCCTGTCGTTAACCTCCATCATCATCGTCGCTCGGTGCCAACAGGAAGCCGAGGCTGGATGCAGGAAACAGAAGCTCTGTGTGAAGACAAACACTGCAGTTCACATGCACTGAGAGACACTCCGACTGTGTGAGACGATCAGATTGATGTTTATTAAACAGATCCTGATGATGATGGAGGACTTAAAGTCATACAAATACTCTCATGAAGTCTGTTGTATCTCTTAAAACCGCCTATAAATTACTTCTTTTATATAAATGACAGCTTTATACATTAATATAATGTTTTAGATGGACAAAATATCATAAGGCTTTTTAACTGGCCATAATGTAAAATATCAACAAAACTACAAAGAGATGCAAAACAACTACAAAAAAGACAAAAACAACCAGAGACACAATTACAAACATTTAGAAAATTACTACAAAGAGACAAAAACAAATACAAAGAGACAGAATGACTACAAAGAGATGCAAATCAACTACAAAGAGAAACAAATCAACTACAAAGAGAAACAAAACAATTAAAAAGTGAAACAAAACAACTACAAAGAGACACAGAATGACTACAAAGAGACACAAATCAGCTACAAAGAGAAACAAAACAAACACAAAGAGAAACAAAACAATTTAAAAAGTGAAACAAAACAACTACAAAGAGAAACAAATCAACTACAAAGAGACACAAATCAGCTACAAAGAGAAACAAAACAAACACAAAGAGAAACAAAACAATTTAAAAAGTGAAACAAAACAACTACAAAGAGACACAAAGTGACGACAAAGAGACACAAATCAACTACAAAAAGACCAAAACAATTACAAAGTGACATAAAACAAAAACATATAGACACAAAATAACCACAACAAAGAGGCCAGACAACTATAAATGATGTGTGTCTTGCTCCTATATGTAGGAGAGGTGATGGGGCCCTTTGCATGTCTTTGCCCAGGGCCCCATTGTCTCATAATCCACCCATGTATCTGTTCTCCTCCCAACTGTCACTACGTCCAAACTATACGTCCAACCAATCACAGGATCACTCAGCTCACAGGTAAGTAGTATCTGGCCAACAGAGACGCATGTATGTGGCTGAGTGTAAACCAAAATGTGTCACAATGCATCTGGCTTTTGTCCGAATACGAGACACTTGAAATAACAAGAGTTAACAGGGTCTCTGTTGTGTCCACGTCTCTTTCCCGATCATTTTGTATTTCCCTTTACCTTAACTTAAACCCAGCCTTACCCTGAACCCAGACCCTGAAGGGAAGCACTACAAGAAACACTATTCGCAGGAGAACAAAAACTCTCGTTTATTTTTGCCACAGTGTTCCCATGATCTCAGAAAACACATTATTACCGCTAAGAGAAATGATGGACATTTAGCACAGCGCTGTAGAAAATACATGTCTTAGTGTAAGAAGATATCGACAGTCCAATAAATCCCAGAGTAAGTGGAGTCGTTACTGCAGCATGAGAGCGTCGGGCAGCCGGAGCAGAAACGTCCACACGGATCCACTTCTGGGGAAACCTTTCATCTGCCGTCGGGGCTTCCATGTTTTACCGTCGACGGCGAACTCCTGAGTCATGCTCCTGTTGAGCGTGAGCACCGAGTCGCCTCTCACCACCGCCGTGAACAGCGAGCCTTTGCTGTTGGCGAAGTGTCCGGGCAGAGACGACCACTGGCCCGAGTTCAGATTATAACAGTCCATGAGGCATCTCAGGAAGTCGTCCGACGGCCCGTTTCTCACCACGTACAGGTCGTCCCTGTGGCCGACCATGCAGTGGCCGTAGCTCTGGCGCCTGATCAGCGTGGTAACCAGTCGCCACTCGTCCGACCCCGAGACGTATTCGTAGATCTCCGTGGTCTCCATCGGCTTCCATAAGCACACAAATATCCTGCCCATGGCTTTGGAGCACGCCGCTCCCGCCGCCGGTCGAGGTAAGTGAGCGGCAAACCCCCACCTCCCGGTCTCTACGTCGTACGTTTCCACGGATGACATCAACGTCCGCTCGTACTCTCCTCCGATGGCGTAAAGACGTCCGTCTACGCCGATGAGGCTGAGGTTGTATCGCAGCTGTGCCGGACTGGAGATCCGGCTCCAGCTGTTGTTTTCGACGCTGTAGCAGAAACAAGAGTCCGCGACTTGTTTGTGAAGTGCATGAACTCCCCCGACGATGTAAAGTCTGTTGTCTAAAACGGTGACTCCGGCCATGGAGGTGCTGGCCTCTGGCGGAAGATCTGTCAATACTTTCCAACTGTTACCGGTTTCATCCAGGTAGCAGACCGTCCTAGAGGTGGCGTGCACCGTTTCATCCACGCCGCAGGTCACATGAGTGCCCACAGCCACGAAAACCCTCGGGGTCAAAGAATCTACGTAGGAGATCAGCTCTGGCGTCAATGATTTCCGAACCTCCGCCTCCAGATCGGCGTACATGTCTCGGATGAACAGCGCGGCGGCGTGGTACAGATCCATGAGGCCAAACGTCGCAGCGGTGTGATACATCAGCAAACAGTTGTCCGAGTCAATGAGATCCATGAGATGCTTGGCGAGCGGCGCCACCTGCAAGAAAGCGGCGCATTCGATGGCCTCGACGATGTCGTCGCCGTCCAGGTTGGGAATCTCACCTCGCAACACCGCCAAGGCGATGAGGAAACCTCGAGCGCGCAGAGACTTGAGGTGGATCTCTTCCTGCCGACACTCCTTCATCCCGGAGCGATACAGAGCTCGGAAATAGCCGCAGCTCTGAACGAGAAACGTCTTCTCCTCGGAGAAGTGAGTGTCTCCGACCACGATAGTTAGCTTAGCCGAGGAGCAACGTGGCGGATATCTTTCGTCTTCACCGTCACAGCTGCTGCCGTCATCGGCTGACATTGCAATTCTCTGACGTTGACGCTCCGTGAAAATGAAACCAGAAGCTGAAGTGTTGCCAAAAGTCCTGGAGAGAAGTGACTCGGTACAAAGCTGCTTCACTCTCTGTTCTTTCACAGCGTTCCAAAATAGATGCAGATTAAAAATAGAAGAGAACAAATGACATGAGTCACATTTCATGTCGTGGGCAACATGTGAACACATGGTCGGTGATATCTGCTGCTGCACACTCAACCAAAACACCAGAATGCATTTCACTTAAATGTGGTGGGATCGAGTCATGACTTTAGTTTCTGTTTGATTCGTGTTGGGAGAGAGTTTGCTTTTATCAAAATACAACGGAAGTGAAGAGAACTTTTAAGCATCAAAATAAAAATGTAAATCTCCTTTAAGAAACAATATACACGACTTTATTGTGAACTTTTCTCACTGGAACTTCTTTTTGTATTAGATAGTCCCAATGAAAACGATCTTTACAGTAGCCTATTGGTCAAGACCAGAGGACACTGAGGTCTCAGTATTCTGTCATTTATTTGTAAAATTTGGCCATTTAGCAATCTACAATTAAAAAATGAACACATGGCAGATTCCCATTTTTTTAAAAGAGAATTACCTTTCTACCAAAATTGTATTTCTTGTAGGAAGGGATTTGAAAAGACATTCAGACGTTCATGTTGGGAAATAAAACTTGCAGAAAAACTAAACTCTAACACTAAATACAATTTCAAAAAGTCCAATACTTTGGGGAATATGTACTGAACATTTCTATAAGATGGTACCCAGTTGTCATGACTAAATGAATGAAGTTGGATCATACCAACATATTTGTGTCTTAAGATACACAAGAAAGTGAATACAAATATAAATAATCATCATGAAGTTAGATCAAAACCAGTGAATTCGTTAATTTGCCTTCTAGCGGAGAATTAGATCAGATCTCTACGATAAATGTAAGGGTCCAACAGCCTGTTAGCGTAGCTTAGCATAAAGAATGGAAGCAAGGGGAAACAGCTAGCCTTGCTCTGTCCAAATTGAGGTTGCGAAATCCACCTACCAGCACCTCTAAAGTTAGCTTTGGGCAGATACGGCCAAGCTGTTTCCCCCTGTCTCCAATGTTTATGTTAAGCTAAGCTAATCGGCTGCTAGCTCAAGCTTCATAGTGCAGCGGTTCATGTTAGGGATAAAATATAAAATATTGGAACAGTTACCAAACCATACCACTCTTGTGTCTGTATGATAAATATATAGGTACATCCAACAGCCGGTTAGCATAGCTTAGCATAAAGACTGGAAACAAGGGTAAACAGCTAGCTTGTGGATTTTGATACCTTTGGCCAGAGCCAGGCTGTTTCCCCCTGTCTCTAGTGTTTTTGCTAAGCTAAGCTAATGTACCCTTATATTTAATGGAATCAATCCTCTCATCTAACTCTCTGTCTTTACATCTACCTGTTGAGAGTTATGTAAAGACAAAAAAATAATAGATTCCCAACCATTTCCTTTAAAGTCCTTGAATATATGCGAGAGGGGTATCGATCTTCTCCTCTGACTCTCCGACAGAAAGCTAATTTCCTAAAAATGTCTACTAACTACTATTTCTTTAAGGTGCAGCACTTAAATGAGTTGACGGGTCAGCAATCGTGACAAATTCAACATATAAACACCAGATTAGAACAAATAAAATGATACAATGTAGTGTGTAAAGTCGTAAAAGTCATCTGTGATAATAAACATAAAGAAATTAGACTTTCTTAAGCGGCTTCAGGGCCAGTGAGTGAACAGCGATGTGATTAAAGGGATGTCCAACTCTGCGAGAGGCTTTGAGCTCAGATCAGTTTCAAAAACAACAGCATCTCTTTGTTTGCGTCTTCACATCTGTTTTCTGTCCGTGAGTATCTTTACATTCACTTACAGTGAAGTGGAGGAGGGGCTGACCTACATTTGGGCTCTGTTGGCCAATAATACACCAGGTCATGTGACCTGGCCACTGCCTCCTCAGCTCAACACTATCCCACCGGCTCCAGCAGTTTGTGAGCAGGCAGAGGGGATTGTGGGAAATGCCAGTGGAGGAAATTATAAGAGCAAAGACAAATGCACCGTAATGCTGCAAGGTGTTGTTCACGCCAAGCAGAAATACAATATATTATGTGGGTTAAAGGGGGTGTAAATAAGTTATTTTAGGCAATACTATTTTATCTGTCCACTATCTGCTCAGCAGCAGACAAACAGACACAGTCAGACTACCTGGTGAACATAATGGAGTTCTTAGCAGCTAGTGGTGGAGACCAAAAAGGAGCTAAAAGCGAGAGAATATTGGACTTTCATTTATCAGGCGACACAAAGACTCCAGGTGTATAATCCTGTTACTCTGTAATTGCTGGATGTGGAAATAAGCAACCGTTTGCTAACAAGTTCAACATATACGCTTAAAAGGTGATAATATGTTCATGTTGTGGTCCGAATTTGTTTCCGCATGCCTCCAAGTTGCCACCCCAGTTACTGCAGGATTAGCTATCATAATGAGCTCATATGGAGTTGATCAGTGATGATTTTGTACTGTATTTAATTATATATATATAATGTATATTTATGAAATTGGAAAATGATCATAATTGGTGAACTTTATGGAGCTTGAAGAGACAGGTGTTTCCATCAGGAGGTGGTGGAGACAAAAAGCAGAGTTACAAAATAGAGAATATTAGACTTACATGTATCATGTGACACAAACACACACAAAATGTATTCAGGTTTTATGAAAACGTAAGAAACTGTTTATTCATGTGTAGAAATATGAACAGTATTTGTAGCATAAATAGATTTTGAGTTGAAAAAGACACGGAATAATAAGAGAGAGTATGCAGGAGAACATGAGTGATAACAAACAACTACACATTTTACTCTGTCTCATGCATGTGACGCTAGTGTTTTTGCAAGGCATTCTGGGAAATGTAGGAAACACTCTGCAGATGAGGGCAACGGGTTCACCAAAATGTAAACAATGAGAATTTGTCACATAAATATATGTATGTTACTAAATTAACTGTTTATAATAATTATCACATCTTTATATTATTGACATTATTATTCTTACACATCAAATTGTTTTAAATATTATTTTACATTATATTTTAAGATTTTAAGTGATTATTTTGAAACATGGGCCGCAGCACTGCCGAAGCGACCCCGTCTCTGAATCCCTGCGCCTTGTCCTACTACGTAAAAATAGTCCGCCTACTTAGTCATTAGCTTAAGGTTGAATTTTCGCGTGACCGACTTTTAAATTCGCCACGAGCCAATATTACTCGCTACATCACTAGATATCCACGTGTTAGTTTGGTTATAAAGCGGAGAGTTCTGTGGGTTTTAGTCCAACGTTCAGCCATGGCGGAAGGATCTGTCTGATCTTTGTAAATAGTGGTGGTGGCCAGTGGCGCGCTTTCTGTGTGCATGCTGGTTCTGTCTGACTGATCTCGACCGGATTACCGATGGATATTTGACCTGTAACCGTCTCATTTTACCCCTGAAGACGCTGATACTTCGCTGTTATCTGGGGAGTTAATACGCTGATATTTTCATTATTATTTTTGGGAGAAGCCACGAGCAGCATGCTGCTCTCTAAGCTGGGCTCCTTCTCTCACATCTCGTCCAGCATGGATGTGCCGGCGAAGCTGCAGCAAGGTAACGGTCCTAACTGACTAAAAAAAACATCTTAAATTCCAAATATGTTAAAATTAACTCAGCCGATGTCTTCCGGGCATCACGTGTTCACATCGTAGACGTTAAAACCAGATTCAATTTGGTAGTTTTACAGAGTAAATCACTATATTAATTTAAATTCACACATTTTGAACCCAGACTGGATGTGTGCTACAGCGTGACCTTAAAATGAAAACAGTCTGGGGCCATTTTGAAAGCCAGGTGTTGTGGCCAATAATGTGTAATTATCTCGTTATAACAACTGTAACTCGTTATATCACGGTACGTGTTTGTTAAAACTTAAATCTCACAGTCTACATCGTTTAAATTGGAGATGATGCCGACATTCCGCCATTTTTAAACTACACAAAACAACGGGGGTCATCTGAGGACTTTTGGCTCTGTGTGTGTGTATAACCTCTTTGTTTGTCTTTTATTTTTAGTCAAAGCGGAGAAGCAGCCGTTTGAGAAGCTGTACCGATTGGGCTCGGTGCTCGGCAGCGGAGGGTTCGGCACCGTCTACTCGGCCGTGCGCCTCTCCGACGGGCTGCCGGTAAGAAGAGCGCGGAGAGCCGCTTTGTTTTGGTCTCTCAGCACATGGTCGCTGCTGGGCGAGCACGAGTCAAGCTCCACACACCGCAGGCAGCTGGGCTTCCGGTTTCTGCCTTCAAAATAAAAGCTCAACTAAAGTATTAAAACAAATATTAGTAAACGTTATTTTAATTTTAAATTGACTAAAACTAAAACATCTTAAGATTATCCCAGCTGTTGTACCTAACAACAGATATATTTGACATATATTAGTATTTTCCCATATTCCACCTTCTTATTTCTCTTCATACATATTCATTGATGTTTGCGGTATTTAATTTAATTTTCTCTTAATATATTTAATGTTAGGAACCAAAAGGTGAATTCCCTTGTGTGTGAAAACCAACTGGGTATTATTGTTTGACTCTGTGCTTTTATTTCGAAGGCAGTGACTATTCCACTTGACTTCCGGTTTCACTCTTGTCAGCTGTGTAGCTTGATGGTCCCGGGTCTGCCTGGCATGTGGTCTTTGTTTTCACAAAGAAACGTGGTCTGTGAAGCTTAAACTTCCACTTATATTGAAAATCAATCTTGTTATTTTGCTTTATTCTCTTTGAGGAAACGGTAATAGTTACACGATTGATAATACTTTTATGAAATTACCCAAAACTGGTGAGGAAATGCTTTTTAATTCAATATTAAAGAAAAACAAAGAGCTTTATGTAACTGCTAACAGTCAGATGTTTGTATTATGTCTGTTTACTATGTGTTTTTACAGATGGCCATAGTCTATCCTCTTATACTGTATGTTATAACTGTACGGTGTGTTGATGGTGTTTGTTTATGTTTACATGCAGGTTGCGGTGAAGCACGTGTGCAGAGACAGAGTGACCGAGTGGGGCTCTCTGGTGAGACTATACATGAGATATAACTGTTTTATAACAACTTCCTCTCAGTGTAATTACCACTTCAGCTGCTATATGAGTTAATTCATCCTTTTATCAAACAGACTTGTGTACAAGAAAACAACAATTAAAACACACTATTTACAAGCACAAAAGACGAATTAGTCCAACATTTAGTAATTACAAATATGTAATGTATTTTAATTCATGCACAGTGAGCTGATGATCCGTTTCTTTCTCAGTGTGGTGCGGTGGTTCCTCTGGAGGTGGTGCTGTTGAAGAAAGTGGGCGGGGCGTTTGGCGGCGTGGTGCGTCTGCTGGGCTGGTGGGAGCAGGCGGACGGCTGGCTGATGGTGATGGAGCGTCCCGAGCCGGGTCAGGACCTGTTCGACTACATCACGGAGCGCGGCGCGCTGGACGAGGCGGCGGCGCGCGGCTTCTTCCTGCAGGTGCTGGAGGCGGTGCGTCACTGCTACGGCTGCGGCGTCGTCCACCGAGACATCAAGGACGAGAACCTGCTGGTGGACCTGAGGACCGGGCAGCTCAAGCTGATCGACTTCGGCTCGGGGGCCCTCCTCAAAGACGGGGCCTACACAGAGTTCGATGGTGAGTCCGATCAGCTGAGAGAATCTAAGAGCTGTGGGGATTGTTTCTGAAAATCTACACATTTTAAAATATCGGAGAAGGTGTTTTGGGTCAGTGACTACCTTCCCATCATGCACCAGTTCTGTGTCGGCAGCGTCTCCGGGAGTATTTTCCAGCATGATGATGATCCGTCACTTCCTGCTCCTCTCCGACACACACTGTACCTGTAGTGATGTAACTCTCCTCCCTCCAGGCACGCGGGTGTACAGTCCTCCGGAGTGGATCCGGTTCCGCCGGTACCACGGTCGCTCGGCCACCGTGTGGTCTCTGGGCGTGCTGCTGTACGACATGGTGTGCGGGGACATCCCCTTCGAACAGGACGAGGAGATCCTGAGAGGACGGATCTACTTCAGACGAGACGTCTCCTCAGGTGAGCAGCGTGACGAGATCACACGACCAGGTTTTTACATCGACGCCTGAACAAAACGTCTGTACTCAAACCAGAGATGAGTGTTCTTCATCTCGTGTTTATTTTTACTTCAGAGTGCCAGCAGCTGATTGGCTGGTGTCTGAGCCAGCAGCCGTCTGACCGGCCGACCCTGGAGCAGATCCTCCTCCACCCGTGGGTGACGGGCAGCGACGGCGTCACGCTCCACGCCATCACATCTGACTCCTCCCCCAGCCAGCAGAGCCTCTGATTGGTCAGCGTTTGGCTGCTGGGAAGAGTTTTTTTTCTTTTTCTGAGTGACTCTGTGTGCTCCACAGCGCCCCCTGCTGTTCACCGGGGACGGAGCAGCTCCTCGTAGAGACTCGACACCCGTCGGGGGTTCTGGTTCAGAGTGCCTTGAGTTTGAGAAGCTGCAGGTCGGGAGTCGGTCTGTAGGTGTTGAGGGTTCGTCAGCGCTTCAGATAATAAAATACTAATCTGAAGCAAATGTGGTTCAATCCCAGAAGAATCCAGTTAGTTTCCAAAGAAAACGTTCTTTTGTTTGTACAGTTTAAACGAACGGGATGCGGCGCAGTAATTAGTTTTATAGGTGCAGTCGGGTTTCCAGTCTTTATGCTAAGCTAAGCTAACCGATTGGCGGTATTCTCATTTTACTCTCAGCAAGAAGGGAGGAACGGGATTTCCCAAAATGTCGGAACGTTTTCCTGTTCTCTGAGGAACTAAACAAGCCCCGCCCACCTGGTGATGTCATCATTGAGATGTGCTGACGTAGCGGGACACTTGACACACACACACGTAGACACACGCAGACACACACACACACACACACACACGTAGACCTCTGTAGTCTCAGTTCTGATACCAAAACATGACTTTTTGATACTTTTTACTGCATTTTCCTTCATAACAAACACATTACAAACTGAAGTGTTGCATTTTGTTTGATTTTTAATATCAGGAAATATGTGTTATGGTTTTCTGTGCTCCCCTCTTCAGGTAAACTTTATTTTTCTACAGTGTCGGTTCATGGAGACGGTTGGTTGATTGTTTCTGTTCAATGTTCTGTGTTGATACGATATCTCATCACGACGTCTCTGCCCTCAGTCTCTGGGTGTAAAATGCACAGTCAATGCAAATATTCAGTATTATATTTTTGAATATACTGTATGCGTTTGTTTACATTTGTATATATTTTTTTATATATTTTGTACATTCTGTTATATTTCTTTAGTAAAGAGACATTCCTCATCTGTTTATTTATTTAAGTTGTTGAACTTTTCTAAAATGTTTTTCTTTTTTGTAATTTTTTCCCTGAAAACGGGAATAAAATCAGAATTCCTCAGATTCTGATTCTGTTAGTTATTGTTTTGAAATATACAATTCTGACGGAAAACAAACTATTTTTTCATGGAAATCTTTTGAATAAAACTTGTTTGTGTATAAACTGATTTTCTGTGTGACGTGTTTCCTCTTTTACCTAAAAATACATAAATAATCACCTCAGATTTAAATAATGAAATCTCTAATAGAGGAGCAAAATACATGAATTTGACATTTTGTTTAAGACCGCCCTGAGCAAACACTTAATTTTGTGACCATTTAATTGATAGTTGAGTGAATATTATAGGAAAGGGTCTTCCGTCCCCTTTAGAGTGGGTAAGAAGTCTATCCCATTCTCTCGTTGGGTAGAAGCCCAAATCTCACAGTTTTTCTGCTGATCTAAGGCTGGCACCTCCTTCATTTCATGTGTCACTCACACATGAGTCCTCCTCTCTGGAGCGGACACCGAATGTACTGGTTGTAACTGGTTTGATCCTCTTCAGAAGAGGAAGGATTCTGAAAGTTTGGAGAGACTATTTTATATCAGGCGTCTCTGCAGTTTATATGGTTAATCACGTCTATCATAAAATAAAACAGTTCATATTATGATGGTTATAAAAAGTGTAAACAAGCTATATGGTGATGGTTATACTTTGAAATCAAAAGGGTTACAGGTTCTAATAGTTATACTTTTATGCTTTCATATTTTTCTACGATCTTTCTACAATTCATTATATGGCAGTTGTGCAGCTAAATGAACTGTGTGGCCTCCTTTTTGTTGCCAGGTGGTAACACACACACACACCTCACCACGTGATTGTTTGTGGTTTTTAGGTCGTCTGCTTGTAGTTGTATCGTAGATGTGTGTTGATTTATATTATTGCTTTAATCAGTGATAATAAAGAAGTAAACTCTTCTGTGTTAAGCAGCACATTCTGTGATTCTGTTGTGCACACGTGTTGTAGTAATAGCTGGTTGTTATAGTCGGTGCTTGAATTCAAACCTTCACTGTTCACTCTGAGTGTGGATCAGTACTTTGACTGGAGGACACACATGACACCTAGAAACATCCTGAACAGCAAAATAAGAAGAACAGAGAAAACACAGACACCACCACACACTTCTAGTGGGTCATAAGAGATGATTTAAAGGGATTCTTTTTGTATTTTACAATTTTATTGATAGAAAATTCTGGCAAATTAAACATTTTAATACAAAATATAGTTTCTATGCGGACGACACCGTTATGTTTAGTTCTAATGAATTCAAACCCTTTTTTAAGTTTAGAAGTGGAATCTGAAATGTTGGCATTGACCAATGAATATGTCACAATTATGAAATCACTATTGCATTATTATGAATGATTACAAACAATACTACGCCTCACACGGGGCACCATTATGTTGAAGTTTGAGCTGGTCTGGTTGTTAGGAAATGACAAATATAATAAATGTTATCAATAGAACTCATTTAATAATAATGGGGCACCAAAATGATGTTGGTTCAGTAGTTCAAAAAGGAATTAAAATGTCTACTAAAAGTCATTATTTATTATCAAAATGATATAATGCAATTAACATGAAATCACCTTTTTTACCAAAGGAACATTACAGCCATTTAAGGTAGACTCATTGCTAAAACTAAACTATCAATTTGGAACTTTGATTAATATTCAAATGAATAAGAACCAAATATGACCATATCAACAGCTAATACATTGAAGTATTTTAGAGTTCCTGACAAGTAGTAGTAGTAGTTTGTAGCTGTAACTGCTGATGTTAAGACATCTATCGGAAATGATGAGAAAACGCTGACAATGTCAATCTGATATACATCTCAACCTATCCTGGTTGTCATGGAAACAGTCAGCAGTTTCTTGTGAAACCAGATATAATCAGTTTCACACAACCACAGTTCAGAAAGGTGTGAATATGATGTGTACAACTAAAGACAAGTTTCAGTAAAGCTCCACCTCGTCCTGAACGCATGAACTGAGGACAGCACACGAGACTATCAGAGACGGACGGAGAGACGGACGGAGAGACAGGCAAAGAGACAGACGGAGAGAGAGAGACGGTCTACCTGGACGTCATGGAGCACCTGTTGATGCTGCTGCTGTTGTCGTGGAGCTCAGGTAGGACTCTGCTTTAGAGATGATGTGCTTTATTACAATATTTCTGTTGTATCTTTAAATCAGAGAACACAAACACACGGGTCAACGACAAATAAGTCTTTTCAATTTGGATGTAATGCATATTTCTGAGTGTGGAACAACGTGTTTAAACTCACAACAAAGTCTAATTTCTTCAATAACTTTTCAAAGTGGTTAAACATATTTTTGACAGTATTATTTAACTTCAACTAAAAAATGTCAGGTGGCACCACCACATATTTGTAAAAATATATATATGTTCCTACTATTCATCACTAAAGTCTTTGACAAGTCTCCCTTAGAGCAGGGGTCCCTAATGGGCGGGCCGCAGTCCGGATCCGGACGCCGTTGGATCCGGACCCAGGACCTAAAACCGATAGATAATTGAGAATTATTACATTTTGACGGAGCGCTTCTATTTTAACCGCCGCAGCTTTTTCAGCCTTTACGGCACTCTGTTGAGCAAACGTATCATCTCACATCTGATATGAAATCACAGACAATAAACCTGAGAGCCCAATATGATCAGAATCATAACGCATGAATTCACTGTTCAACGATGATGTTACCAGAGAGAATAGAGCTGAAACAAGAGTTTAATAACCACAGATAAAGTCTATGCACACGAACTTATCTTTTTAGAAGATGAGGAAAATATAATATCGTAGCTGTTTTGATTGACATCACTTCACCCTGAATGAACTGAATTTAAAGCTGCAGGACAACTCAGTGAAATTAATTTCTCTCAAATGAATTACTTTATTTTAAGATGCACATTTTTCAAAAGCTTTCTGTTATGTCAGTTATTCTTTAATCCAGCCCTTATTTTACTTGAAATGAGAAGAACATTTATTTATGTATTTCTATGTATTATTTATAATCCATCCAGTTAAAACTGAGAATAATAATTGTTAAAATATAATTGATGTGTACTTTCTTTATTTGATTTGACAGTTGTTGACTACACAGAGACGTTACTACTACTAGACTTCTTGAATATATATATACATATATATATAATATATATATATATATATATATATATGTATATATATATATATATATATATATATATATAATAATAATGTATATATATATATATGTATATATATATATATATATATATATATATATAATAATGTATATATATATATATATAAAATATATATTTTTTTACATATATTTATGTATATATATAAAAAAAAATACACATGTTCTATTATATTATATATATATATATACTGTGTGTATATATATATATATATATATATACAGTACAATATATATATATATATATATACAGTATTATTATAGTGAATATTATGATATGATATATATATATATTATTATATTATACAGAATATTATTATATGATATATATATATATATATATATATATATATATATTATACTGAATTCCCTGTGAGGGTGACTAAAATAAGATGTCCTGACGTGTTTATCAAAGTGTTATTTACTGCTTTTTTTCGTGTTGGAATAAATGTTAAATATTTAACTGTAAAGTAGTAATGCGTGTTGATACCTTAATGTTTTGCATTAAATCATTCTGGGATGTTTGCTGAAATTGATTGGATGGCCCTACCTAGAACATGTTCCACCAGCCACCACTGGTGTGTGTGTTGGAAACGTTTGGATGTGAGCTGCTGTCTTCTTAACTTTGGACATTTCTCTGTTTTTAGCCCCGTCCCTCAGGATGCTCTGCCTTCTGAGGGAAGGGGCTCCATGAGAATAAAAAAAAAAATAGAAAATTAAAAATATTATCATAATTTTTTTCCTTTTTTTCTCCATATTGTCATAACAAATGTTACCCTTTAATCTAGTCTTCTGTGATTGGCTGAAAAGGAAGGAGACATCAAAAAACACTCTTGTTTTTAAATGCAGGTTCAACTGTCTGAATATAAATGTAACAACATCCACATACGTTTTTAGATGAAAATACATTTAAAAACAAATATTTGTGTATTTCTTTTACATTTACTAAAAACAACAAATATGTGTCTATTTCTCCAGAACTCCAGGCTGAAGGAAATCACACATCAACAGGTAAATAGAGAAAGAAAAGAGAAATAAAGAACCAGTGGAGCAGAATCAGCAGTCAAGTTTTATTTGGATATTTTATTATTAAATTAATTTCTTTACTGACGACTCTCTCGTTTCTGTTCAGAACCTGTCAGGTTGGTGGGAGGAGACAGTCGCTGTGCAGGAGCACTGGAGGTGAAACATGAAGGAGACTGGAGACCAGTACATGACTCTTACTGGATGCTGAAGACAGCAGATGTTTTCTGTAGAGAGCTGGACTGTGGCTCTGCTGTTTCTATGAGAGAGAGAGAGGAGTCCTCAAAGAGATCTGTGTGGTTGATCAACTCTCACTGTGTTCAGTGTGGATCTGCTCTGAGAGATTGTTTAACATCAGGTTCCTCTCCCTACATCGTGGATCTCACCTGCTCAGGTAAGCCCATCAGTGACATCATCTCTGACAGTAATGTATCCAGGTGGACACACACACACACACACACACACACACACACACACACACACACACACACACACACACACACACACACACACACACACACACACACACACACACACACACACACACACACACACACACACACACACACACACACACACACATCAGCTAGAATGTCAGCAGACTTGTCTGATGAGCTGCTGCCTCAGTAAATCAGGTGCTGAATGCACCAAGATATCTTTATATATGAAACCTCCATGTCTGCTGCTTCAGGAGTCCTCTGGGCCGACCACCAACCAGCCTGAAAGGACTCCTCCTTCAGCTTTACAGCTTTCTTATTCACTGGTTTCAGCGTCGGAAATACACGAGGGCAAAGGGCAAAACTGACCCTAAGAAATATAATGTTGCCCCTGATATCACTAGGAGAGGGCAAAAAATGCCCCCATACTTTCCTCTAATAATAATGATAATTTAATGAACTTGTCAAAAACATCGTAGCCTATATGACCCGGTCCAGTTGCCATAGAATGTTTTACCGAACGTTCTAAAACAATTAATAAATGGAGCGCTTCTTAATCAGACCTGTGACTGTGAGACTGCGGTCAAGTCAGCAGACACTCACATGTTAGTCACCTATATGCTGAAACTCACGGTAAACGCGTTCAAACGGCACAGATCGGGAGCGAGCGAAGGACTTTGAAAGTTAGCGGAAAGATTAACGTGAGACAACATCCGGTTTCTTCAGACGAACATCCGGTTTTCAGAATAAGATGCCAACAAAGTATACATATTGCATAATGGAAATTAGACTAAATTAATTATATTCACATTAAGTATAAAACATGCTACCTGCATCTCGTGAGTTAAAGGGAAAATACACCTACATTGTGCGTAAAGTGTCTTTATTCTTTGATTTGAGGGTTGCTGGAAATTAATAATACCTGACTGACATCAATTAAGATATTTTACTAAGCAAAAACTGAACTGAATTTGTACCTTCAAATGGCACATTTTTTTAATTTTTAAGGTGCTATAAAAATATTTGTTCTCAATAATTCCATACAATGACTGATGTATATGTAATCAAGGCATCGTTGACTTAATAATTGTTAATAGTTGTTTAAAAATGTAATTATAACAATGAATAACCACAAAGAAATAAGAGTAAAATTGAATATGATTGTCTGATTTGTTTTTTGTTAAAAAAATCTAAGAAAACACTTTGAATCTGTAGACTACTGCATAATCGTCTTATTATTGTCATTTGATGACAATTGCTCATATACTGTAAGCCTAATTAAGTATATTTATTATTTTGAACAAAGGTTAAATGTTATTTCACAAGTTTCAAAAAGTGCCCCAAATTTATTTTAAATGCCCCTGGATTTCAGTCAGTGGGGGCAAAAATTGTAAAAGAAATATGTAAATGTCCTACCCTGACTGGTTTCCACCAGCAGCTTCTTTGGTTTCCACCATAACAGGCACCAAAGACCTACTGAACACAGCTTTGAGGAGCTCAGCTCAGCCGAGGGCTCGTCAGTATCTCCACACCGTCCTTCACCCTGGACACTCCTTAAGGAGAGAGTCCAGCCCCATCTCTTTACATTTTAGGGATCATTTTATGAACATATTTATATTCTGGGTCACTGATCTTCTAAGAAAAATGAGACAGAATGTTATTTAGTTTCTGGTGTCTTTACTCTCTCTCTTTCATCTTCTATCATCTCTCCAGACTCTGTCAGGCTGGTGAATGGGACTAGTCTGTGCTCAGGCAGACTGGAGGTGAAGTCTAACCAGTCTAACCAGTCTAACCAGTGGTGGTCCTCCGTGTGTGAAGATGACTTTGACCAGCAGGATGCAGAGGTGGTCTGTAGGGAGCTTGGCTGTGGGGCTCCTTCAGTCCTCCAGGGGGCGCTCTATGGAGAAGTGGAGGCTCCAATGTGGACCAAAGAGTTCCAGTGTGGAGGCAATGAGTCTGCTCTCCTGGACTGTAGAAGCTCAGGCTCAGATAGAAACACCTGCTCACCTGGCAAAGCTGTTGGACTCACCTGCTCAGGTAGAAGAGGAGCTGCAGCTTTGATCTGGTTCATTTCTGTTCTACTGAAACTCACTTTGTTCTTTTACTGACGACTCTCTTGTTTCTGTTCAGAACCTGTCAGATTGGTGGGAGGAGACAGTCGCTGTGCAGGAACACTGGAGGTGAAACAAGGAGACTGGAGACCAGTATATTACTTTGACTGGACCCTGAAGGAAGCAGCTGTTTTCTGTAGAGAGCTGGACTGTGGCTCTGCTGTTTCTATCAGAGAGAGAGAGGAGTCCTCAGAGAGATCTATGTGGTGGATCAACCGTGACTGTGTTCAGCCTGGATCTGCTCTGACAGAGTGTTTATTATCACGTTCCTCTTCCACCATCCTGTATCTCACCTGCTCAGGTAAGCCCATCAGTGACATCATCTATGTGCCAATCTACTTCCTATGTTCTGGTCCAGTCCCTCCCTCACTACATCCTGTGAATCTGTCTCTAAACACTCTCTGAGGTGGCTCTATCCCTTCATGAGCCTGTCTCTTCCTTATTCGGTGTACCATTAGATTCCCCATTGTCTGCTTTCAAACGTGACTTGTTTGCATGTTTAACTCTACTGGCTCAGCACCTGGTGTTGCTGAAGTGGAGACATGTTTCTTCATCTAGTTCAAGGCACATCTTCTGAGGTGTGGATACTTGTGTTCCATCAGTACGTCCCATAACTCTTCATTCATGCCAGGTGTTTCCCTTGATTTTCAGTAAACATGAAGAGAATCCTCCTCCCAGTCTGACTAAATATGTTAAGTTCATGACCTTTTGATATTTGTGTTTTGAGCTAACTTAGCTAGCTGGTTGATCACATGGACAGTTGTAAACTTCTCCAACTTGTCACTAACAATGAGCAGTGACCACGACTCCCAAAATGCCGAGCAACAACAGGACAGAGCCGGACCGCATATAAGAAGTAGACGTAGTCACTGTGACGTCATCTAATGGTTTCTGGACTATCAATTAGAAACCTCAAATTGAAGTGGTTGGACGTCGCCATCTTATTTTTTTGCAACCAGAAGTGACACGAGAGGGTGAAGCTCAGTACATTTTATGCTACAAAAATATTATAACTACCTTTCATGAAGTGAAAACACAGTGAAAGGGTTAAAGTTGTAAGACGACGACGCTGTGGTAGAGACCTGTCAATCACAGTAGCCCCGCCCTAAAGCATCCCCTGCTTTATGGTCTGTTTGACTCTAAATGGACCATAATGTACTAAATGAACATCATGCTGTATTGAAGAATACTTGAAACTAGAGATTGAGACCATAAACTCATGTTTACAATGTTTACTGAGGTAATAAATCAAGAGAGAAGTAGAGTCATTTTCTCATAGACTTCTATACAACCAGAGGAGTCGCCCCCTGGTGGACACTAGAGAGAATGCAGCTTTAACACATGAAGCTTTGACTTCACTCTGCAGAACCAGAAGTGGCCTCCTGGACATTACCCAGCATGCACCACAAGCCAAAGCTTTACTGTGATGTATTATTGATGGTTGTTGAAGTTGTTAAAGTGTTGTTCATAGTAGCCTACATGTAAAAGTGTTGTTGTGTTAAGTGATGAATTCTTAATGTGTGTAATTTGATGTGTTGTGACCCTCGTGTTGAATTGTATCTGGAAGGTTAGGACACCTGTGTGGTTACACCGTTATACAGCGGAGCGAGCACAAAAGAACCATAATAAATCATTTCATGACCCTACTTTTGGACTAAGCGTCTTACGATTGACTGGAAACCAGTCAGATAGACTGGTTGGGCTCCACTGGTCTAGACGTAGTGTCTGACAGTTACTTTAGTTTTTAACATTTTGACCCATTCTACTTATATCATATGTATTTATGAAAACTCCTCAGTCAATACAACGTATGTAATGAACCAGAATATTGTTATGATATATTATGTATTATTATAAATATTGATTATTATTATTATAAATATAATTGATTCATTATATTATTTAATTGAATCTCTGAATTATTGTTTCATGACATCTTGTTATTTAGTGTCTGGTGTCTTTTCTCTCTCTCTCTTTCATCTTCTATCATTTCTCCAGACTCTGTCAGGCTGGTGAATGGGACTAGTCTGTGCTCAGGCAGACTGGAGGTGAAGTCTAACCAGTCTAACCAGTCTAACCAGTCTAACCAGTGGTGGTCCTCAGTGTGTGAAGATGACTTTGACCAGCAGGATGCAGAGGTGGTCTGTAGGGAGCTTGGCTGTGGGGCTCCTTCAGTCCTCCAGGGGGCGCTCTATGGAGAAGTGGAGGCTCCAATGTGGACCAAAGAGTTCCAGTGTGGAGGCAATGAGTCTGCTCTCCTGGACTGTAGAAGCTCAGGCTCAGATAGAAACACCTGCTCACCTGGCAAAGCTGTTGGACTCACCTGCTCAGGTAGAAGAGGAGCTGCAGCTTTGATCTGGTTCATTTCTGTTCTACTGAAACTCACTTTGTTCTTTTACTGATGACTCTCTTGTTTCTGTTCAGAACCTGTCAGATTGGTGGGAGGAGACAGTCGCTGTGCAGGAACACTGGAGGTGAAACATCAAGAAGAATGGAGACCAGTAGATGACTATCACTGGACCCTGAAGGAAGCAGCTGTTGCCTGTAGAGAGCTGGACTGTGGCTCTGCTGTTTCTACCAGACGGAGAGAGAAGTCCTCAAGGAGATCTGTGTGGTGGATCAACTCTGACTGTGTTCAGTCTGGATCTGCTCTGAGAGAGTGTTTAATATCAGGTTCCTCTTCCTCCATCGTGGATCTCATCTGCTCAGGTAAGCCCATCAGTGACATCATCTATGACATCATCTCTGACAGCAATGTTTCCAGTATGTTCCTTCCTCTGTCACAGTGACAGTCAGTGGGTTTCCATTGGACTGAACTGTAAAGTTATCCAGGACAACGACATCCTGAAGTGTAGAGAGGTGGGCTTGTTTCTGGAAGCTTCAAACCCTCCAGAGACTGCTGAGCTCCACCTGAGAGGACACATCTGTCTGTCTGTCTGTCTGTCTGTCAGACCTCTGACATCACGTCCTTATTCAGGGTCCATCTTGTTCAACGGAGGGTAAACATGAACTTTCATCATCTCTCTGTGTTTACAGACCTGCTGCTTCAGCCAATCATCACTGTGTCCTCCTCAATGTACGGGGTCTCTGAGGCCCAGCAGCAGGGGGCTCCGGTGCTCAGGCGCTCCAACTTCACCATCTGCTGCTCCATCCAGCCACAGTACCCAAATGGCTCCTTCCAGCTCACCTTCAACTCCTCCAACTCAGCACACAACTACACCCAGCCAGCTGTCAATCACTCTGCACACTTCCTGTTTCCTGCTGCAGAGCCCGCCCACCAAGGAAGCTACAGCTGTGTTTATCACCTCTATGTTTTTAATCATACCTTCTCCTCTGAGAGCCGTCTGCTCTCCATCACTGTCTTAGGTAAGCTGACTGTTTACATGCAGGTTTGAAGATGATTGGTCCAAACTGACTGAAGATGATCAGCTGACCACAGAGTCCATGTTGTTGTTTCTGGAATGACACTGTGACTCCTGTCATTGTGTCACACATGTCATATAGTAACCAAACCTAAACACAGTCTGTAACAATCTACTGTAGGACAGAGCAGGTTTGGTTACCAGGATAACTCTGGTTCTCTGAGAACTGAAGCACCTTCTGACGTGACCAATCACAAAGCTCCACTGCCACCACATCAGTCATAACACCCCTTAGCCCCCAACTCTCCATTTTCAAGTGTAGTTCCTCCACCAATCAGAAGCAAGAAGGGCGGTGTGCTCCGATACCTCACTCAGAGAACCAGGGTTATCCTGGAAACCAAACGTAGAGACAGTCGTTAACGTGTTAATGTGTGTCAGTGATTGTAGATTTCAGGGTCAATGGGAGCTGTTGGACTCATGATGTCGTGTGATGTGATGACTGTCCGTGTGTTTGTTCAGATCCAGTACCTCTGATCATCAAATCGATCGTCCTGCTGCTGATTCTGCTGTTGGTGGACGTTGCCCTTTACTTCTACTGTAAGGTACTGACACACGTCTGTTGTTTAGACCAGCCACTGAAATGAAGCTCTCGCTCTGTGTTTAGTGAACTGAAGACAGGACTGTGTTGTCATGTCTCTGCAGGCCAACAGGGGGCAGATGCCGTGCAGACAGAATAACACTGAGCTGGATCATTATATCCTGGTTGTTCCTGAAGAAGAAGAAGAAGAAGAAGAAGAAGAAGAAGAAGAAGTAGGAGCTCAGGGAGCAGATTAGCTCCTCCAAGGAGCTCATCTCACATCCAGATGATTTCTACCACACAACCACCATCAGCTCCCTTTGATACGCATGTTCCCTTAAACCAGAAGGCTGAATATGATATCACATTATTACAGCCCGTCTTTCTTCCTCTCAACAATGTGTTGGTCTCTCCACACGTTCTGACTTCCTGTCTGTGGCTCTCAGCTCCAAGCCCATTGGTTCCTGCTGAAGACGTGAATCTTTAAAAACACCTCACAGATATAAAGTTTCATTTAAAAGTAGACTTGAGAGCAGGTTTACCAGAGTCCAAGCAGAAACCAAAGACTATCAGGAACAATGTGAATGTGAGATATTAGAATAAACATGAAACATTGACTTCTATCTTCTACATTCTGTAGAACGATACTCAATGTTGACAATCTGTTGGTGTTTGTCCTTTAAAACATATAATGAACTTCATGACTTATTGTAGTGAGCAACATGTTGTCAGCAGGACAACATTTAGCTCAAAGATAATCATAATAATACAAATAGGAACAACGTCCCGCTGTGATCAGCCACTAAACCTCTTTTATTTGTGATTCAGAAATGTGACTATTTTGCTCATAGTTGTACTTCATCATTGTAGTTCATTTTGTAATTAAGGATTTTGCTTACATCATTAGAAAATTGTAATTATTGATTTTTCTTTTTTTTCATAATTAGAGGGTTTTACTTAAATCATATGTATTTTAGTTCATTTAGTTATTAAGGATATTACTTATTTCATTATAATTTAGCTCATTGTTGTACGTCATTAATGTTGTAATCAATCAATTTACTATTTTTCATTGTTATGGATTTTTCTTATTTCATAAGAACATTGTCATTATGGATTTAGCTTGTTTTTTATAATCAACGATTTTGCTTATTTCATAATATTTTAGCTAATTTTTGCTCTTCATAAATTGATTTAATTTTGTATTCAAGGTATTAAAACAAATTATAATAAAGGATTTTGCTTAAATCATGAGCGTTTCACTTGATTTTGTAATAATCGAAATTACATTTTTCATGAAATGTTTGCTTATTTTGTATGAATTTTCAATATTATGTAATTAAGGATATTGCTTATTAATAAGAATGTAATTATGGGTTGTTATTACTTCATAAGTTTACCTAGTTTTCATGAAGTAAAAGGATTTTAAATTATGCCAGTGCAGAGAAGCTAATACAGGACTAATATGATCTCTTTTCTTAGTTCTTGTTAGTACTCGAGCTGCAGCATTCTGAATCAGATGGAGAGATTTAAGAGATTTATTAGAGCAGCCTGAAAATAAGGAATTACAGTAATCAAATCTAGAGGTAACAAATGCATGAACTCATTTCTCTGCATCGCTTTGAGACAAGATGTGCCTGATTTGTTATGTGCCTGACAGTTTTGTCTGAGTTTAACATCAGGAAGTTGCAGGTCATCCAGGTTTCTATGTCCTTAAGACATGCTTGCAGTTTAGCGAGCTGGTTTGTTTCATCTGGTTTGATTGATATATATAATTGAGATTTCGTTCTGCCCCAAATTGCGCGTTCTCGTCGGGACTAGTCTCTACAGGCGAGCGCCAGCGCGAGCACTGCTCCTCCAAGACCCGTTTGAGAGGAGAACTGAGAGGAGAAACTAGGGCCAAATCCCAATGTCCCCTCTTACGGACTCACGGACTTTGAGGCGCGCTCCCGCGAAGTCCGTGAGGGTTTAGGGATGTCCCACTGTCAAACCGTCAAGTGTTTGAGGGCTCTCTGGCAGACATTTTGAGCCCTTTATGAACCCTTTCCGTAAGTCAGCCCTAAGGGAATTACCCACAAATCATTGCAATGTGACGTTAAACACGGGGTAACCAGTGGACGCATGGAGACGTAAAAAAAAGGTAAACAAAGAGGACGGATCACGTGTGTTCAGCCTGTCTTATTACATTTACTCAGAAACATTAAGGGTTAAAGATGGAACACAAAATAAACATGAAATCAGAAGATATTTATTGATTTATTAATCAAATATTTGATTTTGTCATTGAAGCTGTTTTGACAAAAACGAGTAAATAGATTATATACAATTACCTCATCTTGTGAGGAAAGAGCCTGGAAGACGTTCAAATCAGGGAGTAAATAATATAAAATAAATACCTACAATTATACATCATTTTTTTTGTCGTTTTCATGGTAACGTGATATGTTGCAGCAAAGTGCTGTCCCATTCATATTCACACCATCTCAAGCCCTCACAGTCTCTCACACTCAGTCCTTGAGGGTTCAGGGTTTGGGGTTTAGGGGGGACATTGGGATTTGGCCTATAGCTGAAAGAGCTGATCCCAGATCAGCCTGACCTCACGATCAGACAGCAGACTAACGGGAAAGGGAAGCAGCACATGAAGCTTCTCTACTAGCTGTACACCAGACAGGGTTGACTAGCTGGATGACGTCATGCTAATAACTTATTTAGCTTTTTAAAACAACGGGGACAGATCCAGCATGGACATATATATATGTGTGTGTGTGTGTGTGTGTGTGTGTGTGTTTTATATTATAGTGAATATTATGATATGATATATATATATTATTATATTATACAGAATATTATTATATGATATATATATATATATATATATATATATATATATATTGTACTGAATTCCCTGTGAGGGTGACATTAATAAGATGTCCTGACGTGTTTATCAAAGTGTTATTTACTGCTTTTTTTCATGTTGGAATGAATGTTAAATATTTAACTGCAAAGTAGTAATGCGTGTTTGATACCTTAATGTTTTGCATTAAATCATTCTGGGATGTTTGCTGAAATTGATTGGATGTGGCACAGCCCTACCTAGAACATGTTCCACCAGCTCCACTGGTACTGGGTTTATCCAGAGGGAAGTTGCTGTGCAGCAGTTGCAATGAAAAGTGTGAAGAGTGCAAATATAAAAGTAACTAGAGACCATCTTGTGATGTGATCACACCGGCCGCGACGCCAAATCGGGCCAGAGGCGTAACGTGAGGGGGCCAATGGCCACTTGCCCCCCTTCCTTTGATCTCAACTGCACACCTGTAAAGATTCCCGACTGCACCGTTGTGACGCTATCACAGTCACAAAAGTCTGTTCACAGACACACGAGGTGAAAACAATAGCAGCGTCAATGTCACGGCTGGTAACACGTACATGAACAATAAGGTGCTTTTTTATTTGTTTATTTCATTTTAGATTGATATCAATAATTCGTGTTGCAAAGTTGTTTCAAGGTATAATATGTTCAGCGTATCCTCAGACGACGGTTAGCATTGTGACGGCCCCTGTCTCTAATCACTGCAAGTATGCTTTTGTCCCTTTGTCCATAGAGAGCAGATCACCTAATGCACAGCACCTGGTCCGGGAACAGGGAGGGCATAAAAGCGTTGCTCGGCGCGGGTTTTGGCTGTGGCGTGCGTGGAGTGATCCCGGCCAGTTGCTGCCAGTTATTTTGGTGTTGGTTTCCTTTGGTTTCGCTGACAACACCCACACTTCACCACACACGCATTCACATTGACACTACTGATGTTATTGACTGACACACTTCATAAAGTTTACTATTTCTTTATTTAGTCAAATAAATACTTCATGTTACCATCTGTTGTGTCGTTGCCGTATTTGTCATGGCCTAAGAGCCGGGTTGTGACAGCATGACATCTTACAAAACTCCACGTTTTCATGCGTCCAGCAACACGTGTTGATTACGTCATTCACGTGAATACAGTCTTTTCAAAGTAAACATCCGTCGTCACAGGAAACCACCGAGTTAAGTTTAGCAAAAGATGGTGAAATACTTTCTTCAGAAAGAAGAACATATTTGACATCTTCTAAAGATAAATAAATAAATCCTGTCTCTCAGTAAATTCGGCTGCAATAGAAAGGGTGTCTTGAATATGATAACTTTAATGGAGTTTGGCATGAGTTCCTTCTCGGGGTCTTGACAAGTTTAAGCTGCAGTACAGGATGTGAAGCACTGTGGTATAGAGACAGTGTGCATGGTGTAGTGGAAGGCTTCTTCCAGTGGGGGGCGCTACAGAACACAGAGACATGATGATGTCTATCTATAACTTATTCTAGGATTAGTTGTTAGTCTTTATTTTATATTAAATGTGAAAGTCCATAGTAGTCAACAACCTGAACTCAAGGGCTGCGGTTTAAAAAGTAAAGAATTCATGAGGACAGGCTGCCAGTCACAAAGGTTTATAGGATCAATGTTGAGTTATGGGAAACATGTCAATCGCTGAATAACTTTCATTTAAATTGGAAAAAATATATAATTTATTGATGATTTAATTGCTGAATTGAAGGTAATCCATTTAATAATCATTGAAACTCCACAAAATGGGCAAACAAACCCCTCAGTGAACACGTGGACACCTAAAATATTATGGTCTTCTAGTTCATAGTGCGTTAAGATTAAATCATTTTTGGGGCATTAATGATTTGTTTTCCATCCACATTATTTTCATTTGAAATGAAATGTATCTGTATTTTTTTCTTTTTTGACACAAAACAATAAAAAAGTCATTTTACTTGGACCCAAATACTTAACCAGTGATATTTCAGTGTGCGCGCGCACACACACACACACACACACACACACACACACACACACACACACACACACACACACACACACACACACACACACACACACACACACACACACACACACACACACTAAGGGATGCGGGGAGTAACGATGCAGCTGCATCCGGGAAAGAGGGTGGTACCCGAGAGGGCACTGAGGGTACGCAGAGGGAGAGCACAAACACAAGGCGCGTAACATTGCTTTAATCAGTGATAATAAAGAAGTAAACTCTTCTGTGTTAAGCAGCACATTCTGTGATTCTGTTGTGCACACGTGTTGTAGTAATAGCTGGTTGTTATAGTCGGTGCTTGAATTCAAACCTTCACTGTTCACTCTGAGTGTGGATCAGTACTTTGACTGGAGGACACACATGACACATAGAAACATCCTGAACAGCAAAATAAGAAGAACAGAGAAAACACAGACACCACCACACACTTCTAGTGGGTCATAAGAGATGATTTAAAGGGATTCTTTTTGTATTTTACAATTTTATTTATAGAAAATTCTGGCAAATTAAACATTTTAATACAAAATATAATTTCTATGCGGACGACACCGTTATGTTTAGTTCTAATGAATTCAAACCCTTTTTTAAGTTTAGAAGTGGAATCTAAAATGTTGGCATTGACCAATGAATATTTCACAATTATGAAATCACTATTGCATTATTATGAATGATTACAAACAATACTACGCCTCACACGGGGCACCATTATGTTGAAGTTTGAGCTGGTCTGGTTGTTAGGAAATGACAAATATAATAAATGTTATCAATAGAACTCATTTAATAATAATGGGGCACCAAAATGATGTTGGTTCAGTAGTTCAAAAAGGAATTAAAATGTCTACTAAAAGTCATTATTTATTATCAAAATGATATAATGCAATTAACATGAAATCACCTTTTTTACCAAAGGAACATTACAGCCATTTAAGGTAGACTCATTGCTAAAACTAAACTATCAATTTGGAACTTTGATGAATATTCAAATGAATAAGAACCAAATATGACCATATCAACAGCTAATACATTGAAGTATTTTAGAGTTCCTGACAAGTAGTAGTAGTAGTTTGTAGCTGTAACTGCTGATGTTAACACATCTATCGGAAATGATGAGAAAACGCTGACATCAATCTGATATACATCTCAACCTATCCTGGTTGTCATGGAAACAGTCAGCAGTTTCTTGTGAAACCAGATATAATCAGTTTCACACAACCACAGTTCAGAAAGGTGTGAATATGATGTGTACAACTAAAGACAAGTTTCAGTAAAGCTCCACCTCGTCCTGAACGCATGAACTGAGGACAGCACACGAGACTATCAGAGACGGACGGAGAGACAGACGGAGAGAGAGAGACGGTCTACCTGGACGTCATGGAGCACCTGTTGATGCTGCTGCTGTTGTCGTGGAGCTCAGGTAGGACTCTGCTTTAGAGATGATGTGCTTTATTACAATATTTCTGTTGTATCTTTAAATCAGAGAACACAAACACACGGGTCAACGACAAATAAGTCTTTTCAAATTGGATGTAATGCATATTTCTGAGTGTGGAACAACGTGTTTAAACTCACAACAAAGTCTAATTTCTTCAATAACTTTTCAAAGTGGTTAAACATATTTTTGACAGTATTATTTAACTTCAACTAAAAAATGTCAGGTGGCACCACCACATATTTGTAAAAATATATATATGTTCCTACTATTCATCACTAAAGTCTTTGACAAGTCTCCCTTAGAGCAGGGGTCCCTAATGGGCGGGCCGCAGTCCGGATCCGGACGCCGTTGGATCCGGACCCAGGACCTAAAACCGATAGATAATTGAGAATTATTACATTTTAACCGCCGCAGCTTTTTCAGCCTTTACGGCACTTGTTCAGCCAACCAATCAAATATGGGTATTCTCACCAGTTTACTGATTCGAGTGAGATGTACACACACGGGAGAGACGAGGAGAGAGAACGAAGAGCAGGAGAATAATTACGTGAGTCAGAGAAGTTGTTTCACATGACGTTCTCCAAAGAGAGAAAAGTGTTCAGAGAGACCAGAGAGACCAGAGTCTTTCACCAACAATGAACAGACTCTTATAGGTTCATTCTTCCTGTGCGCACTTTAAAACCAGTGTGTCTCACATGTTCAGAGACCGTGGCGATTATTAAAAGCGCTAATGTGAAGCGCCACTACGAGACAAAGCACAACTCTGTTGAGCAAACGTATCATCTCACATCTGATATGAAATCACAGACAATAAACCTGAGAGCCCAATATGATCAGAATCATAACGCATGAATTCACTGTTCAACGATGATGTTACCAGAGAGAATAGAGCTGAAACAAGAGTTTAATAACCACAGATAAAGTCTATGCACACGAACTTATCTTTTTAGAAGATGAGGAAAATATAATATCGTAGCTGTTTTGATTGACATCACTTCACCCTGAATGAACTGAATTTAAAGCTGCAGGACAACTCAGTGAAATTAATTTCTCTCAAATTAATTACTTTATTTTAAGATGCACATTTTTCAAAAGCTTTCTGTTATGTCAGTTATTCTTTAATCCAGCTCTTATTTTACTTGAAATGAGAAGAACATTTATTTATGTATTTCTATGTATTATTTATAATCCATCCAGTTAAAACTGAGAATAATAATTGTTAAAATATAATTGATGTGTACTTTCTTTATTTGATTTGACAGTTGTTGACTACACAGAGACGTTACTACTACTAGACTTCTTGAATATATATATACGTATATATATGTATATATATATATATATGCACTAAATAGCGCAAGTTAGATATTGTAATGTTCCGGACCTTTGCACCAGGAGATTTTCTCAATCTGGACCTTTTGTAATTTTAATAGAACACCCTTGCCTTAGAGCAGGGGTCTCAAACTCATCTTCACTTTGGGCCACATCAGCATCATGGTCGCCCTCAAAGGGCCGGTTGTAAATGTAAGACTGTATAAAAGTAACTCCTCCTAACATATTGGTAAATAACTGTTTCTGCATTTGATTATTGTTTATTCAAGTGTAAACATATTGTACATGCAGTTATATAAATGTAAAAATATATTTAAGCACATTTCTGTTATTATAACTTAAATCCTTTTAATTTAGGGTTAAGAAACCCACATTACTCTCAAACTATTAAAGAGAATATCAAAGACAAATATCAAACAAGTTATTACAATAACTTTGTTCAAAGCTTAAAATCCTTTCAAGGGTGCGTTTGCACAATCCCACGTGAAGTATTTCATCTGTTGTAAAGCCACGTTTAAAGTAGTCTTCAATGTACTCACAATACATTAAATGTCAAATGTAGAGTAACCTATGAAGAGCTGCTTCTGTGACTGTGTGTTTAAGTATCTCATAATTATGACTTTTTATCTCATAATTATGACTTTCTATCTCATAACTTTGACTTTCTATCTCATAATTTCGACTGTGGGGATATTTTTTTATTATCAAGTCTTTTAATTTTTTATTACATTTATTTTAACTTCTTTTTTTTTTTTGCTGGCGGATTCGCGGGCCACATAAAATGACGTGGCGGGCCGCATTCAGCCCGCGGGCCTTGAGTTTGAGACCCCTGCCTTAGAGTGTCTACAGTGCTGAACACATACTTATTTTGTAAATGTGTTTTGTATTAATAATAAATTAAGATTATTGCATTTTATTGTCCAGGTTTTTCATATCTTAAGGATCCGATTTTACATTCAAACTGAGAAAAATAATGATACAAATGTACAAATGTACAAATGAATACATGAATAGAATAGTTATTCACGTTAGTTATCAACCATTTGGTCACTTTAACTGATTATTTATTGCTCTAAATTATTGTTTTACCTGGTTCCACCACCTGACATTCAGCAGTCGCACCACCTCACAACGTTAATAATAACAGGATTTATGCTGAATATTTGTATTTTTACTTCAAATACAAAAAGAGTTTTTGTCAACAGTCTGTATTGAAGTTAAAGTAGTAAATATTTCATAGTAATCATGTTCAGTACATATAACTAGAGGCTACAGTGCAATAGATTGATTAGATGGACAGACTGTAATGGATTGTGATTGAGCAACAATAAAGTCTTATTTTGATATATTCATAAAGTAACACAAAAAAAGTAATTTAAAAATATCCAAATGCATTCATCAAATGTATTAACATTACATGTAACATTAAATTAAAACGCAGCAACTGGAATGCAACGCTACTACAGACTAAATACAAATGGATTGTGATTTAACAGGAACAAATACATTTGATTTAAAACAATACTTGAATGACTTTGAAACTTGTTTCTTTCAAAACATTTTGAACCATGTAAGGTCAACATTTCAGGTACAAACACACAAAAGAAACAGTAAAACAGAAAAACTATTTCATTGAAATTTCACAAATCAGTTCAAGATTATTAATCAAATAAAAAACTTCCTACTGAAAAATAAAAATCGATGTGTCATTAATTATTGACTGGCTGAACTGTACCAGCCTCCATGTTAAAATAAAAACACCACAAAGGCTTCCTCTTAGTTTATAAAACGTGATGATGTGACTCTGTGCAGTGTTTTATATTGTTGGTGGTGGAGTCCGCCATAGATTCAGGATACATCCCAAGTCTCTTCATTGCATCCCCGTTTCCCTCACTTGCGTCCTTTCCTTGCGTCTTAGTCCCTCCCACCAGGGATGCGTGGAGAGACGCAAGGAAACCATGCGAGGAGAGAGGAAACGAGGAAATGTGTTTTTAACAGATATGAGACGTCCTTTCCTCTGAAGCGTCACGTGAAGCCACGTCTGTTTCTGATGACGACGCCCTCTGAGCACAGCTGGATCAGCTGTTAGTCGGCTTTAACAGCTGGAGAGACTTTTGATAAGTTTGTGTCTGTTCACATGATCACTTAATAATAGTAACTAATAATACTAATAACTAATAAAGACACACAGTGATCATCACTGTAGAGGTGTGTTCTCTCTGTAGTCTGTTACCTCTTTAACAAACTGAGTTCTGTTTATGAGCTCAAGATCGATTTCTATCGGTTTGACTTATTTGCATCTGTACGTTTTGAAATTGTGACGTCATTATTAAATAACCCAGAATATGATTATTGTATCTCTTAAATGATAAAACTCAAACACTCAGGAATGATCAGCCTCACGTGACTGAATGAAATGATGATAAATGATGTAAAAAGTTCTCTCTCACTTCATAATAAAGTTATTGAGGGAAATATCAGATCATGAAAACACAAATCTTTCTAATAAATGAAGAAAGTTGTTTGTGGTCCTTTTGTTGTTCAGACTACAATGAACAAATATTTAAACCAGATGTTGAATCAGAAAACTAATCAAATATAAACTAGAGTTTATTCTGTGATCCGTTTGGATGTGAGCTGCTGTCTTCTTAACTTTGGACATTTCTCTGTTTAGCCCCGTCCCTCAGGATGCTCTGCCTTCTGAGGGAAGGGGCTACTTAAGAACTAAAAATTAAATTAAAAATAGTATCATAATCTTTTTCTTGTTTTCTCCATATTGTCATAAAAAATGTTACCCTTTAATCTACTCTTCTGTGATTGGCTGAAAAGGAAGGAGACATAAAAAACAGTCTTGTTTTTAAATGCAGGTTCAACTGTCTGAATATAAATGTAACAACAGCCACATAAGTTTGAGATGAAAATTGCAAATACATTTAAAAACAAATATTTGTGTTTTTACATTTACTTAAAACAACAAATATGTGTCTATTTCTCCAGAACTCCAGGCTGAAGGAAATCACACATCAACAGGTAAATAGAGAAAGAAAAGAGAAATAAAGAACCAGTGAAGCAGAATCAGCAGTCAAGTTTTAGTTTGATATTTTATTAATTAAATTAATTTCTTTACTGACGACTCGCTTGTTTCTGTTCAGAAGCTGTCAGGTTGGTGGGAGGAGACAGTCGCTGTGCAGGAACACTGGAGGTGAAACATGAAGGAGACTGGAGACCAGTACATTACTATGTCCATTACTTTATCACTGACTATATCGATGTCGCTGAGTGGAGCCTGAAGGAAGCAGCTGTCTTCTGTAGAGAGCTGGACTGTGGCTCTGCTGTTTCTATCAGAGAGAGAGAGGAGTCCTCATGGAGATCTGTGTGGAGGATCAACTCTCGATGTGTTCAGCCTGGATCTGCTCTGAGAGATTGTTTAACATCAGATTCCTCTTCCACCATCCTGGATCTCACCTGCGCAGGTAAGCCCATCAGTGACATCATCTATGTGTCAATCTACTTCCTATGTTCTGGTCCAGTCCCTCCCTCACTACATCCTGTGAATCTGTCTCTAAACACTCTCTGAGGAGGCTCTATCCCTTCATGAGCCTGTCTCTTCCTTATTCGGTGTACCATTAGATTCCCTATTGTCTGCTTTCAAACGACATCCCTCCCTTCTTTCATGTTGAACATCTTCCACCACAACGCTGCTGGTGAATTCTACATGATAATGAAGGAAGTAGAGGAACACGTCTCTGTGTTAGCACAACATGATAATAATAATAATAATAATAAATAATAATAAGAATAATAATAAGAACAATAACTTTATTTATATAGCGCCTTTAAAAGCAGAGTTTACAAAGTGCTTTGACAGACAAAACAGCAAAAGCAAGACAATAATAACAACAACAGAAAGCTCAGTGAGACAGTTATGATAAAAATCAACGAATATATAAATTAAATAAATAAAAAAAATCAACAAATGAAAAAAAACAGAAGTAAAATAGAAAAGCAACGACATCACATAAAAGCTAGTCTGTAAAAATGTGTTTTAAGAAGTGATTTTAAAGAGATTACTGATTCTGAGAGCCTGATCTTCTCAGGCAGCTTGTTCCAAAGCCGAGGGGTCCTAAAGGCATAAATACGGTCACCTTTAGTTTAAGCCTCGACTTTGGAACAGCGAGAAGCATGAATGCACGTGTGGCGAGCGGAAGATGAGGATATAGTTTAAAGTTTACTTGGCTATCAACCAATCGTCAGAGCACAACAACGCCACTTTAGGAATTGAACTCAGCAAAAAGTCCCCTGTGATAGAGGATGAAATCAAATGAATACAATAATAATTAACCCCAAAGTATATAAACTAGCGAAATTAAAGTGAGGGTTTAGGGCTGTCCCACTGTCAAATCGTCAAGTGTTTGAGGGCTCTCTTGAAAAAACGAGTAAATAGATTATATGAAATGACCTCTCATCTTTTGAGGAAAGAGCCTGGAAGACATTCAAATCAGGGAGTACAAAGTATAAAATAAATACACACAATTATACATCATATTTGTTGTCGTTTTCATGGTAACGTGATATGTTGCAGCAAAGTGCTGTCCCATTTGTATTTACACCATTTCGAGCCCTCACAGTCTCTCACACTCAACCACTTACCAGGTGACGTCAGTAAGTCCTTGAGGGTTCAGGGTTTGAGGGTTTAGGGGGGACATTGGGATTTGGCCTATGGGAATCCCCGTCGCATTTATATGATGCCCGCCCACCGTGATTGGCCAGTGGTGACATGGTAATTAAAGGGACACCGAGGCCCAGCGAGTGATAAAAGCTCCCTTCTGCTACACATGAATGATTTTTTCCAGGTCAGGGTGAGAGAGGATTCTTTTGATTTTAGAGATGTTCTCATTTGAAGAAAACAGGACTCGACAACTTTTGTGATTTGTGGTTTGAAGCTTAAATCTGAATCAAAAACTACTCCTAAGTTTCTAGCAGTGGACTTTAAGTTAACGGACAGGGGGCCAAGGGCACTTTTAATGGGAGTGATAGGGTTTGGTGGACTAAATATGCATATTAATATGGACTTAATATTATTTCTAATTTTGAGTTATTGAGTTGAAGAAAATGTTGTGCCATCCAACAGTTGATATCATGAAGACATTCTAAAATAGCAGCCAGGCTTCTGGGGTCATCAGGTCTCAAGGGAAGGTATATCTGTGTGTCGTCTGCGTAGAAATGAAAAGAGACATTATGACGTTGGATGATTTGACCAAGTGGGAGCATATGGAGAATAAAACTGGACCTAAGATTGAACCTTGGGGTACACCAGCGGTGATGATGAACCCAGTAGCACTAATCCATCTCTGAGCTTCTGTGCACCGTTTTGTAATGCAGCTCCAAAGTGCTCTACTTTGGTAAGACCACGCTCACATTGTAGACAAGACAGACGCTGTTTGAATCTCAGTAAACATGAAGAGAATCCTCCTCCCAGTCTGACTAAATATGTTAAGTTCATGATCTTTTGATATTTGTGTTTTGAGCTAACTTAGCTAGCTGGTTACTGATTATTATTATTATTATAAATATTATTGACTGATTATATTATTTAATTGAATCTCTGAATGATTGTTTCATGACATCTTGTTATTTAGTGTCTGGTGTCTTTTCTCTCTCTCTCTTTCATCTTCTATCATCTCTCCAGACTCTGTCAGGCTGGTGAATGGGACTAGTCTGTGCTCAGGCAGACTGGAGGTGAAGTTCAACCAGTCTAACCAGTGGTGGTCCTCAGTGTGTGAAGATGACTTTGACCAGCAGGATGCAGAGGTGGTCTGTAGGGAGCTTGGCTGTGGGGCTCCTTCATTCCTCCAGGGGGTGCTCTATGGAGAAGTGGAGGCTCCAATGTGGACCAAAGAGTTCCAGTGTGGAGGCCATGAGTCTGCTCTCCTGGACTGTAGAAGCTCAGGCTCAGATAGAAACACCTGCTCACCTGGCAAAGCTGTTGGACTCACCTGCTCAGGTAGAAGAGGAGCTGCAGCTTTGATCTGGTTCATTTCTGTTCTACTGAAACTCACTTTGTTCTTTTACTGACGACTCTCTTGTTTCTGTTCAGAACCTGTCAGGTTGGTGGGAGGAGACAGTCGCTGTGCAGGAACACTGGAGGTGAAACATCAAGAAGACTGGAGACCAGTAGTTTACTATAAATTTGACAATTACTGGACCCTGAAGGAAGCAGTTGTTGCCTGTAGAGAGCTGGACTGTGGCTCTGCTGTTTCTATCAGACAGAGAAAGGATCTGTCCTCAGAGAGATCTATGTGGTGGATCGACCCTCTCTGTGTTCAGTCTGGATCTGCTCTGTTAGAGTGTGTAATATCAGATTCCTCTTCCTCCATCGTGGATCTCACCTGCTCAGGTAAGCCCATCAGTGACATCATCTATGTGCCAATCTACTTCCTATGTTCTGGTCCAGTCCCTCCCTAACTACATCCTGTGAATCTGTCTCTAAACACTCTCTGAGGAGGCTCTATCCCTTCATGAGCCTGTCTCTTCCTTATTCGGTGTACCATTAGATTCCCCATTGTCTGCTTTCAAACGTGACTTGTTTGCATGTTTAACTCTACTGGCTCAGAAGCTGGTGCTGCTGAAGTGGAGACATGTTTCTTCATCTAGTTCAAGGCACATCTTCTGAGGTGTGGATACTTGTGTTCCATCAGTACGTCCCATAACTCTTCATTCATGCCAGGTGTTTCCCTTGATTTGATCTCAATGTAAATGTGCAGTGAGAGAATCTCTTTCTCAGCAGCAAAGCTGTCCAGGTGGAATACTGATACTATTTAGCTCTTTTCTCTCTCTCTCTTTCATCTTCTATCATCTCTCCAGACTCTGTCAGGCTGGTGAATGGGACTAGTCTGTGCTCAGGCAGACTGGAGGTGAAGTCTAACCAGTCTAACCAGTCTAACCAGTGGTGGTCCTCAGTGTGTGAAGATGACTTTGACCAGCAGGATGCAGAGGTGGTCTGTAGGGAGCTTGGCTGTGGGGCTCCTTCAGTCCTCCAGGGGGCGCTCTATGGAGAAGTGGAGGCTCCAATGTGGACCAAAGAGTTCCAGTGTGGAGGCAATGAGTCTGCTCTCCTGGACTGTAGAAGATCAGGCTCAGATAGAAACACCTGCTCACCTGGCAAAGCTGTTGGACTCACCTGCTCAGGTAGAAGAGGAGCTGCAGCTTTGATCTGGTTCATTTCTGTTCTACTGAAACTCACTTTGTTCTTTTACTGATGACTCTCTTGTTTCTGTTCAGAACCTGTCAGGTTGGTGGGAGGAGACAGTCGCTGTGCAGGAACACTGGAGGTGAAACATCAAGAAGAATGGAGACCAGTAGATGACTATCACTGGACCCTGAAGGAAGCAGCTGTTGCCTGTAGAGAGCTGGACTGTGGCTCTGCTGTTTCTACCAGACGGAGAGAGAAGTCCTCAAGGAGATCTGTGTGGTGGATCAACTCTGACTGTGTTCAGTCTGGATCTGCTCTGAGAGAGTGTTTAATATCAGGTTCCTCTTCCTCCATCGTGGATCTCATCTGCTCAGGTAAGCCCATCAGTGACATCATCTATGACATCATCTCTGACAGCAATGTTTCCAGTATGTTCCTTCCTCTGTCACAGTGACAGTCAGTGGGTTTCTATTGGACTGAACTGTAAAGTTATCCAGGACAACGACATCCTGAAGTGTAGAGAGGTGGGCTTGTTTCTGGAAGCTTCAAACCCTCCAGAGACTGCTGAGCTCCACCTGAGAGGACACACCTGTCTGTCTGTCTGTCAGACCTCTGACATCACGTCCTTATTCAGGGTCCATCTTGTTCAACGGAGGGTAAACATGAACTTGTATCATCTCTCTGTGTTTACAGACCTGCTGCTTCAGCCAATCATCACTGTGTCCTCCTCAATGTACGGGGTCTCTGAGGCCCAGCAGCAGGGGGCTCCGGTGCTCAGGCGCTCCACCTTCACCATCTGCTGCTCCATCCAGCCACAGTACCCAAATGGCTCCTTCCAGCTCACCTTCACCTCCTCCAACTCAGCACACAACTACACCCAGCCAGCTGTCAATCACTCTGCACACTTCCTGTTTCCTGCTGCAGAGCCCGCCCACCAAGGAAGCTACAGCTGTGTTTATCACCTCTATGTTTTTAATCATAACTTCTCCTCTGAGAGCCGTCTGCTCTCCATCACTGTCTTAGGTAAGCTGACTGTTTACATGCAGGTTTGAAGATGATTGGTCCAAACTGACTGAAGATGATCAGCTGACCACAGAGTCCATGTTGGTGTTTCTGGAATGACACTGTGACTCCTGTCATTGTGTCACACATGTCATATAGTAACCAAACCTAAACACAGTCTGTAACAATCTACTGTAGGACAGAGCAGGTTTGGTTACCAGGATAACTCTGGTTCTCTGAGAACTGAAGCACCTTCTGACGTGACCAATCACAAAGCTCCACTGCCACCACATCAGTCATAACACCCCTTAGCCCCCAACTCTCCATTTTCAAGTGTAGTTCCTCCACCAATCAGAAGCAAGAAGGGCGGTGTGCTCCGATACCTCACTCAGAGAACCAGGGTTATCCTGGAAACCAAACGTAGAGACAGTCGTTAACGTGTTAATGTGTGTCAGTGATTGTAGATTTCAGGGTCAATGGGAGCTGTTGGACTCATGATGTCGTGTGATGTGATGACTGTCCGTGTGTTTGTTCAGATCCAGTACCTCTGATCATCAAAGCGATCGTCCTGCTGCTGACTCTGCTGTTGGTGAACGTTGCCCTTTACTTCTACTGTAAGGTACTGACACACGTCTGTTGTTTAGACCAGCCACTGAAATGAAGCTCTCGCTCTGTGTTTAGTGAACTGAAGACAGGACTGTGTTGTCATGTCTTTGCAGGCCAACAGGGGGCAGATGCCGTGCAGACAGAAGAACACTGAGCTGGATCATTATATCCTGGTTGTTCCTGAAGAAGAAGAAGAAGAAGAAGAAGAAGAAGAAGAAGAAGAAGAAGAAGAAGAAGAAGAAGAAGAAGAAGAAGAAGAAGAAGAAGAAGAAGAAGAAGAAGGAGCTCAGGGAGCAGAGTAGCTCCTCCAAGGAGCTCATCTCACATCCAGATGATTTCTACCACACAACCACCATCAGCTCCCTTTGATACGCATGTTCCCTTAAACCAGAAGGCTGAATATGATATCACATTATTACAGCCCGTCTTTCTTCCTCTCAACAATGTGTTGGTCTCTCCACACGTTCTGACTTCCTGTCTGTGGCTCTCAGCTCCAAGCCCATTGGTTCCTGCTGAAGACGTGAATCTTTAAAAACACCTCACAGATATAAAGTTTCATTTAAAAGTAGACTTGAGAGCAGGTTTACCAGAGTCCAAGCAGAAACCAAAGACTATCAGGAACAATGTGAATGTGAGATATTAGAATAAACATGAAACATTGACTTCTATCTTCTACATTCTGTAGAACGATACTCAATGTTGACAATCTGTTGGTGTTTGTCCTTTAAAACATATAATGAACTTCATGACTTATTGTAGTGAGCAACATGTTGTCAGCAGGACAACATTTAGCTCAAAGATAATCATAATAATACAAATAGGAACAACGTCCCGCTGTGATCAGCCACTAAACCTCTTTTATTTGTGATTCAGAAATGTTACTATTTTGCTCATAGTTGTACTTCATCATTGTAGTTCATTTTGTAATTAAGGATTTTGCTTACATCATTAGAACATTGTAATTATTGATTTTTCTTTTTTACTTAAATCATATGTATTTTAGTTCATTTAGTTATTAAGGATATTACTTATTTCATTAGAATTTAGCTCATTATTGTACGTCATTAATGTTGTAATCAATCAATTTACTATTTTTCATTGTTATGGATTTTTCTTATTTCATAAGAACATTGTCATTATGGATTTAGCTTGTTTTTTATAATCAACGATTTTGCTTATTTCATAATATTTTAGCTAATTTTTGTTCTTCATAAATTGATTTAATTTTGTAATCAAGGTATTAAAACAAATTATAATAAAGGATTTTGCTTAAATCATGAGCGTTTCACTTGATTTTGTAATTATCGAAATTACCTTTTTCATTAAATGTTTGCTTATTTTGTATGAATTTTCAATATTATGTAATTAAGGATATTGCTTATTAATAAGAATGTAATTATGGGTTGTTATTACTTCATAAGTTTACCTAGTTTTCTAAATAAGGATTTTGCATATTTCATAATATTTTATCATAATTCTGTCAATAAGGATTTTTCTCCTTTCATCAGAACTTTGCTTATTGTTGTTCTTAAGTATTTTGATTACTTTTGTGCTAAAGGGATTTTGATACAAAATATCCTCCTAATCAAACAATGTGAATAAAATATGAACACGTACGTAAAACTAAACACTCATACTTGTACTGCACAGATACATGTAGTACTAGTACTACTTTAACAAAGTACTTTAAGGCTTGTTGAACTCGGGTCCAGTCGGATCATGTTTGGACGTGGAACAGACAACATGTGAGTTTATTAAATCATCAGAACTAATAAATCACAAGAAAGTATTCAGTGAAGGAGAAACAAGCAAAGTGAAGCACACATGATGGATCACAACAGCAACACACAGGAAGGTGCTGGATGTGCTCACAGAGATATCGATCTGATGATTGACAGTCAGATGGACCAGTCGGTTTGTGTACAAGCCTCATTAAACTGGGGGCGGGACTGAAAGTGTTGATGCAGCTAAAAACAACACAAACAGATTCACAGCTTCAGATCAATTTCTAAATAAAAAGCAGAGATTGAAAAATGAACCTCCAGAGCAAAACAATATGAGTTGATGTGAATAAAGAAAGCAGCAGAGCTGGAAACATCCTGCAGCTTCATGAAGCACTAATTCAAGTGAAACAACACAGAAACACGATGCAGTGAAGTGAGTGAGACACAGTGATAGAAAGCAAACAGTTCCACACAGACTGCAGTAGTTCTAGTAGTAGTAAGTCGCTGTAACTGCTGAAGTTAACACATCAGAAATAATAAGACGACACTGACGGCATTCATCTGATAGGAACAGCTCCGCCTGTCATGGAAACATTCCTATAATCTGCAATCAGTCAGCAGCTTCTTGTGAAATCAGAGATAATCAGTTTCACACAACTTCAGTTCAGAGAGGTGTGAATATGATGTGTACAACTAAAGAGCAGTAACTCATCAGTGAAGACGATCAGAGCAGAGAGCTCACAAATATGTCTCCTGAATCATTATATCTGAGAATAAACTGCTCACACACACCAACAACAAGGTGTTTTATTCTGTTCTCCTTTCAGTCAAGTTTTAATCTATTATTCTGAATCCCGTCAGTGTATTTAATATAGTACTGGGTTTATCCAGAGGGAAGTTGCTGTGCAGCAGTTGCAGTGAAAAGTGGGAAAAAGTCTCAAATTGAACTTAATAAAATTCATATTTTCAGTGTCAAACAGAGACGTCTTAGAGAACTGAGAGTTGGAGCAGAGCTGCAGATTGTTTCAGATTTGTGGATCATAAGAACTGAATGCTGCTTCTACAGGTTTAGTTTGGACCTGAACCAGATCCTCAAAGTGATCCATCGTTTAATTTAATATTCCAAAACAGCTGAAACCAAGACATTTGAAGAAGTCACCTTAGACTCAATCTCAACAATGTGTGCTGCACTAAACACACTCGTGTTTCATAGACTCAATGATTGATCACTTTAAAAACATAACTGATGGATTCATCAACTATTAATCTTATGCTTAGTTGCAGCTGTAATGTCTCCTCTCAATGACTCTCTGCTGATGTTGAAACATGTACCGGAAATAATAAGAAGACGCTGACCGCATTAATCTGATAGGAACATCTCAGCCTGGTGCTCATGGAAACAATCATATAATCAGCAATCAGTCCGCAGCTTCTTGTGAAATTAAAGATCATCATTTTCATAGAAACACAGTTCAGAAAGGTTTGCCAAAATTCACAGAGTGTAAATATGATCTTATATGGACCGATTTAACAAAGGCAAAGGCAGTGAGAAAGAGACTCAAAACATCCACAAAAAGTTAAAAAACAAACCCGAAGAGACATAAACTGACTACAAAGAGACTCAAAACATCCACAAAGAGTTAAAAAACAAACCCAAAGAGACATAAACTGACTACAAAGAGACTCAAAACATCCACAAAGAGTTAAAAAACAAACCCGAAGAGACATAAACTGACTACAAAGAGACTTAAAACATCCACAAAAAGTTAAAAAACAAACCCGAAGAGACATAAACTGACTACAAAGAGACTCAAAACATCCACAAAAAGTTAAAAAACAAACCCAAAGAGACATAAACTGACTACAAAGAGACTCAAAACATCCACAAAAAGTTAAAAAACAAACCCGAAGAGACATAAACTGACTACAAAGAGACTTAAAACATCCACAAAAAGTTAAAAAACAAACCCGAAGAGACATAAACTGACTACAAAGAGACTTAAAACATCCACAAAGAGTTAAAAAACAAACCCGAAGAGACATAAACTGACTACAAAGAGACTCAAAACATCCACAAAAAGTTAAAAAACAAACCCGAAGAGACATAAACTGACTACAAAGAGACTCAAAACATCCACAAAGAGTTAAAAAACAAACCCGAAGAGACATAAACTGACTTCAAAGAGACTCAAAACAACAACAAATTGGAACAAAATGACTACAAAGAGACATAATGCAACTACAGAGAGACTCCAAACAACCACAAAAGCTTTAAAACAACCACAACAAGATGTAAAACTACGACTACTACACACACACACACACACACACACACACACACACACACACACACACACACACACACACACACACACACACACACACACTCATTTCTATACAAAATACATGAATTTGACACTTTGTTTAAGCGCCCTGAACAAACACTTAATTTTGTGACCATTTAATTGATAATGAAATGAACAATATAGGAAGACAAAACTCTTTATTTCTCATTTCAAGTGTTAAAGAAGTCTCATAGTCTTCCATTAAGGAAACAAATGTCGAAATCACTGAATAACTTTAATTTAAATTGGAAAAACACAATTTATTGATGATTAATGATGATTTAATTGCTGAATTGAAGGTAATCCGTCTGTTTTCGTAACAGATTTTGGCTACATTGGGTCATTGCACATTTATAACCATTTAAAAATCCTTGAAACTCCACGAAATGGGCAAACAACCCCCTCAGTGAACACGTGGACACCTACAATACCATGCTCTTATAGTTAATAGGGCATTAAGATTAAATCATATTTGGGGCATTGGGGAATTTTTCCCATCCACATAATTTTCGTTTGAAATAAAATGTATCTGTATATAGATTTTTTGATACAGAACAATAAAAACGTCCTTTTAATTGGACCCAAATACATCAGTGATATTTCTCTTTCGTGTGTCTGCAGAGACACCGTGTGGCCGCTACTGAGACGACAGAAACATGGAAACAATAGGAATTATTATTATTATAGAAAAAAAAACATTCATGAAGTTTGTCGTCACTAAAGTATTAGTTTGATTTAATAAGATGAATGTATGTATTTGATCTTTTATCATTGATTTTCGTCAAGGGCACCGTCATTTTGAACAGGCGCTTCGTAGCTACCAGCGGGGGTCCTTCCACCGTCAACACCGGAACAACACGTGAACAGTAAGCAACACAGTTTGTAAACGGTTCATTGTATGTAGAATGTGATGTGGCGCTATTGTTTTACATATATTGTTTCATATAAAGATGTATATATTCAACCTGGAGACATAAACTAATCTAACGTTCGACAATAAGCTCCGGCAGCCGTGAAATATGCAGTTTCTTGTGCACTCTACGCCAAACCCCGTTTTACAAGTGGTTTAAATCAGGTTACCCGGTGTTCAGCACTATAACAATGTTTTACAAACAATTATCAAATATATTGTGGATTAATTTAGATGTGCTGGTAAATTCGGCTGATATAGAATAAACCAAACGCAAGTTATTAATGATACATCTTAACTTTCTTAGTTGGTTAACAACACAGTCGTTTATAACGGTGGAAGAGAAACCAGTATGATGTTGCTGGTGTCTTACTGGTTGTGTGTGTGTGTGTGTGTCTGTGTCTGTGTGTGTTTTCATCAAAGGGGTCAGAGGTCAGGATGGGTCGCTCCTCCAAAGACAAGCGGGACATTTACTACCGTCTGGCCAAAGAGGAGGGCTGGAGAGCAAGGAGCGCCTTCAAGCTGCTGCAGCTCGACCACGAGTTCAACCTGTTCACAGGTGAGACACCTGAGACGACCAGACACCCGACAGGTCCCCGACAGGTCCCGCCTACACTACAGCCCCCTGAAAAGGGTGGAACTGAGCCGGAGTCTGGGTCCTCTTTGGGCTCTTCAGGCTGTGTTCTTCTTCTGTCTTTTATTAAATGTCTGATTTGTATTAAGGTTTTATTTTCCCTCTCAGGTGTGAACAGAGCCGTTGATCTGTGTGCAGCTCCTGGCAGCTGGAGTCAAGTCCTCAGTCGGAAACTCAGGTTTTACTTCTTCTTTATTAACCATAAACTCACCTGGACTGATATGAAATGGATTTTAGGAAAGCCAAGAGTTAACTATGTCGTTGTTTTGTTTTTTCCACTCAGAGCTCAGGAGGAGAAGGGCGACGCCGGTGAGGAGGTGAAGATCGTGGCGGTGGACCTGCAGGCCATGGCTCCTCTACCAGGAGTCACTCAGATCCAGGGAGACATCACCAAGGTGAGGACACCGTGGACGAGCATGCAGCTCTGATCGTCCTCTTGTCCACTGCGGGATCTTAACCAAACGTAACGTGGACGCATCGTCATTGGTTCTGCTTTTATTAGAATTTTGCGTTCACGTTCCTGGAATTAAATCTGGGCACGGCTTCAGGAGTGGATGCAAAATCCAAGTTCTAGTCTTATTTGAGGCGGTCCCAATGGTCCTGGAGGAGGTTCTTCTTAGTTTCTTTGGGTCTTAAAAGAGGCGACGGATCCTCAAGGACCCGTAGAACTTCTTCAAAGACTAGAAGAAGTGCGGCGGTGCGTCACATGACCCGTGTCTTCTTCTTCTTCCTCTCAGGTGTCGACGGCTCAGGAGATCATCCGTCACTTTGAGGGTCAGCCGGCCGACCTGGTGGTGTGTGACGGAGCTCCAGACGGTGAGACTTCCTGCCTTTCCTCGCCTGTTCTTAAGGCTGTTAATTCAGTCATTTTACCGTTCTTTCTCCATAGTAACCGGGCTCCACGACGTGGACGAGTACATCCAGGCTCAGCTCCTGTTGGCCGTGAGTACACGGAGGTGTGACATGTTGTTCACCTGTCGGTCTGCGATGTCACACTGACCCCCGTTTGTCTCTCAGGCTCTGAACATCACAACTCACGTCCTGAAACCTGGAGGGACGTTTGTGGCCAAGGTGAGTCCAGCTCTTGTTCGGATGATTTCTTATCTACAAAGGACTCAGTAGAGTTCAGATCTCCACCAGGTTTCAAGCCCAATAAGAAGTCGTGGAATAACGCTCTCTGGATGCTGAACCGCGGCGGCGATGCAGTCGGCTGTGTGTGGTAATGTAACGTGGTTAGGTATCAAATAAAGGTTTCACTCTTCTGGCTCAGATCTTCAGAGGTAAAGACGTGACTCTGCTGTACTCTCAGCTGAAGATCTTCTTCAGTGGTGTGACCTGTGCCAAGCCTCGCAGCAGCAGGAACTCCAGCATAGGTGAGCCCCCCCCGGTGGACCAACCACACGGCTCAAACAGGAGACAAACCCCGCCCACCTGTTCATATAGCCATCTTTTATAGAACTTTTGTGCACAGAGTGCTTGATAAAATCTATATAAAGTCTATTGTACCACATTCATTACTCACAGTATGTGTCTGTCTGTCTGTCTGTCTGCAGAGGCCTTCGTGGTGTGCCAGAATTACTCTCCTCCTGACGGTTACATCCCCAACATGTCCAACCCTCTGCTGGATCACTCCTACGGTAACTACGAGCCCGTGTGGTCCGTGTCTGGATACCTGATCTGGATCAGGAAAATCACAAGGCCTCTAGAAGATAGAAACCACTTCCCTTCACTTGAGACGCACCGTGTTTGTTGACACGTTGGCCGGCTCTGCTTAACTAATTCCTTTATTTTAAAAGACCCATAGAGAGGTGCTATATATATATATATATATATATATATATATAAATATATATATATCTCTATCATGCTCATTATCTTAGTTTCCTGTTCTGTCGTTAAAGTGGACGTCTAAGGGAAAAAGACCTTTTAGCACATACAATATATTGATACCAAAGAAAGTTGCTGAACAGTGACCCCGTGTGGCCACATGTGGTAATGAAGGATTAACGGTGAATCCTGAAACATGGTGCAACAGGAGAACGAAGAAGAGAAGAATCATAAAGTCAGTAATGTCAGAGACACCAAAAACTACTGGTCCGGGTGTTTTTATATCTTCTGTCATTTTGAAAGAGGACGAATGCGTTCTTTCTTATTTTAAAGGTTGCATACCGGTAGTCTCTTGTTTCACTGCGTGTCCTGGTCCTGGTTTTCCTCAGTCTGGATTGTGGTCTCTGTCCTTCAGATGTGGACTTTAACCAGTTGGAGGGTCCCAACCGCGTCATCGTTCCCTTCCTGGCGTGCGGTGACCTCAGCGCCTTCGACTCGGACAGGACCTACCCTCTGCAGGTGAGGAGACACGGGACTATCTTTAATAACAGAAACATGGCTCTTACATTAAAACTAGTGCAGAGAATCCCTTAAAGATCTATTCATTTATCCCATAATTAACCCCAAATCCTGCTGATTTTTCTCTAAATGCTGTCATGTCTGAGTGACAGACTTAAGAATCCCTTTAAATATTATTAAACTGAAACTATGTCAAATACTTCTAATGAATGTGTGAATCAATGGGGAAGTGATGTACCCCTTAAAGTCTACTTCATTTAGTTAATTTAAGGCTTTACTAATTAAGGGGTTTGTTTGGTGTGTTTTCAGGGGTGAAGGGTGCATTATGGGGATTTTAAAGGGTTCTTGTTTCTAGTTTATATAGTAAATGTTTTTCTCTTTTCGTCACACCTAAACCATCTCCGAGCTGTTGCCTTCTTTCTTTCTTCAGCTGGATGCTGGTAAACAGTACCAGTACACCCCCCCCACCCAGCCGCCGATACGCCCCCCCTACCAGCAGGCCTGCCACCTGCGCAAGAACAACCTGCTGTCCAGAGAAGACGCTCCGTCCAACCAGAGTCGAGAGGAGGCGGAGCCAGCGGCCGAATCCACCTGAGACGAGTTATCGTTAAAGGAACAGTCCGGCATTTTGGGATCGTCAGAGCAGCGATAGAACCTGTGCTGTGCTTAGCTTAGCTTAGCACAAAGACTGGAAGCAGTGGGAAACTGCTAGCCTTTTCCTTAATCCACCTTTGTGCTAAGCTAGGCTAAACACATCACACTGTACCAGATATTTTTACTATTCTGATTTCATGTTTTTTATTTGTGGCAGATCGTTCCGTTCATTAGACTTGAGGAATTGTAAACATTTTATATTTTAAAAATAAAAGTCATCTCTTGGAGGCAAACCGACATACGTGGTTTACGTGATTTGTATTTTAAGAGTGATTAAACTGTTATATTTTTGTTTCTAAGCAATTTGCATTTTGCTGATGTAGATGTTTACGGCTGTGCTAATTTTAAGTCATTAATATATTGTTGGTTAGTTTAATCTACAGATGTGAGAACCACATATCTCACATCTGAGATGTAGTACAGTAAAAAGTACAATATGTACCTTTTGAGATGTAGTAAAGCAACAAGTACAATATGTACCTCTGAGATGTAGTAAAGTACAATATTTACCTCTGATATGTAGTACAGGAGAAGTATAAAGTTAAATTACATGGAAATACTTGAAAAATACAAGTACCTCTGATTTGTACTTGAGTCCAGTACTTGAGTCCCTACTATTACGACGTACTGCGTCTGTACGCGCTGACGTCATGACGCAAGGACGACTCGCACAACCGCATTGTTGTTGGGTGAAGAGAAGCTCCGGGCAGCCGCTGAGCTCTGCCGCTTCTAACCGCTTCTAAACGGCCGTACTGAGCAGCTAAATTATAACCGATCAAAGTAAAATACCGGCTCCGTCGCGCTGGATATCTGCCGGTTACTTCTCAAGTTTAACTCGGTTGAGCAGCGCGAGCCGCGGCCGTTGGACGAGCGGACTGAAAATGTGGATTTAACTGCAGCTTCGCTCCGCAGGGCCGCGCCGCCATTGCTGCTGTTTTTACAAGCTGAATTCGTGAAAATACCTTTGGTAAGTTCAGCCCCACTGTGTCCTCACCTCTTTAATATCACCCCCCTTATAGTCCGGACTGGTTTACATCTAAAAACCAGTCCGTGCTGGTCTGAGAGAAAGCCTCCCCTTTTACAAATCGAGGCAGTTTCTTGTTGTGCTGGTCGCCATATTTCCTCCCCCCTTCAGTTTAGGTGTATTAATGCTAGCAGGCTAACGTTAGCCCCGGTTTGTGGACGGAGTGTCCTAATGCGTTTAACCGGCCACCGAGAGGGCCAACCGCCTGAGAGGAGGAGGACGACACACCGGGGTCTTCTTCTCTTGTAACAGACCCGTGTTTGGTGCGTCGCTTTTAAAGCTGTGGTGCGATTAATAACAAAAGATTAACGTTGTGGGTTCAGTTAAAGAGGAGCTAACGTTAGCCGGTGGGTAGCACACACACACACACACACCAGAGAAACCGAACGAGCTGCAGCTGCTGTTAGCCGATTATTTCCACCAACAACCAGCCGTCAGCGGCTTCAGCCGGGCTCGCTGTCATGAGTGGCCGTGGAGGTGTGGTGCTCTCGGTGCTTTTCTTTCTTTCGTCCAGTGAACGTTATCGTTTCCGCCCCCTTTGCTCCCAACTACAGCCAACTGAAAACATGACCTCGTAAATGAATTAAAGCTGCACAAACAGAAACACTATGTGAAAGGAGGACCTGTCTCATTTTTGAATGAAAAAATATTTGTACATTAGCAGCAATGTAGCACAACACGGAAGCATCGCCTAATGTTGAACTGCAATTAAACTATTTTGTCCTTAAAATGAATGAATAAATAATCCTGGTTATCCTTTTGGCCATGATCGTGCAGCCCTCATACATTTAGCAGTTTAGTATATATTGTGACACGAGGAGAATGATTGAACATGTTTATGTTCCCCAAATGTAATAATTGTAAGCACGTGTATCACAGTGGAACAGATATCAAACATGTTCAAACAATATCTAGGCCGTCTGTGGTTAGATGAGACGTGTCTGTACCATGTGACAGATGCTCTGCATCAGTAATACTTTCATAGTTTGATAGACCTGCAGAACAAGTACAAACCACTGGAAGTAAAATGACTCTGTTCTGTGGTCCGCTCTGATTGAAGAGGTAAAGACATCCTTGTGTAAACACATTAACTGCTGCATGATTGCTCCTGAAGGCCTCATTGAGGGTCAAGGCCTGGTAATGATTACTGCAGGTTCTGTTAGACGTAACTCGCACTGCTGCGTGCGCTGCTCGTTGCTTCACAGACTTAATGACTTTAAGAAATTGTAAGTTGAGTCTTTGACGCTGTCGTGTCATTCGTCTGGTTCTCAGGGTCTTTACGGCTTCGAGATGAAGAAGAAAAGTCGACATCACCGACCCGCGGTGCTGAAGAGAGATTCGTCCCCCATCAAGCCGTCGCCCAACCGGGAGACGCTGACGTACGCGCAGGCCCAGCGGATCGTGGAGCTGGAGGTGGACGGCCGCGTTCACCGGCTCAGCATCTACGACAAGCTGGACGTCATCGGCGACGACGACCCCACGGCGCAGGAGATCATGGAGTGCAACAGCAACAAGGAGAACAACGAGAAGCCCCAGCAGGTCCTGGTGCGCTCCGTGCGCCTCAAAAACAACCAGCAGAAGAAGAACGCCGCGCTCATGGCCACGCACGGCAGCACTGGCGGCCTGTTGGAGCCAAAGGTCAGAACGGTTGAGTACAACCTGCCGGTGGTGCCCAAGAGGCCGGCGGCGTATTACAAATACACGGAGAGGACGGCGGAGGAGCTGGACGAGGAGGTGGAGTACGACATGGACGAGGAGGACTACGCCTGGCTGGAGCTCATCAACGAGAAGAGGAAGAGCGAGGGCGTCAGCCAGGTGTCGTTCAACCTGTTCGAGTTCCTCATGGACCGCTTCGAGAAGGAGTCGTACGAGGTCACGCAGGGCCAGAGCGACCTGCAGTCGCTGGTGGACGAGGACGCCGTGTGCTGCGTCTGCATGGACGGAGACGGAGCCGACAGCAACGTCATCCTCTTCTGCGACGCCTGCAACATCGCCGTGCACCAGGAGTGCTACGGCGTGCCGTACATCCCCGAGGGCCAGTGGCTGTGCCGCCACTGCCTGCAGTGTCCGTCGCGGCCCGCCGAGTGCGTCTTCTGCCCCAACCGAGGCGGAGCCCTGAAGAAGACGGACGACGACCGCTGGGGCCACGTGGCATGCGCCCTGTGGGTGCCCGAGGTCGGCTTCCCCGACACTGTCTTCATCGAGCCCATCGACGGCGTGCGCAACATCCCGCCGGCGCGCTGGAAGCTCACCTGCTACCTGTGCAAAGAGAAGGGCGCCGGTGCGTGCATCCAGTGCGACAAGATCAACTGCTACACCGCCTTCCACGTCAGCTGCGCCCAGAGGGCCGGCCTTTACATGAAGATGGAGCCCGTCAAGGAGGTGACGTCATCTGGCGGCTCCTCCTTCTCCGTGAAGAAGACCGCGTACTGCTGCAGCCACACGCCCGAGGGCTGCGACCGCCGGCCGCTCGGCATCTACGACGAGCCGCATGCGAAGAACGGAGCCTGCCACAAGAGGACCGACAAGAGGGGGAAGTCCCGGGCCAAGGGCTGGGCCAAGAAGAAGAGCAAGAGAGGCGAGCCGGAACCAGAACCAGAGCCCGAGACCCCCACCAACTCTGGGCCCAGTATCACCGCTTCAAGGTAGGCAGGCAGGCAAAACAGGACTCCCAGAATGCATCTCTCACATAAATTAATAGTGTTTTCTCACCCAGGTCCACTCAGTTCCTCGTCACTGAGACCGGATTCCAGATCGAGATAAAAAACAAATGTATATATGATGTCCGGCTCGGTAAGGTTTCTTGTTTCTGTTCAGGTTCACAGATTTGGAAAAGAAACATTAGTAAAGACCGGGCTAGTTTCGGTAAGAAAACCACGACAATTTAATAAGTTCAGTAACTGAAGTATAATTCTGGTTTATTATAACCTGGGTCTTATTTTTGTAATAATGACGTTGTACTTACCAAGTTAATATCTGTAACTCGGTGAATGAAGAAGTCGTACGGGTCAAGAAGCACGAGCAGTCGGACCAACATCAGAAGCTTGTTCCTGCTCGCGTTCACCCCTCTGAAATGTAGCGTATTTATTGGCTAATATCTCCCTCTGCCTCCTCCTCCGTGGGTCAGTTTCGACACCATCTTGAACCAGGTGGCGGTCCAGAGGAAGCGGGTGTTCGTGGAGCGGGTGCTGAGCTACTGGGTGCAGAAGAGGCAGTCGAGGAACAACGTGCCGTTGATCCGCCGGCTGCAGGCCAACCCTCAGCCGCCCAAAGTCAAGCAGATGGTCAGTGCTGCCGAAAACAGCGGAGCGTCGTCCTTTTAATGTCGTTCTTCCTACCACAAAAGTTTGTGTACGTTTTTTTCTGCAGGACCGCGCGGAGACGAACCAGGCCTTGAAGGAGCAGCTGAAGGAGTGGCACCGCCTCCGACACGACCTGGAGAGAGCTCGCCTGCTGCTGGAGCTCATCAGGAAGAGAGAGAAGCTGAAGAGGGAGGAGGTAGATCATCATTTACTACCTCACTGTTTCTAAAGCGCAAAGCTCAATTTAAAACTAAAAGAATCCATCATTATTCAGACATGTGTGTGAGACGTTAATCGTTCCTTGCCCTGACTATTGGTGAAAACACTGACTTCAAAAAACATTCACACAAAGATAGCAACACAAATTTGTGTGTGTGTGTTGTCCCGTCAGATGAAGCTGCAGCAGTCGGCGCTGGAGGTCCAGCTGACCCCCTTCAACATCCTGCTGCGGGCCGTTCTCAGTCAGCTGCAGGAAAAGGACCAGTACAGTATCTTCGCTCAGCCCGTCAACAGCAACGAGGTCCGCCGCCATTTTATCGTTTTCTCTGTTCGACAGGAAAAGTTCTAAATGTGTTAAATTCATTGTTTGACAGTTATAGAGAAGTCGAGTTTTTAACCATCACTGGGCGCCTGCTGAAACCCAGTGTATCATTTTACCTTCTTATCAGTGTTTTCTTTTCTACTGTTATTACCAACACATCACTTCCTGTCTGTGTTTTAATGCACAGACTTTTTCACAATAAAGGTGAAACATAACAGAGAAATAATGTCCTTAATGAAAGCGACCACGTCCCCTCCGTCTCCTGCAGGTTCCCGACTACCTGGACCACATCAAGGACCCCATGGACTTCTCCACCATGAGGAAGCGCATCGACGGCCACGACTACAGGAGCCTGGAGGAGTTTGAGGCCGATTTCGACCTCATCATCTTCAACTGCTTGAAGTACAACGCCAAGGACACGTTCTTCCACAGGGCCGCCCAGCGGATGCAGGACCACGGAGGAGCCATCCTCCGCAGGGCCCGCAGAGAGGCCGAGAGGATCGGCTTCGACTTCCCCAGCGGGTTGCATCTGCCCGAGGTCCCCAAACTGGAGACGCCACCCGCCTTCTCCTGGGAGGACGGTAAGTCCAATGATTGAGTAAAATCTCCTGAATCAGCTGTAAAAAGGCTGTAGATAATCCTGTGACGATGTCATGTGATCATCTGTCTCTTCCAGTGGACCGGCTGCTAAGCCCCGCCTACCGTCAGCTGACACCTCTGGAGGACCAGCTGAGGGAGCTGCTGGAGAAGCTGGACCTGAGCACGGCCATGAAGAACAGCCCGTCTCGCAGCAAGAGGCTCAAACTGCTGAAGAAGACCATCACGGAGGTCCGCAGCGAGATGAGCCTGAAGAAGTCCCTCCGGAAGCCCCCGCCCCCGGAGCCCAGCGGGACCCCCACGGAGGCAGAGGAGAAACCACTACCCGAACCCCCGGCAGAGCCCTGCACACCACAGGAGGAGAACCCTCTGCCCCTGGAAACGTTAGAGCTGGTGACCTTACTGTCGCGGATCGAGGCCTCGCCCGGCGACCCGAAGCCGCCGCCCCCTTTGAAGGCCTCCAAACCCAGCACGGATCGTTCTCCCTCGGAGCTCGACGACACGTCTACCTCAGTGCCCACGGACGCACCCAACGGGCACGCCCCGGTTCCGCCGCTCCCCAACGGCGTCATCCACGCCGACGCCTCCAGCACGGGCAACCGGCGGAACAACGTCCTCTTCCGCAAGTCCAAGAGCGCCAGCCCCCAGAAACCACTCAAGAGCCACGAGGCGTCCGCTGTGACGCCGCCTTCCCTGGGCGCCAAAACCTTCCTGTCAGTGGTGATCCCTCGACTGGAGACGCTCCTCCTGCCGAAGAAAAGACGACACAGCAGCAGCGCCGACGGCGAGGAGGAGGACGAGGAGTCGCCGATAAAACGCCTCGGCACAGGTAAAAAAGAAAGACTCTCCTCCAGGACGAAACATGAACTGAAATGTTGAAGAAATCTTTTTAACAATCGGAGTACGAACCCTAAACTACACTGTGACACATTTTCTGTGTTTTTTTCTTTCCCTTCAGGAATAGCAAACGGTTTTGTGGTGGAGGAGGAGGAGGAAATCTCACCGCCTCCCCGCCTGCTGGAGCCTCGCCGCCGCTGTGCCTCCGAGTCGAGCATCTCCTCCAGCGGGAGCGTCCTCTGCGGCACGAGGTGAGTGGAGGAGGAAACATCCGGAGCCGTGCAGGTCACTGATAACGCAGAAACAGCTTTAACCATGATAACGTTCTACTGACCCAGTTAATAGATGAGAACTGGGAACACTGTGGCATGATGGGAATGACGCTGCTCTATACTGGAAGGTTTGTTTTGGACCCGATACGTTTTATTTATTTATGTAGTACTTCTACATATACCGTATTTTTGAAACTGAACTTTAGTACTTATTTATCAAGTAAAACATAAGAACACAGATGAACCTGTGTTCACTTGTGGGTTCATAGAGGGCTGCAGGAGTGAGTCCTAAACAGTCTCTGGGCATCTATCGGTGCCCTCCCCCTGCGCTCATTGGTCGATTACTTTTTCACAGAGCGGACTGATTCTGTCACGATACCAATTGACCAATCAGTCAACTCGAATTCGGAGGGGGCGGATACAAAGGTCTGGACCCAGGCGACAATCTGACCATCAATCATCAAATGGAGGATCATTACGTGTGTCATGCCATTATGTTTTCTTAGAAAAGGACCACGTTGTAATTAAGATATTCTAGTTGTTGTGTTTGTAATGATGGCAGCGATACACTGCAGGCTCTCTGACAAAGAAGTTCACAACAGCACAGGCATGACTCTAAACGTTGTCCTGTGATTCGTGTCTCTTTCAGCACCGTCATCGTTTCTAAGAGCGGTAAAGGACGGTCGCCGGCGGCTCGGCGGAGCACCGTGGACGACAAGAGCACCCTGGGGACCTGCATCGAGAACGGAGAGTTCGCCAAAGCCGCCAAGATCTCGTCGGGTGAGCAGAGCAGACACCTGATGGATGTGCATGAAACCGCATGGCACGCTTTGATCGGTCAGCTCTTCTCTCTGATTTACTTAACTTATTAAAAAGCCTGTTTATGTGAGAAAAACATCGTTTAGTTCTTCGATCACTTTTTTCCCCACTGTTCCACCTGTGAGACCCAGAGAACAGTGAAGTAAAAGTATTTTTTTAAATAAAATCTTCATATGAGAGCTTACCAAAGCAGCAGCTCCTCCCAGCTCACTGGTTCTCAGACTGGGTTTTGTGTGTGTGTGGGGGGGGGGGGGGGGCCCTCAGAGGTCCTCGATTAAAGTCAGCGGAGACTCGAAGCTGCAGGTTTCAGCCCTAAAAAGGAAGCGGTTCAGCAACAGGAAACCTGAGAGGGACAAAGTGAAGAGAAGTCCGTTATTTTCTGTGTGGGTTCAGTGAATTATTGACTCGCATCATCACGACTCAACTAACGTGCAGATTATCTTTGGTTTAACATGTAAAGTTCATACCATTTTAAAAGATACCTAAGGATTAGCCCCATTATGGTCCTGGCTCAAATATATATATATATATATATATATATATATATACACCCTCTATGTAACTCCTCAGGAGGTCTCGTCAACTGTTTATTTTTTAAAGTGTATCTTTAAAAAGCTTGTGTGTGTTTATGTCGTGTGTGTGTGTGTGTGTGTGTGTGTGTGTGTGTGTGTGTGTGTGTGTGTGTGTGTGTGTGTGTGTGCATTATAAACCTCATAACCTGCTTATCGTTGTTCCTGTAGAGGTGTGGAAGCCCTCCGCCGCTCCTCCATTTGTTCTGGAGCCTCTTAAACTAGTTTGGGCTAAATGTAGTGGATATCCCTCCTACCCCGCCCTGGTGAGTGAGTGAGTGCTAGCTAGCCCCCCCCCCCCCACCCCACCCCTCACACCGTGTCTCATTACCCATCAGCCCCCTCTCTGCCATCGTGCGGTGCCGTAGCTCGTGATTTGTGCTCGCGGCCATGCGGGAGCTTCCAGCTGGCCGCTCACGGACTGCTTGGTGTGTTTGTGGAGCGGCGCCGCGTTCGCTCAGAGCGTCTGCGGCGCCGCTCGGCCGTGCATGCTTGTGTCTCTTGTGAGTGCGGGGCTTCTTCTGGAAACACTCCACACACACACTAGTTACTGTGAGACGGCGGCTTCACTCAAAGTCTCCGTCCCGCTCTTCATTTGTTTGTGGCCGTTGCAGATCGTGGAACCCAGAGCGCGGAGGACGGGGGGTCAGCACAAAGGGGCGGAGCTTCCCCAGCCGCCGCCGCCGCCGCCGTCGCCACCACCGGTCGTTCTCAGAGCCGGAGAGCGGATGCAGTTCAGGTCCGCAGAGAAACTCTTCCTCGTCCACTTCTTCGACAGCAAGCGCAGCTGGTGAGGAACTCACCGACTCACTGAACTACTTCTCATTAGAAGTCTGGTTTTGTCTTCATTCAGCAAGAGAGAGTCACAGAACCGTAGTGATCTGGGGAAAGACGAGGGTATCGTCAGCATAAGCACGCTGATAAATGTTTGATTATGCATCTTATCTAAAGCGAAAGCAAGTTTTCTTATGAGTGTTGTGAGCTGCACATGTGATACGTCAGGAAACACGAACTCTTTGGTCCCACTGACCTCTTGTCCGCTCTCTCCTCAGGCAATGGCTTCCTAGATCCAAGATGGCTCCCTTCGGGGTCAACCGGGCGCTCGACAAAGTCAAGCTGGCGGAGGCTCGCTCCTCCTGCATCCGAAAAGCTGTGCGGCTCGCCTTCGAGCGAGCCATGAACCACCGGAACCGCGTCGGCGGCGAGGCCGGTGCCTCGGACTGAACCCCCCCCCGCCCCCCCCACACACACACACACGCACACCACCTCTGAAACCCTCCCATCATCCCTCTCTCCTGTTTCAGCCTTCTGTTTTGAACACCGTCACAAGCAGAGACGCTCATACGCACAAATAACCCACACATACATGTTTACCATTTCCTGTGAACTGGAACCCCCCCCCCCCCCCCCTCCCCCGTCGTCCAAAATACTGTAGCTGGTGACGTCCATCTTTGTTTTTGTCAAAGAGCTATGCAACGACAACAACTCAGTTAGCGGGTGCAAAACGTTGAGAGAAAATAAACCCCTGGGCTGTGAGAACTGAAAATCACAGGTCTGAACCTGTTGAATGTGTCGGATTTGACCTCTGACCTCCTTAAAAATGTGCTGCAAGACTGCTGCAACAATCTCACTGCCATGAAAATGTCCATCAGTGTGTGTGTGTGTGTGTGTGAGAGAGAGAGAGTGTGTGTGTGTGTGAGACTGTGTGACTGTGACTGTGACTGCAGCAGCTCCTGTAAATATCCTGTACAAGGCCCGACACTAATTTATTCACTCCCTCGGTTTGTTCTGGTACTCGGTGTTCAGATATTTATACAGTCGGAGGTGAAGACCCCCCCGACGTGTTTCTGCTGGTGCTATCTCTACACAGAGACGATACAAACATGCATACTGTAATGAACATTTATATTTCTGCTCATTTTTTTTAAACGGTTTTGTAAGTTATTGAGTTCTCAAGCTTCAAGTTCTTTCGTCTTTGGCATTAATTGATTTTGTCTCTTTTTTTTTTTTTTTTTACCTCCTGAATGTTTTTACTGGACTATTTCTTAATCTTTTTTTTTTTTTTTTTGGTTTGTACATATTTATATAAAATCTATATAGATGCTCTCAAAGTTTAAAATGCCTGAAGTGCATCATTCACACCGAAACCAAAAAAAAAGAAATCTGCTGCCCACACGTTTCCCACTACTGTGTTTCTGTTACAGTTTGTTTTTCAGCCTTTCTGTTCGTGTGCTGTGATGAGTTCAAGTCTGTATGTCGTCACAGAATCATCTTTTCCACCTGAACTGAGCTACAGTCGGCTGTAGGAGGACAGAGAATGTGCCTGTACTAATTTATTGTAAAGCAGAAAATGTATATGCATTACTTTATAGAGAGAGTATTGTAAGAAAATACTACGGGCACACAGGGAGCCATATGTAGAGGCCCCTCCTCTTCTTCTGGGGTTTTATTTTTGGGGATTTTAGCATTAAATCTGAGCGGTGAGGTGATAGTGTTTGATGTTTTATTTTGGCAGGGTAGCAATGGGTAGACTTCCTGTTTTGTTTGGCCCTTCTGGATGTGGATGTTGTGTGTAAATAGATTTGGTACTTTAGCTGATTCTCTGGGAAAAACCACAGTTATAGCCAACGGGAGCGGAAACCAGCCGACAGCAGGCGGCTGGGACTTTTATACTAAAACACTGAAAAATTAAAATATGTTATTGAATCACTGATTCAACGAGTCCTGGTTTTATTATTTTAAAATTTTACTCTTATGATTTCTTTTTTTTTTTATTGTCCTCGTGTTTTATTTAATTAGAATTTTTATGTTTTTTATTAGTTAATTTATTTTATTCCCATTTATTATCATTTAAAAATATATTTCATTCTATATATTTTATTATCATTTAATTTTTTCATCTATTATTGGAATGTTTTGGTAATTTTTATTTAATTCTATATTTCTTTTCAGTTATACCAATTTTAACGTAGTTCTTTTGACTATAACATACTTAGTATGACATCATGCACTTCTAAATGAAAAGAAACTCCCTTCAAACAATTAGAAGTACTTCTAAAAAGTAAAACTCTTTCCAGGTGAAAATAAACCCGGAGAACACAGTTTAGGGACGTCTGAGCTGCAGCTGAGGGTACGTTATTGATAAAATAAGGAAAATACCTCCTCAGATAGGAAACACTAAACCTTCCCTCATATCTAAGTGACCACGAGGTGGCGCCGTCGTTCTGCCCGTGAAACAGCTGATGATGCAGAAATGAGGAGGAAACACTGCAGTGACAGTTTAAACTACTCCTGCGTAGCTTTGGCTTTCATGCTGAGTACAAACATGTTTTCTCAAGTGACAGCCGCAGAGCTGAGACCAGCAGGCGACACGCAGGAAAGAGTATGTTGATGACGATGTTCTCCACATCTGGTGACCTGTAGCCGAGATGCCATGTTTTTATTTAGCTGATCAGAGCTCCTCCTGGTCGCCTCACTTTAGAGATCAATCAACTGTCGTTTCTTCATTCTTTCTCGTCTTTATAGACAAGAAGAGGAAGACGAGAGGAAGGGAACAGACCAGCAAGCCGATCATCAACAAGGAGCCGACTGCAGACCACAATATCAGTGTGTTTCTGTCAAGCTAAAAGAAATGAAGCTACAAAACTGCAGTTCCTCAAATGGCCACTTGAGGCTCCTAAAGCGAGTCAATCCCCATAGACCTCCATGTTTAAATGCCCAACTTTATAGCAGAAAATAAACATGTTTATAGCTAATATCTCCGTTCATGACTCCGTGAACTTGTATATAACTCACTCGTTTAAATGATATTAATGCTTATTAAAGTTAGGGTTGGTAGCACGCTCGTAGCTACGATGCAAAAGGTGTTCAACACCTGGCTGATGTTTATACATTTGAGAGGCGTGTCCTGGACTTCACCCGCCAAGCGAGACGAGCATGCGTGTTTGAGACAGAAGAATTGTTGCAACCGCACGTCGAGCACCCTGGATGAGCAGCAGAAAAAAGGACGGATGAGTGATTCAAATGTGGAGCTGCTGTCGGTGCTCCAGCATCCATGCAGGTCCAGTGTTCTCAGCCTGGTATCTTGTGAGTGTCTGTGAATATTCCGCTGATGACTCAACATGTTCCTCTAATTAGCAGCAGATATTTCGGGCGTCCTGAGCTCGTCGTCCGGCTCAACCACACACACACACACACACACACACACACACACACACACACACACACACACACACACACACACACACACACACACACACACACACACACACACACACACACACACACACACACACACACACACACACACTCTCTCTCTCTGGGTCTCTGGGGGTTGAAATGTCTTTGAAGTTGGAGATGATTATCCAAAGCGTGCAGAGGTAATTAACTGTGTCCTGCTCATAAATAAACACATTTCCTCTGCACACACACCATTAATGCTGCAGACGCCGTCGGAAAAGAGTTTGTTGCAAACATGTAAAAAAGAAAAGCTCAACAACCTGCAGTTGAATCATCTCGCATCGCTCGTCTTCTGTGCAAAAGAGGTGTTTCTATTATTTTGTCCACCTTATTTAAATCAATGAGGGTTAGACTAAATAACAGAAGCGCCTCTCTGTAGAGCACTACATCCTCCTAAATCATCATGAACTGAACATAATATTCATGAGGATTTATCACAGGTTTTATTACACTGCATTGGTTTTGGCTCGTGGACCTACTGCACAGGTGTGAAGCAGGCGAGCAGGCAGCAAGTCGATCAGGTGACTTGTGAAGGCGTGGAAACATTTCACAGTGGTGGAAGAAGTACTCCGATATGTCACGATATCACAGTGTAGAAATTTACAAGTAAAAGTCCTGGATTCACAATTTTAGTTTGGAAAGTACAAATGTATTGGCGTCAAAATATACGTACCAAAACTAAAAAGTATCGTTATGCAGAATGGTCCATTTCAGAATATTGGATTATAATTATTGATGCATTAATGTTGCTGCTGGTATTTGGTTTTGCCATGTACACTGTGGGGTAGCAGTCAAGTCTTATCTTTATCCATAATAATACATCATAATAATATATGTTAATTTCATTTTTTTAAATATGAATCTGCAATGTAACTCGGAATCAAAGGTATTAAATGTAAAAGTAGTAGTAGTACAAATTTGTAAAAAGTATAATATAGCTATAGCAGAAAATGGAAATACTCAAGTAAAGTACAAGTACCTCAAAATGTTACTTAGGTACAGTACACCACTGCCAATTACATATTACATACTTATTGTAAGAAAGCAAAAAAAGGCATATATGAATATATGTTTAACAACTAAATACTTAACTGAGAAATGTAGCCACTATGACTTTATGTTGACATTGCAATTACCAAAGAAAATACTTTAAGGGTTCGGATTCAAATAATGAATGCAATTGTCTAATATTAAAAATAATAAGTCAAGTTTTCAGACCAAATTCCAGATTAGAAACTCAAATTTGAGCCAATGCTGACTGAAATCTTGTCCTATAAGGCGTCAATCTGTCAGTCACATGATCCAAGAAACAGAAGTTCAGATGAGGAACTGGAAATCAATGAATGAATAATTAATAACTGGCTCACACTGGAGGAAAAGATGCAGCAAATGTCCTGAGTATATTCAAAAAGAGGCGTGTCTGTACTTGTACTTTGTGGGGACATCAACTTTGTTCACACGCTGACATTATGGGGACAACCCGGCAGCGTGGGGACCAACAACTGGGCCCTTCAAGGCACATCGGTTACATTTCATGGTCAAGACTTGTGTCTGTGACAGAAATAATAAACATGTTTCTCGGCAAATCTGTAGTCAGACATCAAAACAAAACGTCAAGTGGCCGCTGTTGTTTGTGTCGTTGTTTGCGTCCTCGTGAATATTAATGCTTGGTGGCAGCAGCTTCACACCTTTGTGGTTTTGTTGCCATTAGCAGGAGAGCTCTCTGAGCTGAAAACACGACAATGGAGGAGCAATTACGCGGCGATTATGGCTTTATAAATAAAATAAAAAAACAGGCCTAATTTGGCTGCCGTGAATCAACAAAAAGGTTTTTCCGTCTGAGAGCGGGAACGCCGGCGGCGGTAGATAGTTTAGTGATTGTGCTGTTTAAGGCGGTCGGAGTGTTACAACATTCTTTCATCCTGCACTCGCACAGAGCTGGAGGTAGACAGGAAGTAAGCAAAACACAGTGAGGAGCAACAACAATGAATAAATTAATTCTAACATCTGTTTATTAATAGTGTAAGATAAGAGATTAACAAGAAGACACTGATACATGACAAGGCAAGTGAGAGGAACAACAACAACAACAACCAAAGGGCAAAAAGGATAGAGATACAGATCGGCTTAAGTACTTAGCAGGGGGTACCTCTAATTTATTTGCAATTTGTTTGATCTTGTATTATACATTATTCATCTCTTCACCCCTTCCATGGGATACAACTCCCCAGAAGGGGGCGACACTTCTAAACGGGGCCCTGAGGTTTGAGCATGGTGAAAGAAAGCCTGATCAAAAACAAAGGCCCCGCCTGCAAAACCATTGTTTTCCTATAGTATGGCCGGGCAGCAACCTCCGGTTCTGCCGAGTGAAGCCGATGCAGAAGTGTCTTAAACCTGCATTCTCTCTAGTGACCACCAGGGGGCGACAACTCTGGTTCTATAGAAGTCTATGAGAAAATGACTCTACTTCTCTCTTGATTTATTACCTCAGTAAACATTGTAAACATGAGTTTATGGTCTCAATCTCTAGTTTCAAGTCTTCTTCAATACAGCATGATGTTCATTTAGTACATTATGGTCCATTTAGAGTCAAACAGACCATAAAGCAGGGGATGCTTTAGGGCGGGGCTACTGTGATTGACAGGTTGCTACCAGAGACGTATACGGCGTCTCTACGTCACTCCTCCGCATTCCAAATATGGTCACTTCCGTTCATTGGTTGCGAAAAAAACCAACATGGCGGCGAAATCACCGACTCGAAGGCTTCAAAACTGCAGTCCACAAACCAACGAGTGACGTCATGATGACTGCGTCCGGCGCCAGTTGCACCACTCCTCAATGTCACACGTGGCCCAGGAGGCCAATCAAATCAAGCAAGAGGCGGGCTTTACTACTTTAACACCGACTTCCAGGTTTTGTATAATTGTGAATTCAATGTTGTGTAAATGGACCGGCAGGTTTTTACTTAAACATGACGGACGAGTTTTGACAGAATATAAAAAATGAATTCCTCCGTCTTTAAAAAAATCCACTGGATCCGAACTTCCTGTCACTTCACCACAGTTACTGCTGAAACCTGCGACCTGTGTGTTTGTGTGTCGCTCCTCTATTAAGTTCACGTTATTTTTAATTGCAGCCATAACGAGCTGGAAGAGAGGAAGTTTTAGGCTTCATTAGAAACACTCTCTCACCTTTTAACTGCTGTGAGAGAGCGAGCTGCCGAAGGGGGGCTGATTGACAACACGCTAATTAACCAATCAAGGAGCGCGTGGCGAGCGGGCACCTGAGTGGTCACCTCCGAGTGCAATTACCTTCTGCCCGCTCCCCTGCTTCCTGTTCAGCCAATCTGTCGGCCTCCGAGAGCCTAACGACCCGCTAATAAGACAAGCGCTCCAGAGTCCATCTTAATGAAAATCAGCCGACCCCCCCCCCACCTCCGTCCTCGCGCCGCCAGCCGTTGGATCGTGAAAGCCGGTCCTTCGACCTTTTCGTCACCCTCGGTCGCGCTGAGAAGCCACGCGGCGTTGGAGATTATTAACAAAAAGGAGAGGATGATTTCCTGAAGAGGCCGTTGGACTTAATTCTCTCTTCTGAAAGAGGAATGACGGCGACGGCATCTCAGCACGAAATGAAAAACCTGCTCTTTGATTCCCCCCCCCCCCCCCCCCCCTTCTCTCTCGACCCCCAGGTTATTATCGGACGTGATTGGATGAAGCTGCCGGGTCCACCTGTCTGTACGTCTTCACAACCTCGTCGGTCCATAACGTCCAAATCTGGACCGTTCGGATGGAAATAAGAAAATATGTTAGTTAGTGAAGATCTGGACTGTTTTTGGCTTTTTTGTATAAAAAAATCAGTTGTAAAGTCTGAATGTGTTATCACTTCTGCTGGAGGATAAAAAGCTCTTAAACGCATCGGTTGACTTTTGGGAATGACTTAATTGTGGTTTAATCCTGGAGAGAAGAATCGCAGCGAAGATTTAAAAATAAGAGAAAACAATTTAAACATTTATGAAACAAATCATCACGTTGTTATCGAGATGTAGCCGACAGTGTATTAAGAGGTCACGAATGAGGTTAATTGAGAATTCTGAACATATTTATTATTTTTCGACGAGTCCACGCAAGCAACAAGTATGAACGCCTGATATCTCTTCTTCCTCTGAGCCACAGAGCTCCATTCAAAACATGTTCCTTCATCACCATGAACACACACTGTCGTTTATTCTGACTCCCACAAACACTCACTAGAGCACCAAATGTGGATTCATCCGCCACCGAAAACAGTCTCCAACAAACGCACTATTAACTCCCGTTTATTTTGATGAAAGTGACCAGCTGTTACTGAGACTTAAGAACAAATGTAACTATGTATTTGTGGTTTTAAAGGTTTACATCTTCAGGAGGAACCGATGGGCTTTGAGCTGAGAGACGCTGACAGGAAGTCTCAAAGTATTGAGAGATGTTTGTGGTTTTGGTCTTTAGTGGGATTTGATGACCGAGTTATACTTGAAAGTTAACTCTTGACCTTAAAAACACAAGTTGACAAATAGAATCAGAAGCTCCTTCAGTGGTGGAGGAACTCAAATCTTTTATTTAAGTAAAAGTCGTGTAGGAATACTCTGTTATAAGTAAAAGTCGTTGCATCAAACATACTTAAAGTACCAAAACGTAAAAATGACTCATTATGCAGAATGGGCGGTTCCACTATATTATTGGATTATAATTATTGATGCATTAATGAAGTCCTCATTTCTGTTGCAGCTGGTAAAGGTGGGGCTTATTTAAAGAAACAAACAAAGTCTCAGCTTCATCTTTAAAAAGTCATTATATTTAAAGTTTTTAAATTATAGCATGAAGTCGCATTAAATGGAAAACACTCAAAACTACTAAATCTACTCTTCCATAACAACTAAGAAACTCCAAGACCGATGAAACGCTCCACAACAGAAATAATGAACAATGTTTGAATCTGAATTTAATTCATTATTATAAGGAAACATGAACCCTTAAAACAGACATTTCTACCTGAAACAGAAGACAATAAGACACCTGGGGCATCAAGGGAAACTAGCCACCCGACAGTGATCAACGGGCAGTTGCGGTCGTACAACCCGCTATTATACCTAATGGGATATTGGGCTATTGTGTGTGTGTGTGTGTGTGTTGCTGGGAAAGTGACAGTATATTTTGCAGAGGTATGAATATTTTATGGAGTGAACCCATTAGACGCTCAGCCTCTCGGGAGCTCAGAGGAGAGTTTGTTTTGTTCCAGATTATTTGCGTGATGAATTATACATCTCCGGGATTCAACAATATGAAAACAACACGGCTACAATTAGATGGAGGGCGGAGGGCTATATTTACACTCCACACTTCTAAAAAGCCGACCTGGCCCACTTTACCGTCCACCAGCTCACTTCCTGTCTGTGAAGGACACGTTAAATCTGCTTTTAAATAACAATAAGTACGAGTATCATACGTATTATCTGGACTGAAACTCGTTTGATAACTATTTGTACAAAGTGCTACATATTCAAGTCGTAAAAAAAATAGATAAATGCTTCTGATGGTTATTCACAGCAGATCCAATCTGTTAAATCCACAACGACCTATTTTTAAAGGGATAGTTCAACATTTTGGGAATACTTTGGGAGTGAGATGAGAAGCTGGATAACAAGCTTTACTCTTTTTGTTAAAGCACAATTAAATATATGTTTCATCTGCTACAGCCTCTGTGAATCAAATCTTCTCTTTTCAGAAAAGAATCTTATAATTCATCCGTTTTAGTTTCATGAGATCTTTGCATTAAGACTCCAGAGTGCTATTAGTTCTCCACCTACATAGTTGGAGGACTTGTTTTACAGACAGCCAGTCAAATCATTTCATTTCAAACTATATTTTTTATAAAGCAACACAAAACCAACAGACTTTGATCAACACCACACATTATCTTTGCATCTTATCCAACTTATAAACATGAACACACGTCTTGTCCCGCTAATTAGCTGTTCAGCTACACGTTAGCGTAGCTGCAAATGTCCCTTCACTCCGGTCGGATGTAGTCTTTGCTCTTTAAAAGCACCAACAAGCGCGCCGCCGGTCCACGACTTGTTTGTTTACGTTGTGTCACGTTCCCCTGCCCGGAGCTCAGCCTGCCAGCTGCTGTCAATCAAACACAAGACACGCCCACTCAGAAATAACACATTTAATTTAAACTTAACTCCAGTTGGACTTTATCAGATAAACACCTGAAGCTTGAACACTGTGGGCAACACACTCTGTTCACTTTCCACTAGTTTTTCTGTCATCATGGTTGACTGTACCTTTAACAGTGCGATGGGGGGGGGGGGGGGGGGGGGGTTCGTCTCCAATCTCCGCCGGCTCCATTAGAGTGCTGACAGGGCTGTGAATGGGCTGGAGATCTCGTGGCCTCGGAGCAATCACCACGGTCATTTCACACCCTGCTGATCCCCTCATCTGCTGCAGAGACGAGAGAGGGGCTCCGAGGGCCCCCGGAGGCCCCTGATGAAGTCCTGACCTCACTCTCCACAACCCCCCCCCCCCCCGGGATTAAAGAAATACTCCTGCTCACAGTGAAGATGGCCGCTCAAGTTGGTTCGACGGACAAAATTGGAAAGTTTTATTGCAAGATGAGAAAAGTGACTCTGGAGTCAGTGCGCCTCACAAAATGAGTAGAAACGTTTAATACCGGCTTTTAAATACGACGCGTTTTATGTCAATGTGTCAAATATTCAAAGAAAAAAAAAAAATCTGATATTGATTTTTCTGTCAAATGTCATATTTTGGAAAGTTGTCTTCTTTACATATAAAGCTGGCAAATCCACAGATTAAGTTCCTAAATTTGATTCTGAAAGTTTACCAACAAATGTATTAATGTACCCAGCCTCCGTCTTTACACGTCCACTGGAAACGTTTAAAAAGCCAAGCATATATAACATAGTTTAGGCAAGTTTAGTGTCTTTTGGTAAAAAATTTTTTTGCATTTTACAAATATACGCGATATATTTCCAAATGTAGACTTCCACACCAGTGACCTGTCTGGATTTAACTCGTTTCCTTCTCTTACCAGGTGTTGATGATCAATGCTTGTCCAGTGACTGCATGTGTTCGCCTGATATAGAAAACACGTTGCTGATTAACTATAGAACTAAAATGAATCCTGCAACATCCACTGATGTGATTAACCTCCAGAGTCGAGAGGTTTCTTTTAGCCATAACCAGACTTTTACCATATCGAGGGGATTACATTTGACGTCTTCTGGCTTGTTGACAGTAAATTTCATCCGTGTGAAAAATATTTGATTCTACAAAGCGCTCCGCTCTGTAAAATGTCACCGCTGTCGAGGCGGTTTGCGATCGATCAAACAGCTCAAATCGCCGCGTCAGAGTGAACCAAAGTTGAACTAGACGTGTGAAAAGATGTCTTTCGGCCCTGATCTCAGTGATTCCATGTCAGAATCAGTTGTTATCTTTCTATTTCCTTAGTTGTTACTAATGTAGCTCCGTTTGGTTTCTTTGGATTTGTACATCTTATTATATGATACTAATTAAGTTAATTAAAAACAAATGTTCAGCCTAACAGATTTGGTATCTTTTGAAACTTCTCTGACGGGTTTCTTCATGTTCTGCAGGTTCAGCATGTTCTATTGATGATCAGCGTTACTGAACATCAGGATGCAGACTCTAATGAATCTCTTATCTGCGGCGTGGGTCCCAGATAATCAGCAGGCATCTTCCCTGTGAGCAGAAACAGGGAAACAGTGGAGGGAAAAAAACAACAACACACAATCAGAGCAGTAAATGACAATCTGCTGCCCGACAAAACCAGAAATGAGCTGGCTGAAGAAAAACAGAAAGAAGAAGAAATGCCACGTTCAGGGGGGCGACGCAGTCCCACTCATGTAATGATCTCGAATCAGAGGCCACTAAAAGGACAATTTTCCTCCCCAGGCTTTAATGTGTGATGCTCATCAGCTTCTCTGCCTCAAATAGAAACTGATGTGCCGGGTCTCTGCCTGTTTCTGGGGAAAGTGAGAATTTCAATTACCTCGCCTCAGCGGCGGCCAATCTTAATAACTTCTTTCTTAATTCGTGTTCACGTCGGCGTCGAGGCGTTGCATCCAGGCGTTCCTCCTCACAACGGGCTGCCGAATACGAGACTGGCACCACTTAGCTCCATCGGGACCCCCCCCCCCCCCCCCCCCATCCCTGCTAACCGCCCAGCTCCTGTTGGAATAAAGGTCAAGTAATCAGGCATCTGGAAGGACAGCTCATTTGTCATCCCTTGATAAATGCGTCAGCGGCTAATCTGCAGAGCAGGACCCCGCCGCGCCGCCCCGAACAGAAAGGTTAACCGATTCAAAACAGGAAGCGGTGGAGGACGATGGCAACGGGGAACAGCAGCACGGGGGGAAAAAAGAAAGAATATAACTTCATTTTGATTCAATTGTTTGGTGGCTATTTCTGGACCAGTGGATTGTGGGAAGGCTCCGACAATAACCTCCACCCCGCCGCTAAATGACAGCAGACTGCAGCGAACATTAACTGTGACAAGACATTAGCAGCGATGAGGCGATACGATTCACCGCAGGAAAGAGAAGCTGCTGCCTCCATCTCCCCTCTCACATCCACTTCTTCTCCCGCCTCCCGACACATTCTCCTCCCGGCTGCTGAAAGTCAACTTGACAACGCTGAAAGAAAAAGTGGTTTCAATGTTTTCAATGACAAGGAATCCAGTAGAGATTTGATATAAATATATATATATGTATGTATGTAGAGGAAACACACAAAACAACCTCGTACCAAAGACTAACAAGGTTCTTAAAAGTTCAAGTTCTGCAAAGGACAAGGGCCGATATTGAAAACATGTCCAACACCATAGACTGTATATAAGAAGTGGACGAAGGCATCGTGACGTCACCCATTGGTTTGTGGACTGCAATTTTGAAGCCTTAAGTTTGGCGATTTGGCCGTCGCCATCTTCGCTTTTTACAACCAGTGAACGAAAGTCCATATTTGGACTGTGGAGGAGTGACCTAGAGAATCTGTATACGGCTCTGGTTGCGACCCGTCAATCACAGTTGACTCTAAATGGACCATAACTTACTAAATGAACATCATGCTGTATTGAAGAAGACTTGAAACTAGAGATTGAGACCATAAACTCATGTTTACAATGTTTACTGAGGTAATAAATCAAGAGAGAAGTAGAGTCATTTTCTCATAGACTTCTATAGAACCAGAGGAGTCGCCCCCTGGTGGACACTAGAGAGAATGCAGCTTTAAGACACTTCCCGTTGGCTTCACTTTTTGGAACCGGAGGTTGCCGCCTGGTCCAGCCCACATATTGGATCTTCAGCATCCATGGGCCTATAGCGCACTAGTGTTTTCTTTGACCCTGATCCTTGAGCCGCTTGCATGAACAGAGGGAGGAAATTAACTCTGGATTCAGCTGTTAGTGCATTTTATAACTTTTAGGACCTCATGATTTAAATAAGGGCTATTAAAGTGTGAATACTGGGAAGTTGATTTACCTCAAAAGATCCCTGAGCTTTTCATCCAGGACACCGCTGTTTGTTCTGTGTTGATTTACGTTGATTTATTTGTCACGTACCAGTAACAGCACTGGTTTAAGACAAGTACGAAGTGATGCGTCCACTTACTGATGTACGTGATGAAGTTCAGGTGACCAGCGATTGTAGAAAAATGTGAACAAACAACACGGTGAGCGACATCTTTGAACTAAACAAAACAATTTGAGTTGTAAAGTTATTTACAACTCTTTACAACACTTTGTATTTCCAGACAAGCTGAGAGTCAACAAGTTTTTTTTTACCTGTAAACTGAATTACCTCGAAGCCCCTCACATCAATGATTTATGAGACGAGATTTGACGAGATCAGTGGGCACGCAGGGACCTATTTCCTGGAGAAAACCCATCATGCCCATAACAATCGTCTCTCGGCTCATTCATGACAAAAACCACAGCGGCATTATTTAATTGTTGTTGTTGATCAAATTTAGATTGGATGGAGCTGTGAATCGCCTGGAAAGTTTTCTCACAGAGTGAATAAGTTTCACTGTGTGACAAATATTCTCACCTCAAAAGATTCACTTACTATATTTATCACTTCATTCACTACATCTCAGAGGTCAATATTGTACTTTTTACTCTATTTTCATCCTCTTCCTGTCCAGGTAAAACCACGTATCTCCAGATGTGTTGATGTAGAATGTTTGTGATGAACTGAAGGATGAAGTGTTCCTTTATGTGTTGAGAAAATCCTTCTACTTCTTCAGATAAAATAACTCTTTAAAAAGCCTGATCAATGCTCAAGTTTTTAATGCAAGACGTTTACTTGTAGTGAAGTATTTTCACAGTGTGGTATTAGTACTTTTACTTCAGTGAAGGATCTGAATACTTCCTCCACCCCTCCCTCACTGAGAGGAGGAGCAACACTGAAAGAGGAGCTGCAGACTCGCTTCTCCTGAAATGAAAGTGAAAGTTAGTCTGAGCGACAGCAGAGCTGCAGTCGAGACAAGTCTCTCTGTTTCTCTCTAAAGAAACATTCAACTGAATCCAGCAGCTTCTTCTCAACAACACAACAGAGTCTCTGACAAACTCTGGTGAGTACACTGTTCTACAGACTAAATACACTCACTAAATATTTGGTCCAAGTTTAGTTCAAACCAGAATCTGACTGTTTGACATCTTGTTTTATCATATAAAGAATATTAAACCATAGAAATGTGTCATTTTAGATAAAACCATCAGAGGTAGAAACTAAACCACAGTGACTGAACTCTGGCTAGTTAAAGGTTCGACAGAATACCGTCACAGCTAGCATTAGCTTAAGCTAATTCACAGACCTGTTTCCTGTTTGAGCTCAAAACCTCAGCTCTACTCAGACAGGAAGTTCAACTCAGAGCAAATATTTAACTGCCTCTTTGACACTAAAGGTTTTATACACATGAAGTGATTTATCTTTTGCTCTGCTCCCTCAGACGCTTCAATAAAACAAATATTTTTTGTCAAATACTGCCTAAATATATCACAGTAAATTGTTATAAATATGTTAAGTTCAATATTTTAAATGTTTAGCCTACTTTAAAGATATTTTTACTTTAATAACAGACTAAACAGCAGGTTAGCAGTATTATTCTATTATTTAACGCGTAATGTGACAGTAATTGAGGATCACATTGTGGGTTTCTTTGGGGTTTTAAAGTCAAATTCTATTGTGATTTTACTATTTAAATTATGATATGTACAAGAACCAGAGAGCTTAGGATTTTATCACTGCAATGCGTAAGACGTCAAATTAGTTTATCAATTTTTTCTTATTTTTTCTTACTATTCTTTGAGTAACAAACAAGCAGCTAATTTCCAAAAGCAACAGTCATATAAGTGACTGGCAGCAGGCAGGGATCAGCCAGAGGCAGCCTTAAACAATGATGTTAAACCACAGAGAATAAAGGCAAAGTGATCCACCTTCACTAGTTCAGTCTTAACAAATCCACCACACAAACAAACTCAGTCTGATCTTTGGAATGAAGATCTCAATGTTATCACTTGTTTTCTGAGCTTGGTGATCTCATAGAAATACCCCCGCTGAGTAAGATGATACGATGAAGGTGGTGTCACGATACAATGATTCTGCAATACTGGATACATTGCAAGACAATCATCTACGATACGTCACAATATCCGTTACTGAAGAAGAAAAAATAATCCTAAAATGGCAAAAAAAAAACGGAATTGTGTATTTATTCACTGCATTGTGGTGTCAGTTTTATGGAATTTGACAACCAAGATTAAACCTAGCACAACAGATTTTACAAACGAAGAGAAAACTATAATTCCTCTACAAATACAAAGGAGTTCATCACATAATTCAGGCTGAAACTAACAGTGTAAATTAAGAGATTTATAATATCACTGCTTCATCTAGACCACAATAGATCTTGAGTATAATTAAAGAAATATGAAAACTTAACACATTAACGCATTCATTAATTAACAGTTTTTTTTATTATTATTAAGCAGACATTTTTAACACAAAAACAGCTGTTTGTGTGGCGTCTCTTTCTTCTCTTCCTGCTTCCTCGTGCAGGTTACTGCCACGGTACAGACTACAGCTTCCCATGCTTCACCTACACTCCCCTGGGTCCTAAGTCCCTCCAGGTACAGCTTCTTATCACCCTCTACGTACCAACGTACATTTATAACAAATACCACACATATTACGGTAATCAGCGTTGCATATGTGTCTGACCAAAATACCCAAAAAAGCAAAAAAGAAATGATTAATTTAAATGATTTTTTAAGAGTTTTTAAAGTGTTTTGTTTGCAATTTGTATAATAAGCATATCATGTAGTTATTGCTACTGAGAATTTAACAAACATAAAAAACATGACGTAGATAGGTTTGCAGTTTTCAAGGTGTATAATAAAATTAAAATAACCGGTGAACATCGGCTGAATATCTATTATCACAATCATCATAACTGTATTATAACTGCTACTGTGTAAAGGGAATACTGCTGCTAAAAATAACCTTATTTGTTTAAAGTGTTTGAAAACCAAATGTTATTGCACTTTTGTTCATATAGCAGTACTTTTAAAATAAAAGTGCGCAATACACTACTTTTGAATTCATTATTGAACTTTGCGAATAACAATGCAAAATCATGCGATTAATAGTGATTAAAAACTTGTAATCGTTGCCCAGCACTAATGAAAACATAATTCAAAGCGGTCAGAAGGTTTCCTTCCATAACTTATAATCACCCACAGCCTACATAAAAGTAACCAGAGCACAGTAACAAATGGCAATGCATCCTGTCTGGGACTGTAAGACGCGACTCCGACATTTAACACCACAACAAACAGCTCAAGAAGCTGACACATGTAAGTGAATATATGATATGGATATATGACAAGAGGACTTTTCTATTTGCTCCCAAATTGGTAGGAATGTAGTTTTGAATGGTACCTAGAATTGGACTTAGAATCCTTATATTCTACTAACCACAGTTTGATTTTATTAAACAAATAATGAAAATATATTTGTTTTGTTTTTCCACACCTTTTGTCCTCAGACTGTAGATATGTCTGCTGCCAGCTGTCTGATGACTGAAGATCAGTTTCTGTGCTCCATCTGTCTGGATGTGTTCACTGATCCAGTCCTCATACCATGTGGACACAACTTCTGTAAAACCTGCATCACTCAACACTGGAACGTTAATGTCCAGTCTCAGTGTCCAAACTGTAAAGAAGTTTTTAACACCAGACCTGAGCTGCGGGTCAATACTTTCATCTCTGAGATGGCTGCTCAGTTCAGACAGTCACCTCAACAGAAAGCCAGCAGCAGCAGCTCAGAGCAACAAGCTGCCAAACCAGGAGAAGTTCCCTGTGACGTCTGCACTGGAACCAAACTGAAGGCCCTGAAGTCCTGCCTGGTGTGTCTGGAGTCCTACTGTGAGACTCACCTGGAGCCTCATCTGACAAGATCAGCTCTGAAAAGACATCGGCTGATCGACCCTGTGGAGAACCTGGAAGGCAGGATGTGTACGAAGCACGATAAACTGCTGGAGCTGTTCTGTAAGACCGACCAGATGTGTGTCTGCATGCTCTGCACTGTTCTAGACCACAAGAACCATGATGTTGTTCCTCTGAAAGAAGAATATGAAGGAAAGAAGGCCGAGCTGGGGAAGACTGAGGCTGAAATTCAGCAGATGATCCAGAAGAGACGACTGAAGATTCAGGAGATCAAACACTCAGTGGAGCTCAGTGAGGAAGATGCAGACAGAGAGATAGCAGATGGTGTTCAGGTCTTCACCGCTCTGAAGGAGTCTGTTGAGAGAAGCCAGGCCGAGCTCATCGACACGATCAAAGAGAAGCAGAGAAAGACAGAGAAACAGGCTGAAGGCTTCATCAAAGAGCTGGAACAGGAAATCTCTGAGCTGAAGAAGAGAAGCACTGAGGTGGAGCAGCTCTCACGCTCTGAAGACCACCTCCACCTCCTCCAGAGCTTCAGGACCCTGAACACTGCTCCACCCACCAAGAACTGGACAGGAGTCAGAGTCAGTCCACCTTCATATGAGGGGACTGTGGTGAGAGCTGTGAATCAGCTGAAGGAGACAATCAGTAAACAGATGAAGCTGTTTGAGGCCGAGCTGAAGAGGGTCCAGCAGTCTGCAGTGGATGTGACACTTGATCCTGATACAGCACATCCTGATCTCATCCTGTCTGATGATGGAAAACAAGTTAAATGTGGTGATGTAACGAAGAATCTCCCAGACAATCCAGAGAGATTTGATCTTTATGTTTATGTCTTAGCAAAGCAGAGCTTCTCTTCAGGAAGATTTTACTACGAGGTAAAGGTTAAAGGGAAGACTAACTGGGATTTAGGAGTGGGCAGAGAGTCGATCAACAGGAAGGGAAGCATCACACCGACTCCTCAGAAAGGTTACTGGACGATATGGTTGAGGAATGAGAATGCGTACGAAGCTTGTGCTGGCCCTCCAGTCCGTCTCTCTCTGAAGTCTCGGCCTCAGAAGGTGGGGGTGTTTGTGGATTATGAGGAGGGTCTGGTCTCCTTTTATGACGTTGATGCTGCAGCTCTTATCTACTCCTTTACTGGCTGCTGCTTCACTGAGAAACTCTACCCATTCTTTAGTCCATGTTTTAATGCTGGTGGTAAAAACTCTGCTCCTCTGATCATCTCTCCTGTCAATCACACTGAGTAGAACATAACACAAGCTTGATTTTCCACAGAAACCTTCACGAATAATAAATATAACAAATCTATATTATTGGTGATTTACATTGTATACATTATTGATTCTTCAGATTCTGATCACTGTTTTCTTTCTATTTCTCTGTATATGTTCTTTAATTGTTCATGTTGCTACTTCTCCAACACTTACATTTAAGCCAGTGATTGATGTTTTCTAATGTAGATTCATTATTTTTTATAACTGTATTAATTGCCTTCAAGACTTAATCAAGTTTAATCATCAAAAACAATGTACTCATGAATAAGAAGCATTTGCATGTTCCTTAAATATCTGGGTGCCAAATCAAAATGGTTTATTGTCTTATCATTGTATAAATAATATGTTTTACATGCTGAGTTTTTTTCTTCTTCATTTGTAGTCTTCATTATATATGTAATGTAATTGAATACTTTTACAGGGACAGTGCACGTTGCTCAACATCACTTCAAGGTTAATTTCCAAACTGTTCTCCCTCTTCCAGATGTTACATTATTTAGTTACAATAAAGCAAACAACATGTAAATCATGACAGAAGATGGAAGGTGAAACGTGAAGCAACTATAAAAAGCTAAATGGGGGTAAAGCAAGTGGCGTGCAGAGCAGGAAATGATGCAAACAATTAATAAAAGTCTCAATTAGACGATCAGCAGTTTACACATAACATATAATCACACTACTTTAAAGAAGACAAGATAAATATGTGAAGGACAAGGGACAAAATTAGGAAAAATGCTGTATTTCAAATAAAGGTCTTGTTCTAAATCACATCTGTGTTTTGCTTCGTCAAACTTCTGAGCGACTTGTGAACTTTCTTATTGAACAAAACGTCTCTCAGAAGAAAGTTCACGTTCAGCCTCTCAGCTCAGACGCTCCGACCCCGTCCCGCCTCTAAAGTGCAGTTGAATCACTCGTCCAAACTTTTCATGCCCCATCCATCTTGCTCCGGCCAGTGGACGCGAGGGTCGATCAGTGCCGATATTGCCGAATCGCAAGAGCCGGACAGAACGTCTTAATAAGCACCAGCGGTGATGGAAACAGTTGCTGAGGCATCAATACATGGATAAAGCTGTGAAGAGTGAGAGCTGGACAGAGTTACAGACTTCTAACAGCGGAGGAATGTAACCAAGTACATTTAATCAAATACTGATCTTAAGTACAAATTTGAGGTACACACTGTGAACGGATTTAGGTTCTAAGATGAAAACCCGGACAACTTCCAGACCAAACTCTGTGGTAGCAAACTGTCAATCACTGTGTAGCCCCGCCCCAAAGCACACCGTGCTTTATGGTCTATTTGACTCTAAATGGACCATCATTTACTAAATGAACATCATATGAGAAAATGACTCTACTTCTCTCTTGATTTATTACCTCAGTAAACATTGTAAACATGAGTTTATGGTCTCAATCTCTAGTTTCAAGTCTTCTTCAATACAGCATGATGTTCATTTAGTACATGATGGTCCATTTAGAGTCAAACAGACCATAAAGCAGGGTATGCTTTAGGGCGGGGCTACACGGTGATTGACAGGTCTCTACACCACTCCACAGTCCAAATATGGTCACTTCAGTTCACTGGTTGCAAAAAAACAAGATGGCGACGGCCAAAATGCTTAGCCTGAGGCTTCAAAACCAGACAAATCACTTCTCATATACAGTCTACAGTTGGCTGTTGGTTGCATGAATAAACATAACCCATAACACAGTGACTGATATACATGGTTAGTAAAGACGTGTGTAAACGGTCCGTTATGTGAGCATGTGTGCCCACGACAACATCTACAAGAGACCTCAATTATTTGAGTCTTTTCGGTTCAGGCTGCTCTTTGTATTCACTTGTGTTTGAACAGAAGCCTGTAAAGAAGCCAGAACTTGAGTAGCAGCTAAAGTAAAATGGTGGTTTAACCTTCTGTCAAGCCAAACGACACGGTGGGTCGATCATTACTGATCAGCTCAGCAATGTGCAAACCACAACTTTTTACTAAATATGACCCGATCTTTATTATTAGTTTGCATATATTAAGGGCAAAGGTCCACTGTAGAAGCTACAAAACCACAGAAGAAGACATGTACGGCAGTCTGGATGTGCCAAACCACGGAGAGAGTTTGTCAACAGACGTGTTGTCAGTGTTCAGGTGGTGGGCGGGTTTAGAGACCCGTCAATCAATCTGTCATAACAACAGGGTCCAATTAGGATTCAGTACATCTCTACCTGTACGGTAGGTCAGTTTATGTCAAAGCCAAAGTCATTCATTAACAGAGCTGTCAAACACACACACACACACAATGGAGTCAAAATGACTTATCGATCAGCTGATTCATAAACACAGCAGGAAATATTCAGCTGTTCCACATTTGCATGATGGAATGAACATTGAATATCTGTCAGCCTCCACACACTCATTAGCATATTTTACGCCTTCAATTAGCTCTGACACAATTGGCTACTGAGCTTGCAAAAAAAATCTTTGTACAAGGTTACCGTGTGTGTGTGTGTGTGTGTGTGTGTGTGTGTTAACAAACTGCAGTCTAAGCAGGTAACATGCAAAGCAGCTGATTCAATGAGAAAATGAATGAACGGTGAGTCAAAGCGAGTGGTGAAGGTGTATTTTAAACTTTTTTAATTAGATAAACTCTTAAGAGATGACAGGAAATGAGAGGCGAGAGAAAGATGAGGAATGACATGCAACAAAGGTCTCTAGTCGTTTGCAGTAATGCACGGGTCAGGTTGCACAATACAATTCAAAAAGACTTGAACTTGCTGAAATACTGTTAGTGAGCCAGTTCCAAACTGTGCAACAAAGCGAAGACGGCAAGGACGAAAAAAAGAAGAAAAAATAAACTAATCCAAATTTTATGAAACCAAAAAAAGAAAAGGACAAATAAATAAATAAATAAAACTCTGGGCTGACCCAGGTGTCCTGACCTGTCCCTGTTCTAACTTCTTTCTTGAGAAACTAGCAAGAGTACGCTAGATTTCCTAAATTATCCAACCAAAAAACCTCAGCCCAACTCAATGAAAGTAGATCGCAGCACTAGCTCCAAAAGTCACTAAATCTAGAGATAAAAGTCGCAAAGTCAACACCGACAGCCCGTCCCTCCAGGCCTCCCTCCAAAGCCACTCCCCCAAATCTATCATAATGAATGCAAACAATGAACATAGCTATTGTTAGTACTTGAAGCTATTCAGCTTTTTATGCATTTGATTCATTGATTGCTTTCGTGGATGTAATGAAAATGTCACCAAAACTATAAAAAGGTGTTTTGAAGGAGATTAGCAGCCTTTAAAATCAACTGTATTTCCATCCTTATTGTCCTTTGGTTGTTTCTCTCTCTTGTCTTGTCATGTCTCATGTGCTTATTTGAGATCGGTCATTAAACCTCAAAATTATTTGTCAGCCAAAAAATATCTTGATATAATAAAAAAAAAAAAAAAAATCTTAGTTTCAGGTGATTTAACACGAATGAAAACATAGTTGTGAATATCATCTCCCATCCAAGTGTTTACATCAATAACAACCAACCAACGTACACAACACCAGCCAGCCGCCTCCATTCCCCGTGTGACGGGCGGCCGTGTTGTGATTTAAGAGCCGGAGCAGAGAAACTCATCCCAGCAGCCAAATGGAGCCGTCGACGGCCTGATAACCACCCTTCGGTCCGATAATATGACTCGACACCTACGGGTGACACATGACTGCAAGGCTACGAGCGCGATAGCATCTCCCCCTCGCCGGCTGAGGCGTTAGGCTGTGAAGGCTGCTTGTTGTTGACAGGTGACATTCAGGATGCGAAGGAGGTGACAGACTTGTTTCTCAGGTCGGCAGTCAATAAAAACACCAGCAGATTTAAACTTTACATAACAGAATCGAGGTATGTATCATGCACTAACAGCAGCATCGGGTCAAAGCACATATCCTCACTTTAAATCCTATAAAGTAGTAAAAATGAACTGCTATAACTGAAAATGTACTCTTCATTCATGCTAAACAGGCACAAACTGTGTCCTCTCGGAGCTGCAGGTTGATGCAGCCTTAACGAGGTGCAGGTTTAAAGCGCAATTAAGAGTAATGTCCAATCTGCTGTCGCCTCAAGCGGCAAGGTCACACACTGCCTCGCCTTCCTAACACATGCAGGACAGACTGTGAGCAGACTACACAGACTTGTGAGGACCTCACTGACAAAATATATCCCCCCAACTTAAACCTGAATTCTAATTTCTCTCAAAAATCTCTTCACAGCGTTCGTCTTTCACCACTTTCTCTCCTTTCAGTTACCGACCTGCTGAAGCTGTGAAGACAAAACTGGTGAAGTGGTGCAGACGGAGGATCTCACACCGCCGTTTGGACTTCCTGCTGACGCCTGCAGAATCAGAGCGTGGACGTGCAGATGGAAACGCTCAACGCATCTCATCTACAAGAAAAACATTTCTGTTCTGTGAATAAATTAAACAACATACAAGTTTTATGAATTCTTCACCAGTCATATCTAAAACAGTGTAAGGTTTCTGATTGTTCCTCCTTTACTTTGTCTCTCTGACGTATTTGAAGGAAAGAAAAACAACAAGGTCCCCCCGACCTCGAGGTCACAGTCTTCCAGCGAGGACGCCGCCCGTCACTGAATCGAGCGGCGGCCTCTGTCATCTTTTTCGATATTCAATCGGTGACCTGCTCACTTTATCTGCTTTCATTTCCCCCCCCCCCCCTCCTCCTCCTCCGTAATGAAATGAAGAGCGGGCAGGCCGCCTGTCCTCCGTGCGTCAATGAGGCCGCTGACGAGAGGATAATCAAATTGTTCATTTTCAATTTTTCATTTCTTTCATTATTTAAAAAGCCGCTGTCAGCTGCTCGGCCTCAGACTGACCTTCACCGGTTATTATATGTGCAACTCTTTCTCTGTCAATTCTCCACCTCTCACCTCCGCCTCCTCCCCCGCTCTTCATCATCTCCTTTCAGCCGCCCGTCAAACCTTCATCTGGCCTCCTTTAACTGAAGAGTAAATAACCAGAACCCCATGAATCTGTTCATTATTTAATTTACTATATATATATCACATCGTGATGTCATTTGGCATATCATTTCTCAGATGATATCTTGTCTTTGTCTTTTGTTTTCGTGGAAGCTTCACTGGCTGAAGCCAACGACTCCGCTTTGATTACAAGTTGTTTTGGAGACTAAAAGTTTGATGAAACAACAAAAAGTCCAAGTCAGTTTATTAAAAGAGAAGATTCAAAAACACACACAGGGCTTGGAGATATATTGAATTCATGCAATTCATTAACATTTTTAGAATAAAATGTATTTTTTTTAATATACGCCTTGTTGAGAGATGGATAATGGACTTTATGTATCGTACTGACTGTGAAAGCAAATCTTCCTCTGGGACAATTCATCAAATAATTACAGTGTGCACAGAAAGTTTATTCTCTGTTGAAGCTTAACATAACTATCACCGTTTATGGGGTTGTGTGTGAACACCGCTACAGTTGACAGGACTGTTGTTACTCCAGGTGTCTCTGAAATGTGGACGCTGTCAGCTTGACGTCACCCATTGGTTTGTGGACTGACTGGGGTTTTGAAGCCTCGAGTTCTGCATTTCGGCCGTTGCCTTCATTTTTTTTGCAGAGCTGACACAAGCGGGTTGAGATAAGAACAACCAAATGCTGAATAAGACATTTTTAGGCGACAAAAATGTTACAATTAACTGTCATGAAGTGAACTGTGAAAGGGTTAAAGTTGACCTGTCAATCACCATGTAGCCCCGCCCTAAAGCATCCCCTGCTTTATGGTCTGTTTGACTCTAAATGGACCATAATGTACTAAATGAACATCATGCTGTATTGAAGAAGACTTGAAACTAGAGATTGAGACCATAAACTCATGTTTACAATGTTTACTGAGGTAATAAATCAAGAGAGAAGTAGAGTCATTTTCTCATAGACTTCTATACAACCAGAGGAGTCGCCCCCTGGTGGACACTAGAGAGAATGCAGCTTTAAGACACTTCCTCATTTGTTTAATTTTTCCAGGAGGTTGTTGACGGATAATTTAAATTACAATCACGACCAACATAGTATACCCCTCCCCCATCATTTCCTGTGTGGTGTCATGAAGCTGCACTTTGTGTCTTGAGATTGTGTTGCGACCTGGAATTTAATATTTTTACTCCCGTTCCCTCATCCAGAACACCTTCCACAGACACATTTTACCGTATTATCCTTGCATATAAATCTCGCTATCTTAACGATGCATTTTACGAGCTTCTGGCACGAGTCCTGAGGATGAATGTGGCGAAAAGTTGGCAGTCAGACGGGGTTGTACAGTACAGCAGTCCTACAAAATGTTACGTTGCGATCATGTTTTAATTTTCCTGCATCTTGCAAGAAAAATAGTAAAAACACTCCAAGTTTGAAAAACCATGAGGTGGCAAAACAAAAGTATTGACAATCAAATCAAAAAATGATGGTGAAGATAAATATGATGGCATCCAATTGCCTTCTTGCACGGAGAACAACTGAATACTTATGGCAGAGTTTGAGAAGTTAAGGTGACACGTTCCTCCTCCACTCGTATCTTTAAAGCTTGATAATCGATTTACAGCCTTGGATTGCATTACTCTGACCTTCTGTCATGCTGTCAGTGACATTTCAGGAGGAATCATTCACATCTTATTTCAGATGTGAAAGCAGCAGCACCGTCGGTGTCTGCAGCCCCGAACACCGACTGACGGATAAATGCTTTTATAACCTCCACCCCATGCACACCTCTACACCTCCACCCAGGGCTGGTGGTGATTGAGCGTTGAGCGCGGCGGCTGCAGAGGTCAGGTGATGGAGGGATACAGTCCATCAGCTCCAACAGTGTGAGCAGAGAGGATGAAACCAGACATCAGAGTCAAACTCCCAACGGAGACAAATCTATTAGAGGGAGAGAAGAAGAGGAGGAGGAGGAGGAGGAGGAGGTGGTGATACTTCTACTCTTCATCATTGAAAGCAAAGAAAGATAATTGTAATATTGAGTTGTTAAACTGTTCCACAACTCAACAACCAAACAACCAAACTCATCCCAACAAACCAAATGCATCCCGACAATCAAACAATTTCCACAGTCTGAATCCAGGACTTCTACTTGTATTGGAGTATTTTAGGAGTATTTTAGGAGTATTTTAGGAGTATTTTAGGGGCAGCTAAAAAAGTACCTCTGCTGCTTCAGCAGAATTTGTCTGGCGTTTCCTTTGGCTCAGTTGTGTGTGTGTGTGCTCTGATAGCATCCTGGCTTGTTATCAATAACTCCGTCTCTCTCACCTGAACACACCTGAGTTGTGCTTCTTGACACCAGTAATCAGGATCGGTGAAGCCAGGCGACCCAGAGAGAGACGGACAAAGTTAAACTCCTCGATCCCTTCATGTCCTCCTCGCTCCTCCACTTTTAAATTCTCCTCCATGTTTCCTCCTCTGCCGCCCTAATAACTCGTCGCCGTTCTAAATTTATGAATCAAAAAGCTTATAAATTAATATCCAGCGGGCTTGTCTGAAACAGTTTGTGGTGTAATTCATCTTCCGAGCTCACGATCGGGTTATGCAAGTAAATATGGGAGCGATCCATAACCGGCGACCTTGTTAGACGCCCCCTCCGAGGTCAGCGCTAATTGGTGGTGGGGGGGGAGCGAGTATTGCGAGTGGCGTCAGACTGCAGGCGTCAATAAAACGATTTCCTGCTCCCACGCATTTACAAAGGAAACCAATCACAGGTCAAAGGTTAAGAAAAGATCATGAGAATATACACTAAGAATATTTTCTCCTATTCTTAAGATAATTAAGATTTTTACTGAACTTTCACCAGTTACTGCAATACATGAATGAATGAGTGACTGAATTAGTACTTTTTATTCAAGGGTCATACCCAGAAGAGTGGAACTATAGATAAAGGGCCCCAACATGGGGAGGGTCAACCTAAAGTCCAGAGGGTTAATCTTCACCACTTTAAAATTAAAGTCTTAAACTGTAACTTTTATTAACAATTCCAGTAAGAAATCTGTTGGGTTGGTAGTCTGGCAGAACCCTAAATATTAACAAATAAAGTTTGACTGACTGAGTAGTATTTGTCTTTTATTTTGAAATGCAGTGGAGCTTGATGCATTCAGACTGGTGACAGTTCATTTTCCTGCAGGTGTGACTCGCCGCTGTAACATTCAAAGACACACTTAGCATTCATGAGTTCCTCCCAACACACACCGCCACTGCAGGAGGGGAGGTAATGGTTTATTCAATCACTCCCACAGACCGTCTGCCATGTTATGACAACCTATTAAACACTAAATTAAATGCGTTGTTTGCCCCCCTCCCCCCGCCCCCCCCCCTCCCCGGAGGACGGCAGACATTTTTGCCAGAAGTTGTCTGTTCCCATTGTGAGAAGCTGTTTGTTCACCTTCTCTTCCTGCTGTCAGAGCGCCTGAAGGGGCTCTACGCCGCCGCCGCTTCAAAACAGAGATAAATGACCCGTCAGCACGGATGTACACTCGGACAACCCAGAATGCCGCGGTGTTGGCATGTGAAGGGGCCGGCTGATTGGCTGTGAAAAATGAAATGTCACTTGACTGTAAGCGAGTGTTTGCTGGTGATGGAATCACGCTCCGGCTGTCAGCGCCAGTCGTTTTAACGCAACCACATGACAGACAAGAGTGAGAGCTGCTCCTCTGAATATCAATACAGGCATATGAACATTGTATTATTTTATTGTGATTAAAGCAACAGCCAGCCGACCTAATGTAATCATACAGAGGCTTCAAAACGCCTGATCAGAGACCTGCCGTCCTGCTAAACAATATAAACCTTAGAACTTACTTCATCTCTACGGGTGATTATCAAACTAACTTCAGTCTGCTGTTTGTGGTTTAACTACTACTACCATATTATACTAACTGGTACTGAACACACATATTGTACTGCAGCTGCTTACCTACATGCTTAAACTAGGGAAAAAAGAAATTTTTACAAAGTAAGGTATGGACATTTTTGTAAAGTGAGGACATTTTTGTAAAGTGAGGACATTTGAATGAAGTGAGGACATTTTTGTGAACTAAAAACATTTTTGTAAAGTGAAGACATTTTGTAAAGTGGGGCCATTTTTGGATAGTGAGGACATTTTTTAGAAAATGGGGACATTTTAGTAAAATCAGGATAATTTTGAAAAGTGAAGACATTTATGTAAATTGGGGACGTCATCATGAAGCGTTTACATTATAATAAAGTGGGGAGATTTTTGTAAAGTGAGGACATGTTGGCAAAGTGCAGGTTAGTGGTTAGGGAATGCATGATGTCAATGAGTGTCCTCAAAAGTACACAAAGTACAATTGTGTTTGTCAGTGTGTCCTCAGCAGGCGTCCCTTTGCTCTTCCTTATTAATCACAGATTACTGACCTTTCGATACGATTGGGGGACATTGTCTGGAGACTGTCCCGGGCGGAGGAGGGCAGGGGGACTTCTTGTCAGCGTACCTGGACGGAGTACCAACCAATGTCCACCATGACCTCGTCCCCCTCTCCACCCGCGGTCTGCTGCTCGCCGTGACACCAACATCCATCACCTCGGGATGCAGGTCGACATCAATCAGCAGTGGCGCTTCGGCGCCGTGTCGACAGGCTGGCCCCGCCCCCCTGGGTGTTAGGAAGGTGTGTGTTTGTGTGTGACATATTGACCTGTCGTCTGAATATCTAATGAGCACCCTGAGAGCGAGCTTCCATGACAGATTCTGTCAATCTTTGACATTTAAACTGGACGCAAATTGTAACCGAAGTTTTAGAGAGAATGGACAATTTTTACAAAGTGGACGTTTTTTAAAGTGAGGATGCGTTGGGAGGTTTTGTGGGTGTGGGGACATTTTTGGAAAGTGGGGAGTGAGCAATTGATTTACTGCTTATGTTTTCAGTGAAGATGAGAAAGAAGAGATAAGTAGCCAACTGGTATAGTTATAATAATTGTATTTATAGCACTTTTTTAAAGTGTTTTTCAAATTCAAAGATCTACAGAATAAAATTCTGGAAGAATCTGAAACCCATGCCCCACTGTAGGACGTACACAAATTAGGAACATGAGAGCACAAATATAAGGCAGCACTGAGCCCATACATAAAATGGTGGAGCAAGTGCAAAATAAGACATAACTAAATAAACTATCATGACACCGTGGGTGGTTTTCCTCCGATCCTTCCCAATTTTTGGAGTCACCAGCCGCTACAAAAATAAAATACACGTGTTCTTTCAAATTCACACCCTTACACGACTGTAATCTAAAATGGTTGAAAAATAAATGTTTCAAGAACGAACAGGACGAGTCTGATCGTTAAATTAAAGCGATATATTTTTAAAAAGCAACAAGTGATTTTTTCGTCATAATTCAGAACTTTAAACTAAAAGTGCCTCAGTTTGTTTTAAGGTGCTAACAGGAGTCCTTGGCTGACATTGTTACAGTGGACCTCCATATTTTAGAAAGCTCAGACAGCCTCCCTCCCTCTGCTCCAGAACAAGTTTCCAGCGCTAAATCAAAGTGGAAAATTAATGACAGTGAACAAGCGTACCTGAGCTCCCCGTCCACTACCTGCTGGATGTTTTAAAAAAATAGAAAAAAAACTTTATTTAGGTCAGAGCGTCCCCTCTGGTAACAGAGGATCTTCTGGCTGCTGTTTCTGTAACAGATTGTGTGGGGATTTCAACGGGATGCCTCCATGGCAATAGAGATTAGGCAATTAACCTCGATGTCACTGTAATTATTAAGACACTTTAGCAAAAAATGAATTAATTTCCCAAATGGTGCCAGAAGAAAAGGGTGTAATGCTGCTCGGCCACAGAGAAACAGAACGATACCATGCCGACGGGTAATTAGAGGAAATAAAGAGTGAAAGACAAAACAGAGGATTCATCTTTTCAACACGGAGAGCGGAGTGAAGTCACATGAAGCTGCAGTGGTTTTCTTCTCAGGAAATCCAAGACGGCAAAATATCACTTTCATGTTGGCGAAGGTTGACATGGAGATCGTTTAAAAAAAAAAAGAAGCCTGGTCTCACTCCCAGGGCGACGAATACAGACGGTTGGGGAGCGACGTCTTGATACCGACGCACAACAAGCAATCGATTGGTTTCGTCTATATGGAGACAAATTGTTCGCTTTTTTGTGACGTCAGGATGGAAACAATGTCCAACAAACACTTTCAAGCATGAGACAGGTGTTTGACATCGCGTGTCCCTTCAGACAAGTGTTTGACATCGCGTGTCCCTTCAGACAAGTGTTTGACATCGCGTGTCCCTTCAGACAAGTGTTTGACATCGCGTGTCCCTTCAGACAGGTGTTTGACATCGCGTGTCCCTTCAGACAGGTGTTTGACATCGCGTGTCCCTTCAGACAGGTGTTTGACATCGCGTGTCCCTTCAGACAGGTGTTTGACATCGCGTGTCCCATGAGACAGGTGTTTGACATCGCGTGTCCCTTCAGACAGGTGTTTGACATCGCGTGTCCCTTCAGACAGGTGTTTGACATCGCGTGTCCCATGAGACAGGTGTTTGACATCGCGTGTCCCTTCAGACAAGTGTTTGACATCGCGTGTCCCTTCAGACAAGTGTTTGACATCGCGTGTCCCTTCAGACAAGTGTTTGACATCGCGTGTCCCTTCAGACAGGTGTTTGACATCGCGTGTCCCATGAGACAGGTGTTTGACATCGCGTGTCCCTTCAGACAGGTGTTTGACATCGCGTGTCCCTTCAGACAAGTGTTTGACATCGCGTGTCCCTTCAGACAGGTGTTTGACATCGCGTGTCCCTTCAGACAAGTGTTTGACATCGCGTGTCCCTTCAGACAAGTGTTTGACATCGCGTGTCCCTTCAGACAGGTGTTTGACATCGCGTGTCCCTTCAGACAGGTGTTTGACATCGCGTGTCCCTTCAGACAAGTGTTTGACATCGCGTGTCCCTTCAGACAGGTGTTTGACATCGCGTGTCCCTTCAGACAGGTGTTTGACATCACGTGTCCATGAGACAGGTGTTTGACATCACGTGTCCCTTCAGACAGGTGTTTGACATCGCGTGTCCATGAGACAGGTGTTTGACATCGCGTGTCCCTTCAGACAGGTGTTTGACATCACGTGTCCATGAGACAGGTGTTTGACATCACGTGTCCATGAGACAGGTGACACTGATTTGGGCATTTTAACATGGAGGTCTATGGGGATTGACTTTCTTTTAGAACCAGCCTCAAGTGGCCATTTGAGGAACTGCAGTTTCATTTGCTTCATTTTTCAGCACTGAAGGTTGCCGCTTGGTCAAAGCAGATGAAAACACAGTTTAACACCCCCCTTACACTTTTTCTTATTTATTTCTGTTTTTTGGAAAAGCTTAAAGAAAAAGAAACCACCCTCTCAAATCGTACTCTCTTCTGCGGCTTCAACATTAATTCGAAATTAATCAAAAACTACCAGACCTGCTGTGTCGAGCTATATAGTTGCTAATTGGTTTAGCTAACGGTCAAACAAACAATTGGGGATGTATCGAATAAATCCAACAATCATCCAGGAAACAGCAACTGCTTTATTCCAAATATGTTCTCAAACACATTCTACGTTTTATCTGCATGTTTTAATCTCAAATACACTAAAAGAGTCAAGAAACAGCTTCCTCTCTTTTTTCCCTCGATCAATATTCATATTTTTACACCCCTGCTCGTTTCAGGAAAGCGTAAGGAAACCCTAAATATTAAATCCACTCAAATAAAATCACTTTCACCTCTTCTGTCATCATAAATGGAAAAGTGGAGACTCAGGAATAATTAATGTTCCCATCATGAAATAAGCTCGGATGTTGAGAGTTCATCAGAGAGTCTGCGGTGGCGTTAATATTAACATCCTCTCCGTTTGATGGACGCATGTGAACATGTGGGAGGACGGAGGAGCCGCCGCCCACATCTTTACCACTTCAGCCATTGATATTCAGCACCTGCCGCTCCGCCGGCTCGTTAATTACATCTGAGTGCAGCGAGGATTAATGAAATCAGTGTCATCGTGGCAGCACAGAGGGGTCAGAGGTCAAAGAAAGACCAGGGGGGAGCTGTGAGTGGGGGGAGTGGGAGGATATGATGGTATTTTAATTAGTATGCTAATGTGTTACAGTGCGAGTGTTTTCAGCTCACACTGTTTCTATTAATCCTGATCATTTATTTATGAAGATAATGGGCGAGATGACAAAGCGTGAAGTGAATGTTGACACGAAGGTTTGAGCGCTTTAATCTCTTTCACTGCAAAGTGATTTATCAGATATGGGAAAGAAAAACATATCAAAATCCAGTAAGAAAAACGTTTAATTTTTGTAAAGACCAGTCTAAAGCAGAGGGACGTTCAAGCATGTGTTTAAAACAAATAAATGATCTTTAATTTAAATGTCCATCATACTATGTTCAGTCTATTTGTTTTCACAACTATGTCTCACGCCCAGGGTGTCAAATACAGACGCCTTTATCCCGACGCACAAGGAACCCTTAACCGTCCGTAAGAGACGCACCGGGCTTTCAACTAACTCCAACATTAACCCATCGGAGCGAGTGATACGTCCTCTAAGAGGCGGTGGTGGATGAGTCAAACAAACACTGGGCTTTAATACGTTTACGTGCCGCGCAAAACCAAAAGTTTACTGATTTTTACTGACGATGTGACCTTATGTCACACGACGTTAAGTCACACGACGTTAAGTCACACGACGTTAAGTCACATGACGCTTTGCCACTGAGAAGAGAGCGGGACCTGGACTTGAGACTTGGACTAAAGTCCCACACACAGTGACTTGACACTTGACCTGGACTTGAGACTTGGACTAAAGTCAAGAAATGACTTCTGATAATCTCTGTGTTTGCGGGGCTCGACGGATGTGTTAAATTACAGAAGATTATATTCTGTCATTTTACAATATGGTCATACATAACGTACAGGTATTATCGCATGCCTAATGATGTTAGCAATATTTTCCTGTTTCCTTATGTAAGTTGGTCTGTATCCATATTTAGGGGCAAAATACAGTTCTTTCAAAGGAACATTTTCAATGTGTGTCTTTTCATATTGCATTGCAATAGCCTGTTTAAAGTGATCTTATAGCAAACAACCAACAGTGCTGCTACTGTATTCTAACAGATGAAGTAGCTAGGCCGTGTTTATGAGCAGACCGGACGGCATGCAGCAGATGATGGACTGCTCATTAAACCTCACGTCTACTGAGTCACATGATGTTGCGTTTGTAAACTGCGTTACAAGTGTTCTTATATTAGCCAAAAGGATGCACACGCCGGGGGGGCTTCTGCCCAGGCGGCAAAACCTGACGAGTAGGGATCAAGTCAAAAACAGGCTCCTGGACGCTTCCCTTTGGAGGTTTTCCAGGCACGTCCAAATGGTTAGAGGCCCCGGGGTAGACCCAGAACATGCTGGAGGGATTAATATCTTGGAAATGCATCGGGGTTCTCCAGGAACGATGCTGGGGAGAGGAACGTCTGGAATACCCTGAAAAACCGGCTGCCCACACGATTCGGCCCCGGATAAGTAAAGTAAATGGCTGCACAGCAGTTTCCCTCGGGAAAAATTATTTTAATTTATCTAAATTTGGCTTAAATTTAAGTCCTTTGAAGTCCTACAATGGTAGAATATGAATGAAGGTCTGAGGATTGACAAAAAGCCGAAAAAGTCAGGATGTAAACAAATACTTTCCGTACAGCAGGTTCCTTGTTTACCGTTCTCAAGACCTGAAGTTAAAATTAAAATTCTGCTAAGAAATCTGTATATCACAAATTTGTATTAACAAAAGTCAGAAATTTTAATATGTTTGTATAAAAGAATATATAAAATAATAATATTTACTGAATGAATATAATTTTTTTTGTGTTACAAGTTCTTCATAATATTATGAATGAATTTTGAAAATATGTCTTTCTCAAAATCTGAGCCAAATTAAATGTCTTTGAACAGTGGCTCTAATCCTCGGTCGTAAGAAAGAACTAACAGAAGCAAACGGATTGAAAAAGAAAAGAAGAAGAGACAGAGGGAGGAAAAAGGAACGAGGACGCAGTGACTCAGTGACTCCCTCATGTCTCCGTCAGGCTGTAAACCATCACAGTCAGCTCAGATGAGACATGTTTCTTTATTCAGCAGGCAATGATTAGAGCTCTGCGATGGTGTTGCTCATTAAATGCTGCTATGCTAATAAGGACGCGCCTGCATTCGTCTTAACAAACACTAATTACAGCCACTCGTTCAGCTCGCGTGACATTAAAATTCACAAAGACCTTTTGAAGCTCCGAGGAGCCCAACGCTGTCGTCTTCACCTAGAGACAGAAATCTTTACAAGCAACTTTCTACGATGAACAAGACTTTTTTATTTTTTTACTGTTTTATTTTTGGGATTTTTGACCTAAAAAAAAAAAAGTACAAAAAACAAAACTGATTGGAGTCACTTCTGAAATGCTTCCAATCAACGAAACAACGTTACAGTTTGTACTGTGTTGAACTCGTGTTTCTTCTTTAGGTCGTAAACTTTTTCTAACCCAACGTCTGACCAACATGACATCACAACTCAGACTATTTTCTCTTGTGACCAACATCCAACATGTCCTCACAACCAAAGCAACTTCACAAACCTGCTCTCAAGAACCATGAACATCAACATTTCCTCATACAAAAAAAAGGAACAAGTCCTCACAATCAACATTTTCCCCCTGAGCCCCATATCCCCCATGAACAACATCTAAACAACGTCTAAACATAAATGTCCTCACAAGCAACATGTCCCGTCAAACATCAAAGCATGGCAACCAACGTGTCCTCGCAAGCAACATAACATCACAAGCAACATGTCTTCGCGTAGAACATCCAGGCAACCGCCAGGTCCTCACGAACAACGTCCTGGAAACCAACATGTCCTCACAACCAAGCTGTCCTTGCAAACAGTTCTTTACGACCAATCTGTCTTCACAAGCGACATCACAGCCAACATGTCCACACTACCGGCTTGTTTTCGCAACTAACGTGACCTGTTTGCAACCAAAATGTTAAAACCAAATTGTCCCGTGTACAAAAAACCTCACGCAGCGGTTTCAGCTGATAACGGCGTCCCGACCGACTGTGTCGTCACGGAAGAGTAGCGCCCCTCCTCCGGTTCCCCCACAGGTAATCACTTTCAGCTCTGTTAGCACTTCTGCTGTAGTTTGCACTGTTAGCACTGTTAGCACTGTTAGCACTGTTAGCACTGTTAGCACTGTTAGCTGCGAGCCGTCGGCTCAGCAGTCGCCATGTTGAGCGCCATCGAGAGGCAATAGAAATGCTCCCAATCTGGTAAATAGCACCTTTAAAATCAAATCATTTCACAGCTTCTGGTAGACATTTAGTGAGTTTAAAAATTGTGAAAATGTGTAAATTAACGTTCATGTTTATGTTCAGCAATGAAATGTTCTTTTTAGTTCCCATCGGGATAAAAGAAATCTGCCTCAGTTGCACTTTTCGCTCTCACTCTCCGACACACACACACACACACACACACACACACACACACACACACACACACACACACACACACACACACACACACACGAGATCTTTTAATATACTGTACATGTTACTGCAGCCTTGGAAAGGGAGGAGTGAACTTAGGGGCATTCAGTTGGTTGGAATCTGCAACCAGCGCAAGATGCCACCAAATCCTACACAGTGTCCCTTTAAGAAACAAGCTGCACCTGGTTGGTGCTGTTCGTCCACCAGAAATGCAAATATTTGTTCAGTTTTAGGATAATAGTGTCTTCCATGTCTCATGCATCTTAAAATGAATATATTCAAACAATGGACTAGACGTCTGTGGCCGCGCCCCAAAATGTCTGCCAGCAAGCTTCCTGCAGAAACACTTGACCGTCTTCTTATTTTAAAGTCGTTTTATTTTCCGTTGTTTTTCCACGCTGTCTGGCTGTGAACGGATTCATATTTCCCCGTCAGGACAAATCTTCACTTCATCATTTGTTCCCGTTAGCAGACTTTGCTTCCAGCCACTCATTTAGACTCTCATTTGTCTTATTTTCCGTCCCGTGAATTATTATCAGAGATGGCTGCATTCATTACAGCGGGGAGTTATGTTTCCTGGAAGCCATTTCTAGGGGAGTGGTTAGTTCCTGTTGATGAATGTTAGCTAATCGCAGGCGTCAGGCGCAGTGCTCCCGATCATTTATCACATCTTTAAAGGACGTCCCTCCGGGAATATTAACCAGACCGCTGCCACCGCTCCACTCTTTAAGAAAGTCTTTAGTGATATTACAGCAGCTCTGTGCTGACATATCAGGTGATGGAGGGAGAGGACTCCACGATAGAGGACGAGACAAAGTTATCCAATTGATTTGGTTCAAACAAACAGATGATGTCCAGATTAAGATACGAGATGGATACGTTAAAGATAACGCTGCTGGTCTTGTTAAGTCTAAAAAGCTCTCTAAATAGTTTGCATGTAGTCTGAAGTCAAAGAGGGATATTTATGATGCCTGTTGCAAATTACCATCAGAGGTGAAACATTTGGGTCAGTTTTGTTTTGTTGCAGAGAGTCACAGTTCATCTGATGTAGCGATGAAGTGCAGCACGTCGTGTTGTCGGGCTGTTTGAAGGCGTGTTGCACAAGTCTGGGAATCAACAGAGCTGCTGAACTCGAAAGTGTCGGTCGAAGAAAAGACACTTCCGGGAGCTGGAAGTGTTCATTCATCCCGCCAGAGGAAGTCATTGTGTGAGGAAATATTAGTTAAATATAATGAAATAAAGATGTAGATGTATAATGGCCTAATTATGATTGGCTGCTTTAATCATATCGCACTGGACTGACTGGAGCTAATGTGAAACGTTAACGGAGAAATACGCCGCATGGAGCTGCGAGACACGGAAAGGTATAAGGTCAGGTGAAAAAATACAACGAGTTGCTTTTGGGTGATGATGTCGTAGTCGTGGTGTTCAGCTGAGAGCTTCTGCAAATTTCCACCCTGGTCTCGTAATAATTACATTCCCATACAATGAAGCATTACATTCTGAGGGAAACATGTTCCTGAGGGATTACGATTGTTTTTAATGTATCACAAATGCGTTTCTAATCATAGTCGGCGTAGGGAGGTGGCGAGAGCGGACGGGTGAGTCAAACAAAGAGGACTTTCAACCAGAAGACGGCTGTTTGTCCATGTGTTAAATGTCCATGTGGAGTTGGGTGCAATAATAACGGGAAAAGGGAAAATAACCATTTTGCAAGATAAAGACATAGTTTTACAAGAAATATAATGTAACAGTTCCAGAATGAAGTTGTAGTGTGCAGAGGAAAGAATTGCAAGACTATTCCTGAGGACTCAACCCTAGCAGAGTCATTAAAAGTATTTAATTGAAAATTAAAGCAGATGATGTTTGAATTACTATGAATTACAAAAATAAAGAAAATTGGAAAAGAAGTGATTGAATGAAGAAACATGAAACAGATTGATCTGTTCTGGAATGTGTCAGACGTAACGAACTCTGCAGCAGCAGCAGCAGCAGCAGCTTCATCAATCTCTGATCTCTGAGGAGATATCTCTGTGTTCTCCATCGGTCCTGAAGAATCTCCATCCCTGGAAATTTACATCCTGGTTACATCACAACTGCCTCTTCAGAGACATCTGCAGAGCCATCAAACTCCAGTTTGAAGCTCGTGCTGCTGAAAGTTTTTATTGTCCTTTAAATTCCTGACATAGTCAAAACCTTCACTACATCTGTTCGCCACCAGACAAACAGAGATGGAAAGGATTTGGGTAATTAAGTGACGCTTTCTTAAACAAACTGCTATTAGCAAGCTGCTGCGGTCGTTTCAGAAGGCAGAATCCTGAACAGACTTCCTATTTTTTCAAGCTCAGATCAAACAGAAGGGAAGAATCTCTCCTCTTTAAAACCCGTGAGCTCCCCGGCCCGGCCCGGCTCTGCTCCGGCTCTCCTTGTCAGCTCATGATTTGTGGGTCTCACAGGAGAGGAACGGGAGGATCTCCTCTAGGTTAAAATCTGCAAACAATGAGTCTTCTGTGGGTGTGATGGATGGTGCACATCCGGGCCCATTTGTCTGTGCTTTACGCTCGCCGGTATCAATTGTTAAAGAAAGTTTGCTTAACATGCAGTCCTGAATGTTGGCCGGTCACAGCGGAGCAGCGAGGGAAGAAGAAGAAGGAGGAGGAGACGAGGGAAGAAGAAGGAGGAGGAGAAGACAAAGAAAGAAGGGAGATAAGATGGATGTTCGTTCGGGTCGGGGAGATATTAAGAAGGCTGGTCTTTAGAAAATACTGTTCTGCTACTGAACTCATAGTCACAGAGAAAGATAACAGTGATGTGACTACACGTTATAGCTGGAGTTTGTCCTGATTAACTCCCATCAATAGAGGAAGAAATCGGTCCAATCAAGTACGTTCAAACTGTTATTTGTTGTTTGTTTTTTGCTGTAATTCTCAATTTCTTTTAATTTACTGGTGACATGCTGAAGTAAAGAGTTAGGCTTTTAATAATAATAATAATGTGTGAAATGAAAATATGAAAACAATGTGAGAATATGAACGCTTCTGCTTGTACTGAAGGACCTACAGAGAATTATCTGCTGAATCTGCAGCTGTTATCGGCTTTACTTTACCGCCCAGGCTCACAGCTCTCAAAGCGTCATTGTGCGTACTACCCGACAAACAGCCGACAGACAAAGTGAGAGACTAGCTGGTGAACATAGTGGAACATTTAGCAGTTTAAGAGACAGATATTTCCCTCAGGAGGTGGTGGAGACCAAAAACAGAGCTAAAAGAGAAATAATACTGGCCTTACTTTCATCAGGAAGACTCCTAATGAATCATCATGTGGATATACAATGGCTGGATGTGCAAATATACAACTGATGCTAACAAGTTAAACATATTAGCTTAAAAGCTGATAGGTTTATGTTATGTTCACAACTTGTGCTGCTAATAATGCGTTTTTTTAAACTTATTTTACAAATTGAATAGTGGAAGGAATTACTTCCGTCTTCAAGGATGTAGCTAAGTATGGAAAACGATGTCTCCATTGTTAATCCCACCAACAATTCAAAGCTCTAATCGTCAGGCAGACGTGGAGAGACTTTACATTAAGAAAACACATAAATATTTTATGGCACATTGGAAGCTGCCAGTGCTTGTTGCTCTGATCAAACACTGATCAAAATGTTTCCGTGCAGGTTGTTTGTCTTTACCATATCAGATTAGAGTCGTGGAATATAAACAAAGCCCAGATGCCAGCTGCTTTAGATCAATATGTTCATTTGTGTCTTTGCCTTTATTAAGTTTGAAACTTTCGTTAGCTTACATGCACAATGTGAGCTTTGACTCTTGTATTACATAACCATATTTAGCTGTATTAGGAATGATCTGGCATATGTTTCTTATTCGGCCATCTGTCTAAAATGACAGAATCGCATTCAGTCGTTTGCTCAAACAACAGATGCCGTGTTGATTTTTAGCATGTTTTTGTCCCTTTAAAGAATCGTCACATCAGTTTGCCACCGGCAAACAATTAAAAGTTTACCGAGAGGAAATGAAAACTCTTAATTCAACCATACTATTGGCTCTGAATTTGCTTGAGGAATATAAAGCAGTGTATTTTTAGCATCTTTTGTACCCACTACAGTCAGCCAATCCATCGACTCCTTGCTGGACCAGCGGATTTGCTTCATGTCCAGCCACCGCCGGCCTAATTGGACCTCTAGAGGAATAATTAGGTGATACGATGAAAGCGACAGGGCTTTTTGGCTTCACCGACAAACGTCATTTTATTCCCTTTTGTGCTGCAGATCGTGGCGCTTTGCCGTCGCCGCAGGAGAACCGCCTGAACAGGGAACGGCTGACGAACATCCATTAGTCGCACCAAATTGCTCAAATCTTTTTCTGTATTCAAACTTCTTTTTCATACAGAAAAAGTTAAGGCTGAACATGTTGTGCTGTTGCATTCACTACAGAAGAGAAATAGAAACAGTTTCAAGAGAATGTTTCTTACTCAACCATAAAAAACGCAGACTTTTCATGCAAATTCATTTCTCCGAGCTTTGGATCATAAAACAAAATTAAGTTAATTTAAAGTTATTTATAGAGTTTCCATCAGTGCTCTAGTTGTTCTGAAAACATGCTTCACACTTCCCATTCACCGACAAACTCCTGCGACACTTCTACAAGAGAAATACTTAAAAAAATATATGGGTACCAGTTTTATCTCTATGCATTAAGATAGCTAAGAGCTTAGCATAAACACACTAAAACAAAACACAAAGAACTATATCTTACAATTACAAATTCAAAGCTAACAATTCTGTTGAGCAGCTTAAAAGTCAGGTAAGCTAATAATTCAGTTTAACAGATAAAGCAGTTCATATTAGCAGCGGAAACAGTTAGCTAACACAAACCAAACGGTTCAGTTTAGCAATTCAGCAATTCAAGTTGGTTGAGGTTAATTAACACTTTATTTGAGAGTCAAACAACAAGAACAGTGAGGCTTTGAGCAAAAAGCTGAATCATTATCGTTGATTCAGTCTTACATTTACGCGTTGGCACCACCGAAAAAGAATGCTAATTGGAAGCCGCTTAGGATCCTTTGTCATGCTGCGAACACAAGGTGCCAGGTTCAACAGCAATACGACGTAATCAAGTTCTTTTAGGGAGGAGGCGGTCAGAGTGGATGGATGGAAACAAACAAGGCGCTCCCATGAGATCAATACTTAGTTGTCTTATTTTAAATTACGAACACTACATATGTTAAGTTATTTTAACCCAAATCATGATGTTTTCTTTCCTAGATCTAACCAGACAGTTTTGTTGCCCCAACCTAAATTGTTTCCGTGGTGGCGGTACGTAATTCGCTGTTACGAGTTTGTTCGTTACGAGGTTGCTTATTTCACGTATTTCTGAGATCACGTTGCCCTAATAGCTAGCCAAGCAAGGTTGAGCACTTATTACCTTTTTAGCATCAAGTTCTGTTGGGGGACAGACAGCGATTGTCTGATAATAGTAACGCGGCACGGTGAACCAAGGGCTCAAGTAAGACTGATACTTGATGCATAAAAAGCTTTTAAGGTCGTATCATTTAGCATTATTAACAAGTGCGGAATTGCTATAAATGAGACCATGTACGGTTCTCAATGACAAAATGCAAAAGGAACTCCCTGCTGAGATTGATGATGCCTCCCAAAAGTGTCTACAAGAAATGGTTCAAGAGTTATGGAAAGGGGCGGAGTCAACATGATGGGGGTGGAGCAAACCGTCACTTGGGAAAGAGGAACTCTGCCGAGACAAATGATGGCTCCCAAAATAGTCTACGGCAAATGGTTCATGATTTCGTCCATTGTACGTGAATACATCTAGAATTGGGCCTCTTTTTGTTGGAGGCCACTCTCACTGCCACACCCTCTTTTGCTAATGAGCACACATAAACACACATCTTCCATGCCAAATTTCAGCCTCCGAGGTCGAAAACTGTAGTCGGGATGGAGAAGTTTTTGTCGACCGACCGTCAGGGAGAGCTATAGAGCTAAAAGTATACAAATAAGTTCACAAGGAAATCATTGTAATGTACACAGGATAAATGCAACAAGTCCTACTTATAGAGACCACATCGACCAACCGAAATATTCAAAAAACAAAAATGTCCTCCCTAGGCTTTGGAATCATTTAAACGATTACGATGACGGTACCAGTACATGACGGTACATCCTCTCTACCGTTCCCCCCTCTGGTTAAAACTGTCAGCTCGGTCAGCACTGTTGCCATTGTTAGCGCTGTTTGCACAGTTAGCACCGTTAGCTTCTAGCTGCCGACTCACACATCTCCATGTTCAGAGCCATGCAGGCAGGCAATCCCAGCTGTATGGGTTGTGGGCCAATCACATTTGGCATTAAATCGAAGTACGTTTGCACTGATTGGCTGCGAGCAAGTTTTTTTTTCTTGAACTGGACACAGAATGGATTGATAACAAGCATTGTTTGACTGGAAAACTTTCAATACTTGGTGTTTTTTGGTTGGTATCTTAAAAAGGTATTGAATACCCATACTCAACCCTATGCAATAATATCACTCAGGAAATGCAATGCATTGTAAAACCACCCCAATTAACTCACCAGATGTAGATCTGGAAACAGGTAGTCCAGCCTAGAGATGATCTCCACTCCTTTGCTCAGTTGTTATGGTCCTCAAATCTCACAGAATTTCTCAGCTGAATCCCCTTTTCCCATTTCAGCCATTTCAGCCAGCCAGGACTTCACATAAATCCACTGTCTACCTCCAAAAGCCTGTTTCTTTCTCCCCACCCCAAACAATTCTCTTCCCTTTGTCATCCAGGCCACGCCCCCTCACACCTGTGATCCTGGAGCAGGTGACCTGACCAGTGTCAGCTACAGGAAACTACACATGGCTCACAATTAAAAGCAGTGGCGGGAAGTAACTAAGAACATTTACTCAAGCACTTTAAGTACAAATTTGAGGTACTTGTAGTTTTCTGGAGTATTTTCTTCTCATTCAACTCTCTTCTTTAGTTACGTTACGAAGAGTACGGATACACGGACAGCGGAAATGATTGGTCAATTAATCAAAAACCCATTAGAATAAAGGGTTCAAGCAATTTGAAAATAATCATTAGTTGATTGAAAATGAGCTCCGATCATAAGTAAAATGAGTAAAACAACAAACATCCTGTTTTTACCAGAATGCATGAGTAATACTAGTCTAATGGTATAATAAATAATAACAGTCACAGGGGACATTTTTCTACTTTCATTACTTTAGGTGCATTCTTCTGATCATAATTTTGTAGTTTTATTCCCGTAACATTTTCAGTGTACTGGAAGTGTAAAAGGGTATTTTCACAGTGTGGTATTCGTACTTTTACATCTGAATACTTCCTCCACCACTAGTTTAAGCTCTAAGTTTAGACACCTGAACTGTTTGAATCTGTCCGTGAAAGCAGATTAATATTGTGCTGCAGATACGGCTGCCTGTGGTGTTAATACATTATATGTGTGTGTGTGTGTGTGTGTGTGTGTATAGGTGTGTGTGTGTGTGTGTGTGTGTGTGTGTGAGAGAGAGACGGCCCCCGCTTATGATCTACTAATGATAAATGGATGGAACGAGCCCGAGGAGCCCTCGATGGGGAGCCAGCCGTGTGAAGTCAAGTGCAAAATTGATATTTGAGGACAGCTGATGCATTGTGGGAGCCAGGTCTGCTCAGTGTCATTGGCTCTGTGTCACGGCGATGCTACACTGACTCTGTCTCTATCACGGCTTCATCCAGAGAGGGAAGTGTCTTTGCAAAATACTCCCACAGCCGCAGGGAGGATGTCCACAGCGCGGCGGAGAGTTTAGACTTAAGAGTAAAATGACGGAATCACTGAAGCGACTCAAATTAACGTTTGCATATAGATGACCTGGAAAACCGTTGTAACAGAGGCTTCTCACCCAGAAGATTGAGCTTGAAGCCAACGTGCAAGGAGAAGTTACAGCCGTAAATAAGTGTTTCTGTTTGAAAATACAAGTTTTCTAAGAAGATAAGAAACATATTCCAGACTCCTCTTGTTTTCATCATCATTTAAAGATAAGCTTCACTGTAATCTGATCGGTTTTATGTTTTTTGAAGCTTTTCTATCAGATGAAAATATTCAGGGCGTCTGCTGAAACATTATGCGAAAACTTTTGGTTGATATTTAGGTTCCAAAATGATTCAGCAATTGACTAACACATCTGTCACTGTCAGTGGGTTAAAATGACTATATGTCATAATGCTGACTTCCACAACCTGCTAAAAAAGTATACAATACAACAGCTGTATTGAAACAAGGTTTCCATTTACGTCGACGGATAACTGAAAACAGAAAAACAGAAAATATGAATTTCTCCCTCCTGGTTTCTGATTTTTATTTTAAGACAGGAAGTGATTTACAGAGCAGAATGCTGTAGCAGATAAAAAAAAAACTATTTAATTTCAGTTGGACAACAGAAACCATGTTATGTTTCACCACACAGATCACTTAACATTCAGTTATTAAATCAAAAATAAACACAACTGAGGTCACGCAGTCTTAAAACACATCATTAAGAGAAGCTTTTCATGTTGACCTAACAAGTCATAAAACATGACTGACAGTAATTCTCTACTTGACAACATTAACCATAATCATGGGCTCAGTATTTTATGATCTGAAATTAGGGAAAATTACACAAAATAAGGACATGATTCATAATTAGTATGGTCAGAATTGCTAATTATTAGATAAGAAGACACAACAAATGTATGTAGTTATGTATTACGTATGTCTGCAGTGTGAATGTGGTGTTGTGTGTGAATACATCTTTATAAGTCGTCGTGAGGTGTTCACTAAATTAAACCTGGTTTTGGTGTTTTTTTAAGAACTCATTCTCGGTCCGGATCCTTCGTGTTTCCCGCGACACTGAACGATGAAACACAAAACGTTTAATTCATCTCAGGAACCCGCGTCCTTTCTGCTCTGTGTGGACTTAAACAAGAAAACCTGCAGCGCCAGACGCTTTCCTCTCGGGACCAAAGCGGCAAACCTGCCGCCTCCCGTGGGCGGCCATGATGGATGGCGTCGGAGAGCAACGGGACACGAATCCCAGGAGGCCGAGCGTCTCTCTCTCTCTGCAGGTTAAACAGCACTCAATACAGAGCTGCTCCACAGAAATCATCTCCGACAGTTCAGAGCGAAGTCTGTTTGGACAATGTCAACAACGCAGAAACACAATGTTACAAAATGAGAATTTAAGAAGAAAATGACTAAAAACCCTTTTTAATTGTTGAGCATCAAGCATTTCATTTCATATGGTGGAAATGTTTTTATTTATGTAAAGGAAAACACAAAATATCACGTAATATAATGCAGGGAGGGTCTCAGTCATGCTTTATGCTTGTAAATATTAATGTTCTCCCTCATTTTTGTGTGTTTTGTTTCCCTTCAATTAAATGTAATGAATTCATAAAACTCTGGACGTTCATAGCTCACACGTGTTTTAGCAAGATTTCCGCCTCTCGGCACGTTCAAAACACGTCCCGTATATCTGCGTTCTCTGAGAAGTTGTAATATTACGAGAATAAAGTTTTTGTATTTCAAGACAACAAAATCCACGTATTTGGGACTCTCTCTCTCTCTCTCTCTCTCTGGACGAGACATCGGAGGTGGAAAACTGGAACAGAGAGAACTTCTGACGAGGCGTTCATCTCACCACCGTGTGGTTTATTGTTAGCATTTAGCTCAAACACAGAGCGGCTAGCGGGACTTTTAGACCTAATCTTGTTTATTTTTATTTTTCCTTTTTCTTTTTTTGTTGTTGCTTCATCTGTGGAACTACATTAGTTTTATTAGTTATTTAAAAAAACAACTTATTAGATAGTGACAATAAAACAGTTGAAAATATTTTTTTTTTATTAATTTAATGCAGAATATGCTGAAATTAATGTAAAAACCGTATCGGTCTGAGATCAGCTGTTGAATATAATTAAATAAATAAACCAGGCTGCAGTCTGGTTTCACTTCATCAGTTCTTGACAGCGATTGGACGACCAGCAGCTCACCCACACCTTATTTATTGATGTGGAATTATTTCCATGTGTGATGTGACATCAGTTCACATTACCCTACGGTCCAATGAAAGAAACACATTTCCCCTTTTAAAGGCGGCCGCTCGTGGACCGACGGACGGACTGAACTCGACTCCTCGCTGACCGGCTGTGAAGACGAGGAGTGAATCATTTATGTTTGTTTCAGGTCCATTAGCACATGTTCACCACTGTGTGATCCTGAAAGAGGAGATGGAAACATCACAGATCTCCATATTTATGTTTTTGTTCTTCTTTTACTTTCTTAAATGTCTCTAATTTCTTCCCTTTTTCTATTCATTGCATGCTTTTCTTCCTGCCTTCCTTCATTTCTTCCATCATTTTGTCCCTCGTTCCTTTCTCTTTTACTTCATTTCATATCTTCATTCCTTTCATTTCTTCCGTTCTTTCCTGTCATATATTCCTGCCTTCATTCCCTCCTTACTTCCTTTCATTTCTTCCTCTTTTCCTTCTACCCTCCCTCATTTGTCCTTCCTTTCCTTCCTTGCTTCCTTTCATTCTTGATTTAATTTCTTTCTTCCTGTAATTTCTTCTCTTCTTGTTGTTCTTTGCGGTCCTTTCTTCCTGCCTTCCTTTCCTCTATTCTCTCTCCTCCCTTTTCTTTCTTCATATTCTTTCCTCATTTCTTCCATTATTGCTATAATTTCTTTCTTTTTCTTCCTTTATTATATTTCTTCCTGCCTTCCTTCATTCCAACCCTTGATTTCTTCCCGTCTTGTATTCATTAATGTTCTTCCTTTTCCCTTGAAGTCTTCTTTCCTTCCTTCCATTCTTCTAGCCGTTAATAAATATATCTTTGTTTTATTTTACAATTTTTGCATTTGTTGCATATTTTCTTTCGCTCTTCGTTTCTTTCCTTGCTTTAATTCTTCCCTCCTTCCCTTCCTCCCTTCCACTTCTTGCATTGCCTCCTTCCTTCCTTTCCTTCTCCACTGCCACTTCTTCCTTCTCTAACAGGTTTAGTATCTTTAGTTTCGAGTGATTAATTGTAGTGAAGTCGTTCATTTGCTTCTGGGACTTGGTTGAGTGAAGAGGAAAGAAGGAAGCAGGCAACGACGTGAAGCAGAGAACTAAATCTCCTGAGCGTCCGACGTCCACTTCAGATTCTCACTGTGTTGGTTTCACGTGTGACGAGTCGTTGTCGGACAGGAAAATGAAAGATGCATTCATTCATCATATATTTATAGCAGCTGTAGAGAATATATGTGTCAATCTGAAATGATCTTGTCTTTAGATTTCCCATCTCTTCGATTTATTAAATATTTAGTCACGGCTCAGATCCGCGTGCAGCTTTGCTAAAGACATTTACGTGGAAGGATCAAAGAGCGGCACACACACAACTTTTTTTCATTTCATCCTCCTCGGGACAAAAGGGACATATCGGTGAAATAGTCCACGTGAACAGAAAATACTTTTGTACTTTAAGCAAACAACATATAACATGTTAAGGCCTTTACACACCGAGAGGAGAGAAATAAACAACATACAAATGCAAAATAATCACCTGCGATTTTGCATCAAAACTATTCAAACAGCCAGCTATGAAAATGTACAACAGTTGCAGAACTTTTTCAATAAAAGGTTTGAAAAGATTTGTGGAGGCAGAGGACCAACTACCAGGACCCTTTTGACCCAGATCAGCGTCTGAGGTAAACTGAGGTAAACTGTTGTATAGCCTCCATTTATAGACACATTTCTCCGAAATTCAACATTGAAATCTTCTAAAAATGTAAATAAAAATCAGCATGTTTGAAGGAAGTTTGGACGGACGACATGAGTCTTCTTGCTTCTTTGTCCTGTTACATTTTGTCAGTCAGCTTGAATTTCTTTTACTCAATAAAAAGTCAGTGCAGCAGCTCAACATCCGTCTCCTTTTCCTTCAGTTGTGATGTTGTCAGAGTCCTTCATGGTGGAACAGAGAATCTGAATGACACCTGAGGAGATAACTGGAGCTCATCCAGCAGCAGTAAAATGAATCACAGCCTGTTCACACAGTCACATCTGAGAGGAGCAAATCATTCCAGCTGTTATTTTTCTCTGGTGTTTATCGCCGCTGGGCGCCGTGCTCGTCCTCAATCCGACGGCAGGAGAAAAATCGGCGTTTTAAAAATCCAGCGATGTCAAAGAAGGTTTAATTAAGAAAGAGGAGACATTCTAAATGTTCAGATGATAAATGTCTCTGGGATCTAATTTAGCATGTGGAGGCCAAACTGAGGCGGAAGAAGCTCTGGGGAGACGAGTGTGCGGCTTCATCTGCGGCCTGCTGGGAGTCCTTCGGGCGCGTACCTGTCCGCAAGGTGTCATGGCGGCGTGCTGGGACCGCCGCCAGTCCTCAGCCGCCTCATCTAACCTTCAACAAACAGCTCTCACCCCGACATTAATCATCCGCAGGCAGCGTCGTCTCTCCGCTCCCCCGACGCGTCTCAGAGGGGCCGACGTGTCGTCACCGTCGAACCTGTCGTACCTCCACCTCCCCGGAGCTCGCCTCGTTGGCCCGTTAACGTCGACCCTCCTCGTCCTTCAGGGCTCCTTCATGTCCCCCTGTCCTCGGGCCCTCACCCGTCCTGTCTCTTTAAGGTTGTCACATGACCAGTTTCCTTCAAAAGGATCTGATGATGTCACGGACTGTTGTGTTTTTGTTTTTATTGAAAACTTAGTTTCGCATCGGTGACACGTTAGACGTCAAATGATGAATGAAAACAAAACTCTCTGAACTCTGATTGGTTGCTTCTTGTCTGTGTTGATGTTGAATGTTTGTGATAAACTGAAGGATGAAGTGTTCCTTTATGTGTTGATGTTGAATGTTTGTGATAAACTGAAGGATGAAGTGTTCCTTTATGTGTTGATGATGAATGTTTGTGATAAACTGAAGGATGAAGTGTTCCTTTATGTGTTGATGTTGAATGTTTGTGATGAACTGAAGGATGAAGTGTTCCTTTATGTGTTGATGATGAATGTTTGTGATAAACTGAAGGATGAAGTGTTCCTTTATGTGTTGATGATGAATGTTTGTGATAAACTGAAGGATGAAGTGTTCCTTTATGTGTTGATGGTGAATGTTTGTGATAAACTGAAGGATGAAGTGTTCCTTTATGTGTTGATGTTGAATGTTTGTGATAAACTGAAGGATGAAGTGTTCCTTTATGTGTTGATGTTGAATGTTTGTGATAAACTGAAGGATGAAGTGTTCCTTTATGTGTTGATGATGAATGTTTGTGATAAACTGAAGGATGAAGTGTTCCTTTATGTGTTGATGTTGAATGTTTGTCATGAACTGAAGGATGAAGTGTTCCTTTATGTGTTGATGTTGAATGTTTGTGATGAACTGAAGGATGAAGTGTTCCTTTATGTGTTGATGTTGAATGTTTGTGATAAACTGAAGGATGAAGTGTTCCTTTATGTGTTGATGTTGAATGTTTGTGATAAACTGAAGGATGAAGTGTTCCTTTATGTGTTGATGATGAATGTTTGTGATAAACTGAAGGATGAAGTGTTCCTTTATGTGTTGATGATGAATGTTTGTGATAAACTGAAGGATGAAGTGTTCCTTTATGTGTTGATGATGAATGTTTGTGATGAACTGAAGGATGAAGTGTTCCTTTTTGTGTTGATGTTGAATGTTTGTGATGAACTGAAGGATGAAGTGTTTCTTTATGTGTTGATGGTGAATGTTTGTGATGAACTGAAGGATGAAGTGTTCCTTTATGTGTTGATGATGAATGTTTGTGATAAACTGAAGGATGAAGTGTTCCTTTATGTGTTGATGTTGAATGTTTGTGATAAACTGAAGGATGAAGTGTTCCTTTATGTGTTGATGTTGAATGTTTGTGATAAACTGAAGGATGAAGTGTTCCTTTATGTGTTGATGTTGAATGTTTGTGATAAACTGAAGGATGAAGTGTTTCTTTATGTGTTGATGTTGAATGTTTGTGATAAACTGAAGGATGAAGTGTTCCTTTATGTGTTGATGATGAATGTTTGTGATGAACTGAAGGATGAAGTGTTCCTTTATGTGTTGATGTTGAATGTTTGTGATGAACTGAAGGATGAAGTGTTCCTTTATGTGTTGATGTTGAATGTTTGTGATGAACTGAAGGATGAAGTGTTCCTTTATGTGTTGATGTTGAATGTTTGTGATGAACTGAAGGATGAAACAGGCTGTTTGTTCTTTTTAGAGATACGTGGTTCTCACAGGACAGAGACGCTACAAACATATGATGATCTTATAGAATATGATGCATTGATGAGTTAAAATGCAAGATAGACATTAATGCATCATTAATATTAATCCAGAAACATCACATATAGTAGTGAAACAGGGAACATTTTACTGCACTATCAATACTTTTACTTCTCATACTTTAAGTACATTTGGCTGATAATTCATACTTTTACTGAAGTAAGGTTTTGAATACAGGACTCTTACTTGGGTGTGCAGTATTTTCACAGTGTTGTGGTATTTGTACTTTTACTTAAAGGGTAACTTGTTATGCATTGTTTAAGTGACTAATGGGAATAACAGTTTTTGAAATGTCTCAGTATTGAAGGAGAACGCTAAACGGACTGCAATGTAATCACTCGGGTCAACTCCTCACCATCAATGTATGTCCACTCACATTGCTTGTTTTCACCACTGACAATTGCTCAGTGTCATCCAAAAAGTTTCCAATGTCATCGCTGAATATTCAGATGATTTCAACAACATGGATGAGACGCGAGAATTCAGAACGAGACTTGCGAGAAACGCAATTACAAACAGACCAGATCAAGTAAAGTTAACGGTTTGATTCATCTGTAGGGTTCTTGTTATAATGTAGTCAGACACCTATAATAACAATGTGAGCCTCTCAGTGTGGCAACAACAAGCACTTTTAGTGGTCGTGCATTGATTGTGAAGAGTTGTATAGAGATGATTGTTTAGAGTCTGCTGAGGGAGACTGCTGCAGATTGGACTCCATTCGTCACTTAGACACAAACACATTGGAAAATGGATTACAGGTTAAAAAACAAACAAAGTAACCCTTTCAGTAAAGGATCTGACTATTTCTTCAACTACTGACAAACACACAATAAGAAAGGAAGTGTGAGTGTGATTCCACATGTTCTGAAGCTCAGTGAGAAGTAGAATCATAAGCAGAACATCCATCAGGTAGTTCAGTAGACGCCTCACTTCCACTCTGGTAATACAAACCAGGTTTTTTTTTCTCTGGAAGTCTCCGTGACCTTCCATCCTGCATGTCGGATAGTAACCCCCGCCTCCGGGTGATGGAGGGACGGGTGCAGCGGAGGTGCAGTAACAGGATTACAGGAGGTGGACGTCTTTGGTTGTGAACCTGGCTGCTTGTTCCAGAGCGCCGGAGACCAAAACTGATTGATTCACAAGCCGAGTGGAGATTCCTGAATGTCACCTTCTTGTCTTGCTTCATCCGACGTCAGAGACTCTGAGAGGGAGGAGACATTTTACATTTCAATAACTGTAATTTATTAGTAATAATGTGGAGGTTTGGACAAAAACTAATTTTAATAATAATGTAATGATAAAGCTATAGCATTTTACCACAGTGAGAACTTGTAGTATTTACAGCATAAATACCTTCACTTACATTTAAAATGCAGGACTTTTACCTGTAACAGAAGAGCATTTCAACAGTTATACAATATAGGTACTTTTACTTCAGTAAAGGCTCTGAATACTTTGACTTAACTTGGTCTTGTTTTGTCACAGCATTTAAAATGAATATTTCTTACAGCAGCACACAGCAGCCACAGTTAGAGTCACTATACCTGCAGGAGAAGGATTTCAATTTGAGATATACCGAGGAAGTCCTGAGAAATTCCTAAGAAACCTTCAATCTTATATTGAATCTTTCCTTCTTTCTTCAATTAACAGTCAGGTCGGATCAGGCTTTGCCCCTTTCTCCGGTTAAATTGACAAACAGATCGTATCAGCTGTTGTTAATTAACGGTGAATCTGTGAATAACTTGATGGCAGGGCGTCACTGGGATGGAGTTCACATCCTGTCACAGACCTGCTATTCAATTCATTAACCGTGATCACAATCAGTTTTTGTTGTGGTAGTGGAGAGAGACGGGTCATGTGGGGAAGAAAGAGTATAGGGGATTTACATGCAGCAAACGGTCCGGCCGGGAATCGAACCGGAGACTGTTTGAGGTACGCACCCATAACCACTCAGCAATCAGGAGCCATATCTCACGCGGCGGTGAGAGAATGAGTTCAGTTCAGCTTTGAAACTACAGTCATGAATAAAAGAAGTTTCAACATGAGAATTTATTCCATATGGAAGGAAAATTACTTTTATTATATATATATATATATATGCACTGTATATGTATCACATATATTTAAATCATCATTTACATGCACTGTATATGTATATCAAGCTTCCGTGTATCAGTGTGTGTGTGTATACAGTAGGAAAATATGAAAATGTACATGCATTATATCCTGTAAACATGAACCTCCTGAGCTTAAATTATTCAACTAAAAACCTTCCAATACACACACACACAAACACACACTCACTCACTCACACACACACAATATACACACACAGCGACACACAATATATATGTACCGTGTGTCGTATGAAACACAATTTAAGTTAATGGAAAATGGCATTACTCTGCTGTGAGAGGCCTGCATGTGTTTGATAAAGTGCATGTGCATGTGTGTGTGTCCCATCATGCTAATGTTACATGTAGAATGAGAGTTTTAAGGGGAAACTGCTGCATTTTTCATGTCTCCTGCATCCATTACAGCTCCCCGCTCTGAGGCCGATATACACGACTGATTATCAGTGGCTGATTTTTTTTCCCCGCCTACAACTACGTGTTTTACAGAACTGTCACAGATATGCTTTACTTTTTTTAACAATCACGTCTTGCAGAGTGAAAGATGGAATTAATAAAGACATCTGGAGGAAAATCAGGGGAGAATCATTGGACAGTTTCTTTTGTTCATCTTCTTTTACCAGGATCAGTCTTCAGGATATTTCAATCTTTTGAAACGTTCAGAGTTGTCGATCAAAGAGTCATAAATTCTTGCAGTGACTCGGCAGAGAGACACAATGGACTTCAGGTTGGACTAAGCAAAGCTTGCAACGTATCCTCGGTTTGTACGATATCTTACAACACGTGTCAGTTTACATGCATTCAGTCTTTTCAAAGTGAACCTTTCACATGAAACCAAGTTAGTTTAAGCTACAAAAGTACTTAGATTTAAGAAAAGATTGTGAAATAGTTAGGTTTAGTCAACAAAAATACTTAGGTTTAGTCAACAAAAATACTTAGGTTCAAGCAACAAAAATACTTAGGTTTAGTCAACAAAAATACTTAGCTTTAAGCAACAAAAATACTTAGGTTTAGTCAACAAAAATACTTAGTTAAGTTTAGACAACACAATTACTTGGTTAAGATTAGGAATAGATCGTGATTTGGGTTATTATAACAACGGAAGTGTCGTTACTTAAATACAGAAGTTACGTGACAAATAAAATAAACTCTGACTTCTCGTTTCACGTGGGGTCCTGTGGGCCATTCAGAGGTGATAATTAAGGTGTAATGGAGCGACGGTTCCATCTGGCAACAACACTGCGCCTCTTTCTCTCGAACACACCACAGAATTAAAACAACTTTTTACAACAGCTAGCACTGTTTCACATCACAGCTTCAGTTTCAACTTCGGTTCTGAAACTCTGTTCAGCTCTCTGTTATTCCTGTGTTTTTTTTTCCAAGGTTTTCAAGGACACGAAGTTACTGTAAACTACATGTGTTTGTTTGTGTTCATGCAGGTTTATATGTGCATGTGAAGGAATATGAATATGTATATGACATTTACATTTGAAAAGAGGTTCGCTTGCTGAACATTTCAAGGTAAAATTCATCAGGACACAATTCATCAGCTGCTCATCAATTCCAAAAACGGAAAGTCGTTCGTGAACAAACTGCTTAACTCAGAGAGAATTCTTTTTTATTCCCTTTTTCACGCTGATGATGGATTTGAAAGTCACTCTGACCTTAAAATGTTCTCAGATTCCTTCCTTGGTTTGTCTCATTTCTCTCTGAGCTCTTTCAGTTTGTCTCCTCATGTTTTTTAATGAACTCACTGGAAGCTTGAATAACACGTACATACGATAGATATTATTATTTACTTGATGAAAAAAAAGTCTAATATAATGTTCAATGTATTTGGCATTATATTGAATATATTTGTATCTTATTTTTTACTTTTACATTTCCATTCTCTTTATTTCAACAACTGAACAACAATTCCCCTCAGTATCGATACACTCTCATCTTTTAGGTTCATGTTTGTTTTCTAGCAGATGCTGCAACAAATGTGGATCTTTTTTCTCTTTAGATTGAGCTCATCGAAGATCACATTTCCCCTCTCCTTCTAGTCTTGAGGCCTTTTTCAGGCTGGAGGAATGTTTCTCCAGAGATGTATATCAACATTTCTGCAGACCTACACAGAGAAAGGTGTTGTGGGTAGATTTGCATGGTCCCAAAGAGTCAACATGTACACCTCACAAAATTTAACTCTGTGCAAGTAAAATGAAGAAAGCAGTCATGCAAACTTTCCCAAACAAGCTGCCTGGAGATGTTTTGCTCCAGCCGTCTATAGTCAAGTTTACACCCAAGAAAAATGGTTCAGTTGTACTTTACTGGAACCAAGAATGGCCATGCTAGCATAGTCTTTGTCATATTTTAATTTTGAGCAGATTTCTTAGAATAACAAGATCATTGACTTGTGATCTTGAAATAATTTCACGGCCAATATCGGCTTCGGTAGCAAGTACGAAATATCAAAAAGAATTTTAAAATTTCCTAAACGAGACTAAGCGTCTCACGAGCTACTGGCTCTGTGAAGCACTTGAACACAGCAGTGCTCTCAGTTATACTAACAACATCCGATTTACTGTTTTAATGTTTAACATCTAAGTTGAGCACATTTGCTAATAAGTTAAGAAAGCACAACTGAGGCTGAGGGAATTTGTTTTAAAGGTATTTAGTCATAAATGAATGCCGTGGACTATTTTACATTTTATGACAGCGTCCGGAGAGGGGGATAATATTCTGATAATATTCAGTGCGTAATTTGATCCCGTAAATCTCGTGGGATCTCGCGACATTACGTGAATCCAGCTGCCGTGCAAGGAAACCATTTCACATGTTTATGATAATATGGTGGTTCTGGGATGAAATCCCAGAACCACCATATTGCAATTTGCAATTTGCAAATTGCATATTGCAATTTGATAAAGCAATAAGGAAATACTCATTTTCCTTATTGCTTTATCAAATTGCAAAGGATTCATTAAAGTATTGAGTCATTTTACTATAGCATCCACCACAGGCAAAACAGTGGCGGCGCCTGTTGTTGAGATTGATCCAACATTAAAAAGTGGAGCGATGTTGCTCCTTGACAAAAGATTTTTTTTCCGAGCTTTGTTGTATTTTGTTGATTTCTAAAAATCATCCTCTGGGGAACATGAATGTCCGTACAAAATTGAACGGCAATCCATCTAATAGTTGTTGATATAAATCAGTTTGGACCAAAGTGGTGGAGCAGCTCTTTTTCAGATTTTCAGATTAAGAGTCTCCACTTTGTTTTTCTCTGACTGAGCTGAGTTCCCACACTGAGGAACACTGCAGGACTACAAATATGAGGACGCACACACACACACACACACACACACACACACACACACACACACACACACACACACACACACACACACACACACACACACACACACACACACACACAAACAGCTCTCACAACATGGGTCACATTTTAATGGCATCGTGTCAGTGGGGCTGTCAGGGTTTAATAGAGCTCTGGTGAGCGTTGCCAGGTCTGGTTTAACATTCACAGAGTTTACATCAGGACTGTGAGGCTCCAGATGAAAAACAACTCTAATGCGTTTGTGAAATCTTGTTCTATAAAAATCAAAGTATAAAGTGACAGCACAGAACAATCTTTATTCATTACAGCGAACACTCAACAGGAAAGGATGATTCTGGTTCATTGTAATGGCGTTCCATTATTTCTATCAATCATAATGACACCAAGTTATAGGCATTTCAAAAGGTACAAAAACAATCGATTAATTTCCATAGAATTTGTTTACTTTAATTAAATACCTGCAAATCTTGGGATTTGTTTTGGTGTTGATCTAAATTCCTTCTGACAGAGAAAGATAATGTAAAAGAATCAAATGAATCTACAGCCCCTCTTGTGATGGGACAACACCAGCCACAACGCCAAATCGGGCCAGAGGCGTAAAGTGAGAGGGACCATCGGCCCTTCCTCGCTTCCTACCTCCTTATTTCTGGCATTTGTCCGTTCCTACCTCATCTACCGGCATCAAAACTAGGAAGTCAGTGGTACAGTAGTAAAGTCCGCCTCTGGCGCTAAAAACTTGTGAATATTGACACTTATATACACGTCTACAAACGACACTCTATCCTGTTATATTGCTTTACTACACCATATATCATATTAGACTACCTTACACTATATCTCATATCCCATAAAATATCATCATTTAACATTATGGTATCATGTCACTGATCATTTTGCATCATATTCCGTATTATATGTATATATTAAGCACTGACGGCCATAAACAATCATATTTCGGTCTGATGCAGTCTGTGAACATAGACTTGTTGACTCTGCTGCTATTAATCACACCGCTGTCACATTAAATCACAACTTTCGTCTCCCTATGCTCATGTGTAGTTTTCTATTTTCTATTTTATACATTTTCATTAGCTTCTTATTTTAGTTTTATACACCTCCTTTCATTTATTTATTTTATTTTCTCTATTTACGTTTTTATTTCTGTCCTTGTGCTGCTGCAAAAGACGAATTTCTGCTCCGGGGATCAATAAAGGTTTATCTTATCTCATCAGACTATTTAACCATTTAGATGCATGTTGAGGCAGACTCATCTTCTAGCATGTAGTGCACTTCATCCTGTGTTATCTGCTTTCTGAGGGCAGACACGAGGGCACTTTGGCTTCTTTTTTTCGAACATGGGGGCAAACACAAGTTCACCAGTTTATCGCGACTGAACAATCATGTGTTAGTGTTACTGTTACAGTTCATCATATTGTGATCAACACCATATAAAAGACCTCTTGCTAGAATGTTTTGGTATTTGTACTTTTTCTCGTACCAATGTGCCACTTCAGATTCAGCAAACGCTCCTAACTTCAGATAACTGCGTAAATGACCAGCGTTGAATTAAGCCACCTGCGGATAAATGAGCGTGCTTCCATGGGAATTGGAAATTAGCATAATATACGCCCCAATAACATCATGTAAGGGTAAGCTTCCTGCCCTATCTTTCCTATATTTAAGTCCTGCTTTTAGAGACAAATAACGAGTGCTGTTAATGCCGTGCTGTTAATCACCCGAGGGCCAAACTGTCACTGAAACAAAGAAGAAACGGGTCCTTATGAAAAATGTCTCGCCACTGCAAGGCCCTCGATGTAACGCAGCAACGTGACGCAACAACTTACGGTAACAACCTAACATATCAAGCAAAATAACAACCTGGGTAAATGAATGAGTACATCCCTTAGCAGACTGTCTTATGTAATGTTACATCACAATTGTAATAGTCGTAAAGTCAACGTTTACCTTTGGTTCCGCACAGAGGTGGGTGAGGTCCTGTTCGTTTAACCCCTCCCAGTCACCCTCAGTGGACTTTCTTTCTTGCTATTCTTGTCATTAAGTCACATAACTTTCAATAACGGTCGCTCGATATACTACATCACCTGCTCCGACCGAATGCAAAAATATTGACATTCACTGTATCCGTGGTATCCCGAAACATACAATGCCAACATTTTTAAGACTAGACACTGTGGTACCATGGAATATTTCCAAATGTTGTGCTCAACATTCTTAAATTAAACCCTATAGGCTGATTGTCTGATCTTGGTTATTACTACGTTGTTTTATAATGTCATATCCATATTGCTGTAAATTAGAGTGAAGTCTGCAATCTAAGCATACTCTCTGCAGAAAGTAGTCTTGTGGCTCCTTGGGAAGTTTGCAGGAGCAGGGAACTCCGGACATTTGAAACCATATGATTCATGGAAAAGAAATGACACAGTTCGTTAAAATGAACCAATCCTTAGTTTTCTGGTGATTTCCTGTTCTGAGAGTAAAAAGTGGGCTAATAGTGCTGAGGGAGGGAAGTAGGCCAGGATATGAAGTTAATAAATAAAAAAGTATAATGTAAGAGCAGTGAAGCCTCAGAGAGCTCAGCCTACATTCCGCTTAGTATTTTTAGTTCATCTGAGGTCTGAGAACGGATACATTCAGTCGCTGAATTCAGCAGGAAAACGTCTGAAGGCTTCAGTTTGACAGGGAGACGACGGAGTCTATAACACCTGAAAATCACCTGATCTACATGAGTGTGTTAATGTGTACATCCACAGTAAACCACATCCACACTGTAAATTAGACAATATTGTTGATTGTCATAGTGTTCAACCAATCAGATCTTTAGTTTGACATGTTGGGCGTATTCTTTGAGTGTCAGAGCCTGCTAGCCCCATACTAGCCGGCCCACAACTACGTCACTATTAGTGCAGCTCAGAGTCCAGGTGCAGCTCTGCCGAGAGGTGCAGAGTGTGCTGTGATTGGTCAGTGGGCGAGCACGTGACTAAAGTGAAACGAAACATAAATTTGCCAGCAGAGCTTAGTTGGAGGAGTAAGAGTTCAAATTGAAAGATATGGAAGAAATTATAACATTTGTAGGGTTTTGCTTGGTGTAGTTTATTTATCTTTTTACCTAGCTTGGTTTTTTGAACACTTTTTTTGAAACTATCAATAACTTTTATTTGGCTGTATTTCGGCCGCAGCTTTCCATAAACATTGCATACCAGCTAGCATAATTTCGACTCCTTTCAAGAGAACAGATTTTTTCAACTTCCCTCTGCACTTACATTTAACACCTTTTATAACTTCACTGGATAGTTGCACTTTCAGTACATGACACTTGAACCTCATCCAACACCTATACTTAATCAAATGTCATTAACCTGACACTTCAGCTCCTTGTGTCACTCACACTTCAGCCCTTCGACTGACACTTGACATTTACATTTTGACATCTCAAATTCACACAGCACTTACGTTACAAACTGACACTTCCAACTCCTTTTACTGCTCTCCCTTTAAATTACTTTTCAACTTCCGTAAACCTTTAGACTTCAGTCCTGGTTGATTGGGTTGTGACGTGGTGACTCGTCGAGCACTTGCTTTCCAGTTGCTTGTTTACAATAAAATCCAGCTGAATGCTTTTAATGTGAAGCAGCCGCAGTAGGAAGTCCAGTGAGCATTAGCAGTTACTTAAAACAGCTCTGACTAGGAGAGGGACCACTAACTAGTAATTTATGAAAATATTATAATATATAAACCCAACATCTGAATGGCGGACTACGCCACTAACAATGAAAACTAATATAAAGAGAGGTAATTACTGAAGGAATCATTAAATAGCTATGCTGAAGAAAGAAGCTGACCATAAACGGTATTAAATTGGAGTTTGATTTCATCTCTACGCGCCCATGTTTCCACTGACTTGTAACTCCTTTCAGCCCTTTTAACATCAACGACGCTTTGCTTATAATATGAAAATATGAATATTTAGTTTGAAAGTTGAGAGAATCAACACCTTGATTAATGCTGCTTTCAAATGGATCTTGTGAGGTTTCAATTTTAACTTGTGAAGTGAAGTCTGCTGTGTTTAACTGGTTTACTTATGTTGTTAGAATGTTGTTTTTACCTGAAAAACAATTGACGTTGCCTTGTCCCTTTTCCAAAATGGTAAAGTATTGTAGAAGCAGAGCTTCTGGCACAACTTCTTGTAGTTGCAAGGAGAAATGAAAAAGTCTGAAGAGGTCAAAACTGCAGCAACACTTGTAGTATACAGAACAACTTTATTGTGAGACCTTTGTCGAAAAAGACTTGATCCGCTATATGGATTATGGAAACGCCTACATTCTGACATAGCAAACATTTAATTCACATAACTGATCCGCTATATCCGCTGTTGGTGTCTTCTGAAATAAATATTTATATTGTCTCCGGACACCATGAAACATGGCCAATACTAGCTGACATAAAAAAACAGTTTATACTCGCCCAATTGAAAGAAATTTCTGAAGACCTCTTTCCATTATTAACTCTTCTAGTCTGTATGGTTTATTGACGGATTACAGCCATGCGTTAAGCTTGACCTAAAGCGCCAACATCTGACGAAACTACGCAGTCTATTTTTTCGCTCCAAACCAGTTGATGGAAACGCGGCTAATTTGCATTTCGTTTTTTGCGACATTTTAAAAAATTGCGTAAAATTTGCTTGACAATTGAATGGAAACATGGCTGATGAAGCCCAAACAATAAGGTTGCTCTGTATCTTCCAAAAACAGTAAAAGGACATCGTGAATTTGTGAACTCAGAGCGATCAAAACTTCCAATCAACAAAGTCTTGATTACGACCCTTATGAGTTGATCTCATGAACACTGTTGAGACACCTTGACATTTTAGACTACTTACCTCCTTTTTGTCTTCCACACACAATCTGACCGTAGAACAAAACCTTTGAGATGAAACACAGACGAACTTGTGTTTTCTGTTTTAATGAAAAATATGGTTCATACTGGCAGAGAAAACAGAGACGGTGAGTTGATCTCCTCTGGCTGATGGAGACTGAAATAAGGCAATGACCTACAGACGCACTGCATTCTGGGATTTGCTAAGCTACAATAACTGAAGAAAAACTCAACGCCACTTTCTCATAAAAAAGATTTATATGTTGTAACTAATGATTTTATTGTCAATTCATTATTTATCAATGCTAATCCCTCCCTCCTCTGTTTGGATCCTTAAATCAGCTCTCTGGCATTCTGATTATTAATAACTTACATTTACACCTGCAGACTTAATGGATTATTAGAAGAAATTTATGAAGAAATGTATGCAGATTTAACCAAGCCAAAGGTTTGTTTCACTACCTAGCAAACCAAAAGTTCAGGTACTAATAGTTAATTGTGCATTAAGAGGCAATAAACCATTAGTTACAACTTATAAAAGCTTTATAAAGGGTGCCCTATCAGAAAGTGGTATAAAAACTCTTCTGCGTCAGCAGCGATGTGCTAAATAAATGTTCTCTACAAAGATACAACATATACAATTGTTAAATATAGAACTTTAGGCTTTTGAAAATACACTTAATGCTTCTCCCCCCCCCCCCCCCCCAAACAGACATGACTGCTGGGCTTCTAGTGTGAAATGGTTTGCTTGTCCTTATGACTGCATGTTGTCGACATGTGGCACTGGAGAATGTAAAAGCTGACTGAATGCATAATGTAGTCTGGTGGAGAAGAGGCAGAAATCATCTACAATTCTGCAGTATTTATGATGAAAAGTGGAAACTTTGCACACTGATGCCAAACACCTTGGAAATAAATTAAAAGTTGGACGTTGACATGTCATCTGTCCACCAGTAGGTGCCAGCCTGGTCTCATTCCCAGGAAGTCTAATACCGACACTTTGTCACGTCCCTTGACGTCTGATACCGACGCTGCATGCACTCTTTAGGGTTTGTATGAAACGTACTGTAAACCGATCCAAGTCACTGTTAAGACGCTGAAGAGCAAATACTCCGCAAACTAGGAAAAGTAGTTATTGTAACTCAATCACTCACAATCTCTTCCTTAACCTAAAGCCTTAAAAATAAAGTTGCTAACTAGAACCACAAAAGAATCTTTGGCTTCTCCTCAAAGGAGAACCCTTTTTGGTTCCTGGTTAAACCTTTTGTAACGGTTTGAGCAGAGACCCTTTCAGAGGGTTCTACCTAGAAACTAGCATAAAGGGTTATACATAGAACTATCTGTGGAAGGTTTCACCCAGAACCCTCTATGATAGGTTCTACAGGCAATCCTTCGAGGAAACATTGTTTTAACCCAGACCACAATCTTTCCCTAAACCTAACCAAGTGGTTTTGTTACCGACACTCTTAATAATAAAGTTGCTAACTAGAACCATATAGGATTCTTTGGCTTGTCCTCATTGGAGGGTTCTACCTTTAAACCAACATAAAGGGTTGTACCGTAACTAGAACTATCTGTGAAAGGTTCAACCCAGAACCCCCTATGACAAATCCTTCTATGGTGTAATGGTTCTATCCAGAGCCCTGTCTGGAGTTTACACCTTTTTACACCTTAAAATGGTGCTAACAAGAATCCATCCAGGAGGTTCTACCAAGAACCTGTTTACTTTCCAAGGGTATCATTTAGAACCCAACCAGGGGTTCTACCGATACAACTTTTATATTCCAAGGATTTCATCTAGAATCCACTCAGGGGGTTCTACCAAGAACCCTTTTACTTTCAAAGAGTTTTATCTTGGAAAGAACCCTAAATGACCGGGCTGATCAGCAACAATCATGGTTCACAGTCACAGTTTTTTGTGTTGGCTGGATTGTGGGCATTCCCATTGAACAGCAACTCTTTTTCCAAAAATGGTTCTTTGGGTCAAAGGGTTCTTAATTGAACTCCTAGTCTCACCAAAAAAACTTGAGAAACTCTTTCTGAAAAAAAAAGGTTCTTCAGAAGCAAATGGTTCTGGATAGAACCTCAGCCCTTCAGGAAGAGCCAGTTTGAAATCACCATTTCTTAGAAGTGGTTTTGTTTGTATTCACAACATTAACCACGTGTTTACTGCAGCCGTAGCGTAGCGTAAATGACTAATCTTTAAAAATACTTTCAGCTTTCTGCTAAAAGTACGCAAAGTTTTATGTTCTCACCATAAAAATGTCAGATGAGATTCTTCACCTTCTCCACCCGACTGATGTTCAGCACATGAATGTCTGAGTTTTCCCAACAGCTCTCCTCATACAGATACAGGTTTTTTTTTTTTTTTTCATCATTAACTCATATACATTTTTACTTTGCTCAGTTAAGTCACTTACTGTATAATATCACAATGTGTTCGTTTCTTTACATAGATATGGTGGTGCGTCTGAAAACGTCTCATCATCGGCTCTGTTCATCTTTGGTCTGTAAAAACGAAACAGAGTTTTGTGCCAAACAAAAACAAATCCATCCAGCAGCTCGTCATAATCCGCTTTTTTTTTTTTTTTTAAATCTCCTGGAAAATAAACATTTTATTTCCAGAAATTCAGGCTGCAGTTTCCTCAAATCGCCCCGCCCCTCTGCTCTGGTAGTGGCTGGTGATTCGTTTGGCGGCGGCGGCGGATGCTCCGCTTGGCGGTGAACGGCGATGGACGATGGGAACCAGTCTTTCTCTGGAGAGCGTCTGTCCTCGCCGCCGCTGTCAGGAGACCTGGAGGACACAAATAATAATCCATCAAAACCAGAGTGTCTGCTGGTCAGTCAGATACATGAGCCTTATGAGGTCATGTTTCAGAACGTTATTAAATTCAAATAAATATTTCGATTTTTTTTATTATAAATAAATGTTATTTTATATTATTATATTATATACAAACAGTTTTAAAGGTCTAATGTATATCTTTAACGATATATCTAAAGTATAAAAGTATTTATTATGCAGAATTACTTAAATACTTTGTATACTACTACTACTACTTTTTTTTCCTGAGGCCTACGAATTTTTTTAAATATTATTTGCAATCGGCGTACCGCTTATTTACACTATGCTAACAACGGCAGCAGCATGACGACGCGTTCGATAACAACGCAGCGCTCGTCACTGTCACTTTTCACCCAGCCGTCCAATCACAGTTGAGGAGGGGCGGGACAAATAGCCAACCACAAAGACATGATCCAATGTGTTTTAATATGAGTATGTTATGGTCTTATTGTGTACGTTATGTTGTTTATATTGTTTTTACTTTGAACTTTGTGGTGTCCTCATGTCTGGAGCACTGAATGTCCCCCGTGTGAGACAATGAAGTTGATTGGGCTGAATCTGATTAAAACAAAGGTACTCTTCCACAAAATCTCATTAGCCACATAGAACGGCAGGTCTATCCTCTCTCCCTATTCCATTCAATACAATATAATTCAATTAATTCTGTACAGCCCAAAGTCACAAATTGGAGGGTCTGGTGCTCTTCCTTACCCATGACTTCCATGGCGGTCTGAACAGTTATTGATTAGATTCAAACTGGTTGATTAAAAACCCTCAACACTGAGTTTGACTCCTCAGCTTCATGTTTTTCTTCCAGCTGGTGTCGACGAGCGTCTCGACTCCGCTGGGCTTCATTAGGGGAAACGAGCCTCACACAGACTTAACAACCACACGGCCCTGCATCCAGTTAAAAGCAGCTGAGTCTCGCAGAGAAAAAGCTTTCAAAAAATGGTATAAAAGTATACAAATCCCTAATAAGTTGTTTTTGTTTAAGAACTGTGACAAATGCTTGCAGACTAGATTTTCAAAGGCTTTTCTAAGAAACAGATTGTAAAGTAGCCTCATGTTTGTGACAAAAATATAATTTTTGTATTTAAAGGAGTAGTTTACCCAAAATTCTATACATTAGTCACAACCCTAGGATCCCAGAAAATGTTTTCTATCCAACGACGTTAAGGAAAGCAGAGCGCATGAAAAATGAAAGCAGTGCAAACAGACTTTAATGGAGACCGAACGAAATAGTGCACATTTGTTTGGGACTATTTTGAGCGGCGGATGAATCCACATTTGGTGCTCGAGTGAGTATTTGTGGCAGCAGGACTGTGTTTGTGGGACTGAGTCAAAGTAAAGTAAAGTGTGTGTTTATGATGACGAAGGAACATGTCAGTGCAACAGGGAGGCTCATTGATGCGTTTGTAATGGAGCTCTGTGGCTCAGAGGAAGAAGAGATATATCAAGCTTTGATACACACACACAATACTTGTTAGTGCGAATAATTCATAATGAAAAAAAGAAGAAAAATAGAGAATATCAGCAGACTTGTACGGGGCATCAATGGAGCTGGAACTGATTGAACTATGTTTACTATAACAAGTAAATATATAACATTTCATGAATAAATCAAACTTTTTGTGTTTTTTGATGCTGACCTACACCCCACTGGTTATTTATACAGTAGAGTCTGCAGCTCATAGGGTGTGGAGACATGTCCTCCTGAAGACCCCAAATAAAAACATGAAACTTTGGGGACAAACTGTGAATCTTCGTTTGTTACTCCTCTGTGGAGGCTGAGCTCTATAGCTGTAAATGCTTCCAGGTGATGACTCAGAAGAAGAAGAAGCAGAAGAAGAAGAAGCAGCACCTCTGAGCCCCCCCCCCCCCCCCCCCCCCCCTGAATTATTAATTTCCATCCTGTTCGACTGCAGTTGGAATCCTAAAAGAGCCGGAGGAGTCAGACAAGGACGAGCCGGATTACACCGAGAACTCGTACATCACGCTGCAAACAGCATCAACATTCAGACCGGCCCCTAAACGCTCCGCTCACAGCTGATTAAACATGGAGGTGAAGGTGTGTTCGGAGCACTCCTGCAGAGGAGGTAACACGGCTGCTGTGATACACTCGGCTCAGTCAGACCAAAGTGAACACTAGACACAAGATAAAGCACTGCTGCTGGAAGTTTTCATTCTCGTTCTGGAGGACACAACAGGGACGTTTGGTCCTCAGCATCCCACAATATGTTGCACTTTTGTTACTTTTTTTCCCCCCCGAGGCATTCGGGTAACATGACGTTTGGAAACTGCATCTTTCCAGTTAGAACAGGAAATCATAAAATATGTGGTCCTTGTTAACGTCGAATGTCTCATTATCATCATGTCTCGGAGGTATCAGCGGTTGTTGTCTGTTTAGCAGCTAATGAAAAAGACTTTTCGTGGTGCAGAATCACAAAATGATTTTTGCTCTTATAGCATCAAGAAAAAGGCCCTACAAGGAATTTTTGTGGATACCTTGTAGGGCCTTTTTGTCAGCCAAGATCTTCTGTTTTTACCTTTCACAATAAAAGCCCTGTAGACACTGTGTGACTGTTTACCAGAAGAAACTCAAATTCGAGACTTATCAAACTCTTTATCAATAATTGATTCACCCATTCAAGATAATATAAGTGGATGTGGAAATAGCAGTTAAAGATGGTCAGGAACATTCATTTACGCACACATTTGCAGGAAGGAACACTTCATCCTTCAGTTTATCCCAAACCTTTAGCATCAACACATCTGGAGATACGTGGTTTTACGTGGACAGGAAGGGGAGGACCCTTTCATCTGGAAAGAAACTAAAGCTGTCAGATAAATGGAGTAAAAAGTACAATATTTACCTCTGAGATGTAGTGGAAGAGTACCTTGAAGTACAGTACTTGAGTAAATGTACTGACTCAGAACATCATTGGTTTGAAGTAATGTGACAAGAAAACCGAATATGTAATGATACCAAACTGTGAACGGACTGTTGAGAGGTTTCAGTAAAACTTAAGAGTTTCTATTTGAGCAGAAAGGTGAAAACAAGCAGCTGCAATCTGTCTTGTTCTAAAAAAAAAAGAAAATGTACAGGATATTCAGTCCCTGTGTTCACATTCAAAGTAAATAGTTGTCCTTCTCTCCAAGGAGAATTGGATTTCTGTCTGATTGAGCAGAGTGTGATTTGTTCCTCGGTCTTTTCTCTCCCGGTGTGACCGAAAAATAAATTCAAAGTGCCTCTGCAGGTTCCAACCAGACAGGAGGCTTCAACACACAAACACCCTCCGACATAGGAAACATACAGACAGGTAAAGTCACACACTTTGTTCAAGGACGGTTATGTTGTAGGAAAAAAAACACAAAAAAAACCTCCAGGCGAGACGATGCAGCGTGACACAAATGAGTTCTGCTTTCTGCTGCGACGCCTGATTACACCTCCGCAACGGCAAATTACATCCTCGCTCCACAGCCTGTAATGATCATGTACGCACGTTAGAAATGAAATGTTCAGCGCTTTCCTGCTGAAAAGCTCAAAGAGATGAACAGCCGTGTGCAGGTTTAACCTCTTCGACCCCCACCTGAAAGCACCTCCGTCCTTGCCGACTCATGTGGTTCAAACTCTCAAAACTTTCTTTTAAATTATAGTGAAGATCTCAAAGGGTCCAAAGACACCAAATCTGTCAAGAGACAGAGTGGGGGAAAATGTTTTTTATCAACTTTAAAGCAGTTAAACCTGCAATAAATACTGTTTTTAACTGGCCTTTAATTTGTCATTAGGAGTCTTTGTGTGTTGGCCCACTGATAAAAGTAGGTCAAATATTCTCTCTCTTTTAGCTCCACTTTTGGTCTCCACCAACTCCTGAGGGAAATATACGCTTCTTTAGCTGCTAAATGCTTCACTATTTTCACCAGTTAGTCTCTGACTGTGTCTATCAGCTGTTTGCTGCTGAGCAGGTAGGGTACAGTTGCTTTTTACAGCTTTATCTGTTCTGAAAACAACAGATTAAACAAACAAGATATAACGTGTTCATTCTCAAGCTTCGGAGGCGCTGGTAGGCAGGTTTCAGCCCAGTCACCCGGAAAAAAAACGGTTGTCATTAAACATTTCTGCAAACCACAGATACATTGAGTGTGGACATTTTTGCAGTCAATCAGAGCAGGCGACGTAGTATATCGAGCGACCGTTTTTGAAAGTTATGTAGTATAATAAAGAGTTTAACAAGCAAGAAAGTCCACTGAAGGAGACGGGATCAAACAAACACAGGACTTTCACCCAGGAGAATACTGTTCGTGTCCCGTGTGAAACCGAAAGTAAACGTTGTCTTTACGCTTGTTATTTAATGTTACGCAAGAGAGCCTGCTTAGGGTGGTTCCTATTTATTAACGCTAGCTATATTGCTAAGGTTATTTTTGTCATTGTAAATTACTTTTCATTCAAAAACTTCGATATTCAACGACATCCCACTATTTGCAGAAACGTACAATGACAACATTGTTTCTGGCGACTTGCTTTTCACAGAGTCAGACTGACACAATGTGAACACCACAAATCTGCAGCCAGAAGCAGAATGTGATGAGGGGGATAAAACATGAAACGCCAGTTAGGAGGCCCGGGATGCACAGAATTAATGAGTCCCAGAGTCTCACCAATCTTTTGCGCCAAACAATAAAACACTTAGACACTTTCACGGTCAGGAAAATACCAGAGTGTGAAGATGAACTAATACGTGTCAGAACAAAAAAATAGAAATACAACGTTGAGAGATACGGCTAAATTGATACACAGCCACAAAGATGTATATGGCTGTCAAAAACCACACTGTCCTAGTATGAAATGTGTTCTTCTGTTAAAGAAACACATAAAAAGGATTATTCAGATCATGATACCAAAAATCCTGAAGCCCCAGAGAGGCATCGTAACATACACAATATCATAAATTCCTCCATTCCTTATTGTCTCCATGACAAACAAAAACCATATATATAATATAGATAATATAAATAATTCAGAAGATGTTGGATTCCATCCGTTTGCCTTGATGACGACCCAGAAACATGTACTTCATCATCTAAAAAGAAACAAAAAACATTGGAATAATAATAATAAACAATATTTTTTCTAAACATTGGTCCATGATTTCCCCAAACAACCGATCTTCCTCCATTATGGATCCTTAGATCTCTTCCTCAAGCACCAGCACTGTTTAGACAGTGAGTCCACATCTTGTCTTTGCATGTCGGAGGTCTTGAACTTTAGGAGCAGAAGCTCCACAAATCCACTGGTTGAAACAATTCCACTGAAATGAACTGATCTCGGACCAACGTTATAGTGAAGCGGCAAATACTACGAAGAAATGAAATCAGAAATGAGCTTCATCTTGTTGTTAGTTACACATCAGTTTAAATCACATTACTGCTCTACAACCACCTTCAGTTATCAGAGGTGTGTGTGTGTGTGTGTGTGTGTGTGTGTGTGTGTTATCTGCTGTTTCCATGATAAACACTGCAGCTTGGAGTAAACTGGAAAGCAGGCGGCCTTGTTTCCAACATAATTGCTTTATGATGAATTACGGCGGGTGAAGAGAAACAATGAGCGGCGTTTCTATTTATTTCACCCTCAAAGCAAAAAAAAGCAAGCTGGGAAATCGTCTCATTAATATTCCATAGCGGCGGCTTTTTAAAATATTAGATCGAGCTATGAACTCCTTTTTCAGTATTCTCGGAGCCGATAGATGTTTAAAAATCCTCCTGAGAAATAAAAGTCCTGCTCTGAAGCACACGGGGGAGTTTTCAGGTGAACAGCCGTCAGCTTCTCCACGGCTACGCTAACATGAAAGTGTGTTGTTTCTATCTGCCTCCACTGTGAGAGCTGCTCCACCCCGGAGGTTACAGCTCCCACACTAAACTATACTGTACACTAAAACACCCCGACTGTACGGAGCTCTATACTTGTGCACAGCACTGGAGTTGCTGGTTGGAGTTTGATCCCTGTTGACTCCAGACATCAGGATTTCGTACCGTGACTCCTGTCTTTGGTTAGAATTTGGCAACAAGAGCACTTACATACATGTTCGGTATCAATGTTTCAAATTAATTGTATATAGACGTATTTTCTTACGGACTCAAACACGGTAAATATTGTGGACCATTTTGGACTACGTTTGGATGCAGACTGTCGACTTTCGTCCGGGACGGACCAGAATCCCACCGTAAAGAGAGTTTCCCTTTAAGAGGAAGATGGGAGAAGATCTTTTCATCAGACCATAAAGGATCCACAGAACCTTTATGATCCAAAAGCCTCGCCATGTGAAGGAGCAACATCCAAACTCATTATATACCACTAATTAAATCCTCTACACTTCCTGTAGGTCCCTGTAAGCCTGTAAAACCTCCTCAGGGCCAATTGAACATCGTTTGTTCCTGATTTCTGAGCTTTAATGAACGCTCGCTGCTCTCCTCGTGTAAACACGGTGGAGTTTCGCGTCGGTCCGCCCACTCAGCGCTGCGTCTCTGTAATTTAATTTGCCTCACCGCGAGGCAATCAGATCTGCTGTCCTTCATTAGCAGAGGGAGCTTGTTGGTGTGCCATCTTCCAGCCAAATGAAGACGAAAGACGAGAGAGAGTTGTTGTTGAGTTTCAGAGACGTTCATTGAGCTCAGAGAGGATGAAGCAACTTCTCCCATCATCCTCTGCTTCCAGTTGTCGAGATCACAGTCAAGTGTGTAGAGAAATCCCCCTTCATTGATGATATAATACTGTGATTTAGCTGATTATTTACACCTGAAAGGCTCTTAATTGACATTAAAATGATGATCAATGATTTTTTTTGTCCCTAAAATCAATGAATAATCGTTATCTCAATATTCAAAGTAAACATGCGTATTGTTTTGTCCGTAGTGGTGCAGCTCTAGTTGCAGCTGCGTGTTTCCTCGTGAGTCCGAGAGGCGACGCTCCAACGATCTGACCTGGCGAGCAGCTCCTCGCTCTGCCGTCCACATTTAAAACTACGAGTTCCCCACCGGAGGAGAAGCTCTTCAGACGGGGCAGAGAGGAGGAGGGAGGGGGGGTTTGTGTGGAGTCGGCAGCTTGACAGACTTCATTATTCGGAGAGCGGACTCACTCAACCAAGCAGAACTCAGAGAGGAGAGAGTGAGCCGGGGAACTCTCTAGCTCGGACATGCAGACGGCGAGTTGCAGCTGTTTTTACTGCTGTAATCCGATTCCTCAAATGTCATACGAGACCTGATTTCAGGGGAAAGGCCAAAAAAGTGCAGGGAAAAATATTTGAATATTAAAAGCTGAAAAGAGTTTTATCGACCGCTGTTTCGAAGCGTAAAAGATGAACTGTGAAGCTGAAGTAAAGAAGAAAAGTAAAATAATGTGGCTCGGTTTACAGGTGAGCTTTTGATCAGAGTGCACGTGAACAGACGCTGCTGCAGAAAACAGAAGAACGCTCACAACTGAAGCCACCTGAAGGTTTTCAATAGACAGTCATCAGACAATCGGCCATTTATGGACAAACAGAGAACTGAGAGAAGACGAGGGGCTGCGTCTTCAACAATCAACTGATCTTGAATGAGGTTTGGTTGGTTGCGGTGATGAAGAGGCGTTTGAAAACTACTCCACTTCAAATCGCTGTGAAGAGTGACAGACGGAGAAGAGGGTGCTCGTGGGTAACAATTATTCAATCAACACACATGAACTGGCGGTGATTTTAATCACAGCTAGCGGCGTCCTCGTTAGAGGACGGTTCATTTATTATGTTATTAGAAGCTCTTATGATCTTTGATTGGACCTAAACACACAGACGGAGGAACGACTCTGACGAACAGCACATTTGTTGTTTTCTTCTTATTTGTAACATTGTCCTTCCTCTGCACACCCGTCTTCTTCACAAAGACCGTGGAGCAATTTGACTCCTCATCTTTTAACATGTAATATTTATTCCTTTATATTTACGTTATTGCAATTCTAATACTGGTCTTTTTGTCGACTAGCGATGACATTAGTTTAACCTATCGGTTCACATTTGTCACAATAATCAGCTGCCCGTTTGTTCATCGTACATTCAAACAGTTAAGCTTGATGAAGTCATTTCTCCTGGTTCATACGGACTATTAAGAGATCCTGTTCTGACGTGTTTTCTTTTAACGGCCAGAAGAATTAAGTTTGTCTCAATGTGTCCTGCTTATGATCAGGGGTTTTTGGAGCATCCTGGTATGTGAATATGAACAGTCTATGAAGATTTCATCCTGTAAACCTTCATATTTGACCAGGAGAACTCTGTTAGCAGCGGTGGTTAGTCAACTTATCCTAATTCAACGGCTCTCATGACCTGCAAACAGTCTTTTTTTTAAATAAACCTAATTTTTACAGGAAACTACTTGGTTAGGTTTAGGAAAAGATCACGTTTTGGGGTTAAAATAAATGGTGTTAAACTAAATCACAAATAAATCAACATTGTCTTCTTGCTTCACACGCATCCCGAACGGTGTCCTGAGTGAAATACCGGTTTTCATTTGACTCATCAACCTCAACGCCCTGTTGAGGTCTTACTTCCTGGTTTCGTGATGATGTGGACAACACACAAATTGATTTAGTGAGATATCTACAAATTAATTTGTGTAGGTATAGCGGAGAACAGCCTGGGGTAGTAGAAGATCCCCCTCTGCCACCATTTATTTATCTATAGAAAAATAGCAAAAACAACTAAAAAGTTGTCCGACATACATATCGCTGAGCTGTTGTAAAGAATAATGGACAGTGCTTCTAGTTGTGCATGTGTAGCTGCTGCTCGGCACTGAGACAAAGTGGAGAGAGATGAAGAGAGTCACAGTTTCTTTGCCTGCTTGATTGTTTTTAGTGGTTGTAAAGAGAGCTTCCATTGTCCTTGTTTTCCTACCAATCTATTTATTCACTCGCTCTAAGAGGGATCGATTGAAAGTACGAGTTATTTTACATTTTTATAAACAGTATTTCTAAGGGGCTGTCGCTCAAATCGAGCATTCTGATTGGTTCATAGCCGTTATATAATCCCCACATACTACTGCAAATTAGTTTTGCCCTTTTAGCATCACTACGCGCCTGAGAATAAGATAGTAAAAAGATGTGTGTTTGAAGTTGACCAGGACATGTAAACAAGCATGACCACGACCTCCAGCACCACCATTCAGAAACCACATCTGATCTCCACAGCAGAGACACTTTGACCGTACGTGGCCACAAGTGTGAAACTTCTCTTCAGAACTGTTGGCAACCAAAAGTCAGGGACTGGAGAAAGTGGAGCAACATCGTCCTCACCGCGCCGAGCGACACACCTCCACCTCTCAAATAGAGGCAAACCTTTGATAACAACCAGATATCAATGTCAGCCGACTGACGCTGGACGTTTTCTCACGGTCAAGGTCTGAAATGGTAGCATTACTTTCTCAACGTGATGTGATGTACACAGGAGATCATCGCGCATTCTGTTCTCACCGTGGTGGTCTTGACTCGGCCTCCCGGTTGCGTGCAGGTCCAGCCCGACTGATTGACCAGGAGATCGCAACCTTCGTCGTCCAGACACGGCGACATCTCGCACCACTGTCGTGTCCACACGATACGAACTGAGGAGGAGGAGAAGAGACAGGTGAGTTCATTTGTTTCATCATCATGTTGCATTCTCCACAATTACTTTTTTTACACAGATTTATGCGTCAGTCTTTCATCAGTCATTCATGTTCCTGTGGGATGTGAGGTCATTTATACACACATGATGATTAACTTCATGTTCAAAGTATTGTGGGACACTTTTTATGAATACATTAGAAAAAGGTTGTAATACTTGGTGAGAGGAATGTTTTCATTATATTCCATTGTATTTCCTTTAAAGCATCATACAGTATATTCTTATAAAAGTACAGCAATTAATATTATGACTATTCTCAATTCATAACCATTTTAATCTTTATTCTCCGAACGTAAGAACTTTTTCTTGCAAATCCAGATTTTTTTTCCCCGCTATACATTTTTTTACACTTTTCTTAAAATTACAATATTTTTGTTCAAAATATTCCATCTTTATTCTTTAAATCTCCAAAGAAAATGGAGAAGAGCAAACACAGAGAACCAAACAAAACTCAGTCCAACATCAGAGGACTGATTCTGTTTACTGTACACACCTCCTCTTCATCACACTCAGCTATTTATAAAGAAATAGGACATTCTCACAACCACATTTGCATATCGTGGCTCCCTGATTAGCCCACTGAGAGAGGGGAGGGGGTGATGAAGAGGAGGAAGACGAGGAGGAGCGTGTTTGAGGGGTTTAATTGAGCAGGAAACAAGAAATAAACAGAATCACAGGATGTTCAGTGGGGTAAGAGGCTGAGATAACCTCACTTTTACTTCTTAAAACTACATCCTACGTTTCCCATAATGCAACCTGATATCGTCTCTTCATCAGACCACCATCAGTTAGTCATATGTTGTGACTCTAACGTATACAATTAAGAATATGTAACCACTTTATTCAGCAGAATATGGAACAAACATCTGTCAGCAATTAACAGTATGTGCATCTCATTAAAGATGGCCGCTGGTCCCAGAGGGGGAAAAAGATACACAATGGAAAACATAAAGTGATGTTCCTCATTATGAAGGAAGCTTCAAACAGAACAACATGAATCAGAGAAACATTTCTTGAAACAAATGCATGTGATTAATGAAGCTACTGAGATCGGTCTTCTCATTAGATTATCATAATTGACATTATAATCAAATATTTGAGCACAAAAGCTGCAGGACGAGAAGAAGTAACGCAACGTGACGTAACGCAACGTGACGTAACGCAACGCAGCGTGACGTAACGCAGCGTGACGTAACGCAGCGTGACGAAACGCAGCGTGACGTGACGCAGCGTGACGTAACCCGACGTGACGTGACGCGGCGTGACGTGACGCGGCGTGACGTGACGCGGCGTGACGTGACGCGGCGTGACGTGACGCGGCGTGACGTGACGCGGCGTGACGTGACGCGGCGTGACGTGACGCGGCGTGACGAGACGCGGCGTGACGTGACGCGACGTGACGCGACGCGACGCGACGCGGCGTGACGCCACGCGGCGTGACGTAACGCGGCGTGACGCCACGCGACGTGACGCCACGCGGCGTGACGTCACGCGGCGTGACGCAACGCGGCGTGACGCAACGCGGCGTGACGCAACGCGGCGTGACGCAACGCGGCGTGACGCCACGCGGCGTGACGCCACGCGGCGTGACGTCACGCGGCGTGACGTCACGCGGCGTGACGAAACGCGGCGTGACGAAACGCAGCGTGACGAAACGCAGCGTGACGAAACGCAGCGTGACGAAACGCAGCGTGACGAAACGCAGCGTGACGAAACGCAGCGTGACGAAACGCAGCGTGACGTAACCCAACGTGACGTAACCCAACGTGACGTAACCCAACGTGACGTAACCCAACGTGACGTAACCCAACGTGACGTAACCCAACGTGACGTAACCGAACGTGACGTGACGAAACACAGCGTGACGAAACACAGCGTGACGAAACACAGCGTGACGAAACACAGCGTGACGAAACACAGCGTGACGAAACACAGCGTGACGTAACCCAACGTGACGTAACACAGCGTGACGTAACACAGCGTGACGTAACACAGCGTGACGAAACACAGCGTGACGAAACACAGCGTGACGAAACACAGCGTGACGAAACACAGCGTGACGAAACACAGCGTGACGAAACACAGCGTGACGAAACACAGCGTGACGAAACACAGCGTGACGTAACCCAACGTGACGTAACACAGCGTGACGTAACACAGCGTGACGTAACACAGCGTGACGTAACACAGCGTGACGTAACACAGCGTGACGTAACACAGCGTGACGTAACACAGCGTGACGTAACACAGCGTGACGTAACACAGCGTGACGTAACACAGCGTGACGTAACACAGCGTGACAAAACACAGCGTGACGTAACCCAAGGTGACGTAACCCAACGTGACGTGACGAAACACAGCGTGACGAAACACAGCGTGACGAAACACAGCGTGACGAAACACAGCGTGACGAAACACAGCGTGACGAAACACAGCGTGACGAAACACAGCGTGACGAAACACAGCGTGACGAAACACAGCGTGACGAAACACAGCGTGACGAAACACAGCGTGACGTAACACAGCGTGACTTAACCCAAGGTGACGTAACCCAACGTGACGTGACGAAACACAGCGTGACGTAACACAGCGTGACGTAACACAGCGTGACGTAACACAGCGTGACGTAACACAGCGTGACGTAACACAGCGTGACGTAACACAGCGTGACGTAACCCAACGTGACGTAACCCAACGTGACGTAACGCAGCGTGACGTAACGCAGCGTGACGTAACGCAGCGTGACGTAACGCAGCGTGACGTAACGCAGCGTGACGTAACGCAGCGTGACGAAACGCAGCGTGACGAAACGCAGCGTGACGAAACGCAGCGTGACGAAACGCAGCGTGACGAAACGCAGCGTGACGAAACACAGCGTGACGTAACCCAACGTGACGTAACCCAACGTGACGTAACCCAACGTGACGTAACCCAACGTGACGTGACGAAACACAGCGTGACGAAACACAGCGTGACGAAACACAGCGTGACGAAACACAGCGTGACGTAACACAGCGTGACGTAACACAGCGTGACGTAACACAGCGTGACGTAACACAGCGTGACGTAACCCAACGTGACGTAACCCAACGTGACGTAACCCAACGTGACGTAACCCAACGTGACGTGACGAAACACAGCGTGACGAAACACAGCGTGACGAAACACAGCGTGACGAAACACAGCGTGACGAAACACAGCGTGACGAAACACAGCGTGACGTAACACAGCGTGACGTAACACAGCGTGACGTAACACAGCGTGACGTAACACAGCGTGACGAAACACAGCGTGACGAAACACAGCGTGACGAAACACAGCGTGACGAAACACAGCGTGACGAAACACAGCGTGACGAAACACAGCGTGACGAAACACAGCGTGACGAAACACAGCGTGACGAAACACAGCGTGACGTAACCCAACGTGACGTAACACAGCGTGACGTAACACAGCGTGACGTAACACAGCGTGACGTAACACAGCGTGACGTAACACAGCGTGACGTAACACAGCGTGACGTAACACAGCGTGACGTAACACAGCGTGACGTAACACAGCGTGACGTAACCCAACGTGACGTGACGAAACACAGCGTGACGAAACACAGCGTGACGAAACACAGCGTGACGAAACACAGCGTGAAGAAACACAGCGTGACGAAACACAGCGTGACGAAACACAGCGTGACGTAACACAGCGTGACTTAACCCAAGGTGACGTAACCCAACGTGACGTGACGAAACACAGCGTGACGTAACACAGCGTGACGTAACACAGCGTGACGTAACACAGCGTGACGTAACACAGCGTGACGTAACACAGCGTGACGTAACACAGCGTGACGTAACACAGCGTGACGTAACACAGCGTGACGTAACACAGCGTGACGTAACACAGCGTGACGTAACACAGCGTGACGTAACACAGCGTGACGTAACACAGCGTGACGTAACACAGCGTGACGTAACCCAACGTGACGTGACGAAACACAGCGTGACGAAACACAGCGTGACGAAACACAGCGTGACGAAACACAGCGTGACGAAACACAGCGTGACGAAACACAGCGTGACGAAACACAGCGTGACGTAACACAGCGTGACGTAACACAGCGTTACGTAACACAGCGTGACGTAACACAGCGTGACGTAACACAGCGTGACGTAACACAGCGTGACGTAACCCAACGTGACGTGACGAAACACAGCGTGACGAAACACAGCGTGACGAAACACAGCGTGACGAAACACAGCGTGACGAAACACAGCGTGACGAAACACAGCGTGACGTAACACAGCGTGACGTAACACAGCGTGACGTAACACAGCGTGACGTAACACAGCGTGACTTAACCCAAGGTGACGTAACCCAACGTGACGTGACGAAACACAGCGTGACGTAACACAGCGTGACGTAACACAGCGTGACGTAACACAGCGTGACGTAACACAGCGTGACGTAACACAGCGTGACGTAACACAGCGTGACGTAACCCAACGTGACGTGACGAAACACAGCGTGACGAAACACAGCGTGACGAAACACAGCGTGACGAAACACAGCGTGACGAAACACAGCGTGACGAAACACAGCGTGACGTAACACAGCGTGACGTAACACAGCGTGACGTAACACAGCGTGACGTAACACAGCGTGACGTAACACAGCGTGACGTAACACAGCGTGACGTAACACAGCGTGACAAAACCCAACGTAACGTGACGTAACACAGCGTGACGTAACACAGCGTGACGTAACACAGCGTGACGTAACACAGCGTGACGTAACACAGCGTGACGTAACACAGCGTGACGTAACACAGCGTGACGTAACACAGCGTGACGTAACACAGCGTGACGTAACCCAACGTGACGTAACCCAACGTGACGTAACCCAACGTGACGTGACGAAACAAATATCATTAGGCAACAAATCGTTACGCAACACGCCGTTACGCATCACATAACAACCACATCGTAATTCAACACAACTCCATAACACACCGTGACATACCGTAACAGTGTGACACAGTGTAACGCAACACATAACGCAATATGCCATAATGCAACACTGCCACACAATCTAACACATGGCAACACGTCTCACTGCACTGTATGATAAAGCAATGTAACACTCGGTAACAGAACAATGTAACAGAACCCAACACAGGACAGCAAAGTGCTGTCTGACATGAATCCAGTCAACCTTTATCTATATCGCACATTTTATACCCAGAGCAACTCACTGTGCTTTTAAATAAAGTAACATTACAATACACACCCAATGCAAAGTGCAAGTGCAGAATAAATAAGCCATTCAACAGGTATTAGTGAAGTAAATCTCAAAATATACAAGACACTCACACACCCGCCACACACACTAAGAGCTTAGTCATAGAAAGGTTATGATTTTAACCCGCTTTATGTTCATAACACATGACATAAAATAACATCTGTGGAAAGCCACACATACACAGTCTGTCTGTCCATCAGCGTCAGATGATCCGGTGTCTCGCCTCGCTCTTTCATTTGAAAATGAACTCTTCACTCTGAGGGATTTCCTGCTGTTTGGGCGACATTTTAATGACCCAACCAGACTAGCTTTCATTCCCGGCACTAAATTACCCTCTGCGAGCCCGGGGAAAGATGAAGAAAATGAGAGTCTGTACAGGCCTGTAATACATAACCAGGTAATCAGTTCTCCCTTTGGAGCAGCAGAGCAGTGGTGTGATTGTGATAGCCCGTTAGCCCCCAATTATCAAACCAATTTCCTATTGAACAGCAGCAGCTCCTCTCAGCCGTGATACTTAATTAAATTCTCACATTGCTCAAACCTTTATCATGGTGGAGAGAGAGATCCTCCAGGGTGAGGAAATTCTTCAACTGCTACTTTTATGTAAGGGTCATTTTCAGAATCTGAAGATTCTAAATTACAAATGACATAAAGGTCGTGTTAAAGGGATAGTCCAACATTTAGGTAAATCCAGAGCCAGATAAGAAGATGGATATCAGTTTCATCTCTGTACGTTCAGTACATCGATAGCTCCAGGACATGTTTAGCCGAGCTTAGCAGCAGTTTTATTGTGTTGTAGTTGTCTGGTGGCTTTGAGGAGAAAATATTAGTTGTATGATTTGTACATTAAGCAGCACCCCCGTTTGTTCCTGAGAGGAATGACGTGTAGTCACAGCTCCTCAGTCTTCCTGCTGAGGACGAGGACGTGGGGCCGACCCTGTTTGTTTATTCATCTCTTTCCTCTAGTGTCCCAGGACGCCACCGCTGAGTGAGCACTACAGCGCCTCTCTCCACAACGCCATTACCTCAGCGGCGTCTTATCAGACGGCTCACTGTGAGGCTGTAAATGCTGCTGTTTCCTGTAATCAGCTGGAAACGTTCAGGGGGAACGTATCAAGGCACACAGAGGATCTAATAAAAATGTATTTAATATCTAAGGTGACAGTCACAAAATCAGTGACTGTTGATATAAATCACAGGTACAAAAGTTTGTAGTCCAGTCAGATGTCTGAGAGAACTACTCATATGTCTCAATGGTCTTTCATGCTTTTATCCTGTAGAAAGTCCTCTTTACTAATAGATGTTATTTAGTTTAGTACATGAGAACAAAACGCTGTACGACGGTTCAACCAGACTGAGAACTCAAAGAGACAAAGATCCTCTGACCAACAGTTGAATAAGAAGAGAAGAAATTCAGAGAGGAAGCTTGGATTTAAACAGAAACAGCTTCCTGTTTCAGTGTCAAGAGTTTCACAATAAAAGCAGCCGAGAACAAGGTGTAATTAACAGACAACGTGTTGCTTCATCAAAGCTCTTCTTCAAGCTTCACCATAGAAGCAGAAGGTTAGTCTAGAGTTATCTCTACTGGAATATCAGCTCAACTAATCACCGTTTAAACCTCTTCAATCAGAGACATTAAGTCAATATTTAGAGTTCAATAATGATCGAGGCTCACTGGAGGTTTTGTGAACTGGAAACTAATTCAACATCCAACTTATCTAAGCATCCTGTTGCGCGCCTGTGGATTTAAACCCCAACCCGAGACTCCGGTGCCTTTTTAAGTCATCGGCCGGATGACTTAAAAAGGCCATCAGGCTTTGGCTCCGGTAATCCTGCATTTAAACAACGGAACGACTTTGCTATTATTGTCTTCATGAGAGATGAGGACAAACATTCCAACTTTTTTATCGAAATGAAAAACGGCTACAAAATGCGTAACAATCACATCAAATAAATTACAGCAATAGCCATAAAAAAAATGATTTGGTCATATCTAGGACTATAAACAAATGAATAAATAAAGAGACTGTGGCCCGTTTCAACTTGTAAAGTAAGAGACCTGGTTGTGTTCAGACTGTGTCTATTGATCTCCTCCGCCGCATTGAAGTACACACACACACACACACACACACACACACACACACACAGCATGGTCTGAGAATAATTCACAATCCCTATCCGATTACCATTTCTTATTTCATGGGATTTTTGGGGTTATTGCATACAATTAAAAAACAAACAAAAGGAAAACAACAATATACTCTGATTTGGACGTTGATTACCATGGCAACAACATTTCTAAGCATATGTTTCAGTCTTTGTGGGAACATTAAGGAAATGAAAGTGTAAATCTTCTTCTTCTGGAGCCAAAACTGTTTCAAATGTGAATAATTTGGTTCTCATTGAAGGAAAGAAGAAAAACATCTACAATCAAAAGCTGATTCCGAAATATTTGAACGGTAGTGTAGGCTATAAGTCATCACGCGCTTCCTTTGTTTGTGGATCCATAAAAAAAAAAAAAAGTGAACAAGCAGGTGTTGAGTGTGGAGAAGAGTCAGAAACTTCCCCGGTAACAAACGTTGTGTCGTGGAGACGCAGTGGATTAATCTCAGGTATCAGTGAACACCTGAACACCTGCGAGCGCTGCATCACTGCGCTGATTAATGGGCGACCGCAACGCAGATCAATCCGCCGAGCGCCGCCGCCGCTCAGCACGGTTCATTTATCCGAAAAGAGAGGCGGCCATTTTGTAATCGCTTCATTCATCAAAGACGGCGTCCAGGAGGAGGGACGCTGCTCCGCTCCCCCGAGAGGAACGAACGAAAAGAGGCGAAGGACAAACGGATGGAAGAAAATGAAAACTGTGTTACAGTCTGAACAGGAAGCCGCTACAGAAACCATTATTCCTGTTTTTAAGAACGGACATAAAATCATCCTTTTTATTCTCCTTCTTCCTGCTTTTATTGTACCTTCCCTCCTTTGAATCAACTTTACTCGTTACTTGTCCTCTTTGTCCTCTCCTTAGTCTGTTTTACTGCAGTAGTTTTACTGCAGTATCGGCAGAAGTACACCGCACTGTAAAAAATGATGTTTTCTCTTAATTATGACTTAATCATTAAAATACAGCTTTCATAGGATATGTATCTTAAATTAATGAGATAAAGGTCTCGTTAGATACGCATCTCACAATCACAAAGACGCAATAATGATGTCATAATTACAAGACAAACATGTCCTGATTAAAAGATAACGAGGTCATAAATATGAGCTCTTCATGGCATCATTTCCTCATAATTCCTAAATAGCTGTCTCAGATTTCATTATCACAAAATAAAAGTTAATGTAATTATGTGACACATATGATAATGAAATATGCAAAGATACATCACGCTTAATTATGAATATAATAATTATGAAGTCATAAATACGAGAGAAAAAAACGCAATATTCTTTCACTTTTTCACATTTCCAACATATGTTCTTCGTCTCTCTTCTGTCCCTGAACACACCACCGTCTCTCTGCCCTTTTCAGTTCGTCTCCACCTGATGAGAAACAAAACAGGTCTCGTCTTGTGTTGTTTGTTTGTTTCACTACACAAGCTCTGAGCTTTGTGGCCCTTTTTTTTATTCATTGCCGTCAATCTGATTCCATTAATGTCTGAAACTAAACAGCAGCAGGTTCTTTTCTGACATCTTTTCACTGCTCAGAGGAGGTGAACAAAAAGCATCTGTGGTCATTTCTCAGGATTCAGGTCCAACTTAGAGACTTTGTAAACCAGAGTCAACAACGTTGTTTTTTTCCATCCTGATGACGCTTCTATAGCTGCAAACATGTTTGTTTCTTCTGGATCATTACTCCACTCAGTGTGACTACCTGTGATGCATGCTGGGATTATCCCTCCACACAGGAAGCAGGACTCAGACTAAAGTCAGCCGAGCCGGAGCTTTGAAACGAGAAGCGACTGCAGTCTGATCGGTCGGAGCTGCTTCTGGTGCGTTTCAGCAGCAAAACAACAGAAAGCAAAGCGAGCGGCACAAACCTCAGAAACAATCTGACAGAAATACCAACAACGTGCAGCTAAAAGGTCACGGAGATCCAAACGAAGCGGCTGCTGAGGTCTGAGTTTTATTTAAGACTTTCTGAAACTCCCGTACTCCAAAAATATCTCAAAAACTGGTTTGTCAATTTTTTTAAATTGTTTTAAAGAGGCAAAAACTTCATCACAGAGGTGATGTACATCTTGAGAATACGGATATAAATATGCTACACATACCTACAAAGTATAACTAAAATAGAATACAAGAAAATGAAAATAATTAAATAAAGGGGGGTGTGAAGTACAAATTAAACTGTAATGCTTTAATAAACACGTTACACTGTTCCAAATTTGAAGCAATTAATACATTTTGCGGAAAGATGTATTTTGTGACTTTCACTTGTAATAACAAGAACTTCTTTTGTTGGACAACATTCTGTCTCAGCAATAATTGCGAGAAATTATATTATTGTCATTTGAAGATTATTTGATGTCACTGATATGAAAATAAAATGATAATGCACTCTCAGGCTCCGTTAGCAAACATGTGCAACGTCTGCGCAATGTCCAAGTCTTATAATGGTGGGGAACAATCGGCTGTTTATTCTGGCCTCATGTTGGCTAAAATGTTAAAACAAAAACAACAACGAGGTCAGCAAAAATGATCACGGTAAGGTCCATATATATCGTACAATAAGTGGAAAACGTAAAACAGAAAGAGGTCATGTCCATATATCGTACGATAAGTCGATAACGTAAAACAGGAAAAAGGTCATGTCCATATATCGTGCGATTAGTCGATAACGTAAAACAGAAAAAGGTCATGTCCATATATCGTGCGATTAGTCGATAACGTAAAACAGAAAAAGGTCATGTCCATATATCGTGCGATTAGTCGATAACGTAAAACAGAAAAAGGTCATGTCCATATATCGTGCGATTAGTCGATAACGTAAAAATTTAGGTCATGTCCATATATCGTACGATAAATCGTACGGTAATTATCGTGAGTGGCCTGTTTGTGATATTGCCCGTTCTGAATACTTCTTCCTACACTGTGAACATGATGCTAATGATCCTTAACCTTCTTTATATTTTTGGTTCTGTTTATTGATCTTTCCTACCTTGTACTGCAACTTCTGCACAACAACTTCCATCTGGATGAATAACGTTCCATCTCATCTGACAGATCCTGTGACACTGTTGTTTTGTTTTTAGATTTTTTAACTCGTCTCGTGTCCCCTTGGATTGAATAACGTTTTTATTTGACCTGAAATACACTAGTTTGTCTCCCCCAAACACTGAAGAGGCTTCATGCTACTTGAGATTGCAACAGAAAACACAAAGTGACATGAATACCAACACGCAGCTCTGTAAAGGTCACAGAGAGACTCTAAAGTTTGCACAGAAATACAAGTCTTTCTGCTGGATAGTTACAATGATTTGCGTGAACATTTTTCCTCCTCCAAAGGGGGGGAATCCGCTTCTCGGCTGTTGAAAGTTAAAGTTTTGTTTCTGTCAACCAGCTCCAGAGTTTATCGTCTAACGTCTCTTGGCTCCTGGTCATCCATTGCAATGAGGAAGTCACTAAGAGTTTTTTTCGAGAAATAAACAGGAAGCTGCTGATGAGTCGCTGAGCTCTGAAAACAGGTTTCAGCGATCAGCAGAGTCTGAAAATATCCTCCCGGAGCAGCAGAGCACGTTCAAACAGCTCTGATCACCGACGACACAAACTTTAACCAGTTCAGCTCCAACATCTGTCCCCAACATCTCGACGAGCTACAGGCACACACGGTGTCTCAGCAGATCCATCAATAAATACTATGTATATAAACGGTTTAACGGGTTTTAAACAGTTAAAGGGATAGTTTGGACGTTTTGAAGTGGGGTTGTTTGAGGTACTTATCCATAGTCAGTGTATTATCTACAGAAGGTGACGGTCGGCACTCCCCCAGTTTGGAGAAGCAGACAGGAACTATTGCCAGTTTACCTTACGGTGAGACAGCTATACAGTAATCCATCTATGGTCTCGCCAAAGCCACCAGACTCCAATGAGAAAAACTGTAATTTTACCTTGCAGAACACGGATTGTGCTGGCCTACGGCTTCCTTGATCGGTTAGTTTGTTCGTGTTATTGTGCGACTTTGGTTAGTTCAGATTCACCAACGTCAAGTGGACGTTTGAGTGCAAGTAGATATATGTGCCAAATTTGAAGACATTTCCTCAAAGTGTTCCTGAGAATGTGATGGATGTGAGGTCACGGTAACCTCCACCAGTGAACATGTTCGTCATTCAGTCCAGGAGGACGTTTGTGCCCAGTTTAAATAAAAAACAACCTTCCTGGCATTCATGAGATACATGAGAAAGGACCGGAAGGATGGACGACCTGAAAACGTAGTCCCTCCGGCGTCGGCTGGCACTGTGGCATAAAAACTCCAAAGCTGTTTGACAACATGTTGTAACCCAAAGCTGTATCCATCCGGTAGGTTGACAGAAAAGTTTGGACAGAACCAAGAGCGGTTCATTTAACAAGATAAAGTATTTTTCTGCTGATTCGGTGAAAAGAATCTTCGTTAAATCTTGTTGAAAATGATATTTTTAGGACGGTTTGTCCTCACTGTAATAGTCCTAAAGGAAATCGATGCTGATGCGAGGAAAATCTATCATCTGAGGACAAATCTGAGGGAGAAAACCTGTGAAGTTCTTTTTCGACTGGAGCTTAATAGGAGGAGAAAGCAGCAGGAGAGACTGCAGAGGTTCAGCTAAACAACTGTCCCACAGTCTCTGGAAATCACCATGAGAGCCTGTAAAAATCCCTGCAGAGCAGAACGAGTCCCTCCAGCTGTTGTCGTTGTCTCCAGATGGCGGTCACAGAAACAGAAAGAGAGAGGAGGAGACAGCCGCTGATGAAATGCAACTCTGGGCTGTCCCCCATCTGGACTTTGACTTTCTGAACCTTGCGGTCCAGATGAAGAGATTTAGAGGATTTAGAGGGAAGCTGCAGATATCTGTGTGTAAGTTTCCTTCATGACAAAAGTTTAGCCTCAAGAGAAGATTCTGCAGACTTGCAATATCTTAACTCACTAAAATACATCAAAATACACTCAATCAATTCTTAATTTCCCCCGAAACACACACCATACACTTAAGGGGAGTCACGACAGGGAAATAATAATGTAAAAGTAGAATTTAATATCGTCATGAAACTTAATTAATTTGGACAATTATTGCAAATTATTTTTGCATTGCAAGTACAAAGGTTTTTATAAAGGGAATGTTGGATATATCTTTCTATCACTCCATAATCAGAAAATATCGCCCTCAGCCATTCAAAAAAAAATGTTTTCTCCATGTTTTAAGGTTTTCAATGTTAAAGTTTTCTCCATGAACAAACCCCTGTAAAAACCTTCAGAATATACGTAGAGAGGAATGAAACTGGAACGGTTTGGTGTATGTGAGACCTACTGAAGTGGAGATTTCTGGATCAGAGTCTGAGAATAAACTAATTTAGAGAAAACAGCTTTAAAGATATGTAATATATTTTTTGAAAGAGTCGCCCCCTAATGGTCATTAGAACGAATGCAGGTTTAAGGAACTTCCACATTCACTTTTAAGACCCAAAGGTTGCCGCCTGTTCCCTGTTCCCCAACGATGAGAAAGTAACAATTTTGACCCAAACCAGCCGTGAGACATTGTGTCGTACACGGACAAAACAAGATATTTAGTCATTAATTTGAATGGCTAGTTGTTGTCGGCAGCAGGCTGCGTCTTACCGTCGACGCAGGCCGGTCTGGCTCGTGTCGTCCCGGCGATCTGTCCCTTCCTGCAGGCGCAGCGGGCCGTCTGTCGGGCGATGGTCCTCCTCGGCTGGCTGCTGTCTCGGTCCAGATTGACGATCTCACAGGTCCCCGCCGCCAGCTGACCTGAGGAAGGAACGCAAGTCCATCAAGTAAACAAACATGTATAGTACTTTTGTTTTGATGACAAAAGTTCTATATTCACTCACAAAACATTTTGTAAATTGCAATGTTTCCTTTTATTTTATTTTTTGTTCCGGTACAGTTGAACTCCCTTTGCAGTGGCTTCAGTGTCACTGAGGTGAGGTTTTGCCGTGACAGCAACGTCACGAAGCGTAGAGAGTCACAGTAAATTGCTCAACTTTATCAACTTAGTGTTTCATCCACACACTCTTTTCACAGCGTAGGAAAGCACATCGCTATAACCAGATGAGTGACAACTTTGTTCTGCTTATTTTCTGTAACCAGTGTAGCATTGAAGCACGGTGGAATTAGCAAGCTACAGCAGGCTAGTTAGCTAGCTTCCTAATTCCACTGTGCTTTACTGATACACTGGTTACAATAAAGGAGCTGAACAGCGGGATGCTGGCCAGCTGCAGCGCTGGATCTAACTCCCCGTCGCTCTGGAGGACAAGCTAGTCACCTCGCTAACTAGCCTTCCATCCGTCTCCGCGGCTGCAACAAACGCCGTTTTCTTTTATCCTAGTCAAATGACCACGGAAAACAGACCAATGTCTGTTGTACAAAAGTTCATCATCAGCTGAATCACTGCTCACTTGAATTTATTATCTGGCGATGATGGAATTTCCCAAATAAAGGCATATCTTGCAATTAGCAGGTATTTAAAAAAATACTGTTTTCCTGCTGTTTTCTTAACAGGCCAAGTCTTTTATTTTGTTAACTGCTTCATTAGTGTCACAAGTGACGAACTGCTGCAGTTTGAAACCAGTTCACAGAATATTATTTATTCTATTTCTTCAGAAAAGACAAAAAATGATCATTGCTGCAGTCTCAGCCTCCACCAGCTGACACATTACCATTAAAAGGCTGCAACTCTCCTGTGATAAAAGTGAGACAAAAAGAAGAATCTCTATTCAATTCTGCTGCTGCGACGCTGAACGAGCTTTAAATTACCAGTTCAGTGTTTTGACTGACGGCTGCTGCTGAACGTCTGAACCGACTCGCGGCTGATTGTTTCCTGTCAGTCAGTCTGTCACTCAGCTCATCCAACATTTTTACAGAAAAGATACCACAGCAACCATAGAAACAGAATCCTGCTCTCTGATTGGCTGACAGGCCTCTGTTAAGGGAAGACACCTCAGGTGAATATGGTACACTTCTGAAAACGTCCTCAGTTGATTACTTGCATTAAGACAATTCTTTTTTTCTATCACAACTTTTCTGAAATTGTAAGTTTAAGTTTAAATATGCAAATGAGGCATTATCATATCAAATATGTGCTAAATTGCATACATTTCTAGTACAGGAATCTGAATATTGATACAGCCAGGTTCATTTTGTTGACATATAGAGTGAAAGTTTTTTACAGAGGGAATTTTGGGTATCACTCCGTAAATCAGAAAATAGTGTCTAAAAGTTTTCTCTCCACTAGTCTGAAAGAAGACCAAAATAAACCAAACTCTCAAAATTTACCAATGCATGAAAAATAATGTTTGTGCCTGCAGTGTCTTGCAGTTGTATGTGTACCTTAAACATTCTTTAAATCAGAACCCAAGTTTTATTAAACTGCAGCAAACCATAACAGCAATAACACTGTTTACAGACATACCTCTTCAAAGACGTCTGGAACCACGGCGATGATCTACAAAGAACTTTAACATCATCAAGGGCTTTTAATACATCTTCATGAAGGATAGCCAAAAATATCCTCAGTGACCCTGAAACCTCTTCCAAGACAGCCAACAGCTTTTCATGGAACTCTACAACCTCATCCGGGAAATCTGAAACCTCCCCAAGAACCTCTTCATGGGCATTAAAACCCGGCCAAACAAGCCAACATTTAGTTCTTACTCTGGTGCGGTTTGTCTGGGCAGTTGTGAACGCGGTAATTGTACTCTGGTGGTCCAAAACAACCAGTCCGAGACCACTTGTAAGAGGTGGACTTGGACTGTTTCCAGGCGAACACTACTGCGCTTTGATTGCAGACGTCCAATGTTTGCTTTACAAAATCTTCAACAGCAATATTTCAAAGCCTCCGACCCCTTCATGAAAATAGCAGCTCTTGAGGTCAAAAAGATAAATTGACTCCTTCGTACACACATCTCAGCAAATTAATTGTTTGATTTGGTCCTCTTTAATTTGTGAACAGTGAAAGCAAATCAGACAAAATGGAAAAAGAACCAGAAGTATCAATTTCACTCTGATTTGGACTAGCCAAACTGACAATGGCTTGGGAAAATCCCTAAAAGGATTTCACAAACTTCCATCTCTGGCACCTTCTGAGGGAAGCCTGGAACCTTTTCAATGCCTCTTTAACCTCCTCGATGACAGCTAAAGCCTCCTCAAGGACCACTCAAACCTCTTCAAAGACATGATAATGCCTTCTCGTGACCTTCCTACCTTTCTTAAAGACCCCTGCAGTCTTTTCAAGACTTCTTAAAACTCCTCAAGAATAGCTTGAACCTCCTCCAGGACCTCTACACCAGAACACCTGGAAAATGCCTCAATCTATTCAATAGTTGTTGAGTTATTTAAGTGTGGACCAAAGTGGTTTGAAGAATAACTTTGGACTCGGAACTGAAGCTAAACATCTGGCTCTATTTCTGCCATTAAAATGAATTTCATGAACGAATGGAAGGAATCATTGAAGTCTGAAGGTATCGATAATGAAAAATCTCAGCTGAGGCAGAGGACGGATGATGTAGGGGTGAATGTTGGGTGAATCAGAGGGGACAGAAGCTGTATTTGGTCGCCGTGGGGACGGCAGAAGCCCCCCCTGCATGCTGATGAGCTGTCATCAATAGAGCCATGGACGGTCCCCCTCTTCAGAAAGGACCAGGACCTCAGAGTCAGGAGAACAGAGGGAGCAGTTCTTCAGAAAGACGGAGGGCAGCGGGGGTCAGAGCGGGAAAAACAACATCAACAACAGCTCGTTTAGTCTCAGAAGCACAAAACTACTAAAAAGGTTCAACAGACTTCCATGAAGCAGTGATGTAGATAGAGACACTTGAGAGACCACTACAACCTGCAAGTTGATGGTCACATGATAACATGGAGCTGGCCATTGGCATTGATAGTCTACCTTTACTTTTAAAAGTCATTGGAGAAGCTGACCAGACAACTGTCCATGAAACCCAAGAAATAATTTCCCAGCAAAGAGTATTTTTGATATTACTCAGGCTCAGCATGCCTCATCATATACCGTATGTCGATGTACATGCAGATATTTATGTTGAAAAACCTGTTGACATACAGGTTGAAAACACAAACAATTTCCATTTAGCCCTAACTAGTAAATCCAGTGCTACATCAGTGGTGGATGTATATATTTACTCAAAAAGTACAAATTTGAGGGAAATATTGTACTTATTAGTCTTATTTATTTATTTGAAAGCTTTGGTTGGTTGGACAAAATAAAGTGACACATATGAAGGTGTCACTTTGGGCTCTGTTTTTAACCTTTTTTTAAGAATGTTTACAAACCAAACAATCAATCGATTAATGCAGAAAATAATCAGAAGTTAACAAAATGTATAAAATGAGCTCCACCTCAACCAACTACAACAGTAAAATCCTTTTACATTAATGCATGAGATAACACCCTAATGATATATTAGTACACCAGTATACAGTCACAGGACACATTTTTCTTACATTATGTACTTCTACGAAGTAACATTTTCAATGCAGTATCATGGTGTATTGTAACAATGTTTGTGTTAGAACTCTTAAGTAAACAATCTGAATACTTCCTCGAACACTGTGCTACACTGCTGTAATGCACTTTTAACCGGGCTTCCCCAAAAAAGTATTTTTGGAAACTGGAAGTTCTTTCAAATCTTGTATTTATTAAATCTTTAGTCATAAGAAAAGAAACTCTCTTGTCTAAAGCTTTGTAAGAGGATGCTTATGACACAGGTTTTCTGTTGAGTATAAAATCGTTATTTTGCGGTTTTAAAGACCACTCTGTCCTTCAGCTGTTTGAAAGAAAAAACTGTTCTGTTATTTCTGCAGCTGCAGCTTTTTGAAGTCCTGAAAAGCTTCAGCTGTCAGCCAGAAACATGATGCATTGTAGCAGCGGCAGCAGCACTTGGGAGCTGACAGATGTTTGATGTGGCGAGCAGCGTTTCGCTGTCAGCAGCGTCTCTGTGATCCATGAATGAAGACACAGGGTTGTCGTTTCTATCGGCTCAGAGTCATCGCTGCTGTCCGTCGGGTGAGTTATCGTTCAGGAGGAATGATGTCTGTGAGACAACGAGTATTTTGTTCATCTACTTCTACAGGAAAATGACATCAAAACAACGTATACAAACTAATGTTGCACGGTGTATCGATACTAAAAAGGTACCGCGGTACCCGTACGTTAAAAACGATACGATTTTGCATATTTTTAGTATCGATACTTCATTAAAATAGCGCGCGATCAGAGCACACTCACTGTTCCGCTCCCTGTCATGCTGCCTGCACGCATTGACTGCAAGGGGGCGGGGCTGCCCAGCGCTCACACACGCAACAGGCAGCGCTCACTCACAGCGAGTGATCGCAGGGGAGACATGGCATCAAGTGCAGGAGCTTTTGCCGACCGTCCTCGGCTTGTTGGAAAAAAAGATGCCAGAAGTGAAATCTGGAAGTACTTTGGCTACATTGCAGACAGTGAAGGAAAGCCCACTGACATACAGAGACCCGTCTGCAAAACTTGTTTCAAAGCCACACAGACCAAGGGAGGCAACACGTCAAACATGGCAAAGCACCTTTCAGACAGACACCCCGAACTTTTCAAAGAGTTCAAAGAACGACAGGTTCTTTGAACATTTATAAATGTGATTATAAACATGAACACCCCCAAGCTCACCCATATACAGCCTAACACGAGTAGCCTTAGCCTAGTTTGACGATAAGCCTATATGATCATGAGGTCACAATGCACACAAAAGTGTACTAAATGAAACACAATTGATGCAAAATGGCTACATGCTGGTGGAGCCTGAGGGTGGATCTGGAGCTAATTATTTTTATTTTTAGTTAAGGAAAAATAATTATTCCATAAATTAAGATAAAATATGAAGTGAAAATATCAAACTCACTATGCAAGTAAATTAAGCATTGCTTATCCACCCACTCCCACAGACAGTCAAACAGATGCCAGCAGAGTCTGTATAATCAATGCTATGATGGCACCATGTAGTTTTCATTAATATCTTGATGTAGGCTAATACTAATATTAATGCCATTTGTTGTTCAAAAAGCTGGGCAGGAACAAGCTTGTAAAAAAGGGAACCATACAGATGTTTTATTTATTACTATTATAGATAAATATACCAGTATCGTATTGTGGTATTGTATCGAATTCTGGTATCGTATCGTAAGTATCGGGTATCATGATATTTATGGCAGGTATCGTATCGAAGTCATAATTTTGGTATCGTGACAACCCTAATACAAACACCAAATGTCCTAGAACACCAGTTGGCGTCATACTGCTGTAGAACATGAGTGAGGGGCAGTTTAAAGGATTCGATTAGCAGTAACCACTTTCATGACATGAAATCAGGATTTAACAGTTTGAAGTTTTAAAAGCAGTGAAATGCTACTTTACCAAGTACTGTATTTAAGTGCAAAGTTGAGGTACTTGTGCTGTACTCGAGTAATTCCATTTTATGCTACTTTCTACGTCTACTCTATTACAACTGAGTAAATGTACTTTTTACTCGACTACATTTGTCTGACAGCTTTAGTTACTTCTCAGATGACAGTTTTTCATCCCCTTCCTGTCCATCAAAACCACGTATCTCCAAATGTGTTGATGATGAAAGTTTGTGATAAACTGAAGGATGAAGTGTTCCTTTATGTGTTGATGTTGAATGTTTGTGATTAACTGAAGGATGAAGTGTTCCTTTATGTGTTGATGTTGAATGTTTGTGATAAACTGAAGGATGAAGTGTTCCTTTATGTGTTGATGTTGAATGTTTGTGATAAACTGAAGGATGAAGTGTTTCTTTATGTGTTGATGTTGAATGTTTGTGATTAACTGAATGATGAAGTGTTCCTTTATGTGTTGATGTTGAATGTTTGTGATTAACTGAAGGATGAAGTGTTCCTTTATGTGTTGATGTTGAATGTTTGTGATTAACTGAAGGATGAAGTGTTCCTTTATGTGTTGATGATGAATGTTTGTGATAAACTGAAGGATGAAGTGTTCCTTTATGTGTTGATGTTGAATGTTTGTGATAAACTGAAGGATGAAGTGTTCCTTTATGTGTTGATGTTGAATGTTTGTGATGAACTGAAGGATGAAGTGTTCCTTTATGTGTTGATGTTGAATGTTTGTGATAAACTGGAGGATGAAGTGTTTCTTTATGTGTTGATGTTGAATGTTTGTGATAAACTGAAGGATGAAGTGTTCCTTTATGTGTTGATGATGAATGTTTGTGATAAACTGAAGGATGAAGTGTTCCTTTATGTGTTGATGTTGAATGTTTGTGATGAACTGAAGGATGAAGTGTTCCTTTATGTGTTGATGTTGAATGTTTGTGATGAACTGAAGGATGAAGTGTTCCTTTATGTGTTGATGTTGAATGTTTGTGATAAACTGAAGGATGAAGTGTTCCTTTATGTGTTGATGTTGAATGTTTGTGATAAACTGAAGGATGAAGTGTTCCTTTATGTGTTGATGTTGAATGTCTGTGATAAACTGAAGGATGAAGTGTTCCTTTATGTGTTGATGTTGAATGTTTGTGATAAACTGAAGGATGAAGTGTTCCTTTATGTGTTGATGATGAATGTTTGTGATAAACTGAAGGATGAAGTGTTCCTTTATGTGTTGATGTTGAATGTTTGTGATAAACTGAAGGATGAAGTGTTCCTTTATGTGTTGATGTTGAATGTCTGTGATAAACTGAAGGATGAAGTGTTCCTTTATGTGTTGATGTTGAATGTTTGTGATAAACTGAAGGATGAAGTGTTCCTTTATGTGTTGATGTTGAATGTCTGTGATAAACTGAAGGATGAAGTGTTCCTTTATGTGTTGATGTTGAATGTTTGTGATAAACTGAAGGATGAAGTGTTCCTTTATGTGTTGATGTTGAATGTTTGTGATAAACTGAAGGATGAAGTGTTCCTTTATGTGTTGATGTTGAATGTCTGTGATAAACTGAAGGATGAAGTGTTCCTTTATGTGTTGATGTTGAATGTTTGTGATAAACTGAAGGATGAAGTGTTCATGGATCAGCTGGAAAATTCACAAAGATGAAAACAGGCTGTTTTTCTTTTTAGAGATAGATGTGTCTTTAATGATTTCCCCAGATGTCAGCTGATTGGGAAAAAGCCTGCAAACCAGTTCCCAATCCAATAATAGAAATGTTTACTTTGAGATCCCACAAGTGACTTGTCAATGATAAAAATGCCTCTTCAATAATAAAGAAATGTGTATAAAGAGGGTTTCAATGGAAATAAAATTACAAAATAAGACCTTTGGGCAGCACAAACATGTCCTAATGTAGGTAACCTAAAGGTGTTCTTTAATATTCACTCCAGCTTGGTTTCAAAACGCCTCACCCTCAGTTGGAAAAGTTAAGACAGCAAAGGAGTCTTAAAAAGGTCCCGAAGACTAGAGTTTCTGGCCGACAGTAGGCTCATTCGAGATGAACTGCGCCTCGCCTGGAAAGTGGATCAGGCAGTAGTCGGACAGTTTCCAGCAGCCTTCAAAGAATATACAGGAAGTCAGAGAAATATTCAGATCCTGTCAGATCCATCTGTCGGCTGCCTGCTTGAAATAACTTAGAAAACGTTGCAGCCCCAGGGCCCACGTTCCTTTAATGCGGCCTACATGTGGATGATGCCAGAGCAAGTCAGGATCAAGTCAGACACAAATTCAACCCGATTGTGCGGCAATCACCGGTGATTCATTCTGCGAAGGCCTAACTCATCTCAAACGAGCCTCACATCTGCTATAAATGAGGTGTGCATTAAGTTGTGGAGGGATCAGAATAACCTGGAATTCCCCACCTCTCCTCTTAGCCCTAAAGAAAGAGCGTCGCCACTCTCTGATTTGCCAAGATTAGTTAGACTAATTCTTAGGTAGCAGCCGGTCCCCAACAGGTGATCTGAATAACCCTCCAATCAACTCAGGTTTGATTCAGGAAAGTTATTTGGTTAAAAGGGAAAAGACAGCAAGTACCAAAGAACAAAAGACTGCACAAGGTTCTCACAGGACTGCAACTCCACAAACATTCAATGATCTTATAGACTATGATGCATTGCTGTCCAACAGGATATAAAAGAGTTACAATGCAACGTACACATAAATCCAGTCGGAATATTAATCCAGAAACAGATATAATAGTAAAACACTAACAGGGAACATTTTACTGCACAATGAGTACTTTTACTTTAAGTACATTTTGCCTTAAGATTCTGAATTCATGACTTTTACTTGTGTATTTTCACAGCTTGGTATTACTACTTTTACTTCAGTAAAAGATGTGAATACTTCTTCCACCACTGATGTTAAAAACACTAACAGTGTTGAGATCTCTCTGTTGAGACTCTCTGCAGTTTTAATGAAGCTCATAATTACATCTGACAGCCTCCATTAACACGACTTCTGCTCTCTGTCTGATGTGTCCTCCCCCTCCTCTTTGCCTCGAGGCAACATGGAAGCTGATAAACTCTCTCATCTCTGTCTGAGAGCTGCTGTCATGATGGTTACCACAACCTCCTCCACCTCCTCCTCCTCCTCCTCCCTGTATACATACAGACAGTCAGACCTCTGTGAGCTCAGCACTTTCATGTTTAAAGGCTCAAAGGTCACAGTGGAAAGTGTTAGAGCTTCACATTGGAGGACAGCTACACGACATACAGAGAGGACACTTTAACCTTCATTCCCTTGAATGTAATCATATCCGACACAAAGGTCAAAGGTCGGACAGGATGGACGCTAACACACACAACCAGCGGTGGGAGACTGACCTCTACAGTGAGGACAGTATGAGAGTATTTGATGAAAGACTAAAGTCGTTATTCAACTTCCAGAAATAACATGAATATTAAAAAAACAGCAAAAATGTTTAGCTAGATAGAAACACGAGGAAATGATAATAATCAATTATGATCTTATCTGCATCATCCCACAATATCTGAACACTGGAACTAAAGCATGATTAACATTGCAACACATCCTCATAAAGAGCTTCGCAAGATATCTCACGAAAAGTGACTCCTCATTTTTCGTGCGTTTTCCTTCGAAAGACCAGCAACACGTGTCACTTTCTGCTCGTTACATGAATACGGTCTTTTCAAAATAAACTTCTGTCTTCACAGGAAACAACTTGGTTAGGTTTAGGAAAAGATTGTCGTTAAAATAAGTTACATAACAAATAAATCAAACGTTGACTTCTCGTTTTACAGAACGAACTGCGGTCCACTGGCTGAAGGATCCATGTTTGTTGGACAAACCCACCGCCTCACCCGCCCGCCCGTCCTGCGTGGGCTTTTGTAGTCGATATGATTACATGGATAACGTCCCAAATTATTTTGAAGGATATCTACGAATTACGGCACATTCTTCATTGGTTTAGCTACGGATGCTGGATGAGACCAGTCTGATTGTTATGTTTAGATTCAGGAAGGATGGAGTTCTTGGTTAAAATGCGATAAGTCAACAGTGACTCAAAGCATTAGATGTCCTTACTTTGTTAAATAACACAAAACAGTTTGACGTTTTGGGAAATAAGCCAATTACTCTCCCGCATACAGAGACATTCTACCACTGTTACTACATCACCAAACATCTAGAACCAAATATTCTGCTGAGATGATTAATCAGAGGAGGATCAAAGTTCAAATCAAAAAGGACCAGCGTCACAGGTCGCCCTTTTCTATTTCAAAGATCCTGAACACTCGGAGCCGCTGAGGTCCGAGAAGCCCCGGAGCGTTTCTGCAGTAATTGAGATTCAGTCTGCATGTAGATGATGTAAGAGGCGCTGCTCGCTAACAGGTATCCCATGGTAACCACAGACGGTGACAGCGGAGGCAGCGGCGGCGGGCTTCTGTTTGCTCGTTAGCTGCAGCTCATCACCGACCACCTTTAATTCTCCATCTGCTGCAGCGCACCAGGAGGAAAACGTTCTCGTCTCCGTCGGTCTGAGCAGTGCACGCTGGGAGAAGACGAGTGAACAGCACATTTGCTGTAAACATGATTGAAGAGACAACTGCGTTAAATATAATAATAATAAATCAGAAAAAACAAAAGAAACAACTGAAGGAAATCTGACAACTGAGGCCTGATGCAGCACATCGAAACTTTTAACTGTTGGACGTCTTAAATGGAGGAAAAAAGCTGCATCAGCTCAAAGGAAACTGCAACAGAAAAAGGCAGCAGGAGTTTTATCACTTATTCTGAAGCAGCGTATCCCATTGGTCTGCTTCAACACGTTTTGCGGGGTGGATCAGCGGGCCGTCCTTGAACCACAAGGTTGGGGGTTCGATCCCAGACTCCTACTGTACGCATGTTGAAATGTGCTGAGACACTGAGTGAGACACTGAACCTCAAGGGTTAAACTCCTGCATTCAAAATCTTACTTAAGAAATTAGAAGTAGCCTGCTCTTCATACACCCTTTCCTGTTCATCACAAACCGTGTGGTTTTCACTGGATAGGAAGGGTATGAAAATAACCGTTCTGTTTCCATAACGTGTTGTTTGTCTGCATCACCGACTCTTTAAGTAATAACCCCGTGAAATTATGCAAAACTAAACAATGTGGACGCAGCAAATAACGGTTCAGTGATATTCTACTAATTTTAAGTTATTGTTTATAGGTATAGTGTTAATAAATATTGTTCATAAGTATTGTTGATAATTATTGCATTTTGTTAAGTGATATGTATTGTTTTGATAATTATTGCATATTGTTTTTAACTATTGTATAATGAGTAGTATATTGTTTTAAGCATTGTGTAATACTGATAAGTGTTGTGTATTGATGATCGGTATTGGATATTGCTGATAAGTATTGCATATTGTTGATAAGTAAATTGTTGATAAATATTGTTTATTGTTGATAGATATTGTATATTGTTGATGAGTATTGTATGTAGTACGTATTGTTGATACGTAATAAGTAGGCTTGATAATTATTGTTAATAAGTATTTTGTATTGTAAAAAAGTATTGTATATTGCTGATACATTGATATTGAAGTATCTCCATCTATCTGGGATTGTTAGTTACGTGAAATGATTGAGACGATGATGGTATTGTTACATTAAGTTGTGCGATGCTCACATTGGTCCTCACCTCACGGTGTTCAGTGTTATGTATTCACATCCAGTTTAAAACCAGTGGCACCACATTTAGCTTGGAGTTAATTTGCAGCCAAAGTCCCTGAAGACGTGCAGCACATTACAAATAAACTGTTGTAATAAAAAGTAATGTGATGTATTGAGCAGCAGTGAAATCTTAATGATTGTATTGAAGGTTGTGAGGACATGAATGTGTGTCATAAACTGTAACTTCAAATAAATAACAAATTTAATGTATTTCAGCTTAAAGACAAACGCTATTTGTCACATTAATGCAGGCAGGTGGACCCAAATGCAGAAGCAACAGGAAGTGAAGAAAAATAATAATTCATTACCAGACTCAGAGATGAGCAGCCAAGCAATGGCTGCAAACACAGCGATACAATGATACGACAACTGACAAGAAACAACGGGAAACACACAGGTATACACGAGTACAACTAATCACAAGAAACAGCTGGAGAAGGCAGGCGCATAAAGAGGGAAACACAATGAGTGGCTAACAATAGTGACAACGAGGGCAGAGCAATCAAGACTAATACAAGACAGGTGTGATAGAAAAAGACAAAAGCAGAAAGTAAAACAAGACATGACACATGAGGAGAAGGATTTAAATAAGCAAACCCTCGGTCCATGACATCTTGTCCTGCTATAATTATCACATACATTTTGTATTCGTCTACTGAGTGTCTACTTACAGCTTTGTGAGCCACATTAAACACATGTTCATTGTCTTTTTATAGAAAAACTGTGAAATGCATCTGAAAGCTCAGACAAAAGCTAAAAGTGGACATGAGATTATTTTGTGAAGCTACTTGAAGTTCCCGAGGTCAAACGTTCAAACAAAGTGTTTATTTGCAAAAGCAGATATTTCTTTTCTTTTTTTTAAATACCTAAATTGTGTCTTTTTGTGCATCCAGGGAATACTAGTCAAACTGGAGTGGAATAGCTTTTCATTTATTTACTTACTTTCAAATGAAGTTTTTTTTAGAATGTGAAAATAATTCTGAACGCATTTCAGTTTCCTGCCAACAGTCAGATTTAGTGTTAAAGGATGGAACATATATCACATTGTCCAACTAAAACAAAAGAAAAGTCATCTGAACTGAGGCTTCGTAAACTTTAGTTTGGATCGTGCAGTTTTTCCACCCGCAGGGATATATCTCATTACCTTCATAAAAACATCTACCACACAGATAATGTCTTATTTAATTCTTTATATCTTGTATGACTATTATTATCATCATTTCTTTTGTACAGCAGTGAACTTGCTGTGATGTCTTCCCGCCTGCAGGGATTGATCTCTGCAGTAAAACTCTTGCACATTTATTTGACTCTGTGATGCGGCTGAATGAATCACAGATGAAACACAAAGTCTCGCTCACATTATTGAATAATGAAATTACAGTGTGTTGTTTTTCTCTGCTCGGACCACTGTTTTCTCAATCACGGCTGACGTGTAATCTCTTCCTGAATGAGAGGAAGGAAGATAAACAGATTGATATGAGCTTTTATTATCCATCATCGTATTTTAATAAATCCCCTGAAAATTGAAAATAAGAACAACAATCACAGAGCAAGAACACTGGAGTCACTGTTTGTCCTGAGAGTGAAGAAAGAGGAATAATGATGAGGCTGAAATTGGTTTTGACGTGATGCGGAGGCTGTTTGCTGATCCTCTGATGGTCGGTGAATGACTTTCTGCAGCAGCACGCAAATCCAACAAAGAGTCCCTGAAGCTGTTTTGAAACGGAAACCACCGCACAGGTATTTAAAGCCGTCACTGTTGAGCATTGGTAACATGATGACTGAGAGCAGCTTAAAGACAGGAAGTGGCACCGACACAGAAAGGTCGAAGGTCAGACTGTGCTTTTCATTCGGCTCATTCTGCTTCCTCCTCGTCCTCCGGCCCGTAACCCAGAAATCAATCGAGGGCCGCCATCACGGAGCATGTTCTTCGGAGGAGACGAGGAGCGAGGAAGTACGTTTTCACCAAGCAGGTAACATGATTGATCAGCTGATCTGAGGGGCTGCCGCGGAAATTGCAATATTATTATATTATTGCGAAAACTGTATTCACTCATATATATATATATATATATATTTCTTATTATGAAGAATTGTTTGGCCTTTTACTTTTAGTAATTACTTACATTCGATTACTATCTTTCTATTATTGTTCCACAGCTGTCTTCAATCAAAATAATACACTAGTGAAGTTGTGATTGGGCCAAACTCTGTGATGCAAATCATCATAACTGAGGAATGTTGGACTAAAATACTAAACGCCAAGTAAGAATTTTGACATTCATTTATTTATTACATCTTTGAATTTAATTCTGATTTGTTTCTGACTTTTTGAAAATAAAGTGTCGTTCAGCAAAGAGTTCAGTTCTGTAGTTCCTGACTCTGTCGCTGCAGAGACTCTTATTCTGAAGTCTGTCGGCGTCACAGCGGGCACCATGTGATTTAATTTTTTTAAACGAGCTTTTGGTTTCATGCTCACTGTTGAACCACTCGCTGACGTTCCCCCTCCAGATGAATTTATTCAAATCCAATTACACCGTCTGCCGCGTTTTGCTCCGTTAATTTATGTTTGTGTTTTGTTTTTTTTTCCTTCTCAGCTGCTGATCTTCTCTTTCATTCAATGTGTTCATAATTCCCATGAATATACGCTCGACTTAATGGAGCATTGAGAATTAATTTGGACTCTGAAGGCTCCTTAGATAAGCTTTTCCACACCGCAGGCACAACAGTGTATCTGCTGCATAATAGGCTATTTTCCAGGATCTAAATGAGCCTCGTGAACAGGCAGAGAAAAAGAAAAGAGAAACTCAGTAAACAGAGAGCGTGTGGGAATTAAGTTTAGTCTGCGGTTCGTGCTCATTAAAGCTTTTCACACTGAGATGATCAATGAAGAAGAGACGACAGCAGACACACCCCCTAAAACAGATGTTCTTTAAAAGGGACGTTCACTGCATTTCCCAGTACAGATGTTAACATGCCAGTATGTGTAGCAGAAATATGATGAAGCAATGGTCCGCCTTAATAAAGAGAGAAAAACATACTGATCTGATACCTCATCCCTCTTCAAAATAAGAGTCTCTGCAGCGTGACCTGATCCTTCTCAGCTGAGTCAGTTGGAGCTCTGATTGTTGAATTTCGATGAGCAGCTGCTGGATTTTTACAATTTATCTTCTTCTTGCAGCAGCACGGATGATCTGAAACATCTTCGTATGCAGAGTTTCTGCTTTAGACTCTCAAAGGGAAATCACTGTTGAAAAACAAATCTGTTTTCACCATGTGACAACACTATGGTTAAGATTTGGTTTGGTCTAAGGAAACATTTTGGTTTTGGGTTAACATTGCTACTTTGCAAAGTTCAGGGGACCTTTGTCATCGTAGTGACAATAATAAACATGTGGTCAAGGATATATGGAACAATCGTGGTCATGATTATAAGAAAAGTATGTTGACTGCTGTTAGGAAACTACTAATTACTACGGCCACTACAGGGCTTTATCGCTTTTACGTTCCCAAACTACAGAACTGCATTGTCAATTACATTTCGAGGGAAATGTATGTTGGATTACGGTCTGGTCTGGATTACGTTTTTTGACGTATCATGAACACGTTTCTCGTCAAAGTCCGTGGATGTCCGTGTGAGCTCGGGTCGGACAAACACACACACAGGACTTTCACCCAGGAGAACGCCGTTTGTGTCGCATGTTCACGTGTAAGTCAGCGTTGACTTATTATATTTTACGTCAGTAACTTAAATGACGCAACAAACATTTATTTTAAGGCAAGCCATGATGTTTGTACTAAACATATAAATGTGTTGCCTAAACTTTACCGATTAAACATTAACCACGTGTTTAAAAACTGTTAAAACATAATCTGGGGGAAAATATATTTCTCTCACGAGTAAACAAGCATTTTGAAAGTTGTTTGCTTGTCGTCTTGCAGACAGACCTGACTAAGCATGAATTCAGACTTTTTACAAATCTGCATCATTATGTAGTTACTTCGGCATCAATTTATTGCAATTTAATCGCAGAAATGTGCCTCATTCAGCTAATAAAACATTAAATAATAATAATAATACATTTTATTTGTAGAGCGCTTTAAAAGGTACTCAAAGGCACTTTGCATGATAAAAACAGAAACAATAAAAGCAATTACCATCTAAACAAAAGAGATGACAAAAACGTTAGGAACAACACAAAAACCTACATACCTAGCTTCACAGCTTAAAAGCAGATTTAAATGTAAATGAATGTTATAATCCCCTTGTGTGTGTTAAACTGCAAAAAAAATCGTATCCTGCATTTCCTGAGTGCATAAATACTTTAAAGAAGTTATATTATTTAAGATGGTTTGGTTTAGACCCTATTGGAGTTAATATCATGGAACTTTAGCACAAGCTGTTGACCACTGTGTTCTTTGTTATTAATGTTAACATGCGTGAAGCCTCAAACATGCTGTTTTAATTGATTATAAGGTAGATGGACAGTGTGTGGAGTTGCACAATCTCCGGGAAGTTCCATGTGGAGTTGGCAAAACTTTTTTTCTGAGTTTAAGTATTTTAAACTATACATTATACACATTATACATACAGAGTTTTGTGGATTTACGCTCGTTAAAAATGTATTTACTCAGTTTTATTTGAATAGCCAAATGATGTATGTTTTCATTGCACTACATCATCCTGTGAAAGCAGATACATTTCTCCTGAAAAGGGTTTCAGACTTCAGCTATTGCTCAACAAAGCATTTTCAGATTATCCTGCACGGATGCACACACTACAAATATCTTCCCAGAAAATGTTCTGTTCACCAAAAAGAGTCACATGAAATTGACAAAGGGAAACTGAACCTTGTCATTTGCAGATACCACCCACATTTCAACAATACAAAGCCAGTTGAAGTTTCCCTTTAAGTAAAAGGTCTGAACACTTCATCCACCAATGCTAGGCAGGCAAAAGAAAACGTATCCAAAGGGGATGAAGCTAAAGAGGCTAAAAGTCTGGTGGGTGAACAGGTAAAGTCAACCAGGCAGAACAGATGAGTGGAGAGCGAAGCACAATGGACAATGTGGCAAAGCGAGGGACGGCGGTGGGCTGTGTACCGCAGGGCTCATGGGGAAAGGGGGAACAGGTGTGCAGGTAGGTGGAGGGAGGTTCAGGTGATTTTGAGGAGAGTTAGTAGAAAAGCAGGGATTCAGTAATTATCAGGTTGTTTCTTATGTTTTTGTGTATCGTGATGTGATGAGTTACAGAGACTGTTTTGCCTTTAAGAGTTGAAACGATTCTGAAAAATGTTTTTTATTCTGTGGTGTCAAAGTTTGCAGCTTTTCTATGTTTTGTATGATTGTAAAAAGACATTTCAAGAATACATTTTATAGAGTAAACAATTAATCGAAATATGGAAAATTATATCTGTTAATTAATTTAATCTAATGAAATAAAATCTAGTATATTTTGCCAAATGACAACAGAAATGCATCAAGTGTCAATCAAATATCAAATATATGCTGCAATACATGATCATTAATTTGCAGTGTGTGTGTGTGTGTGTGTGTGTGTGTGAGTGTGTGTGCACGGTGAGAGAGAGAGAGAGTCAGGTAGAGAGAGGTAGCGTTTCCTCTCGCCGTCATTTGTCTCTAATCTTTCTGGTTTCTTCTAGTAAAAACCAGCGGACCTAAACTGGAGTTCAGCGACTCATTCCGGCCACACAGTCCGGCCCGGACTGTGTTACTTGTGTTACTGCTTTTGCTGCTGTTTTATCGGTTCTCCATCTCCCGCCTTTTATTACCTTCTCATCCGCTGACGTAGTCTACTTTAACCCTGTTTGTCCGCTGAACACCAACATCATCTGAATAAAAAACTGATTTTAACAAATTTCTTTGACCTGTTGAGGCATTTTGGACACTCAGTTTGACCTCTCACACACTCACACACACACACACACACACACACACACACACACACACACACACAGTGGTGTTTTCATGACTTTCATGATTACATTGAGTTACATTACATTACCCTAACCTTAACCAAGTTCTCACCCTAAGATATAATGAGTTTGTCCCCATAAAGATGGCAAGTCCCCACAATGTAACTGTGTGAACAGATGTATGTCCTCGTAAAACGGGTAACACACGCCCACACACATGAAGTCTGTGACCGGATTACAGAGCCGTACCTTCTCTCAGGACCTGGTTGTGGAGGATCAGGAGCAGCAGGAAGCAGACCGCAGAGGCAGTCAGAGCCCAGGCCAGCCGGAGGAGCTGCATGAGGGAGAGCCGCGAGCCGCACGGGGAACCAGAAAGTCCAAACTATGATTATCCGCAGGCTGGTGCCTCCTCACTGCGCCACATCCATCCCGGTCCGACCCAGAGGAGGACGGAGACCAGAGACGGGTGACATCTCTCGGATATAAAACCACGCACGAGCCAAATCCACAGTGGAGGAGATTTTTTTTTTTAAGCAGGAGTGCTAATTATTTTTAGTTTTCCCTCCCCGGACTCTCCGGGTGAAGCTGCCGGGGTCCTCGCCGCGCTCCCGGGCGCGTCACGGTGCGCAGCGGCAGCCGGTAGCAACAGCAGATGCCCGGGGTGATCCCCTCCACGACACCATGTTCATCAAAATACCAAAAGCTGCTCCGGTTATGAAGTTTTCCAGTTTCCCCCACTCCAACTTACAGCTCTCTGCGCTTCGGATCCACCGGGAGTCTCCGTCCGTTCGTCCGCGTAAATCCCCCCAGAAGTAGAAAAACCGACACCGGGCCCGGCTGGAGCCGCTCTGCGGGCATGTTGCACGTTTCCGAGCCGGGTATGACGCCCCGCGGGTCGGCTGGTCGGTGCCCGGCTGCCCAGTTGGGAAGAGCGGAGGAGGAAGAGGAGCAGGAGAAGAAGATGCAGCTGCTGCCTCCGGGTCTGATGATCCGCTGCGATCTGCAGCGTCTCTCTCTCTCTCTCTCTCTCTCTCTCTCTCCCTCTCCCTCCCTCCCTCTCTCTCTCTCTCTCTCTCTCTCTCCCTCTGACGTCACACGGGTTACAATAACGCGTGGCAGATCCATCCACCGGCTGTAAAAGACACCGGGACTGATGCAGTAGGCTACCACAGGGGCAGAAGACCCACATCTGAGGGGCACTGAAAGGGGCACCGTGGAGTTTGTGTGGTTCTTCGGTGCTTCTTATAAATGTTCTCTGAGCTGTATTTAGTTGATTCTTATTTAATGAATTATTTTTAAATATCAATATTATTTATGCTTCATGATCAGTCAATCAAGTATTGATAAGAAGATACGTTTTGTGTTGCCAGGTTGTGAAAACGACCTGACACTTGTTTATTTATTATCCACTGATTTACACTTAAAACTGCGAACATGATGGCTTAATGAGTATTCAACATTTCTAACAGCGTTATTACCAAATAAAAACCTGCAGGAGCCAAAGGGATTTTCGCAACCTGGCAACCCAAAATTATCTTTTTAATTTTGTTGATTAATCTTAAACATCTCTATTAAACATCAGCAAACAGTGGAGATCCATCAAATGTATTCCCATTATCTTTTCAATTGTCTGATTTCCAGAAATATTTGAATTCATGTTGCTCATGTTGCTCATGTTGTTACTTTGTTCTGAAAAGTGCCATATGAATAAAGTTTATTGTAATTGTTATAGATTCTTGTTTTGTCTGAGCAACGGTCCAAAACCTCACAAATAATTACATCAGACAAAGAAAAAGGCAATTATCTTGTTTCAGAAGGAACGTTGCCGATTCATTATAAGTTGATTGACTAATCATTACAGCTCCAGTTCTTAATGACAGATTATAACCAATCTATTAAGGATAAGTACATGTTTTATTAACACTATGAGGACAGAAGTTTTAACTAAAGTGGTGCCAGTTGTTTTAGTTGCACTAAGAAAATGTTAAAAATCTGCAGTGGTGGAGTTTAATTAAGTACATTTACTTAAGTACTGTACTTGAGTACACATTTGAGATACTTGAGTATTTCCAATTTGTGTATTTGCTACTGAAGAAAAAGATCTCAGTACTGCTTCCATCAATGCAAAGTATAATAAATAGATGGATATAGATGGATGGATAGAGATAAATCCTCCTTCATGAGAATGTTTCTGTTGCTGTTGAAGGAAACTCTAGAACTTCAGTTGTTGGCGAGCGGCCACGACAACATGAATTATTGCAGTAATCCACAAGCCAACGACTATTTTTATGTTTTCCCTGAACTGAAGACGTTGCTGGGATCCAACTCTGCAATCTGCTTCTCTTTACATTCTGCTCTAATTACTGAGTTTGTTTTCTTCCGTGCAGGAATACATTATTCATAGTTCCTATAGAAGCTGAAGCTGCACATAGAGTCGGTCATGATACAAACATGTACTTTTAAAAACACTGAGTATGTGTGTTCACTTGGAATATGTCAAAGTTAATATCTGCACTTTCAAACATGTTCATGTTCAAATGTTCATTAGTAGAACATATTGTAGGTTTTCTAGACAGACTAATTGTTCTTTATTTCTTAACAGACTGACTTATTACACATATATGTGTGTATGTATGCGTATATTTCTAGTATTGTTAAAATATTATTTTATTTACCTTAATTAAATAAATATCGTAACGTTTTTTTACCTTCAAATATTATTTTTATAATGCATGATTTAACCGACTGCATATTTAAATAATAATATAATTAAATGTATGAATTAATTAACTGCTTTTAACTTTTAACTCATTATTCCAGTGGCACACCAAGCTCCACTTGCACATGAAGTTTACATGTATTTAGAATATTGGACTGTATTGATATATATTGTTTATCATTTATTTATTTATTTCCCAACCAGTTGCAGCATTTTGTTAATCAGCTGATTGTTTCCTGCTGAGCGATGAGGCGTTCAGGGTCAGACCTCTCTGTCTCTCCCTCCTCTCTCCATCATGGTGTGTTTACATGCACTCTGACTTTTAAGTGCTCTGCTGTCGCTCACACAAACAAAGGTCACCTGCCCGCCCCCTAACCTGTCATTCAACCTGCTGAGACGAGGACGATACTGCCTTTGTGTGTGTGTGTGTGTGTGTGTGTGTGTGTGTGTGTGTGTGTGTGTGTGTGTGTGTGTGTGTGTGTGTGTGTGTGTGTGTGTGTGTGTGTGTGTGTGTGCTTCTTTGTGAGGACCATGTTATAGTCCTTAAAAGTGAGGACATTGTTTTGCAAGTTTAGGACATTGTTAAAAAGTGAGGTCCGTCTAGAGCACGATTCCAACAAAACATGCTCAGAGTTTATAAAATAATATGTTTTCTTATATATTAACAATAAATGAATAACTACTAATTTCATATCTTATAAATCAATAACTACTAACAATATATACAAGTACAGATTTTAAACTATCAGTTTATTAACCGATTAGCCATGATTGATTGAAATTTGTCATTTTTCATGCAAAAAACTTTCAGGGTTCCCCAGATTTTCAAATTTAAAGATTTGCTTTTAATAATGTGAATAATTATAATAATTAGTAAAAATGTTGAGGTTTGGATGAGACATGTTTCTACTTTTAATAGAATAAGTTCAGTTTCGTGATTATACTTAAATACGTTAAGTAATATTCTCAGTGCTTTTGCATGTCATTTTAGATTTGACATGTACGTGTAGTATTTTCACCAGTGTGGTATTAGTACTTTTCCTTAAATAAAGGATCTAAATACCTTTTCAGTAGAAAGATGTTCTGTAAGAACATCAAAGTGAGAACTACCTGGAAACATTCCAGTATAAAACACGTTGTCCTCCGTGTTCAGTGTTTATAGATGAACGATGGGAGATGAAACATTTGGCCGTTGATGGAGACGTTTGACGATGACAGCAGCAGCAGATAGTCTCTCCTCTCTGAATGATCTCATCCGGCCGATTGATCGTTCAGGTTACGTTCAGACTCTTATCGAAGCTCTCAGCGGCTCTCGTCTGTCAGATAGACTCCACCTGCCCTCCTGCTCTGACAGGGATCTGTCTCCGTCAGGTCGCGCTCTCTGGGCCTCTGGCGGCGATGATTATTGCTGATGTTTTCCCGCCATTGATTAGCTTTCCACAGAGTCGTCAGTCAGCGGCCGGAGGTGTCGCATGAGACGAGTCTGTAGACAGCGAGATCAACACAAACGCTGTCAGGACTCATCTGGTCTCTGCAACAGGAAATGAAATCTGTCTCTTTGAAAGAATTCAATTTCAGATTTCGGTCTGAAATGAACACCTGACACATAGCTGTGACCCGGTGGTAGAAAGTATTATTTACTCAAGTACTTAAGTCCAACCACAGCAAAGTTACAATCATGTCTCCTACAAAAAATACCTTCCCACACAACTAAACTGTACCGGGGGACGTTGTCAATTGAAAAAGAAAAGAGAAGAAAGAAAATCCAAAACTACTGTGTAAGAAATCCATCACGGTTTAGCTTAAAACCACCATTAAATATTTTCTGGCTGTTTGCAGAATAAACACTGATGATGTTTTTTTATTTTGCATGAACGTAGAAAAGTGTGTTGTCATCTTTTGGTAAAGAATAAAGTGTGAACCCCATTAAAAGCCCTCAGAGGTGGGTGTTTGTGTTTGTATCAGATGTGTGCTTTGCCTTCAAAACCCCTCCAGACTGTGTTACGGTGATTTTCAGCAGGCGTGAAGAAAGCAGAGGATACACTTCAGTCAGCATGAAACAAATGCAAATTCACAAACAAAAATCTGCACACAATCAACGAGGGGGACGCAGCTGGCTGAGAAAACGAGGAGCGATTCTCCTGAAGACTCTTCTTCTCTAATTCAGTGCTGAGGATCAATTTCTGTTTGTGTTTTTAGTGTTTGGGTTTTATTTTTTGATCCTCCAGGAGACAAATTAACTCAGCAGCAGGGACGAATTCACTCGGCTTACTTGGCATTGTTTTTAAGCTTTGGACAGCAGGGGCGCAGTTAGATGATTTATCAAACGAAAGGCTGACAAACTGAAAGTCCAAGATGGGCAAACAAAACTCCGTACATAAGGAAAGACATACAGACGAAGAGCAAAGAAACTGGGCTGGTATCAGTAGTGAGTGACTGATGGGGAAGTGGGAACAGGTGAGCAGGAGGTCTGGAGACTGCAGGGCTAACGAGGGACAAGTGAAACCAATCAGGGCAATCCTAACTATAGGGAAAACTCACAAAGGTTGGAAGTGAAGGAAAGTAAGTGACAGAGAAAAACAGGAAACCTGAACAAGAATAATTGACATGAAAGCAGGCAGCATCGTCAGCCGATGTGTCACGTCTTAAAGCTGCATTCTCTCTAGTGTCCACCAGGGGGCGACTCCTCTGGTTCTATAGAAGTCTATAGAAAATGACTCTACTTCTCTCTTGATTTATTACCTCAGTAAACATTGTAAACATGAGTTTATGGTCTCAATCTCTAGTTTCAAGTCTTCTTCAATACAGCATGATGTTCATTTAGTACATTATGGTCCATTTAGAGTCAAACAGACCATAAAGCAGGGGATGCTTTAGGGCGGGGCTACTGTGATTGACAGGTCGCCGTACCACTGTGTCACTCTTCCGCAGTCCAACTATGGTCACTTCCGTTTGATGGTTGCGAAAAAAACCAAGATGGCGTAGTGGATTAGAAGCAGAAAGTAACATGAAATGGAAATACTTAAGGAAGTACAAGTAGCTCAAAAACTGTACAGTACTTGAGTAAAAGTACCTCGTGAGCCAAATAGAGTCGGCTAAAGTGTTGGTCAAAGTTTCGTTCTCAGCTTAAAGTAAAAATAAAAAAACACTGGTTGAGTCCTATCCTGTAATTAAGGAGCAGTATATCGTGTAACTGCATTTGTGTGTGTGTGTGTGTGTGTGTGTGTGTGTGTGTGTGTGTGTGTGTGTGTGTGTGTGTGTGTGTGTGTGTGTGTGTGTGTGTGAAATACGAGTGTCGGACAGCAGCAGCCTGCACACAGCAGCAGTAAAAACTTAAGTATCAGTGATTAGACACGACACATTTTATCACCGTGTGAGTTTGTGAATCACTGCAGAACACTGATCATCTGCAACTCACACCCGGACTAAATGTTCAATGAATTATACTATTATATATATATATATATATATATATATATATATATATATCAGCCAGTGGTGGTTCTGGTCCATTTAAACCACAAGGGCCAAACTGGGACCAACTGCTCTTTTCAGGGGGCCAGTTAAATGAAAGCCTATTTGTCTGTTACTAAACGGTGGCAACTTGAAACAAAGGGGAGCCGGGAGGGACAAAAGAGATCTGCACTCGTCTCTGTTCTGCAGAGGGAGACACACCTGGAGGAGATCTCTACTGAGAGCACTTTTCTACTTCAGATTTGGTTTAATTTGGGATGCTTGGATGCTGATTTTGAAGGTTCAATAATCTGATTTGGGCTTCTTGATACAGGTGTGTTTGTGATTTATTCAGATGATCAAACATAAACATGCAGAGTTTCCAAATCGTCCTAATATATATTTGAACAGAAAGAAGTATTTTCAGAGAGAACGTAGTCTCAGATTGTTCTTTCCACTTTCAATCTCTTGTGTTCTGTAGTTTTTATCATTCGGTGTATCCATTGAAGACGTACTAACCAACAAAGTTAAAATCAGGTTTTATTCTCCCGACCTTTCTGTTTCCTGCACAGCTTCACACTTGCAGAGAAACGTAACCGCGCGTGGAGCGATTCGCCTCAAGTTCCGCCTGCGGTAAAAATGAGTGATGGATCTTTTAAGAAACCGTCTTAAAAACAAGCAGAGACAATTCAGAGAGCCATCTCTCCAGCAGATATTGCAGCTGTAAAACAACTCGAACAGCGTCTGAGAACGAAGGCCGGTTCTTCAGCCGGCGGAGAGAAAGAGAGCTGGAATAAGTTTAATGTCCCAATATAAAAAGAGGAGGAATGAAGTGAATGAAACTGGCCTCAGGTCAGCAGTGAGCACATTTCATCCAATTTCAATCTGAAATTCTGAGAGTCATTGCTATGCAGAGCACAGAGTTTCTCAAGGCGACGCATGAATAAGAGAATATCTGAGAGACCTGGACTAAAACTCCACTTCTCTCTTCATCTCTCACTCAGTGTTTCTCTGCAGAAGTCCATCAGCGACATGTGCAGAAATTAGAAATATAATCTCTTTAGTTTGTTTTCAATCCGTCACCCTCAAAATTAAAACACGGCACACCGGATCAGAAGCATTCATATGATAATAATAACAATAAGAATAATAATACTAATTAAAATACATATCTCCCTTTTAATGAACAAAAAATAACATCTGGCACAGCTGTGAAAGATGTCATTTGGCATGTTGATGAGACGACATATTTCCAAAAGAACTGTCACACTTATTGCTAGTTTGCTACTGGTTAAGCTACGGTTGCCTCCCACTGTTTCAGAGGTACACGTGTTCCTTCAGATGTCGATGGATGTGTTTCAGGAGAGTTTCTCTCCCAGGTTGAAGGTCAACACACCTACATTCATGTCCTAAGTTCAATCATTTGAACATGAGCTACTCTCTCTCAGGTATAAAGTCTGGAGCGGCTCCATAGGCAATGAATGGGAAACTGAATTTGTTTGTTTTATTCTATTGTAGTGTTCTCAGCTGTGAAACAGAAAATGTAGCATAATACTCTAGTTTTAGATTTGGGAGAGTTGTTCAGGTCCAAACCATTTTATTCTAATCTTTTATTTTATGATTATCTTTTTATTTTGCATTAAAGAGTTTACTGCTTGTTTCTTTTTTATCCTACAGTGTGTAAAGCATCTTTGTGATATTTATAAACTGTCTTAGTCCATTTGTGAATTTTAAAATGGGCACTCCGAGCTGAGAGGAAGCCCCTCCCCCTTCCTCCTGACCCCGCCCCCTGCTGCGTCCCTCCTTATCACCTAATGGCCACATTATTCAGCCGGAGTCTCTAAAGGCTCCTCTGGATTTATGGTCCGGCTTTAAGTCAGAGGTAGAGCAGCACATTAGGTAGATCAGAGTGGCCTGTGTGGAATTATTACGCTCACTTTACTGCACAGGAGGAGGATTAATTAAAGGGAACACAGCGGTGATACATCACCAGGCCGTCACTTCACACACACACACACACACACACACACACACCACAGTATCAGTAATACTTAAAGTACCACAGAGTCGTCTTCACTGCAGAACAACAAGCTTTCAGATTGCAAGCTTTATACTTCCATACACTCCTGATGCCTTTGTGAAATGTATGAGACAAGATTGAAGAGTTGGAAATAAGCTTCATTATAAAATGATTCACTGAAGTGAAAAAGCACAGTAACAACACATGTTGATGCCAGATAGTTCAGGTAAAATTGGCTGCAACGTCATGGCTGCAACTGACAATGATTGAAATGATTGATTAATGCGTTAATTAATTAATTAACTGTTGGTAAAATGACCCATCACATTTATTTTGTCGAACGAAGAGTCCAAAACCCAAATATATTTACTGTATACGAACAGAAGATGAAGATCATGAAATACTCACAATCAAGAAGCTGAAACCAACTATTAATTGTACCTAAATAGTGAACTTAAACAATGAATAAATGATCAGGTTTGTTCGGATGCTTACTTGCAAAAACAGAAAATAAATAAATAAATAAAAGCTAGCTGACTTACTCGGCTCTTTGTTACCTCGAGGTTCAGAGTTCTCCTGACGGTTTGACATTTTTGGAAGGAAGAGTTCACATAGGAGGCATTATTCAAGCATCACACACACTTGCCACAAACCCTCTTTATCACCTACCTTTGTTCGTCCCAGGTGGGGTTTGATTCTGCGTCTCTCGGGCACCGGTCAGCATCCTTCACCACCGAACCGTCTTCAACACTGGTAAACACAAACTACACTAAACAGAGAGAAAGAACATCAGACTGAAGGAGGAATCTGCAGAAAATTCTAATTCATCTGTAGAGAAAGTTTTTTTAAAATAAGGGATTTAAAGTGAAACACGTTCACCTTTTAGCAATTTTCTCTCATACAAATAAACCCCCAAAATTGTTCTGCATGAGAGTCCAACCAAGAAACATTCATATCAGATTATATAAATAGATTAAATAATAGGATGTGTAGTTGTAAAGGGTCATCTGAGCACAATGAGCCATTATTATCAGGTTATCTCACAACTTCTCGATCCGTCATGACGTCATCTTTCATGATGTTGTCCTCTGAACATCAGATGTAAACAGTTTGTGAGAACTCATTCGTGTCCTTGAGTCCTGGTAGCTCACCTCAACATGAAGCAGGTTTCTAACTCTGAGGTAGTGGATCTAAACCGCTCTGCACCTTTAAATGTTTTCTTTTATAGTAATGAACTTTAGTTTTATTATACCTTTTAAAAGCAACGCTACAAAGTGCTTTACACAGCAACATTAAATACAACCCAGCAAATAACAGCACGGAGATGTGATGTCTTTTTGAGGTTATTGCTGCATTTTTGCTGTCGTGTGTTCACAGTGGGAGCTGACCAGTAACAGCTGCAGCTGCTGCTGGAGGCAGTTTAAGGGTCAGTGCTTTGCTCTGAAGATGATCACCTCGACAGAGAAGAGAACCAGAACAAACGGTACTTTGCCTTCTGTTTGAAACGGGGACGAGTTAATCCATGCTGACATTCATCCTGATATCATATTACAGCAGAAGTCTGAGTTCAGGGGGAAAGTTTGGAGGAAAGTTTTTCTTCTTTTCATATTTAGATAATCCACTTCCCTACAAGCAGAGCACGTTTCAGCTCACACAGCTCCCCCAATCGGATCCACACAGAGCCGAAGCTCCGGGCGTCTACTGTCATGAAATATCATTAAACACCGCAGACATTATTTGGTTTTGTTCAGCAGTCCGGACTCACAGAAAGACGGAGGTTTCGGTCGGACTATTCCTCTCTGCACAGGAAGAGAAGGAAACAGATCTTTTATGGTTCACATGAGTAGAAAACTAAATCACAGCTGCTGACATGTTTTACTTCTACTCGGCATGTTTCCACAAAAAGAAAGAAAGTAAATATACAAAAAAAACTACTGTTTTGATAAGAAAATGGTTTGGTTCTTACAATAAGGTTTTCACATTGGATCAATATTTTTCACTATATAATGACATATTTTTGTTCAAATTATTCAATTTTAACAAGAGACGTGTTTTATTATAACAACATATTATTTCATATTGTTTAAATTCCAAAACATTTTTTTTCTGTTCAGAGCGTTAAAAATCCTACTATTATTCAAAAGTACAACATTATTAGCATCAAAATTACTTATGTACCAAAAGTAAAGGTACCATCTCACAATAATATATATATATATATGTAGGTATGTATATAAATATTATATTATTGTATTATACTTTACACTTGAATGTTGCTGCTTGTAAAGGTGGAGCTCATTCTCATTAGTTATATACTGATGGGTAGGTTATCTATAACAATAATCTTAATTAATATAAGTAAGTATAGTAGATAGTATAATAAAATGGAAAAATAAAGCAAAGTACAACCTCAGAATTGTACTTTTGAGTTCATACTGACTTACATTCCATCCCTGTCACTATTACACATAATTAGCGTTCCTCATTAACACAAAACAATGCTCCATTATAAGGAAATACAGAGTAAACTCTTCAAACACAAGGAAAATGATCTGTGGACATAGAAGTTAAACATCTAGCCTGAAGAGACGACATTGTTACGTTATGTAATAACAAGAAAGTTTGGTGATTAAACAAGATGAAGTGTTGTTATAACGTGAATAGCATTTAGTAAAAGAAGAAACATTTATTTTGTCTTTTTTGTTATGTTGGCAGCAGTACCCTATTGAAATACCCTACCTCAAATAATGAACGCTTCATGCTGCTGATACACGCTGACGGATCCAGGCGATACCCAGAGCCCCTGTGGTACTGCAAATGAAAACGAGTGTGAATGTTGGAGTGTGTGAATCACTCTCCCGGCTCCCTGATTGCTGCCAAGCTGATTCACCTGTTCCAAGCTGCACACCTGCAACCCATCTGCTCATCAACGCTGCAGTATATCAACCCCCGGCTCCTCGCTCGCTCTTTGCCAGATCCTTGTTGCACAGTTTTTTTTTCGTTCTTGGTCGCTCGCTTTTGTGCAATCAGAGTTATTTCTTTGAGCCGTTTGATTTACTTGAACTTTTTGTTTCCTTGAATCTCCAAGATCAGGTAAATGGTAAATGGACTGTACTTGTATCGCGCTTTTTCTAGTCTTCCGACCACTCAAAGCGTGCCATTCATACACTGATGACTGGCTACCGTGCAAGGTGCCACCTGCCCATCAGGACTCTAACTAATCATTCACACCCATTCTACCGCTGAGCAATTTGGGGTTAAGTGTCTTGCCCAAGGACACATCGACATGGACTAGCGGACCACCGATCCTCTGATTGAAGGACGACCCCGCTCTACCACTGAGCCACAGTCGCCCTCTGACTACACCTGCCAATCTCACCAGCGTGTTGCCACACTCTCAACAACCGGCCCTGATCAGCCCAGCTCAGCTCCGCCATGTGCCTTCACCCCACCATTCCTTCTCAACCTCCCACCATCCTCATCACCCGACAATAAACCCTTCATTTACACTACAACTCTTGAGTCTGTGTCTGCATTTGTGTCCAACCAATTACTGATTGCAACAGTAACATGTTAAAATAATACAATGAGTGCGTGGCATATACAGAATAAAGTCGGGCCAAGTATCGAGCCCTGTGGGACACCACGAGACGGGAGTACATTTACGTTGATGGATACAGTGAGAACTGATCTCAATTAAATCAAATTTGTCACTTTTCTTGTGTGAATACATTGAATACCTTCTTAGAGGCTCATTACCAACAGGTGAACACTTTCAACCCCGAAATACAGCACTATCCATACCCATAGAAATAACAATGTAATATTAATAATTCATTTTTTTCACAGGTGACACAAAACAATTTTAAATGTGCTCAAAAGGCAATTAATGAATACGAATTAAAGAATTCGTTTTAATTCAGTGTCTTCATCCGGTTTTTAATTTCCAGCAGTAATGCTGTATCCAGTTTTTGTTTTTTTTCTCCATTTAGAAATAAGAAATAAAGCTCATTTGTTTCCGTCCCATGAATTAATTTGTGTAATGAGCCGCTACAGTTTCTCGGCTGAAGAAATATGAAGCTGCAGCTGATTAAATTAAAGCGGTGGGTCTCTGCTGCTCAGACACTCTGTTGTAATTAGCTCCGTGCTGCTGTGTGAGGACCGAGTCACTGACCAGAGCGCCCAGTGTCTTTCAACACCCTCTTATTCCTCATCATCATTTTATCAACTTTATTTAATGAGATTTAACGGAGACGACATTTACAGTCAGACAACCACCTTTACTGAGTACGTCACCGAAGTTACCGAAGTACTGATACCACTCTGTGAAAATACTACAAGTAAAAGTCCTGCATTTCAAACCTTAGTACTCATTGATCAGTAACATGTTCCCTCTCAGTGTTTTATTATTATATCTGATGTTTCTGGATTAATATTCCTGCAGCAAAGTGTATGTTATTGTCAGCTAAATTCCCCCTGATATCATCGTCTGTGACACACAGGGCGCCGTCATCCTGTCCGCCTTGTATGTAAACTCCTCAGATAAATGGCGATGGAGGAAGTCTCGGCGTGTCGGTGGATATAAGGCCTTTCGGGTGACTCTGAGAAGCAGGTGATAAGAAAGCAAGATGAATCAAAGTCTTATCGGAGAAGAGCTCTTTCACCTCTTTTGTTTACTGATCGTCCTCAGACGAACGAGCTGCCGGGGAGCGTCATCAAACATCCTGCAGAGGTTCCTCCTCTGGGGTCGAATCGCCACGAAATAACAAGCTGAAAAAGTGTGTGGAGAGGAAGGAACATGCTAGCTCTTAAGGCCTTTAATCATGACCAATAAACCTCACTACAATATGTGAAATTTGTCAATAAAAAGTTTGAATAGATTAGAATAGAGGACCAACTACCAGGATCCCATTGACCCAGAGCAGCGTCGGTCCGTCTGTCTGAGCTAAACTGTTGTATAGACTAAGGTTCTGTACGATATTTTATTAAGTTTCTTTTTAGCGAAATGCTCTGAGTGAATTTGAGTTCCCTCTGGTAAACAGTTACTCTAAGTGGACCCTGATGTATTTGGTGTAAATATATATATATATATATATATATATATATATATATATATATATATATATATATATATATAAGAAAAAGTCGCTAGATTTGTCGCTAGTAGCTTTTGACAAAAAGTGTCGCCATGAGGGTTTGAAAAGTCGCCAGATTTAGCGAGAAAGTTGGCAAGTTGGCAACACTGGCACCGCTAAATGTGTCCCCAGAGCAACATTGGACGTAACAATGGTTCCTATCACATATAAAACCAAACAAAAATCCATCTTCATAAAAACAAGTTGTACAAATAATATATAAACAAGCATATTAAAGCTACTGCAGATGTAAAAACAAACACATTTAACTTACCAGAGCTGCTGTTCACTATTTAAAGACAAAGTCCATCCTCCTTTCTTTGTTAATAAAGAGTTTAATCTCACGGCGTTTTAGTTCCAGTAAGAAGTCCTTCTCGATTCATGGACGCCAGTGAAGACAGTCGAGTCTCCCCAGTTGTATTTCCCGAATACGTTTTAATGCGTTTGAGGGCTGAAAATGTCCGCTCAGCAGAGGCAGCAGATATTGGGATTGTCACCGCCCAACATGTCAGGCTAGCCCACTGACCAATCACGTATGGCTAGGCCAGCTAGCTGGCTCTGGGGATGCACTTGTGAGTCTGCAGGCCTCGGGCCTCTCTTCTTACCTAGAGACACAGAGGTGAAATCTGATTGGATAAAAGCTCTACTTAAAACAAGCTGCACTGGAAGCAGAGCAACTGAGGAAGACAGTAGCTGTGCAATGAGATAATGGGAAAAATATTTTTATGAATTATAATACATGTAGTGTATTTAAGAAAAATTATTAAATTATAAAATAGCTATAACTTTGTGATTCTGTTTAGGCCAGCAGAGAAGGCTTTGCAGGCCCTGACGGCCCACCACTGATATATATATATATATATATATATATATATTAGGGGTGTAACGGTTCACAAAATCCACGGTTCGGTTCGGTACGGTACAGTGGAGCCACGGTTCGGTACGTTTTCGGTACGTTTTCAATACAGTAGAAAACTATAAATGCCAGAGAAACGTACTTGATTTTAAAATATATTTATTCATTAAAACTAACATCATAAAGTTATTCTTTGAACAATGATGGAACTATACCTGAGTGACCCATCTTCTGGGGTGTCTTCTTAGCAGCGTGTAAAATAAAAACAGTTTCTTATGAAAACTAAAATGTAGCATTGTTTGCTGTAGTTATAAACAAATAAAAGAAACAATCCTGTTTTATATGGAACTATGTGTGTGTGTGTGTGTGTGTGTGTGTGTGTGTGTGTGTGTGTGTGTGTGTGTGTGTGTGTGTGTGTGTGTGTGTGTTTCTACTCAATGTTTAAGTTTTTTAAGTTTTTTTTCAGAAAGATGAGAATGTCTATATATATATATGTCTATACACTATATTTATCCCTTTATGGGGGACATTTGTCTCTGCATTTGACCCATCCCTGTATATAGGGAGCAGTGGGCGGCCGGGGAGCTAGGGGTACAGTGTCTTGCTCAGGGACACTTCGACACATGACACGGCCCAGTCAAGGATTGAACCTTCGACCTTGCGGTTACCAGACAACCCTCTTAACCCAGGGAGCCACGGTCGCCCCCTTAAAAAAAAAAAAAAAAAAAAAAAAAAAAAAAAAAAAAACGTATGAACGGTTCGTTCGGTTCGTCATGCGTACCGAACCGTGAGCCTCGTACCGAACGGTTCAATACGAATACGCGTATCGTTACACCCCTAATATATATATATATATATATATATATAATCTGATAAATGTTTCACACAAATTAATTTTATGCTACTCCATCCTGATTTATGTCCTTCCAAAGTCTTTTTTTATTAGACAACAAAATATTTCCAAATGACCATCAGCATTCATTCAACGACACTTTTCATCCAGAAAAGAATAATCTTTTCTTGAGTGAAAAGAACCAAAGTGTTTACACTGTAAAGGAAGGAAGGGGGAGAGGAGGGAAGGCAACATACAAAGAGAGGGAGGCTAAGGAACGAAATGAGGAGTAAGAGGAAGAATAAATTGTGTAAATGTGTTTGATAAGGCTGATTTCCATCTGTTATTTTCTGACTGAATCAGATTACAGACGAAATATTGAAAGAGTGAAAAATGTTTTGTTTCAAAAATAGAGTGAAGTGACTGTAATGAGCAGATATTAGGATCAGCGCACATCTGCTGCACAAGACTTAAATAGCTCCAGTCTTTAATAACCACCATGAAACACCATCACATAAAACTGATGTACATGAAGGAGGCTGTAAAACCAGAAGGTCTACTCTAAAAGAGACATAACATAATAATATTTTCATGATCTCTGTACAAAAACATTTAAGGAAGACGTGTATCAAAATAATTAGTCTAGTAAAAGTATAAAATGTTTAATATTAACAGATATCATCTCATTAATGGTCTCATTAAGACGAGACAGGCAAAAACGTTGAGATTTTGGTCTATTTTGCTCCAATAACGTCTTCTTTCAGACTAGTGGAAAGAAAACATCCAAAATACACATCCAGGTGTCTATTTTATTTCTTTGTTTATTTGCATCTGTAGATTTGTCCTAAATTCACCAAAGGTTACCATTATTGCCTCATTTGCATATTTAAACATAACATGTCAGTAAACTTGTAACACAATAAATCCTCCTCTTGATGTGAGTGATGAAGTGGTGAAGTTTCATGGTGATATCTATGAGTTCATGTTTTGACCCTCTTCACCTGTAGAGTCTTCTAAATGTCTGTAATTGAACTAAACGTCTCTTTAAAGGACGTTTTCTCTAAATGAGTTTGTTCTCAGACTCTGATCCATAATTCTCCACTTCAGCAGCTCTTACATACACCAAACTTTACACGTTCATTCCTCTCTATGTTCTGAAGGTTCACACAGAGGGGTTTGTTCACACGTCACTCACAGACTCATTTATACTACATTTATTACTGAAAACATGGAGGAATTTATTTATTTATGGCTTCTTTTCTGACAGTATTTTCTTATTAATTAAATTCTTCACCCTCTTCACCTGAGGTGCTTTCCCCTTAAAATCATAGAATGTTAAAAAGTGATAACCACATAACTAATAATATTCACGGTGAATACCACGTATAAAGTAGGTGAGTTATGTTTTTTGTTGTTGTTGCACCTTCATAAGGACAAGATCACAAAGTGCTTCACAAGAATGAAAAGAAATATTAAAAACAAAACCATAAAAAAGTATCATAAACATCAACTTCTTCATGTCTGTTGGTTACTGTTGGTCCTAAAACCAGTTTATAGGAACATTACCAGCACAACTGGACAGGTGTGGAGCAGTAGACTGTGGCGAAATGTGTGATAAAGTTTATTACTACAAGCGTGTATCATTAAGTGTACTGTCTGTTGGAGTCAGACAGGCCTATGATATACCGGAGCATGAACTTATTGTTGTGGTCCTGTTTTTACACCCTGATAAAGATCCAGAATCTCAACAGTAGATCGTTTGACTGTAGTTTTAATGAAAAAATAACTCACATTGTAGTTTATTAGATACATAAATTTGTTTTTTGAGAAATTGCTGAGCAAGTAGGAAGAGTGCAAATGTAAAATATAACATATCAAACTTCATTAAGTAGCAAATCCAAAATAAACACAATACAAAAAATACAAACCGGTTAACTGCAAGGATCAAAGACATGTATGTACATGTCGTTCTCATTCACTGTCTGCACTTAAACCTATAAAGTAATGCATTCTAATAACCCAAGTACTCGTGAGCCAGGACGTGCAGGGCTGCGTTCAAGGAAGTCAGGTGATTTAGTATAAAGAGCCACAAAGTCCACGTAGAGAGGAGGCTGTGGGGAGACTGGTCAAACAAACACAGGACTTTCACTCAGGAGACAGATGTTTTTGTCCCGTGTGAAACCAAAAGTGACTTATTTTATCTTATTTTTGTAACTATACGTTCTGTAACACACATACTTATTTCAACCCTTTTCCTAATAACTAAATATTTGTGTTGCTTAAGCCTAAGAAAGAGGAACGAACGTCAAACCCTGAAATGGACAGACCCTTAAAATTACGAAAATATTTAGGGTTTGTTTCATGCATAAGCTGTATTGTTGTCTACTTTATAAATCGATATTTCAGACATTGTGTTGGTTCTTCTGCCTCCAAGTTGACCAGAAAATCCTTTAATGCAGGTTTAAGGATATATGTGTGTGTGTGTGTGTGTGTGTGTGTGTGTGTGTGTGTGTGTGTGTGTGTGTGTGTGTGTGTGTGTGTGTGTGTGTGTGTGTGTGTGTGTGTGTGTGTGTGTGTGTGTGTGTGTGTGTGTGTGTGTGTGCCATCCATGTCGCTATCCTTTGAGATTTTGGATTCAAGCGTCCTTGCTTCCATGCTGAGCAACTCAAAAATGAGCCTCGACATTCAGCAACCAAAATCTTCTCACAACAGAGGGAGAAAGAAACAAACTTAAACCCCAAACACAGGAAATAAAGACACAAACAAACACAGGAGGAGGTAAACTAATGCTCCAAACAATGACTATCCATTCAGTACATGAGCCTGTTTTAACATTTTAATTTCTTTAAGTTATTAAACATGTTGGTACCAAAGTCAAAATAACCTTAAGTATGAGACTAAAAGACGACAAAGCTAAAAATGAAATGCCTGCTGGTTAAAGCGTGTAAAAGACAACAGTATCTGCAGGGTCTTTTATTTTCACGTTAACAAATGTGATGCAAAACTGACAGATGTTGCTGTCAAAGTGCAGCTGCAGCGACACTAATGTTGACCAGCAGGCGCTCCATAAATCCATCACTGATGCTGACTGATTGGTCTTCCATGTCGCCTCCCGGAGCTCTAAACAGCAGCTTCCAGCAGTCAGATAACAATTGTCATCGTCTCAGCAGCAGCAGCAGCAGCAGAAATAGCAGAGTCATTATCCTGCTGTGTGCTATCAGGCGACGGATGAGGAGGCAGGATATCAGCTCCTCATCTCCCCCCCCTCCGCTGTCGCTCGCCGCCACCGCTGCAGCAGCAGGCCGAGGGAAATGGATTCTTCATGCCTACCGCTAAAGTATTCCTCCCTCTTCCTCCGCCTGGCCAAACAGTGTGGTGAAAAATGAAACGTTGGCAGGAGTGTAGCTCTTTGACCGCAAACACTCACTTTTAATTAAAGTAAAAAGAGACAAACTTTCTCGGTTTCAAGAAGGCGAGGGAGCTGCTAATGCTGTCGAGTGCCTGTCAAACCAAAGACTAAATATAACAAGTGGAAAGTAGCCGTCGCAGCGTAATCCATCGGTTTGTGGTGTGCCGCTTCGAAGCGGCACACCACCGCCGACGTCTTGTTTTTTAGCCGTCAACCGTTGTTTTTTTTGCAAGCAATAGTGACACAAGAGAGTGAAGCTATGTACACTTAAACGCTGAATAAGATATTTTTAGGTGACCAAATTGTTACAAGTAAAGTGAAAAAACACTTCAGAGTTAAAGAGTTGCTTTATGGTCTGTTTGACTCTAAATGGACCATAATGTACTAAATGAACATCATGCTGTATTGAAGAAGACTTGAAACTAGAGATTGAGACCATAAACTCATGTTTACAATGTTTACTGAGGTAATAAATCAAGAGAGAAGTAGAGTCATTTTCTCATAGACTTCTATACAACCAGAGGAGTCGCCCCCTGGTGGACATTAGAGAGAATGCAGGTTGAAGGAACTTACACATGGCTTCACTTTTCAGACCTCGAGGTTGCCGCCCGAGTCAAACATTACAAAGGACATACCCGTCGATAAGGCTCTAAAAGTGTGAACTACTCAGATAGCAAATGTGGTGGAAAAAACTAATAACCTGCGTTGAGGCTCAGAAGAGGGAAGCTGTCATGCACACTTTTATGGGCAGCAAACACTGGTGATAATAAATTCATGTTGTCTTTTTTTAGTGAAGTTGTGTCTGGAAGGATTACAAGTACGGGAACCCAAAAGCACGACACAGAGACAGATTACAAGGACAGATCGTTTACTCAAGTTCAGGCAGGTTGAAAGCCGGGAGATCAGTCACAACGGCAAACAAATCCAAAAAGGGGGCAGGCAGAGAATCCGAGACGAAAACAGGCAGACGGGGTCAGAACAGGCAGATCGGGACTAGTGGTAAGGGATAACGCTGGAGAGCTCGGTGGTAACGCACACGACAATCTGGCAGGGATCACGTGCCAGTGAGCGGACCTAAATAGTGAGGGACTGATGAGGGAGTGGGCTGCAGGTGAGATGGAAGACCAGGTGAGGGGAATGAGTGATGATAGGGTGTGAGTGGCAGGACCTGAAACGACAGGAGAGTTAGATGAACAGGCAGGCGGGATGAAAACAATCTAAGATGAAGTGGAATTCGTGACAGTGTCACTTGCTATCATTTCCCTTTTCCTCGATTCATTTTACCTGAACGTCACCGTTCCCCCGAGTTGATTGGAGGGTTATTCAGATCACCTGTTGGGGAGCAGCTCCTAATTAAGAATTGAGAGCAGCTTGGTGCGTTTCTTTGACTCGACGCAGATCTCATTTTAGCAGATATTGTCAGCCAGAAAGTGTGGTCTGTAGGACCTTTGGAGAATTCGTTGCTGTCCTCACGTTTCTGATTGAGGGTGTTTTTCAGCACTGGAGCACCGAGATGGAGTGAGTAAAGAAGAACACCTTCAGACACATTTCTCAATATCAAAGAGACACTTTATTAGTATTGAAGAGGCATTTTTATTGTTAGAATTATGGAGGCAATTTGTTTTATTTTGAAGGCAAGGAGTAAATATTTCCATATTATGTGGTTGGTAACTGGTTCTCAGGCCTCTTCCCAATCAGCTGAAATCTGGGGAATCGGTACCGCCACATATTTGGCGACCGCGAAGGGACTCGTCGCACAAAACAAAATCTCTAATCCAGAGATTAAAAGTTGTGTCGCATCTTTTGATGTCTGTTTGGCAAGTGTATTTTCTGAGTGTGTGTTCTTGAATTGTGTGTCTAGATGTTTTTTTTTTATGCATTAGTCAAAAACCATCACATCCTTCAAAATTCCAGACATCGCGTTGACCGCATTTGAACCTTTGCTTGCTGAACTGGAATCCGAGCTCTCCGTAAATGTCAGCTTGAATATGCCTGCAGTAATGCAGCGAGTGCATGTGCTGGCTGGGGAAGAGGATGATGATGATGATGAAGAAGGATGGGTAGATGGTCCAGCAGAGCCCCAGTTTCCTGTTCTGCTCTAGAGGTAAATTTGGTGGAGAATACAAGAGGAGGCTCATAAGAGGGAAGCCCTCATGCAACTTTCTATGAACAGTAGTTGTGGTGTTATTCATTTCTCGAGGTAATTTTAAGCAAACTTTTGAAATGTTGCATGAAAAACAGAAATGTGAATTAGTTCCGCAACTGGTTTGGAGCGAACAAACTCTGCTACAGCGTAGTTTGGTCATAAATTGGCGCTGTAGGCAACACATGGCAGTAATCCGCCATAAACCGAGTAGAAGAAGAATAAGTTTGAGAATCAGAAACAGAGCAAGTCGGCTCGGCCATCTAACCGTCTACAGGAGGAACATGGAGAGCAGTCTTCAGGGATTTGTGTCAACTGGTCAAGTTTTAATTGTTCTTTCATGTCAGCTAGTATTGACCGTGTGTCATGTTGTCTGGAGACGAAGACAACTATTTCACTTTATTCGGGAAAGGTTTCCTTCACTCATTTAGCGCATCAACTCTTTTTGACAAAATCAAAAAAACACCTTCAGCGAGCGAGAACTTTTATACCGCAACTGTATTTTTTAAATTTTTTTAAATATGTGACACTCATGATGAGGATGAATTTATGTTTTATTGTGTTAAAGGTATATAACTGTGTGAAGGATATGTGTAAAACATCTAAAATTATATATTTAACCTTTTATGTTAAATATTCTATTATTCATGATTCTCGACTTTTGCGGGACATGTTTTTGAAAACTCAGACTCTGCAGCTGAGATAACAAACCCTCAAGAGAAGTTTATTAAAATGTTACCAGAGGAGGACACGCAAGAGGTGAAGATAACCAGCAAAGACACAGATGGCAGAGAGCCCGAGAGGAGACTTCTAAATTAGTCAAAACACCTGCTGAACCAACCAGTCCTCCACATGCTCACCCTGGGATGCACTGTTGGCTCTGTCAGCACTGTTGTCATTGTCTGCGCTGTTAGCGCCGTTAGCACCGTTAGCTTCTAGCCCCCGGCTCAATCCCTCAATCATAGATATGCTCTGAATTTGGCATTTAGCACCTTTTAATAATTAGTTTCTTTGTTTTTGTTTGTACATTGTTGACATAGTGGGAAGACTGACTGCAGTGGTGGAAGAAGAAATACTCCGATCTTATATTTAAGTAAAAGTAATGATACCACAGTGTAAAAATACTCAAGTAAAAGTCCTGCATTCAAAACATATTCTAGTAAAAGTACATGTATTTGCATCAAAATATACTTAAAATACCAAAAGTAAAAGTGCTCAGTACTTGTGAGTATTGCTCACTTCAGAAAAAAATATGACTTGATTATATTTATTAGTGCATTAATGTGTTCATTACTTTATTGTTGCAGCTGGTAAATGTGGAGCTAATTGTAATGACTCTATATACTACTGGGTAAATTAATAATAATATATCATAATCTATAAATTCATATATATTTTGTATGAATATCCTCAATCTGCAAAGTGATTGAAGCTGTAAAATAATTGCAGTGGAGTAGAAGTATAAAGTAGCATGAAATGGAAATACTATGTAACCCGTCTGTCAACAGCTGATGTGTGAATAAAGATTTAATATGCAGTTGACACTTGAGGTGGTGATTCTGATTCTGTTTACAAAATGAATGAGGGAACGATTCGTCACGATGCTGCTCCGACGCACAACAGTTTAATACCCAGTTCATTTATGAAGCCGGACTCTGATGGGTTTGTTCATGCAGTTGTTTTTGATTTTATTCAGAGTTAATTAATGTTAATCAATCACAGAGCTGACAGCTCAGATCAGGAGCTGCAGGTTACACAAACAGTCACAGATGGTTACACACTTTAAGATGTAGTAGAGTAAAAAGTACAATAGTTACCTCTGAGATGTAGTAGAGTAAAAAGTACAATATGTACCTCTGAGATGTAGTAGAGTAAAAAGTACAATATGTACCTCTGAGATGTAGTAAAGTAAAAAGTACAATAGTTACCTCTGAGATGTAGTAGAGTAAAAAGTACAATATGTACCTCTGAGATGTAGTAAAGTAAAAAGTACAATAGTTACCTCTGAGATGTAGTAGAGTAAAAAGTACAATATGTACCTCTGAGATGTAGTAAAGTAAAAAGTACAATATCTACCTCTGAGATGTAGTAGAGTAAAAAGTACAATAGTTACCTCTGAGATGTAGTAGAGTAAAAAGTACAATAGTTACCTCTGAGATGTAGTGGTAGGAAGCTATATATAAATACTCAAGTACAAGTCCCTTGAATGTGTACTTAGTACGATCCTATACTGTTAGTATCTGCTGACCCGAGTCTTTAAACTGAAGCTCGGTGAGTTCAGATACATCTCTCTGTAACCGAGGAGCCGAGTGAGAAGTCATTACGGTGAATAATGACTCGCTGAAGGCGCTCTTGGCCTTCGCCTTATTAGAGCGCTGATGATGACACCACCAGCAGAGAGAACAGAGAGGACCGACGGGGGGGGGGCGGGCAAGACCGGGATCCAATTACCACCAGCGCTGAAAGCTCTCCGTGGGCGAGCGGCGGCCTTTTCTTTAGGCGGCGGCAGGCGAGGAAGGTTTCTGTCATCGAGGTCAGACGTTGCCGAGTCTTTCGGGTCAGAGGGTGGAAGAAAAAGAAAAAGAAAAAGATCTGTAGGTGTCGTCTCTGTTGGAGGTCAGAAGTGACATCCTGGTCCTGGATACATGCATGTAATCCATTTAAAAAGCACTCCAGCTGCTGTGACCTTTGACCCTGCCTCTCCGTGTGAGACCGAACACAAGAAGAGGAAGAAGAGACGACATGCAGAGGTTGTCCTTTGAAAAAAAATAAACTGACGCATAACACCCTCTTAATTAAACTGCCACCAACCTTCAATTAAAGGCACCTTCATCTTTGAATTACAGCCTTTTAAAGCTGCACTAATCAATACTTTTGATCCTAACTGAATCAGTTGGCTATTTATATATTCTGCAGCTCCATGGGAAGGAGTACTAAGCGAGAAAAAAGAGAATATTTTCTACTATGATGCATTATACATGTTATGAGGGACCAAAATGTTGTGTTTTATGATCTGGTTTAGGTAGATTGGATGTTTTAGCATTTCCAACTACCTGTTCATATTGTTACGAAAACTATGACTAAATATGTTTGTCAACATGACGTCATCAAACACTGACTATATCAACATGCACAATTCATAACAAAAGACGAGACTCAAGTGTAGTTTGAAAAATACAAAACTTTACCAAAATATCAGTTTATTTTCCTTGACAAAAATAATTGTTGTGAAGTTACGTTTGTGACGTGTTTCACGTAGTTTACTTAATTGTACAAGGTTTTCAATGTGACTAAATTTGACATAATGCTCTGTTAAGAGGTCGTAGTAATGTCACGTATTTCTGTGACATCACGCTGTCTGCTGAGACTGCAGATTACTTCAAATGGAGACACTGAATTAGATTGAAAAATGACAAGATACAAGTTAAGTGTCAGTTTTACGTCTCCATCCGTCCATATATGTGCACTCCCTCTCTCTTGATCTTTCCATTTTTTTCCATTTTTTCAAAAGTAAATAAGTTGTTCCGTTGAATTAATTTTCATTTCCGGGAGCAATGTGAGTTCACCAAAGCCAGGCAGCCTCCGACCCTGATCGTAAAGGAGATATTATTTCTGACTTGACCATAGAAATGCATCCATTACAAACTATACGCGTCTCCACTGACCAGATCACAAATCTGATTATTGTTTTATTCACGTAATCCGAAACGCAGGATAAACAAAACAGAAATAAAAAATGACAAGGCAGCCATCGGGCTAAACACAACTGTTAATAATTAACAGTTTGATCATCTGAACAGAAAATATTGGACCAATATCTACAATAGATCGTTATATCCTCAATGAACCCTGTTTTGTGGATTCATTGCCGTCACTGAGTCATTATTCACAGTAATGACTTCTTTTCTGAAGCTTGTTTGGTACCAAAATCACCAGAAGACGAATATTCAAAAGTACCGTTTCCACTGACATCATAGAAACGGCGTTTCATCACATAACCTCAGAGTTAATTCATTCAGCGGCTTCAACAGTGAAATCATTTCTTTTGTCCTTTAAAATCTATAACTGGAGTTGGTTTCTGTGCGTTTCTCTGAGCGGTTGGTGTCCAAACATGTTTTATTCATCAGTTCCTCCTTCTGAAGGAGTCCATCTTCTTCAGTTCAGTTGTGACAAAACACAGCACGCTAGCAGAGAATAAAGACTCCGTCAACCGGCCTTTTTCATTTGAGCCAATCTCTTTTCTTTTTCTTTCCTCCGTCGTTTGAAGGATGGAGACGGTTTCTTTTCTTCCCACTCAGCTAGGCCGGTGGCATTAATCTCATTACAGATGGAAAGGGTGTGACAGCACAGGTGCAGTCTGAACTTTAAGGTCGGGGGTAATGTAATATGTAGCTAATCGGGCACATTTTCATATCCCGACTAGTTTTCTCAATGAGTGATGGAATGGTGTGAGAATTACCATTAAAACCAACGCGCACAAACGGCAAAAAACCCCAAACAGTGAACCAGAGATGAGTCTTCGCAGTAATAAACCTGCGTAATAAACCTTAATAAAGGTTAATATTGCATTTATAAGTCCTTACAAGATGCTTATTAACACTATTATGTGTTAATAACACTATATATGTGTTAATAAGTTCATTATAAACATGTTTATTAGATTATAAGACATCTATACACACTTGTGAGAATCATCTCAGCAGTTTATAGACTAAAAACATTAATATAATCATATGGGTTTCTCATAATTCTTTATATTGGCATCACTAACACATTTATCGAGTTTAACTACCTTACTTATATCATTGTTAAGTCTTTCTATTAAGATGAAAAAAGACATGTATTACTATGTTTTTTTGCCGGTATCAGATATAAAGCAAGAACAATGCCTTATGATGTTTAATGAATGATTTGTTAAACACTAATTAACAGATACCTTTTTTAGATTACATTGGGCTTTTTTAAGATAAAGAGGACATGCAGCAAAATTGTGAACCTGCAGAACATAATGAACTGCATAACAAAGGATTTATTAATACAAATAGATGTGTTGTCGCTTTAGATTTGATCACCGCAAAAAGCATAGTTCACTTTTAATACCTCCTAGTTAATTGCTAATAAATCCACAATAAGTTAGTAAAGGTTTAACAATGATATGAAAGTTACAACAGACCCAAGAAACGAGATTAGACGTGTTGGTGGTCCTCAGGTCTGTCCAGCACCTCAAAAAATACCCTCAAAGAGCCCTTTATCATGCTATCCAGCAGGTCCACCACAGGAACGGGTGAACATGGCCTGATGGAGTTTAAGTCAGGCAGAGCTTTTTGTCACAGGGTGCACAATGATAAAGTTAAAGTAAACCATCTGGAAGACCTTCTCGGGTTCCATGAGGAGAAGATGGAAGCCGCCCAGCGTCTGAGCAAGCAGCATACGACGAGACGGTGGTAAGGTGTGAGAAACAAAAAGTCTGATCCAGAGCCATAGCAATGAGCTGCACACTGAACACCAGAGGAAGGTGAACCAGTTGGAGGAGCAGATCCACCAGAGGGACGCAGAAATCCTGGATCTCAGAAAAAAAAAAGGACATCTCTCAGAAACCACAAACCAGCTGTTGGGCAAAGAAGCTGAACTCATAGAGAGCGACAGAGCTGGGCAGACAAAATACAAAACTCTGGAGGACGAGTTCAGAAAGGGCTTGCCAAAAAACACCAGAGCTGGAAGAGGAAACTGAAATGTATGTAGGAAGAGAAGAAGGAACTAGAAGAGAAGTTCAGAATGCAGAGAGAGAAGACAACTGGGAGAAAAGCTTGGCAGGAAAACCGAAACAAGCTCCGGATGAGAAGTTCAAGAAGGAGCTGGCCAAGAACGAACAGCGGGGGAGGAAATTAAAACAGGTGGAGGACTAACCGATGCACACAGAGGTAAGAAACAGATGGAGGACGACACGACTAACAAAGAACGGAGCTGGGAGACAAAAGTAAAACAGGTGGAGGATGAGAAGAAAGACTTGAAGGAGCTCTATCGGAAAATGAAGAAAAAGAGAGGTTTCTTGTTTGTTCTCGTCAGTCGTAAATGTTTCTTTCTGAATGTGAATCACTGGTATATGCATTCAAAACATGCAGCAGCAGAATTCTGGACGGGACCAGCCTGAATATTCTCTGGTGTTTTAGCCCTGGAATGTCCAAAAGTCTGCCCTGGTTTTGTCAAATATTAATTTCTCTTCTTCCCCCAACGCACACAAAAACACACCGACTCTCCTTCATCTGTCCACTGGTTGATCGATATATTTCGCCACCCCCCACTCATCCTCCTCTTTCTTCTTCATTTGCACCACTTGACCTCTGACCTCCGTATGGATCCAGACCTCCTCAGTTCATTTGGTCCTCACTCCGAGAGTCTGAACTGTTCTCTTGCCCCGGAAAACGTCCGCAGAGGTCAACGGTTAATGGGTATCGGGAGCTGATCAGTAGTATCCAGTTCGTCCAATTGTCTGTGGGGATATCGATCGCTGCAGATGTGATCGACTGTAAAAACACAGCTGACTGTTTGTGGAGACAGATTAACTCCTATATGTCAATCACCTCTCCGAGCCTCTGTGATCAATATCTAAAGATGGGAGGTAATGGTGTTACTGAAGTGTTTCAGTGAATCTAATCTGCCAATATTTCTGCACATTTCATCTCGGCAGCCTTTGTTCTTTTCTCCCAAACTCTTTCCTCATTACTGCGGCGCTCCGCACAGGAATCCCGTTGGCAAGGTCACCGTTGCCCCGGCGACGCTTTTTCAGGCAGGACGATGCAGAGAATAATGACGAAGTCTATCAGAGCGGCATCGGCTGCATCACGAGATAAAAAAAATGAAAAAATATCCACTGAGAGTGAAAAACAACTTTATCGAGAAGATTACAGCCTGAAGGAGGAGGGGGGGGGGGGGCAGTGTGTTCAGGTTCAGCAGTTTGAGTCTGAACTTTGTTACAAGTCACACTGTCTGTCTCCAGAAACACTGGGCTGAACTGTTTTGTGACAACGTGTCTTTGAGTATTTTGAAAAGCGCCCTATAAATAAAATGTATTATTGATAAATTGACCTTTTTGATCTTTAGTTTGTATGTTTTTGTTCTGCATCTTGTTTTTTGGTGTTTTATCTTTGTGGTCAGTTTGCTTTGTGTTCAAAGAACTGTTGTAATGTTGTGCATCTTTGTAGTTTGTCTCTTTGTGGTGGTTTCGTGTGTCTTTGCATTCATTTTTGTATCTCTTTGTAGTCTGTTTCTTTGTGTTGGTTGTGTCTCTTTGTAGTCATGTTGTGTCTCTTTGTAGTTATATTGTGTATCTTTGTAGTCATGTTGTGTCTCTTTGTAGTTATATTGTGTATCTTTGTAGTTTGTGTCGGTTTTGTGTATCTTTGTAGTGTTTGTCTTACTTCAAACCTGCAGAATAACATTTGTAGATTAACATTTATTATTAGAGTAAATATTTTCCTCACTCTGACTCACAAGTTCATCTCTTTCCTCATGTCATTCATCATTTATCACACACTGATGATACAACCGCTCCTGTTTGATGCATCAATTCAGACTCTCCATTTCTGTCGATCTGCCTGAGTCAACTCTGCTAACAGCCATAAACTCCAACTAACCTCTGAATTATTGATGAGCAACCAGTGTTTCCTCTCGTCTGCTGTGATTTCCGCTGATATCGGATCAATGGACAGTTTTCTAACATTAGAAGACAGATATACTGTCTTCCTGGTTTGTTGTAACATGGCTATTAAGGTATCTGCTCTTTTCAGGACATTATTTGACACGTTCGTTCAATAAGTGTATTTCTATCCATCACTTTTATGGACATGTTCAATATGTGCATCAGGAAAACGGAGTCAGATATTCAATAAAAAGAAATATTAGCGTTTTGATGCTAAATCAATTTAAAAATATTGATTTTGTTTTACTCAAATAATAGTCCATGAGTTGAACAGAAGAAAAAATGCTATACATGTATACTAGGTAGGATTTTCTTTTTTTTAATATAAAACATGCATTGACTCCAAGAGGAAGATAAAAAAAATGGCGGACACAGCGTCGTTTGTGATACGGGATTAAGATTAAAACGTATTATAATATTCCCTGCTTCGAAATTTCCTCCTCTAATCATGCACTCAGTGAAGCAGTGAGTTTATAATGTTCATGTATCTGTGTGTGAAGTATTTTATGCCAATATTACTATAAACTATATGACCCCCAGTGGGCGAAACTGAGGTAAAGTGATGTGACAAAAAATGCACCAAATAAAAAAACACAGTTCTAGTCTTCCTAAAAAAGGTTGATGAAAAGTAAATTAGTTTACGCAGAAATGGAGCAGGAAGTTAAAGGTCCAGTTTGTAGGATTTGTCGACCTCTAGCGGTGAGGTTGCAGATTGCAACCAACTGAAACAGAAAGAGATGATGCGTTTACGTCTGTTAATGTCACATCAAACATTGATGAGACACAAAGAAGACGCTGACCTGCTTACAGCGTCTTCCCCTGTGACGTTTGATTGACAGCTGGTATTTAAAAACATTGGTGTCCGTCACTCGTCGCGTATCATCGTCGCTGACTCAGAGCGTTTCCCGCTGAAATGTCGCCGCCCGCAGGGGTTGCACTTGCACTCCCCACGTCTCTCAGCCAATCTCAGACGTCCTTCCGACAGGTCGTCACGGCGTCAGACAGCAGGAAGTGGCCGCCCGCCACAGTGTGAGACAACATCAGCACGGACAGACGGACGGCGAGTCGCCTCGGGCAAAGTCACGAACCAGAGAAGGACGACGACGCTGCGGCGACAAGAACGTGATGACGAGACAGCTGCAGAGAGCTGAAACAAAAGCTGCTGAGAGAGAAAAGAGATAATGATTGATTTATTAATGACCCGTTAATTACCAGCGCTAATAAGAAATAAGTATTTTTATCAGATCTGAAATAGAAACGTCTATCAGAACTGTAGTGAAACTACTTGACTCTTTATCGTTTTCACATTCAAGAACGGAGACATTTCTTTAACATTTATACAGTCAATGAAGAAAAACACTTACTTACCTTAAATAGTAGGCAAGCACCGAAATACTTTAAAATAAACAAATAATACAATGTTAGTACAGCGGTGAGTCTGATATCTGAACTGTGTTTAGTTGAGGGCGTAGACGTTCTCCTTCTCGTCCTGGATAGCGATATAAGATATTTACGGTCCTCAACATGCGGTCGACAGCAGGAAACACGTCACTTATGTTATTCAGCAATTTACGAGTCCATCCTGCAGCGGCCGTTTGTCCCAGCGGGTACTTAAACGTACCACAGTGTAATAACCAGCGTGAGATGTTCAACAGCAGAGAAACCTCAGAGTGTCTCTGAAAACACGTTGCTTCGCTTTACAAGCAGTGATCCGACTGGATCAGCGCTACTTAAGTTAAGTACAAGTAGATATTCAAATACTGGAGTCTGTCCAGCAGGTTTAATGAAAGTTTATCAGTTCATAAGAAAGACTTATTGGCTTTCTGGCTGGGAGACAGTTTGATACAACTGAGAGAGTCTGAAGATACAGACTGCAGCTGGTTAGCGTAGCTTAGCTTAATAATAATAATCTTTATTTATACAGCACATTTCATACAGGTTATGTAGCTCAAAGTGCTGTTCATTTACAAATGCATAACAACTTTCCTTTTACAGATAAAATGAATAAAAGTGGTAGGAAGAAAGCATAGACGTTGAGCTTACATTGAATCCGTTCACTAATTAACATGTCACATCTTGGGGCGGCTGTGGCTCTGAGGCATCTTCCTCTCATCTGAAGACCGGCGGTTTGATCCCCGGCCTGCATGTCGAAGCGCCCACAAGAGAATAAACCTTGTGTGTGTGTGTGTGTGTGTGTGTGTGTGTGTGTGTGTGTGTGTGTGTGTGTGAGAGAATGTTGACATGCAGTGTATACGGAGCTTTGAATGGCTGAAGAGTGGAAAAAGGCTTTTCCATTTCTAATTCACTGCTCCTTGGCTCCGAGCTGTTGCCAGGCAACCACCAGAGGTTTTTGAGGAAGTTGCTGCTCCTGTTCAGCGGTGGATGTAACTCAGCACATTTACTCCGATATTAGACACTAACTGTCAACTCAGTTTACATCCTCAGTCCTCAACTCTAAATCGATTCCAGAGGGAGAAATTGGTTAAAGCGAACTACATTTTCCAAACACATCACTAGAGACAGATATCCGCCGGAATGTAACAGTGTTGAGTAATGTGATGCACAGCCACTGGTTTTTTTAAGAGTAAGTAATAACAAACTACGATGTCAGGCGATATTGAGAAGACATGCCGTCTACGGCTCACAGATTCCCAACGGCGTTAGTCCCACCCCGAGCGCTGATTGGCTGATCGTTTGATGTTTATTTTAGTCTTGGTGAAGATAAAACTTTTAATCGATCCACCCAGCAGTATCTAACATCTTTAAAATGATCCAGCTTTAAACATTAACGGGATGAACGGCGTAGTAAAGGACGGACCCAAATGCAGGGAGACACGGGGAAACAGAGGGTTGAAGGTGGTTTCAATAGTAAAGAAAGTGTTCAACACAAAACTCACAGAACAGAGGAGTCAAAAAATAAGTAACGAAATTGTTCAACGAAACAAAACTTCAAAACAGGGAACACGGTAGGGAAGAGCAGAGATGAATCGGGGAACATATACCAGGAAGGCTCAGCAGAACAAGTAACACAACTGACCAGGATGCACCACAGACGAACATACGACGAGACCAGGGACACACAGGGTTTAAATACACTGGTGATGAGACAGGAAGGACAGGAAGTGAACACAAGAAGGGAAAGTCAAAATAAAACGGAAGAAACAACAAAACAACAAAACAAAACCGTGACAGTTGTATCTATAATTATATTCCAGTTTTATATTTAATTCTGCATGATGAGTACTTAAAGTATATTTTGATGTTCATTTTGTCATACTTTTTACTTTTACTTGTAACCGACTATTTTTACACTGTAGTAGCTATTGTTACTTTTATTGAAGTAAAATATTTGAGTACTTGGTCTGATTAAACAAACCAGACAACACATGTTAATGAGTTGATGAGTTCAGAGATGCTGCTAGGTGGATGTTTTTTAATACAAAAAGGGATTGTGTGTCGCTGAATTTGACTTTTGAGTTGCAGTTAATGTAATGAGAAAGCATGGAACATGTATTTTCTTATAATCAGATCCTTGTATCAACACAGAGAGTGACTGTGGGTTCAAGTACTTTTGAGTATCTCTCTTCTGTGACTCAGGTAAAATATCTGTGTGTTTATCCGGTGACTGGGGAGGTGACCTGGATCTGGTCCTCTGAGGATACGATGCAGAGTCTTTCCTGAAACCCCCTGAAGCTCGTTTACAGCTGCAGATGTCTGCGGGGTCCGGCTGATCAATAAGTCACAGTGATATGGAAGAGGCTCACTGATGGAGCTGAGTATCGATTCAAAGGAGACACCTTTCTCATCATATTCATCTGTTTTCAAGACTTCTCCAACGGCGAAAACAACGCATGACACTTTCAGAGATCGTTTACCAAAAGCAGCTCCCTAATAACACAGCAACATATTTTGACATCAACTTACATGCAGCACAGGTTTGACAGTATTATTATTATTATTATTTTAATGGTGTGGAGCTTCATTTCACTTTTTCTAGTAGATGGTTGAACTTTTTCGAGTTCTGAGTTTCTAGAACACAGTTTAAGGCCCAGCAATGCTTTAAGCTAATTGCTAACATCAGAATGCTAACATGCTCAAGATGACAATGCTAACCCTGGGGTTTAGACAAGATCAGACTGGGTTTAGACAAGATCAGACTGGGTTTAGACAAGATCAGACTGGGTTTAGACAAGATCAGACTGGGTTTAGACAAGATCAGACTGGGTTTAGACAAGATCAGACTGGGTTTAGACAAGATCAAACTGGGTTTAGACAAGATCAAACTGGGTTTAGACAAGATCAAACTGGGTTTAGACCAGATCAGACTGGGTTTAGACAAGATCAGACTGGGTTTAGACAAGATCAGACCTGGTCAAGGCCCTGACTAGACTGGGTTTAGACCATATCAGACTGGGTTTAGACAAGATCAGACTGGGTTTAGACAAGATCAAACTGGGTTTAGACAAGATCAGACTGGGTTTAGACAAGATCAGACCTGGTCAAGGCCCTGACTAGACTGGGTTTAGACCAGATCAGACTGGGTTTAGACTCAATAAGACTGGGTTTGGACCAGAAAAGACTGGGTTAAGGCCCTAATTAGAATTTAGACATCAAACTGGGTTTAGACTTGATTAGACTGGGTGTAGACTAAATAAGACATACAACTTAGCTATCACCAGGTTGGATTGAGTTAAGGCCATCTTTTATCATTATTTCTCTTTGTTTGACAACTTCTTTAAACCCCTGTCTTTATTACTGTATGGTGTTTGAAATTATTTGGGAGGCATGTTGCTACTCTGGTTTTGAAAGGCGCTATAGAAATAAACTGTATTATTATTATTTTTATTAGACTGAGTTGAGACCAGATTACACTCGGTTTAAACCCCTTCAGACTGGGTTAAAGCCGGACTAGACTGTGTTAGACCTCTGCACATGCACTGATCAGTTTAACAGGAAAAGTTTTTTAAACTGCAGCTTGTTGTGTAATCAAGCGTCTCAGCATTTCTGAAAGGTTCAAGTGAACTTTGAGCCGACAGAAGGAGTATGAGTTTTCTCAGCCGATGGATCGATATTTATTATAAAATGAGATTCTGGTCTGTAGGTTAGTCTGTCAACTGGAATGAGCTCATTACTTCAGCAGCGGTGAGATATCCAATCACTGTCTGTCTGACTTCTAACTTTGAGAACACGCACACTCAGCAGGGTGAAGATCAGTGTGATATTCAATACAAAATGAAAACACTCACGACTCTCCATCACACCTCGCTTTACTTGCAAAATGTTTACGGCTACCCGTCCTTCATCGGAGTGGTCCCTCTAATGAAGGACGGGTAGCTGATCTGAATATTAATCATCTCAATTATGACTCAAAATATTCACAAGATATTCCTGATTCTTATTCTTCACCTCCGTCACGTCGGACATAAAAAACAGAATGCCTGTCGGGTTAGGGTCAATAAAGATTTATTGAAAAGGGAGAAAAGCGTATAGCTTGGTCGCTAACGAGACGATAGGTTCACTAAGACATATTTGTGGCATTGAATCCTGTGTGGTCCATGGAGACTGTATAAAAGAAGAACGGTGAAGCCAATGTGGAAGTGTCTTAAACCTGCGTTCTCTCTAATGTCCAGCAGGGGGCGACTCTTCTGTTTGCAAAAAGACGTCTGATTGTATAGAAGTCTATGAGTAAATGACCCTACTTCTGATGAGTTTATGTTCTCAACGGCTAGTTTCAAGTCTTCTTCCCCTGACCGGTTTCTGTGCAACTTCATAACAGAGGGCTGCACTACACTTTCTGCAGTTTACTGCACTACAACACTTCAACAGTCGACAGTGGCGAGCGATTGGCACACCTGTTGAGAAGCTACCAAGCTGAGCGTCGCCACAGCGGCAATCCCCTCAGCAGGTGAGCAACGTCTCCATCAACTCTCTGTCAACTAGGCCGGGACACATTTCCTTGCAAAACCCACAGTAGAGAAGGCTGCCAAACCCGATTTTTGCCCCTTGAATGTGCGCCCACCCAATAATGTTTGTAGACAAGAAACTCGTCTATACATCATGATATTCATTTAGTAAATGATGTTCCCGTTAAGAGTGAAATAAAGTAGAGTATGCTTTAGGGCGGGGCATATGCTACAAGTGTGTATCTTGTGTGTATCTTTCCCTTAGCTCCACTCTCATCCAAATATGGTCACTTCAGGCTCTAAAAAAACAAGATGGCGACGGCCAAAATGCCAAACATGAGGTTTCAAATTGGTAGACCACTTCAAGGTGGCTACAACCACTTGTTTCTGGTCCGTGTTCAAGGACGTGTCACTCAGGGCGAAAATAATGCCAGTTGAATTTCAATTAGGATCCTTATTCATGGTGGACTTAAAATGTTCTTCATATGTTCTCGGGGAGGGAAACAGGAAACCTGGTTTCTGAGTTTTCTCCCTTCAGCTGTCACTCTGTGAGCCGGAGACAATACATTTTAAAGTGGAGAAGAAACTCTTTGATGCAATAAATCTCCGTGTGGACGGAGCCGAAGTGTTTCCTGTGAGTTCTCAACAAGGGCCGCCGCAATCAACTGGCCTTGAAGATCGGTCCAGGCGGTGTTTTATTGCAGGTGGAGGACGCAGCGTCTCCAGGCGTCGTGAGCAGACTTCTGATGGAAATGTCAACGTGGCGCTCCACCTTCTATCCGAGTCCAGACACCACGCCGCTGTCGCCGCCTCGCCGCGGCTGTCCATCACGCCTGGCAGGGATATTATTGTTCTGACGCAGCTGTGAGCTGATGACAGATGAGGCGTCCTGCTCAAAGAGGACCATGGGGAGGAAGAAGAAGAAGAAATATTGAGCTCTGGAGGAATGAAAAACTGGACAGGGGATGTCAGAGATGAACAGCTGTCTGCTGTCAGACAACATGAAGCATCATCATCATCAACAACCGGAACTGTCTGCCGTCAAATCTGCAGAGTCTAAGGCCCTTATACCTCTCAAAATATTTTGCTCTGCGTTTAAGTGGATTCACACCGAACACTTCATTCTCTTTTGACTTTTTCTTGCTTTGTCTCTGTTGTAGAAAGAAAAAGAGTTTAAAAGTTTCTCATATAAGAATATTTTCTTCTTCGTATCTTAAACGTCTCTTAGTTTTTTCGTTGAGGTTTTCTCTTACGAATGTTTTAACTGTTCAAACTTGTCGTTATGCCACCAGCTCATGGTATTTTAGCATTTAATCTTCTCATTCACAGAAATGTTAACGCAATAATGGTGTAAACAGATTCATAAAACATGATGTGAATACGGGGTTTACGTAGATCGTAGGTGTTTTTGTCGACTTTTGAGTCACACGCTTCATGTACGTCATGATTAAATCACTAAGTCTGTTCTCATTTGACTTTTATCCACTTTTATCAACTCTTTCACTCATCCAAGAATGAGGACTTTTTGCGATATTTTGGGGTTTTGTTGATCACATTTCTGGCGCTTCCACTCCAATAAAGACAAAAACATAGTTTTTTTATGTTCTGGTCTACTTTGCTTCCATAACATGTCTTCTTTCAGACTAGTGGAAAGAAAACATGCAAAATAAATATTTAGTTGTTTACTTTGCGTCTCTAGATTTTCTCCCAAATTCACCAAAAGTTACCATTAGATAATGACTCATTTGCATATTTAAACACAGAATTTCAGAAAACTTGTAATACAAAAAATAATTGTTTTAATGTCAGTAATCATCTGGTGAAGTTTAATGCTGATATCTTGTAGTTAATTTTTTTACCCTATTCACCTGGAGTGTCTCCCTTTAATGCACAGATTGAAATAAATAAAATAAAACCAGATGATTAAGACCATTGCTGTGTGTGTGTGTGTGTGTGTGTGTGTGTGTGTGTGTGTGTGTGTGTGTGTGTGTGTGTGTGTGTGTGTGTGTGTGTGTGTGTGTGTGTGTGTGTGTACATCAGATTGTTTCTCAGCCGTTTTGGGCCTGAGAAGGCAGATAACGAGGGTTCAAGCTCTCTTAATAAGAGGCAGATTTCTAATAAATTAGTGCTAATAGCTCACTATTTATATCAGACTAATGAGGCATAATGAGCTACGCCCCCAATTACAGCGTGTTTCATTATATAACTGATGTTCATCCTCATTTCATTTCATTCAGAGACACAAAGAGAGAGAGAGAGAGAGAGAGAGAGAGAGAGAGAGAGAGAGAGAGAGAGAGAGAGAGAGAGAGAGAGAGAGAGAGAGAGAGAGAGAGAGAGAGAGAGAGAGAGAGAGAGGAGAGGAGAGCTCAGACTGCAGGACGAAAAATGTTTAAAGTTTAAAGAATCGCCCGAAGAAATGAGTTTCTCACTCGGCTGAGTTTACTGAAACACCAACACGAGGAGTGAAGCTTCTTTCTCTCCGTGTCGGCCCTCTTTGTCCCAGACATGAATAATAAAGTTGAGCTGAAACGTGTTTTGAGGTCCTGAAGGAGCTTCCAGCTCTCAGAGTCGACGTCGGAGAGGCTAAACATCCCGCTCTTCTTCTTCTGCTCCTCCTGGACTTCCTGTCTCCTTCCCTCTGCTCTCCAGTTCGTCCCCGACACGTCAGACACTCTTCTGCACCTTCTGCACCGCCGAGGATCAAACGCTAGAAAGCTTTCAGACATCAGCATGATGGTGATGATGGTGATGATGATGATGGTGATCATGGGCTGTGGTGGAGGAAGTATTCAGATTCTTAAGTAAAAGTATAATACCACACATAGTAAAAGTCCTGCGTTTAAAAGCTTACTTAAAGACGGCAGAGGAGGACGGAGCAGGAACGTTATTATGGGATGGATGGTGGAGGTGAGAGGTCAAACAGGAGGTGCAGCGCTCAGCAGATTCCACAACAGCACTCGCTTGTCTTTTGACGACCTCTGACCTCACCCGTCCGAGCAGCTACCTCCGCCACGTCCCCGAAATGTCGCCAATGTCACAAAACTGTACAGAAAACGCACAATCCAAAGTACATTATTGATAGTGTGTAGTGAAGTTATTAAAGAAAGCAATAAATAACAGACATTGTATATTGTTAAGCACCTTATTATTGTAATAAAACTAATATTAGACTTATATATTATATATATAATTTGTTTATTCCCCCCCCCCCTGTTTATTAACTGTCTTATATTAACTGTTCATTTATTTTGAAATATTTGTTTTAGTTTGTTGTCTGTTTGTTTTTAATGGTTCTTTTTTTCATTTGACTCTTTATGTTTAGCAACTTTTAGAAACAATTTTCGATTAATTGATTAATTGATTTAATCGACGTCAACAAGTTTCTCCACAAAGACGGGTAAACACAATGAATCTTGTGTTTGTCTATAACTTTCCTAGAAATAAATCACAAGAAATGTCTTAATTAAGACCAAGACGAGCGATTAGTCGACTAATCGACTAAGGGGGGGGCAGCTACAATACTTTTTAATATATATATATATATATATTAATATATCTTGTTCCGTTGCCTGTGTCGAGTCGTCTAAAAGCTCTCTGCTTCTTCATCAAGGTCGTCCCAAAAACTTGCTGCCATCATCATCATTAACAAACTGCTTCGTTTTCCAGAAAGAAAAGAAAACAGCCACGTCCGCGTAAAAATATCACAACATTAAACTTAAACGACTGAACCGTTCACACACACACACACCTACACCTACACACACACACACACACACACACACACCTACACACACACACGGGCTGTTAGCGGCTAATAAATAAAGGAAATGAGCAGAGAGAGAGAGCTCATTAATATCAGTGAAGGTGAGCAGCTAACAGCCCCAGGAGGCTGCTGCTGTTAATACAGGCAATGAATGGAGAGAGACGACTCGAGCTAACGCTAATGCTAACACACACACACACACACACAAATACACACTCTGGTTTTATGGTGGTCAAACTCCCCCTCTCTCTCTCTCTCTCTCTCTCTATATATATACATATATATATATATATGTATATATATATAATCAAAAAATAAAGAAAACATGCTGTATTACTAGATCATCAGAATAATAGTTATTAAATCTCTTTAATATTAATTAAATAGAATATTTTGCTGATTTTCGGCTCAATATATTTTACCAGTTATTTGGGATGTTTTACATTATTATGTTTTGGGATATTTATTAATATTTTTCAGATAAAGTAATTTTTACTATATATTTTAGTACGTAATTTCTAATATTTTCTAATATTTTTCCCCAAATATTTGACTATCTGATGAATTTTAGATACTGATACTCTTTAATCAAGTATGAACCATATATATATATATATATATATATATATATATATATAACTAGAAAGTTATATTTCTTGTATCTTCCTCCTCATCTTCTCCTCCACCATCTTTTTGTCCTTCTCTTCTCCTTTTTCTCTCTTCCCTCTCAGGACCTACAGTACATCACCAGGAAACCAGTGTGTGTGTGTGTGTGTGTGTGTGTGTGTGTGTGTGTGTGTGTGTGTGTGTGTGTGTGTGTGTGTGTGTGTGTGGTAATATTAGTGTTAGCATGAGTGTGCCCTTGGCTGGACTAATTATCTCTGTGGAGGACACAGGAGGGAGAGCACGTTTTTCTGCCTCTAATGATTCATAAACAATTTTAACAGGATGAACTCCATCAGGACCTTAATTAGCCAGCGACACACACACACACACACACACACACACATACGCTTCACACAAAAACCTGTTATATGGCCATGTATGTATTGTGTGGAAGACCGGTGTAAAATCAAAAGGGACGTTCCAGCATCCAACACCAGAGACCATCTTTGACACAATGTCACGAAGGCTGAGGACGAGTGTACCTTCAGTGTAGAGTATTTTTGACATCAGTTTTCTCATTTTAAAACCACTGCAAAATCTCTCAAATTCACTCTCCTCTAGTGTCAAGAATGAGCATCCATGCTCAACTGCATACATAGATATGAAGAAAAATGCATGTGTGGATTAAAGTGTCCCTCCATTAAATGGAAATCGTCTACATGTCTGCATGCATCTTTTCAGATTTGGCATCTTTGCAAACTTTAGATTTAAAGTTCTGTGTGATTTGGCATGAAGCTCAAATGAGTCTCAGCCGGTTGGTGCAGGTGAACCAGGCCCAGCAGGGGAGCAATCAAGTCAATCAGACGGTGGGCGGAGCCAAACTTCTACCCTATAAAACTGCTGCACAGGTGCACTTGTATCAAACAGAGGAAACAGCGTAGACTCCCCAACATGGCCGTGTCAGTCGGAATCCTTTTCTGGCTTCTTTGTGGCGCCGTATCAGCAGCGCTGGACTTCAAGAGGAACCCTCAGCCTGCTGCTGGCAGTTTTGTACACCAGAGACCAGTCCAGGACCCTACAGGTAGACCTCACCCACACCACAGGAATCACTACAACACTGACCACTTGTACAGTGTCACTTGTTTGTGACGGATAAAATTAGTGTTTGATGCTGGAATTTTGCCAAAAGACCTCACAATTGGTGTTTGGCTCAAACAAATCTGGATGCAATGAGGATTTTCAACTCTTTTCAATTAGAAATCTCATGTGGCCTTTGAGAGGTAAATATATTTATTTTCAGAGAACTGACTCAATGTTTTCACTCTGTTGCAAGGTCTACTTATGGTGAAGGCATACATAATGTACTCAATATGATGCATTCAATGTTCATTGTAACAGTGTTTCAGTTTTACAGTGAGCAAAAAAAAAACATTGACTAACTAGTTGTCCTTGTAATGATTAAAGCTGAAATTAATTTCATCAACTGACAAGTAAGGGTGGGAATCGATGCAGAAGTGTCTTAAAGCTGCATTCTCTCTAATGACCACCAGGGGGCGACTCCTCTGGTTGTATAGAAGTCTATGAGAAAATGACTCTACTTCTCTCTTGATTTATTACCTCAGTAAACATTGTAAACATGAGTTTATGGTCTCAATCTCTAGTTTCAAGTCTTCTTCAATACAGCATGATGTTCATTTAGTAAGTTATGGTCCATTTAGAGTCAAACAGACCATAAAGCAGGGGATGCATTAGGGCGGGCTACCTTGTAGTTGACAGGTCTCTACCAGAGACTTGTACGTCACTCCTTTGCAGTCCTTATATGGTCCCTCCTAATCACATAGTTGCAAAGATGGCGATGGCCAAAATGCCAAACTCAAGGTTTCAAAACTGCATTCCACAAACCAATGGATCCACTTGTATACAGGCTATGATTATTCATTGCATTACCAATGAAACTGATATCACCCTTCCCTCACAACAGCCCAGGAGAAGCTGTCTTTACATGAACCGTTGTCTTGGCGGTATCCGGAGCCACCGGCTGAGGAGGAGCCTCAGTTCCCTCCAGAGTTTCAGCCGAAGGTGCCGTCGGCGGCCGACGGCGTCGGAGCAGTCTGCGGGGAGAGCTCCGTCTGGGTGGAGGCAAAGACAGTCCTGCTGGGGATGGGTAAACCTGTCCTGGCTGCGGACGTCACGCTGGGAGGATGTCCTGCCGCTTGGCAAGATCCCGAAGCGCAGGTCCTGATCTTCGAGTCGATGCTGCACGGATGTGGCAGCCAGCTGATGGTGAGGGTTTATGTGGTTTTTATTTATAAATTGTTTCACTTTTTTACTAAAGCTCAAATGATGAATACATTTTCAGTATCGATTGGCTGATTGGTGTCCACCTGATGAATGACTCACTTTTAGCTCAGTTCCTGAGGGACATATTGGTCTTCAGCAGCTAAATGCTCCACTATGTTCACCAGCTTGTTTTTAACTGAGCCTGTCTGGTGCTGAGCAGGTAGTGTACAGTAACTGTGTCAGAGCAAACCAGACGGTGAATGTGCTGTAGCTAAAAAGCTTCACAAAGATGCAGTGTTGGTGACAATTATTGGTTATTTAAGTGTTAATGTGCCAGTAAATTGTCTTTCAGATGTCTGAGGACTCGTTCATCTACACCTTCACGCTGCTCTTCTCTCCCAGTCCTCTGGGCGACGGTCAAATCATCCGAGCCAGAGACGTCGCAGTCGACATTCAGTGTCACTACCAGAGGTCAGATTATATACACGACTAAACCAGAAAAAAATGTTTTTGTCGTTTTAGCAGTTATGGAAGATGTTAATGTGTTCATCACTTTAGTGTCTGAGTTGAACTGAATTTCATGTTTGGATTGTTGGATAGCTAAAACTACAATGTATCATTTAATAGTTTGTTGTATAATCTAAAGCTGCCAAGCTTGACTTCCCTTTGATGCTACTTACACAATGTACTTGAGTAAATGGGCTACCTAGCTACACTCCACCTCTGTCCTTAAAAGTTTCTTGACAATTGGTCTTTTGGAGAGCATGGAAGTGTTTAATCATCTTTGCTGTTCATCTATTGTTGTTTTAGGAAGCATGATGTGAGCAGCTCGCTGTTGCAGCCGACCTTGAGTCCCTTCAGTGTCGCCAAATCCTCGGAGGAAAATCTCTACTTCTCCATCAAACTCTTGACTGGTGGGTGTTTTGTTCAAACTCCATAAACTATTTTCCTGGTGGTGCTTCTCTATTAAAGGGAAACCTTACAGGTGAATAGGGTAGATCATGAAACTTAAACAGTGGATTACTTTAGAATTATTTTTCACTATTCTATCAATTTAGTAAAGTGAGAAGTACAATATTTCTCTACTCCTGTCTTTGTTTTCTGTCCCTCAGATGATTGGCAGTACTCTCGTCCGTCCGCTGTGTTCCTGATGGGAGACATGATGAGGTTTGAAGTATCAGTCAAACGGTTTCATCACGTCCCCCTCAGAGTGACGGTGGACAGCTGCGTGGCCACAGTGGGCGCGAATAGCGACTCAGTCCCTAGATACGTCTTCCTGGGAAACAACGGGTGAGTTTACTTTACTGGTGGTGGTTTTTAAAGGCCACCTCCACTCTGAAAAACTCTTGTCAAATATCAGTTTAACAAGCATGGCTTTCCTACCGCAGCATGTCCTCCCAAACGCCGTATTCTTCTCCTCAATCGTTGTCGGAGTCTGTTGTTTCAGGGTCCTCTTTGTTGTGTTCAGGTGTCTTGTTGACAGTCAGCTGACAGGCTCCACCTCTCGGTTCCTGCCTCGGACCCAAAACGACATACTGCAGTTTGAGGTGGAGGTGTTCAGGTTCCAGCAGGACGACGATGGCGTGGTGAGACTCAAACGCGCCACACACTTCCTGTATCTCCTGCGTGATTAGGATTTTACCTGTGATTTTCTAACCGTTTCCTTTCTTCCAGACAGCCGCTGGTTTCTATGTCGACTAACTTGAATGAACACCTTTGTCTCTGTAGATCTACATCACCTGCAGTGTGAAAGCCACCGCAGCTGCTGGAGCTGTTGATGCCACAAACAAGGCCTGTTCATTCTCCAACGGGTGAGACGCCACTGATACTACAACTCCCATCATGCCATCCGCTGCAAACATTACAAATACTTGATAGTGTTTCTGTGCTGAAATACTGAAGAACTTTATTACAAAACAAACTTCTTGTCATCTCAGAAATCGTAACGATAATAAAACATGTTCAGAAGTGAAAAGAGATGACAGAATTTTTGAAACCTTTTCTCCAAACGATTGTAAGAGGCAGAGCTTTTGTTGACAGGTGGAGGGAGGCCAGTGGCAGCCATCAAGTCTGTAGCTGCTGTGATTCAGACTGTGAAACAGGAAGCCAGAGTCACCCGACTGGAACAGGTGAGTGGGTGGACTCCAAAACCAGTTGGACCAGTATTTCCACTAAAACTGTACTCGGCACATGCTGGGTCAACCTGAACCTACTGTACTGGTAATATAGATACCAGATGTATGTACCAACAGCATTTAATATATTACATACTCAACCTTAATGTTCAAATAATTAGGATTGTGTAATTAAGGTTACATTTTTATGTCAAAGTTCTATTGATTAGAGTTTTTTTTCTTATTACTGTTTGATGGGTTATAGTTTAGAATGCTTTTTATAATGGAAAACTTCACTTCAACTTGACTATATGATGCACAAGATATCCCTTAATTGATAACCTTTTTTTTTGGGGTGAACCCTTTAATTTAATCCAGGGGTAGCTTTAATATCTTGTAAACTGTGTTTTGTGGTGTTTTTTGCTGCAGGAGCTCAGTGGGAACAGGAAACGGCTGTTGGACCAATCACAGTGAAGGAGAGACCTCTACAGTGACAAAACAAGAACTTTTAATATGACATGAATGTGATTAAAGCTCTTAATACTGTGAGACATAGTTTGTGTAGTTTGTTAAGGTTAAATCAGAAGAAACACTAGAACAAAGCGGTTGATTGAAAGTACAACTGAATTTCCAAATTTTAATGGGTCAAACTAATTTATCTGAACGCTGTAATGTATCTGACTTTTGCAGTTTAAATGAAACAAATTCCGAAAACTCGACATGCATAGAGGCCTCGCTTCAGCCAAAGTCCGTGATCATCAACAATCCTTATTTTAACCCTGACACAACCAACTCTGCAGTCCCTTTTTGTCTACCAGCCATATGACCAGAGTGTAGAATTAGCCCGTTCAGGGGATCTCAGCTTCTAGAGTCTAGAATTGCAAGTTCTTCCGGATGAAATTAATGATTGAGAAATTCCAATGTAAAAGCTTTTTTTTCATTCTGTCAAGTATTTGACTTTATTCAATCAGAACGGTCTTCGGAGAGGTCGACAACATATTGTCATCATTGGACTAAATATTTAGTCTGTAGAACAGTGTACTTACCAGTGTTTGTCAGAGACTCTGTTGTGTTGTTGAGAAGAAGCTGCTGGATTCAGTTGAATGTTTCTTTAGAGAGAAACAGAGACTTGTCTCGACTGCAGCTCTGCTGTTGGTCAGACAAACTTTCATTTCAGGAAATGTGACTCAGCAGCTTTCCTTCTCCAGAGTTGCTCCTCCTCTCGGTGAGGGAGGGGTGGAGGAAGTATTCGGATCCTTAACTGAAGTAAAAGTACTAATACCACACTGTGAAAATACTCCAAGTAAAAGTCCTGCTTTCAAAACCTGTTATCAGGCAAATGTGCTTAAAGTATGAAAATAAAAGTACTCATTGTGCAGTGAAATGTTGCCCTGTTGAAATATGAAATAAGATGTTTCTGGATTAATATTCCTGCTGCATTAATGTGTATGTTGTATTTTAACTTCTTTATATCCTGTTGGCTAGTTTAATCTACATCAATGCATCATATTCTATAAAATCATGTGTTTGTAGCGTCTCTGTCCTGTGAGAACCACGTATCTCTAAAAGCTTTGTGACGATGCATTTTCCAGCTGATCAAAGAGGTTTTTTAAAAGAGTTTATCGGAAGAAGTAGGAGGATTTTCTCAACACATAAAGAAACACTTCATCCTTCAGTTTATCACAAACATTCAACATGAACACTTCATCCTTCAGTTTATCACAAACATTCATCATCAACACAAAGGAACACTTCATCCTTCAGTTTATCACAAACATTCAACATCAACACATAAAGGAACACTTCATCCTTCAGTTTATCACAAACATTCAACATCAACACATAAAGGAACACTTCATCCTTCAGTTTATCACAAACCTTCAACATCGACACATAAAGGAACACTTCATCCTTCAGTTTATCACAAACATTCAACATCGACACATAAAGGAACACTTCATCCTTCAGTTCATCACAAACATTCATCATCGACACATAAAGGAACACTTCATCCTTCAGTTTATCACAAACATTCAACATCGACACATAAAGGAACACTTCATCCTTCAGTTTATCACAAACATTCAACATCGACACATAAAGGAACACTTCATCCTTCAGTTTATCACAAACATTCAACATCGACACATAAAGGAACACTTCATCCTTCAGTTTATCACAAACATTCAACATCGACACAAAGGAACACTTCATCCTTCAGTTTATCACAAACATTCAACATCGACACATAAAGGAACACTTCATCCTTCAGTTCATCACAAACATTCAACATCGACACATAAAGGAACACTTCATCCTTCAGTTTATCACAAACATTCAACATCAACACATAAAGGAACACTTCATCCTTCAGTTTATCACAAACATTCATCATCAACACATAAAGGAACACTTCATCCTTCAGTTTATCACAAACATTCAACATCGACACATAAAGGAACACTTCATCCTTCAGTTTATCACAAACATTCAACATCGACACATAAAGGAACACTTCATCCTTCAGTTCATCACAAACATTCAACATCTACACATAAAGGAACACTTCATCCTTCAGTTCATCACAAACATTCAACATCGACACAAAGGAACACTTCATCCTTCAGTTTATCACAAACATTCAACATCAACACATAAAGGAACACTTCATCCTTCAGTTCATCACAAACATTCAACATCAACACATAAAGGAACACTTCATCCTTCAGTTTATCACAAACATTCAACATCAACACATAAAGGAACACTTCATCCTTCAGTTTATCACAAACATTCACCATCAACACATAAAGGAACACTTCATCCTTCAGTTTATCACAAACATTCATCATCAACACATAAAGGAACACTTCATCCTTCAGTTTATCACAAACATTCATCATCAACACATAAAGGAACACTTCATCCTTCAGTTTATCACAAACATTCAACATCAACACATAAAGGAACACTTCATCCTTCAGTTCATCACAAACATTCATCATCAACACATAAAGGAACACTTCATCCTTCAGTTTATCACAAACATTCATCATCAACACATAAAGGAACACTTCATCCTTCAGTTCATCACAAACATTCACCATCAACACATAAAGGAACACTTCATCCTTCAGTTTATCACAAACATTCATCATCAACACAAAGGAACACTTCATCCTTCAGTTTATCACAAACATTCATCATCAACACATAAAGGAACACTTCATCCTTCAGTTTATCACAAACATTCATCATCGACACATAAAGGAACACTTCATCCTTCAGTTCATCACAAACATTCAACATCGACACATAAAGGAACACTTCATCCTTCAGTTCATCACAAACATTCAACATCGACACATAAAGGAACACTTCATCCTTCAGTTTATCACAAACATTCAACATCAACACATAAAGGAACACTTCATCCTTCAGTTCATCACAAACATTCAACATCAACACATAAAGGAACACTTCATCCTTCAGTTTATCACAAACATTCAACATCAACACATAAAGGAACACTTCATCCTTCAGTTTATCACAAACATTCAACATCGACACATAAAGGAACACTTCATCCTTCAGTTTATCACAAACATTCAACATCAACACATAAAGGAACACTTCATCCTTCAGTTCATCACAAACATTCAACATCAACACATAAAGGAACACTTCATCCTTCAGTTTATGACAAACATTCAACATCAACACATAAAGGAACACTTCATCCTTCAGTTTATGACAAACATTCAACATCAACACATAAAGGAACACTTCATCCTTCAGTTCATCACAAACATTCAACATCAACACATAAAGGAACACTTCATCCTTCAGTTCATCACAAACATTCAACATCAACACATAAAGGAACACTTCATCCTTCAGTTCATCACAAACATTCAACATCAACACATAAAGGAACACTTCATCCTTCAGTTTATCACAAACATTCAACATCAACACATAAAGGAACACTTCATCCTTCAGTTTATGACAAACATTCAACATCAACACATAAAGGAACACTTCATCCTTCAGTTTATGACAAACATTCAACATCAACACATAAAGGAACACTTCATCCTTCAGTTCATCACAAACATTCAACATCAACACATAAAGGAACACTTCATCCTTCAGTTCATGACAAACATTCAACATCAACACATAAAGGAACACTTCATCCTTCAGTTTATGACAAACATTCAACATCAACACATAAAGGAACACTTCATCCTTCAGTTCATCACAAACATTCAACATCAACACATAAAGGAACACTTCATCCTTCAGTTCATGACAAACATTCAACATCAACACATAAAGGAACACTTCATCCTTCAGTTCATGACAAACATTCAACATCAACACATCCGGAGATACGTGGTTTTACCTGGACGGGAAAGCGAAGGATTAGAATCTGAAAAAGATACTCGGGTAAAGTAAGTACCTTAACTACAGTACTTGAGTAATTGTACTGACATTACACCACTTACCTGTACCTGTATTTTTACAGTACGATATTAGTACGTTTACTTTGTAAAGGATCTGAATACTTCCTCCACTTCTGGAATGTGAGCAGGTCTTAGACCTCTGGACGGCCTCTTTGAGCCCTTAAGTGATTTATAAATTACTCTCAGAACAAAAACCAGCAGCTTTTTTGTGTGAATACGACCCCTTTACACCATGAATGACCTGTGACCTTCCGTCTGACCTGTTCATGCTGCGAGTTTACTTTACTGGGTTAGTCGGCGCTGTGCTGGGACAGCTGCTCTGCCACCTCGCCAATCGTCCATTTAAGATGACATCACCTGCGTGAATGCAGCTGGAGAGGCTGTCGTCATGCATCACAAAGAGGGCAGAGCAGAGGGCTCATCTGTTTTCTGTATATAACCCTGACCTACACCCTCCTCCTCCTCCTCCTCCTCCTCCTCCTCCTCCTCCTCCTCCGCCTCGCCGCGTCCTGAGCGTCCGAGGCAGCGGCATCCATCACGGGCCGGAGAGGAGCCTCCTGTCGGATTCATCCATCTCTGCCCTCCACCTCTCGGGGGAGGAGAGGACGACTGCTGGCTGTGTGAACCTGAAACAAGAGAGCTCACGGGGTCAAGCTTCAAAATAAAAGTCTTTAAAGCATCGAAAAGTCAGTGACGAACTTTGTGTTTCTGTCCCAGTGGTGATTTTATTTTGTCTGTATTCATTTATTTATTACATAAAAAGTCTGAAAACTCACAAAGCAGAAAAAGGTTTTGAATGCAGGACTTTTATTTGTAGAGGAGTATTTTCACTGTGTAGTATTGATACTTGTACTTCATTAAAGGATCCGAGTACTTCATTCCACCACCCGTCATCAAACACCCCGCCACAATAAAACAATCATCACTCAACTCAAAACCCTCCTGGAAAACACATGTTTCTCTTAACCCTCTGAACTTTGTTCATATCTATGTGAATATATACTCTTGTTGTTGTAACATAATTGTCCTTACATTTTTATTTAAATTATTTGTGTGTGTTATTCTAGTTACTGTATGTTCTATATGTGCTGCTTATGTTTACCTGAATTCTTCAAGTCAGAAGAAATTAAAAAGTTCATCCAGACAACAACATTGAAGACAGATAATTACATTTCTACCAATGCAGAGACAACGTCTGCTGAGAGCCTGAGGTTAAATTAATCTCATCCAGAGTAATTCTAGTATTAATAATCTGCTGCCGACGCCAAAATAATCAACAGCAGGTTGAAGAAAACAATATCAAGATGACTTTGTGCTGCCTCCTGGACTTCAAAGTACACTGGTTCAAATCACCGAAACAAGAATTAAATGTAACACGAGGCGGACTTTGTGACCACAAAGGGGTTATGAACAGGGGTGCAGGTGAATCAGGAATTTAAAACCAATATGATTGTATTGAGTTGTAGAGTTCATGTTCAGCTGAAGGGTAAACCAGTTTGAGTTGAATTCAACGGCAGTTTGAAATCTTATTGGTTCAAAATGAACTCTTTGTATCAAAGAAAAATGACTTTTTTTAGAGAAACGACACACACACACACACACACACACACACACACACACACACAGAGCAGTGAGTGCAGCAGCAGCGCCGCCTGCTGTCTCTGAATAACATCACATCCTGGAAAACCTGGAACTATCTTTATTCAATCATGACATCCTGGAAAATGTTTATTTTTTTAAATAACCTGAAATGTCTTTGAAAACATCGAGTTTGTCTTGTGTGGAAAGTGCGTCTGAGACGTTTCCAGTAATTATCACAAAAATGTCACATCAATGATTTTGTTCTCATCAAATAAAATGTGTGAGATTGAATAATTACTGAACACCTTTAACACCAACAAATGTTGATCAAGATATCAAAGTTGTGGTTGCTGCTCAAGTGGCCGATAAAAAACTATTTAACTGTGTATGCTTTTATTTTGCAGGTATCTAATGTCTGCATTTTGATTATCAGCTTTACATTTACTATTTATCTAAGAAACTTTTCCCTTCTAAACCTCAAACATGGTTTCATTTAAATAAAACGTTGAGGCCTAAAACTGTAAAACTGTACAATATTTCACACACAAAAAGAAAAGGTTATAAAGGTTTAAAACAAATGCATGTGTCTATCAGTTTCTTCTTCTTTGCTCTCCCATCATTGATCTCACGACCCCTCTGATTTATCCGGTGGCCCTTTGGAGGGGCCCGACCCCTAGGTTGTGAACCACTGGACTAAACTGTATACAAAGCAGTTAAAACTGGCTCCACCTCGAGCAGCTACAACAGAAAGAAATGTACAAATTACAATGATATATCATTATATAATGAAAATATATAATATAACTATTGATTCTTTAAGTATACTTTTACTGCGATATGGAGCTTGAATGCAGGACTTGTGGAGTATTTTCAGATTGTTGAACAGCTGCTGCATTCCACACTTTAACCTCCTGACAGAAAATACAAAGTAAAAGAAGTCCAGAAAGGGTGAAGAAGAGAGATGGAAGATCCTGAACAGGGGACCAAACAATTAGTTATACAACTGTTATACTATTATATTATTATTATTACTCATGCGTTCATATACAAACTTGATTTCACTGTTGTAGTTGCTTTAAGTGGAGCTCATTTTGAACTACTTCTTAAAAACTATTTCCTAATATTTATTTATAAGAGCTCTCCCAGATCAGTGAGACGACGTGATGACGTAGCTGACGACAGACGCCACCGATTTCTGATGCTTTCATGTGCTGTATGAAATATTTCATGTAAACACAAATAACCTAATAATCAGTGAGAAGAGGAGCGCTTGCACGTTACTTTATTTAAGACAACTTCTATAAAGACATAAAGGTTGTGTCCGTTTTATAAGAAAGCACAAACACTCTATTAATCTGAACTCTGTCTATAAATGTAGATTGATCATCCTTTTTTCAATTCCCATCAGACAAAGATGTGGTTAAAGCACACATTTAATTATAATGTATCAAATCAAACCACTTTTTGAATAAAACATTTTTATTTTCAATATTATCCAAAAAAAAAGAGTCATATTTGAGACTTGTTTGAGGTTTTACAGGGTTTTCCACTTGAGATAGTTATGCAAATATGAAACAGTCAAATAAATATTAAATTAAATATTAAAATATTGTATTATATATTACATATTTAGAGTTCATGAAGTGTATTAATCTGTCCAGGTAAGAATTTAGGCACAATATAAAGAAAACATTGATGTAAAATCAGTATATCCACCAAAAAACGTCCAAATATATATATAATATTTAATCTAAGTTGAGTATCCATTTTTCTGTTAATACCGTTATTTATGTCACACATAAAGGCTGGAACAACAAAATATGAGAATTACGAAATGTAAAAAATAAAGTTGTCTGGCAGCACTTGAACGCACCACCAGGCTCCTCCTACTTCCGGTAAAGAAACCGCTATCTGTCAGAGAAAAACATCCCCAGCTGAATTCCGCTACATTGTCACACTTTGTAGCGCACATCGTTACCGCCGCTGTTCGATCGTTATTTCCGGGTTATTATTCTCCGGACACACAGAGAGAGACATGCCCGGACAGAGGTAACCGTCCCCGGGCTGCTGCTGCACCCTCAGCCGGCTGAAGGACAGGAGCAGGACGGACACACGCAGATGGAGAGGCCGAGCAGGCTGCTGCTGCTGTCCGAGCTCCGCGTCAGAAACGCGGCGTGCGACGTGAGCCTGAGCCGGTCCCTGCTCACCTGGAAGAGACGGGCCTCCAGCCCGGTGTACCACCCGTTCAGACCCAGTAAGACCCGGATAATGTGTGTCTGTTTATGTCCATGTGTCTGTCTGCACCTCTCTGTCTGTGTGTCTGTCGGCCTCCTTTGTGATAAACAAAGGACAATAAGCACAAACAAAGGACTCTGTGTGTGGACCTTAGAGACCAACACACACGTGGATGTACTGAACACTCCATGATGTAGTCCGGACTGTAACAATAAGGGAGACGTGATGTGTCCGGGTTACATAACGGGACACAGACCACGGAGGTCACAGTGAGGAACATACACACCAGACCTCAGACGATGTTTACAGTATGTTCGGTTCAGGGAGATATGGAGACATTCAGAAGATGAAATGTTTCACAGACTCAATCACATACGTCCATAGTTCTCACAGCAGTACTGTACAGAGGTACTTGTACATTTCACAGTATGCTACTTTATATTCTAGTGGCCTACAAATCAGAAGCAAATACTCCACTACATGCAGTTACTTTGGAGATTCTGATTTATTAATATAACTAATAAATGATGAGATATTGTACCCGGCAGTATATGAAATTGTTAATTGTAAATTAATCTGGAAAAAGATATTAATAATCGGAGAAGGAATTCCTCTGTTGCTTCCTTTATTAACACTAAAAAGTTGTGTAACTGGATATTGTTCCTATTGATAAGTCAGGATTTTGAACCAACGTGACACAAGTTAACACAATCATCTCGAGATGTGTATCCGACTTTATACCGTTGCTTATTAAATTATTAAAAATATATATTTTAAGGACTGATTGGCTTGAGGAACGCAGACGGAGAGCTCGTTGGTTCATGTTGTTCTAGTTGTGAATTCAGAGACTCTGACAGCAAAAGTGACATAAAATACCTCATTTCACCAAAGCGTCACAACGAGTACTTTATTAATATCTTAGTCTTTGCGGCGAGTCGACGACAGAAATATCCGTACGTCTGTTTTCAGGGGATTCAACCAAAGGAGGTTTCTAAGCTGTAGGTTCGCTCCTGAATACTGTGAAACTTTAATGTCTGACCTGCTGTTCTCATTACATTTTAAAACAGCGGGAAGCACTGATCAGATTGTTTTCAGTCCCGATACACACACCTGGGCATCGGGTATCGGTGTACTGATGAAACCAGATGGTTTTAAAGGCTTCAATGGTGATGTCATCATCTGATCTGTCTCCGGGATGTCTTAGCTGTACCTCTATTTGCCTTTTACCCACTCACTCACAACTCACTTTACTTATAAAGTCAAATGTATTTGATCGTTCTCTTGACGGTCTTTGTTAGTTCTGGGACTCCACTGTTGAGGGTCTCCTGGAGAACCCTCTCCTTGGAGTGTTTGGTAACCGTGTGGTTCTCCCGCAGGGTTTTGTGTTCCTTCGTTCCCTCGTCGACCAGGCTCAGGTAGGAGATTTTGCTCCCACAATGCAGTGGGCCGCCTCCAGGTTTAGTGTAGATTGTGGTGCTGCTGTGTTTTACATGTTTGTGTGTTTGATGGTTGATCTATTAACACTGTTTCCCAAACTGAACCTGCAGTTATGTTCCAAAGTGCTGAACACTGATTAACAGAAATGACTTCCTAATCAAGAGAATGTATCTTAAAAACAGACTACTGGTCAAACTACTACAACTACATTTGAGTTCATTAATTGATTTCATTAAAGATTTTGCACCATCAGACGTCACATTTTGGAACAGAACTGGTGTTTTTAGAGAAGTCGTCGTCCGTTTTGTTGCAGTTTTCCATCCACGTCCTCCTCACTGCTCCTGGTTCAGTGAATAGTTTTAGTAGCTCCGCTGATCAGCAAAAGTTTAAGATTTTGAGGGGGAATCTATTATTTTAGTGTGTTAAAGTATTATTAATGTGTAGACACACTTTTAACACCTTAATCTGTCTGTTTGTATCCTGTTAAAATACACTAACTTGTCGTGTAAAGAAAGAGAAACTACACGCTTCCCTTCGTCCGAGACGCTCCATGTTTGTTGACAAGTCGACCAGCTCGACCTGCCTAATTTGCATATTACTATCCGATCACCATCCGATTGGCTACTCGGTGGTGTGGCGGCTACTAGCACTGTCGCCTCACAGCGAGAGCGGGCCGCGGTTCAATTCCCAGGCTAGACGGGCTGTGTTCCTCTGTGTGGAGTTTGCATGTTCTCCCCGTGGCAGCGTGGGTTCTCTCCGGGTTCTCCGGGTTCTCTCCAGCTTCCTCCCACAGTCCACAGACATGCAGCTCGGGTTATTATAAGACTCTAAACTGCCCGTAGGTGGATGTGAGTCACAATGTGGGCACACTGGAGATAACGAAGAGACGTCAGTCGCTGTTTAAAGATATAATATGGAACTTTTACTCATTCAAATGTATTAAAACCACTTGGTCATATATGTTTACTGACATTATCCCAAATGTTCTCCCATAATCCCACGCTAACTTCACGACGTCGGCTTCTCAGGTCAACATCGTGTAACGTGTGAATTTGTGTTCGTTTAGTAACACGTAGATCTGAATGACTGACAAAGATGTTAGATTTCTGTATATTAGGCTATTATTTTGTATTGCATGATGTGAGAATTAAAAGCCTGTTCACATTAAAATGTCTATTTTTGAGTAAAGGACGTTCTTTAGCAAATGTTAAAGTAACATGTTAAATTCATTTATAATATCAAAATACCATTTCAGTGTTTTATAAAAGACATAAAGCCAAGCACGGTCAGTGTGAAATGTGAATGAATGAATAGAATGTAAGCTTAGTGACATAATGATAGACGTAATAAAACCAGTGTTGGTTATTAAGAGTGTGTCGTCTGTAGGTCATATCGTTGGACTGGATTAATATCTACGTGCTTTATTAGAAATGTCAGTGTGATTCAAGTGAGGCTTCCTTACTGTAAGTTCTGGTTTCTGGTTTCACTTCAGTTCCCCGTGAGGCCCAAGATTATATTTCAGACATTCAAAACCTAAAACAGCTCTGACTCAATCCACTCCGATCGTGGGTTGTTCTCAATCGGTTCTAGTTCAGGTTTCAATTAATTTCTTTAAATATCGCATGAAACTTGAAGCTCGTGGTGCATTCATGTTCTGCAGAGAGGCTCCGAAATATCTGCTGTTAAAGCTAACGAGCTGTGTGTGTGTGTGTGTGTGTGTGTGTGTGTGTGTGTGTGTGTGCGCAGGTGTGTCTCACAGCGTGTTGGTGTCAGAGATCATCTCTGTCAGAGAGGAAGAGGAGGAGAAAGGTAGCGGAGGAAGAGACGATGGCAGCTGGAAAAAGATCAAAGAGAGAGAAGGAAAGGACTGCAGGCAGGCCTTCACAGGTAAACACACCTGGAAACACTAACACAACATCTGGAAACACTTCTTTAGATGCACCTGGAAACATTCATGAAGAAACATCTGGAAACGCATTAAACACACCTGGAAACACAGTAACGCAACATCTGGAAACATGCCTTTACATGCGTCCGGAAATGTACACGAAAAATAAACCTGGAAACATATTCAAAACATCTGGAAACACCCCTGTACATGAACCTGGAAACATACAGGGAAACATCTGGAAATAAAAGACACCCGGAAAATACCTGAAAACATAACTGGCAACACACCTCTGTGAATACATCTGGATAAACACCTGTTTGATTATAATGACCAGTTGTGTGTGTGTGTGTTGTGTGTCAGTGTTGTACGTGGAGAGGAGTCAGCAGCACTGCTGGCGGTGTGCTGAGGTCACCTTCACCTGTCCAGAGGGGGCGCTGTGTCAACACTGGGTCAGCAACATCAGAGAGCAGCTCGCCGCCATCGGTACGACGCCGCACCGACACACGCTCACCAACACACATGTGATGGTTACCAGAAACACCAGTGACATCGTTGTCGTCGTTGTCGTTGTTGTTGTTGTTGTTTACAGCCAGCAGACCCAAACAGCTGCTGGTCTACATCAACCCGTACAGCGGGAAGCGGCAGGGAAAACACATCTACGAGCAGAAGGTCGCCCCGCTGTTCGCCCAGGCAGGCGTCTCCACGCACGTCATCGGTGCGTCACGTACGACTCACTTCCTGTTCTTGGGCTTCCCGTGTCAGGGATTATGCATCTAACGCTGTGTGTGTGTCTGTGTGTGTGTGTGTTGTCTTAGTGACGGAGCACGCCAATTATGCAAGGGACCACCTGAGGACGGAGGCGGAGCTGAAGAAGTTTGACGGGTGAGAGTTTAGTTCAACAGATGATTTATTACATCACAGCACAGAATACACACAAGGCAGCTAATGACCCGCCAAAATAAAAGCACCACAGAGAACACATCTGTCTGCTGTTTTGTGTGTTACAGCAGCCTTCTTACACTTTGTAGGGACAGTAAACATACTGATTATGAAATAAAAAGCCTTCGTACCCTACAACCTCTCACTGTGACCCCGGCTCAGGGTGGTGTGTGTCGGGGGGGACGGCATGTTCAGCGAGATCATCCACGGGCTGATCTGGAGGACGCAGATAGACGCCGGCGTAGATCCAAACTGTCCGGATGAAACTCTGCTCCCCGGCTCGCTTCGCATCGGAATCATTCCTGCAGGTCAGAAACACTTAAATACTGATTTTATTATTTTGTTTTGGTTGATTTTAAAGCTGAAGAGGTCCTTGAGGAGGCTCGATGGGTCCTTGAGGAGGCTCGATGGGCCCTTGAGGAGGCTCGATGGGTCCTTGAGGAGGCTCGATGGGCCCTTGAGGAGGCTCGATGGGCCCTTGAGGCTCGATGGGCCCTTGAGGAGGCTCGATGGGCCCTTGAGGAGGCTCGATGGGCCCTTGAGGAGGCCGGAGGGATCCATGAGTGAATTTAGCATCCATCATGTTGCTATGGTCAGCTGCAGTTTCAACTTCCAGGCATATTTTCTATGCATTTAAACTGTCCCTTTAATACATGGTATCATTTATTTAGCACAAACTCACCTATAAGGCCGACTTTTCATTTGAATGGTTTAACAAAGTGTTAAAGCTGCCAGCTACATATAAAAATGTAGAGCAGGAGTCTCTGTTACCGGGGTGTAAACGCAGGTAGTGACGGTGTCCTCGTTTCTCGGTTTTGTTCTGTTTGTTTGTGTCCTTTTGTGTTTTCTGTTGTTCGGGTGCTCTATAAATACACACAGTCATCGGGGAGACATTCATTGTCTCTGCAGCAGAAGCAGCTCACCTGGTTAATTACTTTCTGCTGATGCTCGGTGCGCCAGTGAAACGTGCAATTTCAAAAAAACGTTGCATGCAAACAGGCAGCATTTGTGAACAATCAGTCGCTGCTCTTCACCTCACTGGAACATTACACAATCTGTTTGTTTGGGTTTCAGGTTCAACCGACTGCATCTGCTTCGCCTCTGTGGGCGCCAACGACCCCGTCACCTCGGCGCTGCACATCATTGTGGGTCAGTCACATGGTGTCACGACACGTCAACATGAATCATTTCAGGTTGTTTACACACCGGACAAAAGGAAAGTCATGAAGGGCAAAGGACAAAGAAGGTCTTCCTCCAGTAAAAAATGTACATGTCGCCATCATAACTGATAATTAATCACCAATATAAAGACACTTTTTGGTCAATATCTTGCCAACATTGCACGTTTAAATGCTATATATATCTACATGTTTCTCACAAGAACTTCTACTGATGTAGGTTTTGCCCATTTCCCCATTTTACAACAGTTTCACTTCATGTGCAAAACTCAAATTTAGAGCTGCAACGATTAGTCGATCACCAATGAAGTAGTTTGATGATGCAGTTAATAGTTTAAGTAATTTTTCAAGTAAAAACACATCAAACATTGTCGAATGTTAGAATGTGCTGCTTTTCCTGGTCTTGCATAAATAGTGAACTAAACGACACATCAGACGACTTCACCTTGGACTTTGAGAGTCTGGGATGGAGATTTGTTACGGTTTCTGATTTATAGACCAACTAATGAATCAAATAACTGAGAAAATTGAAGATTAATCTATAATGAAAATAATTGTTAGTTGTAGCCCTTCTCAAATTAGCAAGAGAGATATTCTTTGTCGTAATGCCTTTTCCTATTATCTCAGATTATATTGTATGTTTCACAAATGTCGCCACGTGTTTTAAATCCACATCCAGTTCATCCTCCATCATAGTCACACCACATGTAATGGAAATCTAGTGTCGCACATTACTTTGCTTTCTATGGTCTCGTGCTGCCATCTAGTGTTCTTTCAAGTCAACTTTATTGTCAATTCTGCCATGTTGTACGGGACATAATGCCGTTTCTCTCTGACCACGGTGGTGATAAATGCAAGTAGTAAAACAAAACAAGGTTTTAAAATACTTGGATTAAAAAAAATAATTCTAAAAGATTTAAGCTTTAAATTTAAGCTCAGGGTCGGGGGACGATCACAAGGCCCAGAACAAAAATAGTGCAATCAGAGATGAAAAGGATGTGCAAGTAATATGCTGAGTAATTAAATACCAATAATTATAAACTTTATGTTTATGTGCTCAGGAGACTCTCAGCCGATGGACGTGTGCTCCGTCCACCACAACAACACCTTCCTGCGATACTCCGTCTCTCTGCTGGGGTATGGATTCTACGGCGACGTGCTGACCGACAGTGAGAGGAAGAGATGGATGGGGCCGGCCAGATACGACCTCGCGGGTACAAATGCAACAAGTGTTGAGAAGTTCTCCGGGGAAATCTGTCATTGTAGGGAAACCGAACAAGCTGCTGCTGTTTATTAGCGACCGAAGCTTCCTGTAAACTAAACGGAGGGGAAAGAAAAGAACTCAACAACACATATTTTCGTCACCAGACAGAAGAAAGTCATAGATAAAACTACAGCTACAAACAGAAGCTCTGAGGCAGATAGAACCGAAAAGACCTGGAAATCCTCTTGAGACGAGTTTGCATGTTTCAGATCAGCTCTTGTATCAATAAGGGTAGAGGGTTGGTTTCTGAATGAGTGAAGGGAGGCACAGGATAAGGTTAAACAAAAAGGAATGAATAAATAAATATCATAAAACTGAAACTATGAAACTACATTCATCAATGTAACAAATATCATTGACTGTGAAGTTGGTCACGCTTCCTATAATAATGATATATTGAATGACAAACACCTGATACTTAAAGTTACTACAAGGAACATTAATTTTGTGTTGATTGTAGTGACCCCTGTGGACAAAGGTGGTACTGCTTCCCTGTAATCCCTTTTTGACGCTATGACTGCAGGTGTGAAGATGTTCCTGACTCATCACTACTATGAAGGAACGGTGTCCTACCTGCCGGCCAGAGGCATCATGGGAACGCCGCGGGACACCGCCAAGTGTCGATCCGGGTGAGAAAGATTTTCTATAATGTACATTTATATAATGTCCAAAAATGTACTGGCACTCGGATTCAAAAGTGTTTATTTAAGTTGGCTAAAGATTCAGGTTAGTACAAAACTGTAATAATAATGTTAATAATAATCCTATCAGTCAAATTCTTTCAAAACCTCAACTTTTTTTATTGTGCGTTTTGTGTAATTTTTTGGGAAATGATTTACATTCAAAATAATGAGGGGGAAAGAGAGTCTGTAACCATAACTATATCTATGTAATATCTATTATGTCTATTATTACATATACATATGTGTAAACTATTTCATGCCATTAGCTCAACTTGTAACACATACAGAACCTCTTTGGTTCAAGTTAACTAGTATTTGTTCGGTTTCGGTAACCTAACAGTTTAATTTAGCAACCATCACTATTTGGTTCATGTCAGGTAAGTTGATTGTTCAGTTTAATTGCCAAAACAGTCCAAGTTCAAGTTAGCTAATGATCCTGCACAGCGTCTTCAACGGTTTGGTTCAAGTTAGCTAACGATCCTGTACAGCGTCTTCAACGGTTTGGTTCAAGTTAGCTAACGATCCTGTACAGCGTCTTCAACGGTTTGGTTCAAGTTAGCTAACGATCCTGTACAGCGTCTTCAACGGTTTGGTTCAAGTTAGCTAACGATCCTGTACAGCGTCTTCAACGGTTTGGTTCAAGTTAGCTAACGATCCTGTACAGCATCTTCAACGGTTTGGTTCAAGTTAGCTAACAGCTAAGCAGTTAAAACAGAATTCAGCGAAGGTTCAGCTGACAAGTTTAGTAGCTAAAACTGTTGTTTTCTGGTAACGTTATTTGATTTTTGTTTTATATTGATTATTTTTAAATAACATCGTTGTGTCTGTACATTTCCAGCTGTGTGGTTTGTCAGCACAACGGGCAGCTACTTTCAGAGAAAGCTGAGCGGTACGAGGTGGATGAGGCATCGGACAGCGGTGAGTCCAACAAATCCTCATTCAGGGCTTCTAAAGCTCAGCTGGAAAGAAAATTTGTAATCTGTTTTTGGATTAAGATATCCTGTCAAACCAATTGATTTTTACTCAAAAAGGCAGACTTCACTCAGAATCGGTCACACAGACTGGAATCGGGGACAAACAGCAGGCCTGGCTTCATCAAAAGTGATAAAAAAAATACACCTTACAACACATCCAAAGCTGTCTGATTATCCTGTTGTATCTTAGAATATATTTATACCGTGTTATGAAATAAAAGTGGTCCATGAATGAAGCCCTGGGGGACACCACAGGATAGTCCTCAGACTCAAATTTACCTCAATGTCTATCCAGTTAGTAGTTATTCTGGAGCTGTCAATCACATCCCATGATCTTCATCAGCAGACCAGTTGAGCATCTCATCCATGTTGGCTTAATAACTGCAACTAACAGAACAATCTCACCACAAGGTCCATTTAGTAGCTGTTCTGGAGGTTTCGATCACATTACCAAGGTCAAGAATAGTCTTTGTCTCAATCCCAGTATATTGTGTGATTGTATTCAGATGGATATCTTGTCTCTTGTTTTTCCTAACCATACAAGTATCTGATTGGCCTTGTAGATATGTTAGATGCTACTTAACGTATTGATTGTTGACTATTGATTGTGTTCAACCACAGTGTTTGGCTTTTATTGTGGAAAATGTTGACATTCAAAGTAAAAATGTAGACGTTGGCAGCAGCAAGAAAAGTAAAATCTGTCTTTTGCTGGATTGGTTCTAGAAAGTGACAGCGAGTGGAGGACAATCAGAGGGAAGTTCCTGGCCATAAACGCTGCCAGTATGAGCTGTGCTTGTCCTCGTAGCCCCAAAGGCCTCTCCCCCGCCGCTCACCTGGCCGACGGCACCACCGACCTCATCCTGGTCCGAAAATGTTCCCGCTTCGACTTCCTCAGACACCTCCTACGGCACACCAGCAAAGACGACCAGGTAATAAATTAGCATTCTTGTTTTATTGTCTCTCCACATAATCACAACAAAGAGACTGAATCCCAAGATACCAAACACCTGGTACAGTTACTAAAGGTGCTCCTTAGTATCAGGATTTTGCATCATCTGATTGGCTGTTCTGATCGGCCTTTTGTGGGAACCACCGATCAAAATGTTTAGAACGAATATCGGCCGATAACGATCGATCGGAGCGCCCTCCAGATCTCCCTCACTGTCTCGTTCTGTCTCGACCAGTTTGACCTGAACTTTGTTGAGGTCCACCGGGTGCGGCGTTTCCGCTTCACGCCGCGTCACTGCCAGAGCGACTCAGACCTGGACCTGCGGGAGAGCGGCAAACACCAGATCTTCAGCCAGATCTGCCGAGACCACCCGGCCTGCAGCTGTGCTCCCGTCTACAGCAGCTGGAACTGCGATGGCGAGATCCTGACCCACACGGCCATCGACGTCAGGTACCACGAACCTCTGGGAGTCTCCTACCTAACTGTTATTGTATTTTTTAACCCAGGTTGAATGTCTTTTTAAAAAAACATCTCTTCTTGTTGTTTTTTCCCCAGAGTGCACTGCCAGTTGATCAACCTGTTCGCACGAGGGATCGAAGAACCGACGGTGTTTGAGGATCTCGCCAACCCCTGTGCAATATAGGTCCACACCCCCATTATTCCCGGTCAGACACTGGATTCGTCTCTCTGTTTTCGGCCTCGACCTACGTCACTGTTGCTGCCGCCATCATGTGACATTCACCACGTCCTTCAACAGGAGGCTCGACGGGATTTACCGAGTTGTGCTGTTAGTCTTTACTTTCTCGGTCTGACACTCCAAGATTTCCCCACAGACAGGAAGTGAAATGTAGTTTCCTTAGAACGTCTTGGAACAGCTTTAACTGCATTCTCCAGAATCTAGCAGCTGTTCTTAAGAAATAATCGGGTAAATTATTGACTTTGAGAGTAAAGCTTAACCCTCAGATTGTGTTCTAGGTCAAATCGTTGGTGTTGACGGGTGTCTGGCACCTGATTTATTTCTCCTGAAACTGAGCCCCAGAACATTGCCCTGTGTGTCACTGCCTATAGAGTCCGCTGAAGTACTCGAATCTGGTTTTAATCTCAAGTCTGGTGTCTTTTTCTGTTGACTCAGACTTGTTTTGGGTCAAATAGATGTTTTGACTTTGACTCATCTCGTCTCTCGGCCGTTTTGACTCGTGCTTGTCTCTGTCTTTTGGCTGTTTTTGCTTGAACTTGTCTTGACTCGAGCTTTAGTCGGCCTTCTTGGTATTTTGAAGTGGACTTGTCTGGGTGTTTTGACTTGGAGCTGACTTGACTCAACTCGTACTTGTCTGTGTAGTGGCTGTTTTGACTGACTTGTCATGGATGATTTGACTCTGCTTCGTCTCGGTGTCGGCCACCACCTGTTACAGACTCAATCGAGTCCAGATGTTTGTTTAGCAGACTGGAGTCAGCTGTTACGGGTCTTGACTCGGACTCAACCCTGTTTGGACTTAGCTTTGACTTGATCAGAAAACTGCTCAATAATGTTTTTTATTCTGTTGAAGTACTCAAGTCCCGTCTTGGTCTAGAGACGTTTTATTCCTATACCTTCTGACTCGTCATGGTCTCGCCGATTGTTTAATTTCTGCCTTTTTTGACTCTGACTCGTCTTGATCCTGACCACCAGACATTCTCACCTGTTAATGCGATCTTGATATGAGCTTGACCCCTATTTGGACTTGAAATTGCTCGAACTTGGAGTTGCTCGAACTTGACTCAAATAGTCTGTAAACTAATTTCTAGATTGACTTTGATTTGCTACGTTATTGTATTCTTCCACGTTCTTTATTAGAGTGCTGTGGTGCTTCAATCTGGCGTTGAGTCCGGTCTCAAGACGTTTCTTTCTATTATCTCGGGACCTTACTCTGTCGTTTAGATGATTTCACTCGAGTGCAGCCCTGCTGCAGACTGAGTTTCATATTTATTTAGCTTATAAAAAATTGTTACAGAAATGTTAGCTTCTTTGCACTTTTAAATATTTTGAAACGATCATGGATTTGGAATTATCTGTTACATGTTTTAAGGATGCCAGACACCTGCCAGTCATTCCTAGGGTCATGTAGTCATTAGGGGTCAGGGGCTTCATGAAAAGTAGAAAGTAAATCCCCTGCACATGGTCAGTACTTATAATGCTGACAGGACATTTATTTTCCAGCAGCTATGTTCTTCAGCTGTGTGAAGATTTCTTTTACTTCTCGATTAGATTTTCCATAGAAAAACCTGAGCTCAATCATACCTATGAAATTTCTATTTTTGATGATTTTAATTCCCAGCTATTCAGAAGTGTGCCGGTCAAGCTGGTCGTGGCTGAGTAAACTGAACAGCGCATGCGTGAATGTTTTTAATCTTCCATTTCTGCTCAATATGCAAATGAACTGCTCTAACACCAACGTTTCACTCAAACTGTGCAGATATTCTGTCTTCAAAATCAGCTGGAGTTGTAGCTGTAACTTCAATAAGCTCCCGGTGGGAAATTATGTTCTAAGGATGTTTATCAGCTTTATTTTGTTTTGTAAAAACTCAAGTCAATAATCTGAACCTTCCTCAAATCAAACATGAGTCACATGCAACAAAAGACCAAGAGAATACTAAAACCCCCCCAAAAAAACACAGATTTCTGCTTCACAATCGTGTTTACTTTACATTCATCCCAGCGACGTCACTAGGGATCATAATGTTGACCACATTGAAATGTCTCAGCAACTATTGGATCGATTGCCAGGTTGGTTGGTTCAGACATCCATGTTCTTGTCGAGAGAGATCCTTTTACAGCTTGTAAACAATGATGACGTACGTAAGAGTGCACACGCAGTTTGATGATGGAAGTACTGCAGAGTGCCAAGTGTCAAGCTATGCAAGGACATCAACCACCAAAGATGGCGAATGCAACCAAAACTAATCCGTGTGCTATCAGTGAGTGAGTGAGTGAGTAGATACATTAGCAAGTGTCCCAATATTTAGTGGCCAGATAGAAACGTGTAGCGTAACAGCAGCGAGACATTATGAGCTACAAGTCACTAGATGCTTCCAGTTACGTACAGAATGTCAAACACCATGACAGAGACTCAGAGGTTTGACTTTATTCAGTTTTTTAACAGTCCAGTCGTAGCCAACACGGTTAATAGCTTTCCGCCGTAGACGTTGCCGATGTTTCGGTTAAACCGGTGACCTCAGCTGAATGTGCGTTTAGACAGCTCAGGCCAAACACCACCTCTGTAGGGAACATGCCTACGCATGTTTGTGACGAGGTCTGCTGTAAAAGGGTCTTTAATACTAGCAGAACAAATGGCATTCCCATCAGCCTCAGCTGTAGCATTAGTGATGGCTAACATCTTTTTGTCCTAATACTTAACACAAAACAATCAAATCTGAATTTCTCACAACCATTAGAATATTATTTCACACAAAACAAAATTTTGAATTGTATTTTGTTACTGGAAGGTTCGTATTGTTGATATGACGTTTTGTGAATTCTTGTTCTGCGCTGTAAAGTCTAGTGTTGATATTCAACAATCTGCTCACTATTCCTGCTTTCAAGAGGATGAACCCTTTCCTCTTCCACCACCCTCGGGGCAAATTGGCCATTTTTAGCTTCACTAGAAGCTGCAAATCATCAAGATATTCTTTGCAAATATATTACAAATAATATGACGTTTTCTTTTTCCAAACCACTTAAAGAGCTCCATTTGACCGGACAGGAAGTCTGGTATCAGCACTGGACTGTCGGACTGTAGATGCTGTTTCTTTGTGTTTTTGTTTGTTTGTTGACGAGCAATCCTGTTTCCTCTCTGCTGACGTCGAGCTGGACTCGAGCCGACGGAGGAGGGAACCAGTAGCAGCTCACGGTGCTCGTGAACGCCAGCAGGCCAAATACCGGCCGGGGTTTAGTGATGTAGCTGTGTCTGTCTGTGACAGTTGTAGCTCAGCCTAGAAGACCTCACCAATCAAAATCAGAACCCTACATGCATGCATTCATTTTAAAGGATGTGACGGATGCAAACTGTCTCATGTGGATTTCTCTCTTAGCGCTGTATTGATACAATCAGAGTCTTAATGTTTGCTGTAAAACCTCCAAACAGCAACAAACCAAATGTGTTAATCGTGTGCACACAAAGGTCGACTGGTGATGGGTGACTGAGGTGGCATTTTAGTTAGGACAGGATAAGACTTATTTATTTACATTTAGCAATCTAATCATGAATTAAATGTCTTTGTGCTTTAGTATATAGATGTAGTACCCGGTCAAACCATAACTGTCTAATTCATTTGCATGTTTTTTTGTGATAATAGTTGGTGCTGGAGAGGTAAATACCTGACGAGCTACTTTTAGCTGGCGAGCGAACCTGCTAACCCTAGTCAGCTATAATCCTATTATCTACCTAAGTTGCTAAGAGCTAGCTGGCTTGCTACTAGCTAATGTCGCGTTCACAATTCGTACGGACCAAAAAGGCCCAATCACGCAAAAAAAAGTGGAATAAAGAAATGCTCATGTACTTAATGCGCATATTGACGATTAAAAGCTTTACTAGAAGCTTCATTCAACGAGCAAGCTCGTTAGATCGCTAACGGGACAATTAGTTCACACAGTTGATTCAAAAGAAGTATTTGTACCACTGACTCCTAACGTCTGTTAGTTTATACACTAACGGAAGAGGTTAAACTGCTAACAAGCTACGCAGCCTTCGCAACTGTGACTGCTTCATTTTGGTCAACCGCTTGAGTTTGTGTGTCCAACTTCACCTTTCACTGGAATTAATTGATTTGACTGCGTTTTAAACGTTGATGTGACCGGGCCTTATTTACCACCCAAGTGGGGGGGAAAAAACGTTAATTTTAAGCCAATTCTTGATAAATTACAACATGACACTATAATATCTCCCACTTGGGGAAAATAACTTCTCCAAAAACATGCGGTTTTCTTGTTTACATTCTGCAGATAGTTAGCCGTTGGCAAGCTAGCTATGCTAACCGGAGAATAACGCGTAGGTTAATTGACGATGCTGCATGAGTACAGCTAACATGATTTTACCGCTCTCTATTACGTTCAACACTGTCAAGACGGTTTGAGTGTCGTCTTACAAATTAAATTCACTCCCGTTAATCCACTGATTGTGGAGAAATTAATAGATTTCGTCATAATATTTTGCAGTGATATGAATGCTGGGACCTTAAATCAGTGCAGAGTGAAATATGTAATCGCCTCGATTATAACAAGTAGAGTTAAAGATGTAACCAAATCCTCTGGTGTTGTATCAGGTATTTTACTAACAGCATGTACAACTTGTAGAATGAAGGATTAGCCTTGCAAATAATACATATTTTTAGTAAATTAGTTTAATCTATAAAATCTGAAAAGTATTTCAAATGTCCATCTTAAGTCCAAAGTGTTTTTTTTAAAACTCCTGGAATGACGTTTTCTTCACTGAAGCTTACAACCCTAACTAACAGGGAATACTTTTATTTTTAACACTATAGTTTAATCCGACGCTGAACACTAGTTTGATTTAATGTGTCCGTCGACCTCGAGCTGTAACCGATATTTTCCTTCTGCTGTAGCTGTTTCAATTATCAGGAATAAAAAAGACATTCAACACTTTCTTGTATGAAATTTATGATTTTATTGTTTACATCTGACCGCTGAAGGAATTATTGTGTGTGTGTGTGTCTGTCCGTCCATGGCTATAATGTTTCATAGCTACTACTGGACCCATCAGGCTGATGTTTCCTGTGCTCATTGATGCTCAAGGACCTCTCCTTGTTGCAGGGTGTCACACTTTTTGAACTGAAGATTGAGAGGAGCCGTTTCAAGTTAATCGCAGTCCTCGGCTCTTCTGCCGACAGCTCATGTTCTTTCACTCGCTGCAAATAAATCTGGCCGTAGGAAAAAAAAAGCATTGTGCTGTAAATGGAGCCTCCATTTTCTCATGAAATCTTAAAAGCGAGTCTTACGGAGAACCAATCTAAACGCTGATGGTGTTATTATTCTAAAGCCATTACATTGTGCAGTCAACACTTACTTCATGATTATAAGTTGTCCATTGCCACTTTAAGGAAAAGCACAAAAGTCTTATCAGCAAAATGTACTTTTAAGTATCAAAAGTAAAAGTACACGTTATTGAAAATTGTCCCTGTGACTCGTATGTGACGTTATTAACTTCAGTCACCTCTGAACAACTGTGAGCAGAGCAAACAGAAGCATAAATCAGAGTGATAAAAAGATCAGAAACGTGTGTTCGTGGATCGATACTCTGCATTGATGTGAGAATGATTCCATGTGAACAAACAGCAGGCGGCTCTCACAGGTGATTAGAGCTCATTAAGGAAGTCGGATCCAATAATCTCATTAAGATTTCAGGAAGCGAAAAAAATCTGGAAAATCTGGTTCCCAACTAAATGTGTTGACACGGTAAATAATCAGACCAATAAAGTGAGAGGGAAGTCCGTCAGGGGGGTCGATACCCGAGAGGGTACAAAAGGAGGCAGATCGGACCCCAACACCCAGTCTGCAGGTCTGATCCGGTTCGGTCTCTGAGAAGGATCTGTCCAGGTGAGTCTCCTCGTACACCCACCGGAGACATGTTAGTCGCTGAGATGAGCTCGTTTTGTTTATATCATTTAGTCGTGTTTGTAAGTTTGTACATATTTTGTTTTAACTTTCAGGTTGAAAATCTAACTTTTGAGATCCAACTCTGATGTTGCTGAGAAAAGAAGGAAACTTGTAATTACGATAACTCTGATGTGACCTGAACGTGGCACAGGTGCATTGGTTGTGGCAGCTCCATGGACACTGATTGATCAGAAGTTAAATGTTTATTGATAAAGCTCGGCTCAGGGTCAGATGTGTTTTTAATGTAAAGAAATGTAATTAAATTACAAACCTGAAGCTTTCACAAGAGAATTTACAGGCACTATTTATTTTTACGTACGAGCTCGCATAAATAAAATTGCAGGTAAGAAACTTTATTTTCAAGCACATCTTTTAAAATAGTTGAATATTCCAAAGCTGCAGGGATTTTTCTCTGATGTTGGGTGATCAGGTCTGACTCACAGGTGGTGGACTGGGTTGAGGTCAGAGCTCTGTGCAGAAAAGATGATAAACAAACTATTGTCTATTTTATGCTGCAGCCTTATGATTTTCAGAACAAAAGGATGCATCCGTTTGTTCGGAGGTTTTGAAAAAAAAATTTGATTTGTCTCCGCAGGAAATCATCAACCTCTTCTTCTTCTTCATCCTAATGATGCCATCCATTAGTGTGACTCAGCTGTTCCTGCTGTTGGCCCTCCTCCACCTCACCACATCACTTCCTGTCAGGTACCATCACCTGTATACTTCTCTCAGACGACGCTGCTTAAAAACATCTGCCAAAGAAATCCCAAATATAATGCCACACTCCACTTCCACATGAGGGATTTGTATGAAACAATAGCAGCTGGATAACACAATACAGAACAATTGTATCATGTTTAGTTCAGTTTTCCTCTTTCTTCATTTCAGAGAAATCCTTTAAATCATCTTCAGAAGGAAAAAAAGGGTTTCATATCTTCTGATATTGTTCTTTGTATTTGTTTCAAAAATGCATGTTGTGACTTCCTGTCATGTGACCTCAGGGATGAAGAAGAGGTGGAGAGTTTCCTGACTGAGATCAGACACCTGAACGCACCGTGGTCTCTGTCCAGGATGAACTCTGCAGATGCTCTGCTCGAGGCCAGACTCGGGTGAGTTTACACTAATACAAGAAAAAGAACTTTATATGTGGGATTGTTATGTTGGGATGTTTTCAGAGACAAATCTGTAAAATAAAAACTGTCATACACTACCTGCTCAACAGTAGTAGACACAGTTAGAGATTGGTGGTGAACATAGTGGAGCATTCAGCAGCTCAACAGACAGAGATTTCCCTCAGGAGGTGGTGGAGACCAAAAACAGAGCTAAAAGAGATTCATGCAGCTTTTCATTTTAACCTCTACGATGTAGTATTCTGTACATGGTTAGTGCAAGTCTAGTAGATACTGTATGTTGTCTTGTATTGATAAAAAACAAACATGATAACAACGATACGATTATTGATGTGATTGTGTTTCAGGCAGCTGCTGTCTGGAGGTCTGGACCGCCGGAGGCAGCTGGGAGACATCGAGTTCTCCAACAGATACTCAGAGTTCCTGCGATCTAAAGCCAAACACAGCTCCATCTGCGCCTTCCTGCGCCGCATGCAGGGCGTCAGGAAGAGGTGTGACACTTCAGACACATTAGAACAGCAGCTGCTCTGCTTGAATTGGAAAATAGTGTCAGTGTTAACACTCGTATGAGATGACTCCGTTGTACTGATGACTTTATACTATCAAGACAACAATTAAGTTTCAAACAAAAGCCTTTTTACTTTTTTTGCTGATCTTTTTACTGTGTACCAAGATCAGTTGGTAAATTGTGATAATAAGAAAACACGTTATGAAAAATACCTTTTTAATGTCGTTATAATGAGAAAATGACTTTCCTCTCCAGCACTGTTTAAAGCTAGGGTAGGTAATCTAGACAAACTAGCAAGAGTGCACTAGATTAAAAATCCAAACCTTTACAGTGAAAGTAAGTTATTAAAAGTTGCTAAATCTTGCGAGAACACTCGCATCCAAAGACACTAAATGATCATAATGACCATAAACAACGAACATGGCTGATGTTAGTACTCACAGCTGTCAAGGTAGCTGCTTCGAAATGACCACGGTGACGAGAAATGAATGAACGGGCAGAATACGCAAAGTCAGGCAGGTCCGTCCAGTCGTTACATTTGGGCCGAATGAAACGACTGGACTGGCTCGTACAGGATGAAATGAGTAGTAAATGTTTTTGAAGGAGATTACCAACCCTGCCTTTCAACCGTCCCTGTGTTTCTGTCCACAGCGGGGCGGGAGGAGACACGGAGAAGGTGAACCTGCTGCTGAAACAGTACATGTGTCCGTCCGTCTACAACAACTGGCCGACCGACCTGTAGAAGAGGAAAAGACAAAAGAGAGAAAATAAAGCTGATGTTAGAAGGACAAACATGGTACTGATGTTCTGAATAGAGCTCTTTGTATGCAGCTGTAATCATATTTAATATGGAAACACAGATATCTTTGTTATTAAAATACATTTTATGAAGTACTTTAGTGTGTTTGATTACTGTAATACTCTGCATTAGTTAGGACTGTTACATTAATAGGTATTGATGTCAGTTAAAGAAGCTAACAATTCTGATATTTAAAACACCAAATCTCTGTGTGGAGCGATGAGGAGGCCGTCACCTTCCTCACATTAATACACGAAACAAACACAAATGTCTCTTTTATTATATTATCTCGTTGCGCCCTCTTCTTCTGTAATGCTGTATGGGCAGCTGTGCTTCGGTGGTTTGATCCCCGGCTCCTCCAGTCCGCATGTCAAAGTGTCCTTCCACAGGTCTGCCATCGGTGTTTGAATGTGTGTGTGAACTGGTGAATGTTGACATATGGTGCTCAGGTCTTTGAGTGGTCGGAGGACTAGATAGGCACAATATAAACTGGCTGGAGAATTAGCACCACCTACAGCTTATCTCGATAAACCCACTCCTAATATTTGCAGTAGTTGATGGAAATAAGCATACATTTGCTGTGTCTTTTGCTGATGTTCTGTAAATTCGATTGCTGTTGACTCCATTTACACCTGACATCTGGATACGTCCTCTGGATGAGGAAAAGCGCATGTTATAACTGAATAACTGAATGTTATAACTGAATAACTGAATGTTATAACTGAATAACTGAATGTTATAACTGAATAACTGAATGTTATAACTGAATGTTATAACTGAATAACTGAATGTTATAACTGAATGTTATAACTGAATAACTGAATGTTATAACTGAATGTTATAACTGAATAACTAAATGTTATAACTGAATAACTGAATGTGGTTGACCACATCTGGACATGGTCAGGCTTTCATTGTGATCAGATTTTTAAAAAATCCACTCAGCAAGTTTTATCTGACTCTGCCTTTTCCCTCCAACTTAAGCAAATCCAAATTAGTATTTTAATATCGAATCAAAATGTAGGAAGAATTGAATACCAGGTGTGAACGCAAAGGCTTGTTGATCACTACACCTCATGTATCCATACTAGATACTAGATTTAGTGCAAGTTATTAAGAATCATAAAGTCTAATTTAATAAAAATATTGGAAAGTCGAATCTTACTGACGCTTAAATTGAAGCTTTACAGTGTTTCATCACTACCACATTGCATTGTGGGATATTAACGCGGCCGTAGTGTCCAGTGTTTGCATACTCTAGTATTTCACTGGAAATAATATGCAGTTCATGTACTGTTGGTTTCAGTTGTACTAAAATACATCACATACTGTTTTAATGTACTAAAAAGCATGTTAGGGTGGAATTCTGGACGCAAACACCGTTAGCGCTGTTAGCACCCTTAGCTGTGAGCCGCCATGTTGAGAGCCATGTGGAGGCAACAGATATGCTCTGAATTTTGAATTTAGCACCTTAAAAGCAAAAGCTATAATTATTAGTTGTTTATTTACGGCGTGCACACGTCTGCCACAAACGTTGTTTATAATCGTCCCATAAATTATGAATGAATAAGAAATACAGCCTTACACTATAACTGTTAAAGACACATCAAAATGTATTTATTTGCGGTTGATGATTTATAATTTTAAACATTATTATTATTTACAAAACTTCAAGCCTTTTGTTATATGATGCAAATATTTTATTTAATATTGGGTTATAAAATTAAATGCAGCACAACTTGACAACTGGGGTCCAGACTACAGCAATTGTGAATATGAAAACCATAAAACTGTAGAAATGTACATACCTGGGAAAATATTTAATCAAAGGATAAAGTTATAATTCAAAATGATTAGAACCTTTGAATCAATGAAGGAGGAAAACAATGTCCACATGACTCAAAATAACCGTGTGTGAGAATTCTAGGTTGAGCTAATTGAAGCTATTTTGAACCACTTGGGAACAATAATTAAAAGACTTTTTCTTTTTTGTATTAAAGTAGTAGTCGTAAGAGTAGTACTAGTTTGGATATCTTTGTGTTGACGTGTAAAAGAGAATAGAAATCTAATCCTCCACATTCAATTTATATACACGTCTATGGTTTATTTTCTGTATTTATGTGTTTGTTCCGTGTTTGTTGTCAACCATAAATGGAGACACGTGAACTCTGGATGACGGGACACTGGAGAAGAGGATCATAGAGGACATGCTAATATGAAGAAATTAGTTGATTAACAAAACTAATTAATGCCTTCATTAATTCTTTCAACTTCTGTATACGTGTAAACGTGTAACCAGGATGTGCCTCAAGTCAAACCAATCAAATAAAAGACATTTTGTCACAAATAAGGTTTTATGACTTCCCAGCACAAACAGACGTGTGCTATGTTTTTATGACGGGGGAAAAGTCCACCGAAGCCATAAAGCTGAGAAAGATAAGTGGAGAACAGAGACGGAGAAGGATCAGTTCAGACAAGGTGGACGGAAACATGGACGGGATTCATCCACACTTCACCGTGAGGACGTCCGTCTGCTTTCTACTTCTGATTCTGCTTCGAACGTCCGCTGCCAACAGTGAGTACTGAAATCTGCTGGTTCACCTCAGGCTAGGTTTTTATCTGGTGGTGTCACCTCACAGAGAGTAATAACAGCGTGCTGACATGTTACCTGTGGTACAGACAGATCAGTTATAACCACTCGCAATGTGAGAATTTAGATAAATAATATACAAGTGGAATAAAAAGCAGAGGGAGCTCAGGCGACTGAAACAGGAAAACGTTTGACATGGAAACAGCTCCGTGGAGGCCAGAGAGGTGAAGGGTGGAGACGTTTAGATTAAGTGCTGACGTTCAATTTAGGGATTCAAACTATGATTATTTATCAATTGATCTATGGTTAATTTGGGGCTTTTGTTAACCAGCAGCTGGCCATTTAGGGTCCAGTGTAAAGGATTCGACAACATCTAGCAATGAGGTTGCAGTTCACAACCAACTGAGACTTCTCGAACTACGGGGGCCGACGCAAAAATGTGAAAAAGCGAACGGCTCTATCTAGAGCCAGTGTTTGGTTTATCCGTTCTTGGCTACTGTAGAAACAATATAAACAGCTCCTTCTGAGAGACAGAAACACAGCTTATTTTCAGGTGGTTAAACACTGTACCTGTAAATCGCATTCATCTTGTATACAAAAAAAAAAAAGAAAATGTTTAGTTTAAAAAGTAAAAAAAATGGGAAGATGTTTTTTTTGTCTCCCATCTAGAGTTGCAGTTATCTCTAAATTGTTTCCGGATCGACCTGGTAATAAAACAATTGCAACTTCACTGATCAATAATGATCCGATGTGGCAGTGCAGGCAAAAAGCTGTCGGGGTGGACAACAACCTAAGCTACAACATGCATGACAAGAATGATTCCATGAAGTAGCTTCAGAGTGCTGTGGCAAAAGCTCCCTCCGGTTGCAGTTTGAAGTGAATCCGTCCTTTTCAAGCGATTGCAGCATAAAATCACGTTACTTACTTTGATGTAACTTAATACGCTGTGACTAAGCTTGTCAAGCTAATACTACGTTTGAACCTTCACATCTTTATTAAGCATTTTTGAGAATATTTTCGTGCATGCCGGGTCTGAACCTCTAAGCACTTCAAAGTTTTTCATAATTTTGAACTCCGATGCTATGTGTACTGGACACACACAGATGAAACTGTCCTGAACTTTTCATTTTCTAATTCATCTCTTCTTCTTCTTTCCCAACAGTCTGTTCTGCACCTTCACAGGTGAATTTTCCAGAAAACAACACGGTGGGCGATGTCGTGCTGACGATCGTCGTCCAACCAGGGGTGACCCTCGAGTTCGATTCTCCTGTAAACCCAGACAACCCATTCAGCTTGGATGGAAACAATCTGATAGCTGCGAGGGTGTTGGACTATGAGGTATGTCATGACTTATGGTGTCAAACGGATCCAACCCCCTTATCTCAGTTTAGATACTAGTCTGTCAAAATACCTGTTGAGCATAAAAGTTTGGTTTTGTTTGCAGACTGGAGGAACTCATGCAGTCGATATCAGCTGCAGTGAAACGGCCACCGGCAGCAAGGTAACACTTCCTTCATACACTAAACATGTTCAACTGTTTAGACGTTGTCCTGTCGTGACTTTTCACTTTGTGGTGTAACCAAACTGACCAAATTATTTTTGATGAGGTTCCTGAGGAGATTCTTTAGGTTCTTGGGGTGGTTGTAAAGGTTCTTGAAGAGGTGGTGCATGTGTTTGAGGAGAGTTATCGAGGAGGTTCTCCAGGTGCTTGAAGATGTTCTCTATGGGCTTGAGGAGGTATTACAGGTTCCTGATAATGAGGTACAGGTGCTTGAGGAGGTTCTCTGGGGGCTTGAGGAGGTTGTAGAGGTTCCTCAAAGAGGTTCTACAGATCCTTGAGGAGACTGTACAGGTTCTTCAAAAAAAATATCCAGGAGCTTGAGGAGGTTCTCCAGCAGTTTGAGGAGATGGTACAGGTTTTTGAAGAGGTTCTACAGATGCACAAGGAGCCTGTTCGATTCTGAAAGAAAATGTAGAGGTGCTTGAGAAGGTTCTCCAGGGGGTTGAGGAGGTTGTACAGGTTCTTTAAGAAAAACTATACAGGTGTTTGAGGAGGTTCTCTGGGTGTCGGAGGTTATACACGTTAAAGGTTCTACTGATGCTTAAGGAGCCTGTACAGGTTAGACAGATGGATGTCAGAATTTTGTGTCTTTGATTTATTTCATATTCCTAATGTACAGTTACATATTATTTACAAGTTCTATGCAATGAAAGTTGTATTAAACAAGGATATAAAATCAATAGCAAAACAAGTAGTTTGAACAAGGCTTGTGTCTCTTTGTTTCCAGTTTCCTCTCTCCATTATTGTAATTTTGGAGAATGTGAATGATAACAGTCCAGTCTTTGACCAGAACAAGTACCACGTCAATGTCAATGAGGTAAGAGTCTGATGAATACCTTTACATACACAGGAATTATTGTTCAGCATTTCAGTTGTTTGTTTGTTGCCTTACAGACCTGACCAATGACAAAATGTTGTTTTAATGAATTTATTTTCATCCCATGTTAACATCCAAGTTACTCTGGATTACAGTACACTATATGGACAAAACTATGTGGACATATATTTCATGGTTTGGTTACAATGAAAGAAACACCATCATATTTTAGGCTCTAGTGTGCTTCGATCCAAATTGTTCCAACAATTTGTTTTTGGCCCATTAGTCCTGTTTCAACATGGCAATGCTTCTGCACAAAGACAACTGCCGAAAGAATATTTGTTTTGGGGTGGAAGAACTTCACAGGTCTGCACAAAGTCCTGACCCCAACCCCATCCAACACCTTTGGGATGAACTTGAACAAAGTCTGTGAGCCAGACCTGAACACCCAACATCAGTAATGCTCTTGTGGCTGAATGGGAGCAAATCCCAGTAGCCTGAACCCAGAAGAGTGGAGGCTGTTATAGAAGCAGATCAACACCCATGATTGGAATATCATATTCAACAGATACTTTTGGCCGTGTAGAGTATGAATAGGAACTTTATAGGTTTACGTGGGTCTATTGATGCAAGTGTCAGAGAGTTTCCAGAAAAAAAGCAGTGTTGTGGCTGCTGATGTGTAAAAACTGTGATTCAGATTCATATTTAATCACCCTGATGGTTTTTGTCCCAGATGTCTCCTTTAGGCACAACTGTAGGCCGTTTCGAAGCCACGGACTTAGATGTTCAACCGATCTCCTACACGCTGACGTCTGAATTTGTAAGATCTCCTGCTTGTTTTTCTTTTATCTCTCAGTAGGTCCAACAAGAAGATAAATCTTCTTGTTGTTTGTCTTCCCCGGAGTCAGATGAGATATTTGTTTAATCTTTTAATACAGAGATATGCCCAGGAAATATTTAGCCTAGCACAAAGACTGGACGTAGGATGAAACTGCTAGCTAAAGGGTCGGATCTAAAGACATTTCATTGTCCCGTTGGATTTCTGCAGAGCGGCTTTACACTGAAGTCGTCTACCAACCCGGATCTCCTCGTTACGACGCGTCTCGACTACGAGAAGGTCAAAAATGTCAAACTGATATTAACCGCTCAGGTGAGTACTGCTCAATGCTGGTTCCAAACTCTGATTTCCCCTTTGTCAGATTCAATGAAATCAAATATTTCTTTCAGTCTCTGGAGGTCAGACATGCTCTCTTAAACGTTTGAGACATCATGTGAATTCTACAATGATTTTGTTTTTTGTTGACTAAAGCTAACACAAGTTAAAAGGACTCAAATTTGACTGAAGCTAATATACATTGTCGTCCAGAGACTTAAATTAAAATCAGGAGCCAAAATAATAAGTGTGTTAATTTGCAGGTTCTGTAAAATGTTTGGATTTTACAGGATGTTGAGTCCCTGAACAGCTGAACCTTGTGAGACAAGTTTCAGTCCAGTTTTTCAGTTATCTGCCGACTGTCGTACTGTAGCTACGTTGTAGTAAAATAATCAGATTGTCTCTCTTCTTTTAAAAGGACACGATGTTGGCCGGTGTTTTACTCAGTGCCACCACCACCATCCTGGTCACCATCTTGGACGGTGACAACAGGCCGCCGTGGTTTCAGCCGTGCAGCAAACACGAGGTTGGGGGGGCTGTGATCTGCCAGAACGGCGGCTACACCGGCAGGGTCGTCTTAAACGAACAAGAGGTGCGACACTTTATCTGGAAAGTCCAGCGCTGACGCTGAACCGTCAGGTGACAAACGTAGATGGAGTGAACGGGAGTGTGTTATCCATGAGTAGCCAATCAGCGAGCTCCCTAACTGAAGTTTAACTTGATGCCATGAATCGTTCAAAAAGGGATATCGGTGCACACTTTCAGATACTACAAAAAAGAAACGTTTTTGTTTTGTTTTTAATATAAAAGCAAAATGTGACAGAGTGTAACGGTAAAACAGACTCATCAGGTCTGTGTGGAGCGATGAAGAGACTGTTTCTCAAATGTATACATAAAGCCAACATCAATGCCATATTTACATTGTGTTTTCTTCAACGGCACCCGACTAGAAAATTAGAGCCACCAGCTGTTTATCTCCACGAACCAACTCACATTCACATTTTTTTTTAATGATTTTCGCTACATTTGGACGGTTGAGTGTATGAAAAGAGACAGAAGTTGTGCGAAGAATGGAAAAAGAGAGCTTGAGAGGGAAGTTCTAACCCCTACTTTCACACCTCCACACACCTCCTTGTCCAAAAAAAACTATTCTGCGTTCCGAAAGGTTTCAATCTGACAAGCCCTTTGTTTGAAGCAGGCTGAGGCCTCAATGCAGCCTCTAAAGTCTGTCTGTGTTCACGCCAAACGACGACTTCCACTGTTTTCTCCTCTGCAGACCGGAGTGTTACCTCTGCAACCAGGACCGCTGTACGCCATCGACGGAGATTCAGGGATAAACGAGGCAGTGACGTACTCGTTCTTGGCCGGTAAGCAACAGTTTGTTCCTCAGTCTGACGTCAACATCCACTGATATACGTTGTTGATGATCGGCAGGTAGAAGCAGCTCAGTCTGTCTTTGTTTTAGGAGATGCAGGCGGTCTGTTTCAGATCAACCCCAACACGGGGAACATCACCATGTTGAAGCCGGCCGATGTGTTGGGGACGATCAGTCTGACAGTTCTGGTAAAGAGAAAACTTGTTTTTATCCAATGTGTCGTTCAAATGATGGCGTCTTTGTGTCTCCTTTGTTTTAACTGTTTGATCCGTGTTGATGTTGCCTAGTGCTGCAACTAAGTGGTCAGAAATGGTTACAGTCCTTCTGTTTCTCTCTCCCAGGCTGCTCAGAAGACAAACAGTTTTCAGTTTGCCACCACCACCGTCACGGTCAGCGTTCAGGTGAACAGTCTCCACCCTCCACAGTTTCAGAGGCCTCAGTACGACGGCGTCATCACCGGAGTGGGCATCATGGCGATGGACCTGAAGTCCAAGGATGAGCCGCTGCGGATCCTCGCCACGGACGAAGACTACAATGCTATCGGGGTAAAAACACTGATTCCAGACTCTAGTGGATCAAAGTGCGTCTTCTCTCCACCCTCCGGTTTTTACGTACATTTTCAGTGGAGTGGAAATGTTGAAGAAATGTTGTTCTTTTGTCTGTCATCTTTTTATCAGTAATGAAAACATTTTACTCAACAAGTTAATATCTGAGTTCGTCAAGAAATTGTCCAGAGACACAAACCTTTAATCGGACAGGCTGTTTCTTTTTTTAAACTTTATTTAGAGGTTAAACTGAACGGTAGTGCACCTGAATACTTTGCATTAACAGTTCAACATTTTTGTTAAACCCTCTTAACTTCATCTGTTGGCTGAAGCAGCTTTGTTGTGAACTAAAAGCGATGGTGTACTGTTTAACTGAACATTCATCGTACTGTTTTTGAGTGTTTGATGGCCGAGGAAGTATTTTTCGGGAGTTGTCTGTCTACTTGATGTGTTCCACTAACCTTTTGATACAGGGTATAAATCCCCACATCACCTACTCCGTCAATGGGCACAGTGCTTTCTCCATCATTGGCGGCTATTTGTTCATGACAACGGATCTCCCAGAGGACACATTATCTCTAGAAGTGAGTTAACAAATCTACTAAAACTTAAAGTCACTGGATGATGATTGTAATTTTCCACTTAAACTTCGTTCTTCCAGTTGGTGGCATTGGACACGGCTAACAAAGAATCAGCTTCAGCTCAGCTGCTTTTGGAGGTGACTTCAGGTAGGAAGAAAACCCTCACAGACCGCTCTATTAAATGTTCAAAGTTAGACAACTAAACCGCTCTGGCTCTGCTTCATCAATGCAGCGTTATCCTCCAATGTACTGCAGGACTATCAAACGCATGCAAACATGAGGGTCAGAATGAAGAGCTTGTAGCTTGCAAAATGCAAATTGTAATGTGCAAATTAGCTGCTGACCAATTTAATGAATATCAGGTCCAGAATGGTTTGGTTGGGTGTACATTTTGTCCCTGGGTCAACCCGTTCGGTCTTTTCTCATTTATTGCGTGGGAAGCAGAGGCTGATATTTCCATTTCAACTGCTTTCAGTTCTGTTTTTTTTTTTTTTTTATTGTGCTCTCATGTCACCAAAAACTGCAACAGAGTTCACTTGGATGTGGTCAAAGACCTCTTCATGCAGTCTTAGCTAGCTGGAGCACATGTCTGCACCGTTGGGGTCCAGTGATTGTTCGTAGCAAAGTTTATTAAAAAAAAATCTTCTAGCAGTCAGGTTAGTGCAAATAACTCAAGTGGAAAATTCCGGTCTGAAGAACCATTAAAGTTGGGAGAGAACGGGAGCACGAGGTGAAACCACAACGCTTCAAAGTGTGTTCTCCTCATAGGTCTAACCACCACCAGTTTGCCTCTGAGCACCACAGACATGGCCACGACGTCCACAGGGGAAACCTCCACCGACAGCAAAACCACAGAAGAAGTGTCCACCTCCATCAGCCTCTCAACTACCGTCGCTGACACGACCAGCGAAAGCATCATCTCCACCACTAATCCCAGTGTGACCAGTGAAGGAAGCGCCTCCACAGCCAGCACAGCCAGCACAGCTCACCCTCACACAGGTGGTCACACTTTTCTCTCAACACCCTCCGCCATATTGAATGTGTTCCTGTTATGCTGAGATGAGAGCGATCCTCACGTGGTCTTTTAAGTTCCTGTAATAGTAGAGTTCACGATGTGTTCAAGAGCAAAGACAAAGTGTCTTGTTGTTGACATGAAAAGCAACCAACCACAGTGACAGCAGTCAAGATTTGCACAGACCTTCCTGTAATCATCCTCCAGCTCAATGCTAAACTAGCGAAGACTTTCTCAAACTTGTGATAAGATCAGATTTTAGTATGTCATACAAAAGTCATAAATAATGTCATAGTATAGTATGCCTTAAAGAATTTGAAAAAAAGTATCGTATGCAATTTGAAAAAAAAAAAAGTGCCAAAAAACACCATTGTATATTTTGCCATAAAAAATGTTAAAGCATTAAACGCAAATGTTAGTGGTGAAGGAGGGAAAGTTGTTGCCAGCTGGAGTTCAAAAAGGCTGATGTCATACATTAACCCAGTCCAGACCCAGTCCAGACTATTTATCTATTTAGAATGCTACATTTAAGATGTACCTCCACTTTGGTTCCAGAGTTAGCTGGGTTTCTGTATTTAGTTGCTTTTGTTCCCGCAGTGATCGTACCGTCCGGTGGCTACGGGACGGTGGACATGGCAGCACTCGGTGCGACTCTGGGGGTCCTGCTGCTCGTCTGTCTGGTGGTCATCGTGGTGCTCGCACTTCGCATCCGGAGGGGGGACGCGGACTGGAGGAAGGTCTTTGAAGCCAGCGTGTTCCAAAGCTCTGTAAGTTCAAACTGGTTGTGAAAATGCTCGGAGTGAAGGAATCGAGTACAGGGACTCAACTCTGTCCCTGATTTAGGATTATTGTGTAGAACACTTTGTATAAGAGACCAACTTAATCTCATTTTAACACACTTTGGTCCAGAGACAGACTTCAACTAATGGTCAGATTTAAATGAAACTTGTTAACACCTCCCTTTTCTTCTAGGTCCATCTTTATTGTTCGAAAGATGGACCAGATTTGGAAGATTTGCGCTCAAGAATTCAAGTCATAATCTCTGGATAGAATTTGGTTCAATAACCTTTTGTAAATCTCCGACGTAGAGTCCTACTGAGCACGCTCTATGGGCCTAAAAACAGGGGAAGGAGTCTTTTTCGGCATTTGTGTGAGCAACTTTCATAGGGGAGTTGTTCTTGAATGCTTCATCCTGTTCTCCTCAATACATCCATGAGAACCTTCTTTAAAGGCCACCAAACCTGGAGAAGCTAAGGCCCAATCCCAACCTCCACACTCACAGACTTTGATGTTGCAGCAAAGCGTTGTCCCATTCCTATTTAGACCATTTTAAGCCCTTAAAGTCTCTCACACTCGACCGTTTAACAGGTGACGTCAGTAAGTCCCTGAGGGTTGAGGGTTTGAAGCTTTACTAAATGTAAAACTCATGGGACAAACATTCAATGGAAACCAGGCCCGATAGTTTACCATAGTGTGGTATGTAATGAACACTGCAGCTTCTCGTGGTCACCAACAGGACTTTGAACTATTAATCTTGATTTTAACAGAATGTGTTTTCCTTGACAGCTGGGTCAAGGCGGTCAGAAGGGGGGCATCCAGTACACCAATGAGGCCTTCCAAAATGACGAAGATGGAGACAGCACTGGCTCCGGAGGCCCAGCGGCGGGAAGCGTGAGGGCCGGTGGAGAGGCGGGCGACCTTCCGCTCGTCGCTAAGTCTTCGGTGCCGCTGCGCGCCTTCCCGCACGGCGACGACGCCGCCAGCCAGGCGGGCTCGGACAGCGCCGACAACGAGGAGAAGGAGGTGAGACCCATCCTGACCAAGGAGAGACGCGTGGACGACGGGTACAAGTCGGTCTGGTTCAAGGAGGACATCGACCCCGACGCCGAGGAGGTGGTCATCATCCCGGACAGCAGAGAGGACGACAGCGAGGAGGAAGACGAGGAGCCGTCGTCCAGCGGCAGAGAGGACGACGAGGACGACGGCCCGCGGGTAAAAACCCAGAAGGTCGTCTTTAACGACGCGGATCTGGACAGTGGACTCGGGGTGAAGATGGAGGATCGGGAAGACGACTCGGAGGGTGACGAAGTGTTGACCGTTAGTCTGTGAAAAGGCGCCAAAAGGGAAAGACGAGTAGGTAGCTACATAGCGGGAAACCGCCCGTAATAGAAATCTAATGATCATCAATCATCAATTAATGACAGAGGACCAGTGACAGAACCAGGACTGAACGCACCTTATGGAAAATAAATGTAAAAAAACAATCTAAATAATAATTAGGTCTCGCCCTGCGTGTGTGTGACGCTTTTAAATAAATTGAACCTTTTACAGCATTTATTGTTCATTTAAATACGTCAAGCATCATAATCAATGTAGAGTAACCTGAATAAAGATATTATGTTCATGTATTAAATGAGTTTGAGGCCAATAGTGTTTCTATAGTGAAGATTTTATTAACTTTTTTAAATGTATTGATTTATATTCACTAAAATCAAATATATATTTTAAACTTACTAACTAACTTGTGTGTTGAGGCGTTACAGCACACTCTTTATCCTTTATTTTCAAAGAATGAAAGTAAGTTTAGTCTTTTAGCTTCTCCCTTTATATATTTGGCAGAGAGTCACTGGTACTTTGAGATGATTCACTGGTTACGATGGTGCTTCAGCACTGACGGATGAATACAATCATGTCGTTTGAAACTAAAAAATGCACGGAGAGAAACAGCCGCGGTGATAAGAACACGCACACCTGCTGTTACAGTCTTGTGATAGTAAAACCCTCCCTGCTGATACTGAAGGCTGTAAAACATTATGACAGAAGCAAACTCTGAACTTCCATTAAACAACACAGAGCAGTGAACAGAAACGTGTGTCAGCAGATGAACTGAAAGAATGGAAACTCGTGTTGAACTCGAAAGCAGAAAACTGATGTAAATAAAATGTGTCTGTTGATTGTTTGGCTCAAACTGTTAATAAACTCTTATTAATTATAAAGCAATTTATTTCTCAGTTTTTCAACTTGTATGGTTTTAACTCATCTAAAAATAAGAGATTTCTGTCAATATTAATTAACTGATTATATTTAATACGTGGTTCATACGGTCTCCTCAATGATTCAAACTTTCCTTCTGAAACCACAGAGGAAGAATTTAACCTGCAGATGATTCTCTACTGACACCAACAGGCTGAAGCGGGTACTGCACAGAGACAACGAGAGACCGTCAGTGTTTGACATTTGATTTTACTTCAATTTTAAAAAATTTACATCACTTTTTAACAACAGAAATCATTTCATTTAAAAAAAAAAAGAAAACACCTATTTGTACAATGACACCATTTTATAAAACCATTAAATCCGAAAGACGTGAACGTAAATGAGGCGGAAACTAAAACCTGAGAAACCACAAAACAAACGGAGGAAGATTAGGAATCAGGAAGCGCAGAACACTCAAAGTCTAAATGAGGCAACGTGGCGTTAATGACTGGCATCAATACTGCAAAAAAAAATAAAAAGAGCTAAAACTTGTTTTATTTCATGAGAAACAAAATCAAAAACTACAAAAGACAAAATACTTGGCAACGAAAGAGCTTTGAGAGGCCCGATCACTGAAGTGAGAAAGATCTATCAAAACATGTGTTTGAATAAAAACATTGATATAATGTTATACTGACGCTTTCATTATAATCTATGTTCAATGTGCAATCTAAAAACAATTACTACCAATAATATTACCTCATTTTACTCAAAAAGGATCTATTTTGGACAGTTTGTTTTTCCTCAATAAAATGGAGTGAATTTCCCGTGAAATAAAAGTAATAAATGCTGGTGTGACAGCCTTCAGACTGACAGTTAACAGTTAATACACAGTGGCGACAAACAGGAACAGACACACTATTATAAAATGTAAGATGGCTGCTCTTTAGCTGGCTAGCAAACACTTCATCAGGACGCAAAAAAAAGTGGTTTCCTTAATTAATGTCAGAACTAAAATTGCCCGTTAGGACGTCGTCTACTTATCTCGGTTCAAATTTTAAATTAAAAGTTTAAAAGCCAAGTAGCTCAACAATCATTCGTTTGTGAGAACAAATTAGTTTTGTAATTTATTCTGTAACACCTGCCGGCTCTGAACAAAGTAAAAAGAGAATCTGGAGAGAAAAATGTCACCGTTTTGTTTTAGCTTGTTTAGCGTTAGCCGATTAGCTACGGTTTTTACTTAAAGTGGCAATAGACAACTTTTCCCCCTCTAGCGTTTACAAGTGATATTATTGATCGCTTTCCGTTTTCCTCAAAGGCAACTTATTAGCTTTAGTCAGTTGTATTTATTCAGACCATCAGGGGAAATGCAAGAAATATATCATAATTATAATTAATTCCCAATGCGGCTGCATTTTTCCAAAGTTACTTGGGTTATTCCACCGAATTAGCCATTACATTGTGCAAACATTTAGTACATATTGATGAGTCAAAGCAAAAAACTTGTCTATTGACACTTTAAACAGGAGCTCAACATATTTAAAATATATATATATATATTTTAGCCTTTTGTTTAGCCTGTTAGCCAAGGCTTAAACTCCGTACCAGGATAGCTTTCCAACAAGAAAACACATCGGCTAACGTTAAGATCAACAACAGTTAGTACGTTTTAGGCTCGCTTTGTCCGTTTGTTTGTTTACGCACGCATTATGTTTCGCTTACATTAACATTGCGAGATAGGGCATTTGTGCTGCGTTCAAGTGGTATCAAAATAAATTAAAAAAATTAGTTCCCACGTTGGAAAAATTCTCGTGAACACCCCCTCAAGTCAGAACAACATCACAAAAACATTGTTTACGCAATAAAATACAACACATCTTTGCAGCGTCCACGTTGTTTCCACATTAAAAGTTAAAAGTCTTGAACACATCGCAGTAAGAAGAACTAGTCCGGGTGTGTCTAGCTTTCTCATAAACTGCTTCTGAATGGTTCCGGTGTCGCTGTGTTTGTGTCCAGCACAGACCTGCATGTTTGTAATCTGTGCTTGCTGCCTTTCTAAAACAGTTTAGTTCACTTGTGGGTCTTCCAACGACACGGACAGCGGGTCAAACAAGATATGAGACTTCTGTAACGTTGCTGGTTATGGTGTACGTCCGCATCTTTACTTCCTAAACACGCACAGAACTTGTTGAATTTGGTTGTAATATTCTTATGATTTAAAACAAATGTTATTGTTATGATTTTTTAAAGTTTTGTCAACCTTCAAAAATGATTCTGTGGCACAAAAACAATGACGTAATGAGTGTGTTGAGGGATGCATGAAGCTGGATGTGGGAGGACAATACAAAGAGATGAAGGTTGGGGTAGTAGTACCAGCAAGAACTCTACTTTCACCACTGCTCTCAGCTTGTTGGCTATGAAAGAAAGCTAAACCTAAAAAATAACCGAACTGTGGTTCAAAAACATTTCAGGTTATTGTGTGTTCAATTGTTTAGCTTTAGCCGATTAGCTTCAATCTAAGAGAAAAGCTTAAGTTGAAACAAATTGGACGAAAGGTCGATATTGGACGTCAGTATGTGGCTTCTGTTTTTTTGGGGGCTTTAGCTGTTAGCTCATTGATTGGGAAAGAAAGCAGAAGCATTAGCTGAATTAACAATGATTAGTCAAAGTTTCAGCTTTACCTTTGTTGTTGGCTTTAGCTTTTAGCTAAAAAATAACGCTGAAGTAAATTTAGTGGTTAAAATTGTAAGCTTTAGCTTTCAGCTAAAACAAAAAAGAGCTACACTGAAGTACATGTAGTGGTTTACACTGTTAGCTTTAGCTTGTTCGCTTTTAGCTAAAACAAAAAAGAGCTACACTGAAGTACATTTAGTGGTTTACACTGTTAGCTTTAGCTTGTTAGCTAAAACAAAAAAGAGCTACACTGAAGTACATTTAGTGGTTTACACTGTTAGCTTTAGCTTGTTAGCTTTTAGCTAAAACAAAAAAGAGCTACACTGAAGTACATTTAGTGGTTTACACTGTTAGCTTTAGCTTGTTAGCTTTTAGCTGAGACACAAAAAGAAGCTACATTGAGGTTAATTCTGTAGTTTACATTAAATGTTCTAGAACATTCATATAGAATACAAACCGTCATAAAAAACATACCATAATATTAACTGACTGTAAGGCTTAACTGCTAAGTACAATACAGAGTCGTATAATGAAGTTTTTACAAATCCCTGAAGACACTAATGTAACTTAATGAGGTTTAAAAATGTTAATCTGCTAATACTGTGAAACAACAGATTAAATTTATTAAATCTAAAACACATTTTCTTTTTCTTCAGAAAATCGGTGTAAAATACGTCAGTGTGACGCTGCCATAAGGAAAGTAAGTAAGGTGTTTTTATCATTATTAAACTGAATATTTTTAACTATTTGTCAGACAAAAGAAAAATATATCGATGGCTTCTCCTTGTGACGGACAATTTTCCCTAATTTCTCATTTTATTTTTTAGACCAACTTATTGAATTAAAATGTAAATAATTGTAAGTTGCAGCCCCACTTTAAAGATTATATTGTTAGTTTTACCACTAGTTGACGCAAAAGTCCGTCAAATAAAGTCTTTAAAATGAACAAGTGAGATCTCCTATTATTGTTTGATACAAGTGGGTTTATCCGTTTTATGGTATTTCTGTCTCTTTATAACTTTCACTGATTCTAAGGTCTTCAAATGTCTTGTTTTGCCCGACGAACAGTCCGAAACAGAGATATTCAGTTTACAACGAAGAATGATTCAAGTTTTCGATTGATAATTGACTTAAATGAGTAATCAATTATCAAAAATGCTAGTAGATTAGTTACCTCACATTGTGTAGTAAACTTTTTGGTGTAATATCTTAATGTACCTCCATGGAAGTAAACTGAAATTACACAACGGCCTCAACAAACCGCGGCGATCAAATTAAAATGCAGAAATGCTTCTTTCAGACTGATTTTCAACAATGTCGTAGCTCGTGTTTCACATTAAAAGCCTACCAAGTAAAGGAGGGATTGTGCCCTTGGAGGGCTTTTAATGTGAAGCATCTGTGCAGGAAGTTGTGAGCTTCACTGACTTGCAACTTAACACGGATAGAATTAAACAAGTAGAAGCAACTGGAAACAATTACTGATGTTAAACAGAGAAAGTGTTTGAGTGGTGAGCTGCTGCTGTACAGAAATGTACTTTATAGTGAATTCATCACGCGAGACCACGTAGTACAGGTAACGTCACCCTCAAAGTTTCGGTCTCCATTTGTTTATGCAGGCGATGATTTGAGAATTTACGGTAAATTAGCATTCAGGGTGGCCGTTCAGTTGTCTGTTCTGTGGGAGCTTTCTGTAACAGTTGAGGAACAGTGATCGGTTTTGGTCGTTGGCTGATTCTGACATAGAATCAGAGATTTGTTGGAAATCGGCTGACGTAAATGAATCATTATTTAGTTTGATGACTGAAGAGGCGGCTCAAATCACACGACAGCAGCTCAAACTAAAATCAGCAGCTGTTTGAAGACGTCAATGATGAACACAGTGAAGTGTGTGTGTGTGAGAGACGGCAGCCGGAGGTGTTACTATGTCTCCGGGCTGGTGGCTGTAGTGATGTTAAGGATCTTGCTGTACTGAGTGAAGATGGCGTCGAAGGCCTCGTCTCTGTGGATCATCGCGCCGAACACCATGGGCTGCAGGAGAACACAAGGTAAGTCAGTGTCATTTACTAAAGTACAATTTCAAGGTACTTCTACGTCATCAATCAATCAGACTGCATCTATGAAGCACATACTGTCGTATGGTTACTTCCAGTTAAGGTCTCACTGTTCTTTTACTCATTTTAACTTTAACATAACATCAGCTCTGCTCTGAGCTCTTACCTTTTGTGTGGACGGCGTCGCGATGGAGATGCCCATCCCAGATCCAGGAAGCACCGACAAAACTTTGTACTGCGAGTGACAAGAGAAGACAACACGGTGAAATAAACGTTATTGTCACGAATCAGCATCAGTTCCTGTACAGAAACCAAAACAAGAGGAAAAACATGAACCAAACTGTAATTGATGAATAAATGATTGACAACAGGAATAAGTCAAAAGGAATATAGAGTATAAAGCAGCCATAAGAGGCGGAGTCAGTGTCCCTCCTTATCAGACAGCGATGATGACGAAAGGTGACGACGATTGAAGTCCTGCGAGAGGTTCAGTGAGACTCTCCGTACCTTCTGGATGTCGGTGATGTCGAGCAGCTTGATGACTTTGTTCTTCTTGGAGGATCCAGATCTGGAGCTGGAGCTCTCGAAACACAGATAGCTGAGGAGACGGAGGGGACAACTCAGAGCTGCAGGATTTTACGTCTAGTTGATAAATAATTAACTCAACTACTGTTGGACTATGAAGTTTGTTCTTTATGCAACAAGTGTGGCAGAAGTTTTGACCTCTTCAGACTTCCCTACGAACACCTGCTAACAGACATTTATTTGATTGTATACATGCTCAGATACCAGGGCCTTACTTCTCGGTGACGTAGAGGTACCCGTTGCGGATGTAGTCCGTCGGCGTCTTCTTGTCTCTGTTGATGAGGCAGCAGCGCCATCCGTTCTCACACACTGAGACAACAGAAACAGAATCAGACAACAGGTGACGCCACCTGCTGCAAGTAGCTTGTTCTGGAGATTTAGGGGTGGAAACATGGTGGTTATTTGAGCGATTCCAGTGGTTTTATATCTATATATATATATATATATATATATATATATATATATATATATATATATATATATATATATATATATATATATATATATATATATATATATATTTAAGGGCCATAATAATTTCCCATCAGAGTCAAATTCCAGACAATGTGAAGACTTCCTAAAAGCATTTGGACTCATTTTCAGAGATGAATCTCATAATTGAACATTTAGCTGAATAAACACTGCGTTGGGGGACTTCATTTGCAAAGATTCTTTTCTACGGTCCTGCAGAAAAAGGTGTACAAAATGAATAAAATGATTTTTCTCCAGTTTGAATTGTGAAGCCGAGATGTGACGGTTCGTCCCCCACCTGTCAGAGGACGCTCGCTCTCCGGCAGGCTGAAGACTTCGTGAAAAGCTCCTCTCTTGGTGCTGGAGTATCGTCCTCCGTCCTCGTCCCGGCTGACGCTCAGAGGAGCTGCGGCGCCGAGGCTTCCTCGGCCGGCCGTCAAGGTCACCTGGACAGGTAGACAGAGGGAGGATGGGGGGGGGGGATACTGGATTAGAAAAGCAGCAGAAGGTACTACGGTGGCATCCTGAGCAACACGGCCAGAGAGTGAAGCTGCAGTACAGAGTCAACAAGAACAACTCACCTGTCCAGGTGTGTTCACAGCCGTTTGACACATTAGGTCTGAACTCTATGATCGCCTTCTTTTTCACTTTGTCTCGGTGTTGTTGTTGTTCTTAAAATGTGCCAAAACTCTTCTGATTATTGATTCTTAGAGTCTTACCAGTAGTGGAACTAAAATGACGGTGGCGCGAGAGGAAAGAACCAACAGACACTCGGCTCGGTGTGTTTTAATCCTTTTACATTTTTTAGCTTCATGTGTAAAGTGGTTTCATGACAACAAACTCTTTCCAGTAAAGCAGCAGTTTTACCACATTCGCTCTCCTGGTGTCAGCAGCTGTTTGATCTAAAGGCTGCATGACAACATCAATGTTTGTTGCACTTTTTCTTCAAACATTTGTTTCGTGAAACCTGAAGCAGGAATCCACAAATTCTGATGAGATCCAACTTGAAAATTCAGCTCAAGACAACAAAGATTTTGACTCAACCCAGTTCAGGTAAAAACATTACATTTGGATACAAACCTGAAGCGTAAAAGCCTGAATATTCAAGTAGGATCAGATCCTAAGTTCATCCTGCAGGAGGCGCTACAGGAAAGGTGGTTACAATCTAAAGGGTTCATCCTCTGGAGAGCGGGAGTGAGACAATCACTGGAGTGATATATCTCACTCCAGAACAAAACAGACTATCACTGTGACTACTAAGAACAACAGCTGATTGTATTGATTCTACATCTCTAATAAACACTACTGACCTCTACACTGCGACTGTAAGCACACACACACACACACACACACACACACACACACGCACACACACACACACGCACACACACACGCACACATCGTGGTCCTACCTGTTCACACTCAGACAGCTGAGAGAGAAAAACAACAACAGAGAAGTGAAACCAACACAGACCAGAGATCACCCACTGGGACCAGTAAGAGCCGGTCACCAGGTGTCACCAGGTGTCACCAGGTGTCACCAGGTGTCACCAGGTGTCACCAGGTGTCACCAGGTGTCACCAGGTGTCACCAGGTGTCACCAGCGCTTCGGGTCTGTGAGCCGGACACTAGTCAGAGAGTTGGGACTGACCCGTCTGCTCAGCATGGTGCCTCCGCGCTCCTTCAGCTGCAGGTCGGTGGGTAAGTTGGTCCAGATGATGTACGGCGTGTCGAAGCGCTGCCTCAGCTTGGGACAACTCTTAAAGATGAAGTCGATGATGAAGAACTTTATACCTGCGTACACACCTGAGGAGGACGAGGACACCAATCAGAGTCACTCTGCAGGACTGAATCACACACACTTACTCTAATATTCACTTCCTGGATCCTTGTCTTGTTCTCCGTGTACAGAAACAAAATGTACATTTGTGAAGAGGACTTTCTACAACCTCAGAGCATGAAAGAGCATTCAGCCGTCTAGAGGAGTCCTCTCAGACAGGTGTGGTGTCGTACCTATGAAGAATCCCAGCAGTTTGAACGGCAGCAGGCAGGACGAGATGAAGGCCACCCACAGACCAACGTACAGCTTCTGAGTCAACTCTGGCTGAACCCACATGAACAGACTGCACACACACACACACACACACACACTTATTAAAGATCTGTGTATGAACCACGAGTTCACTGTAACCTGAGACAAAGTGCGTGCAGACTAAACTCACTTCTTTATTTTCTCCAGGATGTTTGCCATCTTCCCAAACAGATTCTGTGAGGACGAAACAAAAAACAAACAAACAGGTGTTGTGAAATCTGCCTGCAGGTGTCACACGGTGACTTAAGAGCCTCCGGCTGCTCCGTCACGTCTCACCTGAGCTTTCTGAGCGACGTCCAGAACCAGCTGGAACTTCTCCGACACCGTGAGGTCTTCTTTAGGAGGCTCCTGTGAAGCGGAGCACACCTGTCAATCACCTGCACACCGATTTAGGGCGGGACAACCTGAGCAGAGTGATTGGAAACACCTGGGCGGCTGTGCGGAACCTCTAATTTGCTAAATAACTAGTAACTAAACGTGCAAATTAAATGTAGTGGAGTAAAAAGTACAGTATAAAGTTGCATGACAAAGAAATACATTAAGTACATTATCTACAAGTACCTACAAGTTGTATTCAAGTACAGTAACTTTTATGAACTCCTCATATCAAAAAGGCACAATCTGGGATCCAAATGTTAATTATATCAATCAAAACGTCATTCCTTAATTCGACAGTACGTGTAATAACGTCACATGTCCATCAGGTGGAGCTGTTCACTGTCAGATGAAATAAGAAAGATTTAAAACTAAATCAAAGAAGAGTAAAAAGAGTCGTTTCTCACCACGGGCTCTGAGACTTCAGGTACGATGCTCCACTGGATCCTCCAGCCTCTGAGAGAAGTGCATCATGGGAACACACAGGTGAGATGTATGACATCATTTCACACTCACGACATATCTGTGTGTCTGTGATTTAAGTTTAGAACTGCTCAGGTTTACCAGGTGGTTTTAAAAGACAAGAAACAAGAAACCTTTCTGTGGTGTCGTTTTTAAAGTTTCCTTTCCCTGACTGAAGTATTTTAATCCATTTAACCTCTAAAGCTACTTAAGACAACCCAGAATCAAAGGCTGGCCTGTAGTGGTTTAGACGTACATTTGGGGTTTCACAGAACATGCTTATTACTACTTCCCAAACACATGCATCTTCACCAAACTATCAAGTGTAAAAAAAGTGTTTAGAATAGTTTACGACTGGATAAATAAGTATCAGCCATGAAAAAGGTCTGTTCTCAGTTTCATCAGTTCTTCACCAGAAGATGCATGTTAATGTGAGGAGTGTGTGCGTGTGTGTGTGTGTGTGTGTGTGTGTGTGTGTGTGTGTGTGTGTGTATGCGTGTGTGTGTTTGAGAGTGTGACGCACTGTTGGAGGGATTATAAATTAGCAAAAAAAAATAAAAAATCCGTGCTGAACCTGGTTTACGGTTTCTGATTCTGGCCGTGTGATTGGCTGACAAAGGGAGGGGCGGGGCTTGCACGGACCTGGCAATGAGGCAATTCAAGGAGAGGCGGAGGATGGCGAGAAACAGGAACATGGGGACGGCCCAGCCGTGCCACGCCGCGTACATGTAGACCTGTAACACACACACACACACACACACACACACACACAGTGTAAAGGATTGAGGCAATGCGTCTTTATATAGATGATATAAAACATGAATGGACACAAACAGATGAAGGTGAATTAATTTAATGTGACACGAATCAAGACAAAGACAAGTCTATATGAATGAAATGTTTGTTTATTTATAACATATAAATATAATAAAGTACTTAGTAATACATATCTAAAAGTGATGCCTTCAAACTCCACCAACAACAATACAAAGATGCCCTCAACACCGCTCGCTCCTCTCACTACTCCTCCATCAGCCAATCAGGCTCCAACAACCCCAAGACGCTTTTCTCCACCATCAACAAGCTCCTCAAGCCCATGGACACCATCTCCACCTCCTTTACCACCAGCAAATGAAACTCATTTCTATCCTTCTTCAACGACAAAATCATTGCAATACACAACCAGCTGGCTGCCCCCCCCCAGCCCTCAACATGACCCTCCCCTACTTCCAAGCCACTCACTCTCATCCTTCAGTTCAATCACTGAAATGGACCTCTCCTCCATATATAAGACCTCCACCTGTGCCCTTGACCCCCTCCTCTCTTCCTTAGTCAAGGCCTGCCTCCCCTCACTCTCCCCCCTCATCACCAACATCATCAACTCCTCACTGTCCTCTGGTCTCATACCCCCCACACTCAAGGTCGCTGCTGTCACCCCCGTGCTGAAAAAAACCTGGTCTTGACCCCGACATCCCCAACAACTACCGGCCCATCTCCAACCTCCCCTACCTGTCCAAAGTCCTTGAGGGAGCTGTTGCATCACAACTCAAGTCCCACCTCAATCTCCATAATCTCTACGAACCCTTCCAATCCGGCTTCCGTTCAAAACACAGCACAGAAACCGCCCTACTGAAAATCACAAATCACATACTTCTCTCTGCTGACTCTGGCTTCCTCACCATCCTCATCCTCCTCGACCTCAGCGCCGCCTTGGACACTATCGACCACTCCATCCTCCTCTCACGTCTCCAGTACTCCCTTGGCATAACTGGCACTGCCCTCTCCTGGTTCACCTCACATCTCTCAGACCGACATCAATTCATTGCAATAAACAACTGTAAATCCTCCACCTCCCCAGTCACCCACGGAGTCCCCCAAGGTCCCGTGCTTGGTCCCCTCCTCTTCATCATTTACATCCTTCCCCTTGGACAAATCATCCGTCGTCATGGTCTCGATTTCCACCGTTACGCTGACGACACCCAACTCTACTTCTCCTCCAAGACCATCACCTCCGTCACCCACTCCACTCTCACCGCCTGTCTCACTGATATAACATCATGGATGCAACAGAACTTTCTCAAACTCAACTGCAATAAATCTGAAATACTCATCATCGGCCCTAACTCCCTCACCCGCTCAGCCCTTCTCTCTCAACATTGATGGCTCCATCGTCACCCCCTCCACCGAGGTCCGCAACCTCGGTATCATCCTCGACCCCACCCTCTCTTTCCTACCCCACGCCAACCACATCACCAAGACTGCCTTCTTTCACCTCAGGAACATTGCACGCCTCCGGCCCTCCCTGTCCTCATCCACGCCCTCATAACCTCCAGACTCGACTACTGCAGCAGCATCCTCTACGGCTCTCCCCACAAAATCCTCAATAAACTCCAATATGTTCAGAACTCTGCCGCTCGACTGCTCACCTCCACCCGTCCGCTATGAACACATCACCCCCGGTCCTTCGCAGCCTCCACTGGCTCCCGGTCAAATACAGAATAGACTTTAAAATATTACTCACCACCTACAAAGCCCTAAACAACCTGGCCCCTCCCTACCTTTCAGACCTCCTCCCCCTGTGTGTGTGTGGACTCACAATGAAGGCGATGGCCGACGTGTAGACGGAGTTCCAGCTGGATAAGGCAGTAAGGTTCCTCTTGAAATTGGTCACAGGTTTGAATCCTCGTTCTGGAAACACAACAACCGACCAATCACAGACTGAGACCTCAGCTTTGTGTCTTCTGTATTGTTTTAAATAAACGGTTCAATAAAGAATCTAAAGTGCTTCTCTGAGTACAGGAGTATGTGCACACACCCCCCTGTACTGAATGTGATGTGTTGCCTTCAAGTACAATCGGAAAAGAAAAACTCACTGAGCCGTCTCATGTTTTCAGTCAACCTGTGGATCAGAATATATGTTTTAGATTCAAGACAAATGCACACAGTAGAGAACAGCTTCAGTCACTGCGTCAGTAAACATCTTCTTTACCTCTTGGCGCTCAGCGGCTCGTCCGTCTCCACCGTCGGCTCCTCCGGCTGGAAGCGGAAGTCCTCGATATAAACGCCAAAGCGGTCGTAAAGCCCCTTCAGGAAGCTGTCGGACAAAGTGTCCTTCTGTTTGTCTGAGGACGGAGAAGAAAGGATTTTAGCACTTTTATTAAAGTTTATACTCTGAGGTGTGTAACAGACTTCCTCCTGTTCGTTTAAAATCTCAGAGACATCTCTAAAAAATATGGACAAATAAAACCACAACTATGTTTTTATACGTTACAGAATTACTGCAGGAACCAAAATATGGATAAATTCATCTGTTACTCAGTGGTGGAGGAAGTATTCAGATCCTTTATTTCAGTCAAAGTACTAAAACCACACCGTAAAAATACTACAAGTAACGCTCCAGCATTCAACATGTTAATAAGGAAGAGTATAAATGTCCCCTGTGACTGTTCTATATTCTATAACTAGATTATTATTACTCATGCATTCATGTAAAAACAGGATTTTACTGTATGATAAGAAGGAATCACATTACTGATACTGGATCACATTACATTGTGCAGGTGTGCCTAATAAAGTGGCCGGTAAGTGTTGGAAGAGAAGCTCACCTGTGCTGGTGACTGCAGGTGGAGGAGGGGGCGGGGCTTTAGGCGTCTGAGAAGGTGAGTCTTCAGGTCTGCGAAGTGACAGAAACGACCGCGTCAGCGAAGACGCGAACCCTCAACAACAAGCTGCTCTGACCGACGTCTCGCACGAGCTCATCTAATAAAGTCACCTGGGTTTGGTGACGTCGCTGATCTTCTGCTCCAGCTCCATGCACCTGCTGCGCTCCCTCTCCAGCTCCTGCTTCAGAGAATCCACGTTGGACTCGTCCTTAAGTTTTCGCAGCTCCTCCTCTGAAAACAGAGGATGATGATGATGGAGACAAAGTGAGTACCTCTGACCACTGACGTCACACCGTCACCGCCGGGTGAGAGGCGTTCAGGTGACATCTTCTGCTCTACATCTGGCCTCCTTCAGGGGGCTTTTCTTATCCGATTATTTATCTGCAGGGAGATAGTGGTGCAGCAGTTGGAATGCAAAGGGGAGGGAATCACCAGAGACCCCCACGATACGATATTATCACGAAAACATTGCCAGATATTGCAACTCATAACCTTTTTCTCATTTGCAAATTATGCAATTTGTCAACATCCGTTATATCTACAGCACAATTACTAACACGGCACCATCCAGTGGACTGTAAACGCAACTATTACCAAAAGGTTTCATTTGCTTTATTAACAGTTTGTATCATAAAAGGTCGATACTGAATGTAATGCAGCCTCAGTTTGGGACTTTTGTTTAATTCCTGTAAATATTATTAATGTTTTTTAACGAGGGAAAAACGACCTTATTCACCTCTTCTTTGTGTGTGTGTGTGTGTGTGTGTGTGTGTGTGTGTGTGTGTGTGACAGACGAGGTCAGCAGGGTTATTAATAGCTCCGTGTGTGTGTGTGTGTGTGTGTGTGTGTGTGTGTGTGTGTGTGTGTGTGTGTGTGTGTGTGTGTGTGTGTGTGTGTTACATAAAGCTGACGGACAGATATTGACGGATTACCCAGCATGCTGGTGTGCTGTGGGATGTTTGACAGATTCTTTTAGTCGGACAAAAGCCACTTACTAGCTTTAACCCGGCTGAAACTATCAGGCTCTGGATCCGATTGGTCGGAGTGAATCTAAGTGGTTATTTTCAGACCAAAATCTCAGAGAAAACTGAACTTCAGACACGTGAAGATGAGAAGAAGGTAAAGAAGATGTTGCATTTCTCTGTAGGGTCCTTTTCCATAATGCCGTCGGACACTTACAGCAACAATCAGTTTATCGGCTGCCGTCTGCAGCGACCTCGTTCGATAATGGAACAAGAATAGTTCGACACAAACGCATGGTAAAACTGATTCCATACTCACGTAGGAAGTGTTTCTCTAACAAAGCGATTTCTAGGTGACCCTTGACCTCGTTGAGATCCGTCCTCGAGTCGTCTTGGAGAGCTGCAGAAAATGTTCCTGGACCAGCCTGAGGAACAAACACACACACACACACACACAGAAACGAATGTAAAATAACCAGACGACATAGAAGGTGATGCAACAGTGAACTAAAATCAGTTAGAGACGTTTGTGGGGTCCCACAGGGATCAATCCTGGGTCCTCCTCCACTCACACTCTACAACACTAAAAACCTCTACTTGACAAGGTGACGTTCACATGTTAGCATTTACAAACAGAATAAGATAAACTCTACGTCTGATAACAATAATAACACTAGTTAAAACGAGTAACACGTCATATATCAATACATCAGTCACAAGATGACATTTTCCTGCAGACGGAGAACTTTTACTTTGTAAACTGTAAGTACATGATGTCACTTCTGTTCTTTAACTTAAGGATTTTGAATGCAGGAGTTGTAACGGAGTGTTTTTGTAACAGGTTGGTAACAAACCTGCATCTTTATGGATTAAAATGATTGGAAGAGAGTCAGGTGAACACACCTAGCAGTGTTGGGGCTCGGTCAAACCAGAATCTAGTTGATTTCACACACAAAGATCAGAAAATCATGTTTCTTTTTTTAATCCTGGCTGCTGTACTTTCTCAGGTGCGTACCTGAGCGTCACTCTGCTGCTCTCCCTCCTCTCTCAGCTCCTCCGACTCTCTGGAGACGAGTCGAGGTTTAATCACGACCTCCTCGGTGCATTCTGTGTCCGACGTATTGGGCGAATCGGCCAGATCCAGGAACTCGTCCCGCCTCTGGCCCCGGAACCGGATCCTGTCCAGATGCTTCCGCATGGTGGGCGCCGTGGAGCCGGTCTCTACCTGAACATGACTGCCAGCGGCCCTGCAGAGACTAGAAGGAGGAGGAACACTGAGAAATGATCCACAAAGGATTACCAAAGTCATTAGGCCTCATCCTCTGGGGAGCACGAATGTGTCGGTACAACGTTTTATCACAACACCTCCGACAGTGGTTGAGATATTTCAGTCTGGACCAAAGTAACGGACGGACTAACAGACCGATCCCCAGCGACACGATGAAGACCGCTTTAAGTTCCCAGGATACATTTTCACACACTCGTAAATATATTCATTTGATGAAACTACCTGAACCTGAACCTACAGTTAGAAATAGACAAAAACTAAAACGTGTGCTTCTGATGAATCTTCAGTGCTGTGTGAATATATACATAGTATATAGTAATATATATATAGTATACGACAGGTTCACACACCTGTGAGTCGACGCCCACTAACAGCTCTGTTCGACATTTTGGAGAAAATACACTTATTTGCGAGTTAGAAGTTAAAGATTGATGCCACTCTTATATCGGTCTGTTAAGTATAGAAGCTGCAGCCAACAGTCGGTTAGCGTAGCTTAGCATAAAGACTGGAAACGGGTGGGGATGGCTAGCCTGGCTCTGTCCACAGGTAATAAAAATCGACCTATCAGCACTTCTAAATCTCAATTACTTCTTGTTTGTTTAACACCTCAGATAAGGTAAACATTTAACTAATAGATATCACCATGAAACTTCCCCAGTTGATTATTTACATTAAGAAAATTATATTCTGTCTGAAATGTTATGTTAGAATATGCAAATTAGGCTTTATCTAATTCTAACTTTTGGTGAATTAAGAAGAAATCTACAGACACAAATAGACAAAGTAGCAAAATAAACACCTAAATGTGTATTTTGATATGTTTTCTTTCCACTAGTCCGACACTTTTACATTTCACTATTAATATGGATTAAACAAACAATATATTGTGTTAATTAGTAGCTTTAGAGGTGGGTTGTGTTACCTTCAGACAGACCCAGGCTAGCTGTTTCCTGCCTTTATGCTAAGCTAAGCTAACCAGCTGCTGGCTTTAGCTTGTGGAAGACTTTGTGTGTGTGTGTGTGTGTGTGTGTGTATGTGTGTATTACTGTACAATAACCTATACACATGAGTCCCACACTGTCTGGACATGTAGGCATGTCTTTATAGTTTAATCACACACATCTACTGACTGTCTGTCTACAGACAACAGGACCGACCGGTCTGACTGCTTCTGTTCAGATGACTGACGGACACAACCACTCACTAATTGTTTGACTGTTTGCTGTCGTCACCAGTATTTACTAACATAATTGGTGAGTGATGTTAAAGTCACTGACAGAGAGAAGAGGTATATACAGTAGTTCCTATACTTGTGTAAAAGTACTAATACCACAGTGTAGAAATACTACAAGTGGATCAGCATAATGTATGAAAAGGGAATTAATTAATTGTGCAGTAAAACGTTCCCTGTCTGTGTTTTACTATTATATTATATATTATATATGATGTTTCTGGATTAATATTACTTCTGTATTAATGTATGGAGCACTTCACACTTCAGTTCATCACAAACATCCAACATCAACACATCTGGAGATACGTGGTTTTACCTGAACAGGAAAACTGTGATTTGTAAAGTAAATAAAGACTCAAGTAAAGTACCTTGAACGTGTACTTAAGTGCAGTACTTGTACATGTAGTCTACTTAGTTTCATTCCACCGCTGCTTACAGACTGAAGGACACACATTTAAGTGACCGTTTCATTGACTGGCTGACCTGAAAGTCTCCTTCTGCTTCTGCGCACCACCTGAACAGGTGTTAGCCAATCACCTGATGCTTATCTATCGACCTCGATCAGGCTCAACAGGAAGCCGAGCCGGTACCGCGTTGGACACCCTCAGAAGACCGAAGTGAAGAGGGAACAAGGTGAGGAAGGAAGGAAGGAAAGAGGGAACAGATGAAGGTTTTCTCACCGTGAACCTGAAGCTGAGCCAAACTTTCCCTCCTTCTCTTCTTTACAAACGGTCCAGACCCGGTTACAAAACCCGCTCCAAACCGGGTCAAATCTGCTCCAAACCGGTCCTCTTCTAGACCCGCTCCAGACCACCTCCCTTCTCTCCCTCGAGCTACTCAGTCCAGCTGTGGAGGTTTTTAGGCGGCAGTAAAAAACCAAGTAAAAAAGGCGAACCGTCTGTGTCTCTACCTGTCCATAATAATCACTGTGCTGTGGGCGGGGTAGCCCGGAAGTGACGCCATCACGCTGTGCTCTTAAACCGAACGTCCGAAGCGCAGTCAGGCGGAACCTTTAGAGGCGGAACCTTTATGAGCGGAACCATAAACGGGCACGTCTCTGTTTCTGGGGGGAACTTTTAACTAAGTTAGTTTCACAGCCAGTTCAGGGGTAGTTACTGTGTTGAGACATGTGAATAAACTGGTAGATTCAGCTGTCAAGACTGCATATAACTGCTTATAACCTGCGTTGTTTCAGCTAAGAGGCGGACATGCTCTCCACGACCCAGAACACCGACGTGAAGCAGGTAAGACTCACCTGAGGCGGGTCTCCTCTGCAAAGACAGATCACACAATTTGCAGAACAACTGTAATCCAGCTCTGGCAAATGTTATTCTGTGCCATTTCTCAGAGTTTATCACCAGATTGCATTTAAATAGTCACGTATTTTATTGACAGCTTCCTCATGTTCTATAGAACATAACGCTCATAAAGTAAATCACCATTATTGCATTACAGTTTGAACTCAGCTTTAAAACGTCCGTGAGAGTGGTAGAAAAATAAACGGGACAAACTTATTTTAAAAGTAAAAAATGATATGAAAATGTATATATAGTGTGTGTTATGTATGCTGAATTGATGAACAAGAACTGGTAGTTTATAATACACTATAAGTCAATTTTAAATTATGATATACCTTCACCTGTTACTGGCACAATGATAAAATGGCTTTGTGAAAGGGATTCACACGCAGTATATGAGGCTAATATTAGGAGTGTCTGCCAAGACTCAAGAGACTCTGGCTGCACAGAACAAGCACAACTATTCTTTCAGACAGTGAGACATTGTTCAATAGCGTAGTGTGCAGCATGCTTTGGTTAAAATGACTATATGAGGTCAAAGGCCAGGTTTTACTTCAAATTATGTTATTTCTTTTCTTTAAGTAGTGTTTAATGTTGGTTCTGTGATGAACTTTTCATACACGTCCTGTGTGTGCAGAGTATTGTTTTTGTTGGATGAAGATGCAGGTTTTGTGTCTACCTCTACAGAAAGATGCTGATCGTGCAGTCGTTGTTGCGGTCACGACTCGTGCAGTGTTTGAATCTGGAGCTGATGGTGATGGTGTGTACGGAATGGGCGTGGCCTTTCCGTTGCTGCAGGTCAGAATTAAACATACATTTAAAACTCTTCACTGCTGTTTTTGTGTGTCGAGATAAGTTGTTACCCTTCTTAGATTCCTGTATGTAAGAATAGTTTATTATTCATTCATATATCTTCTTCCTCTGTGCCATAGAACTCCATATTTGTCCATAAAGAACAATATAGAATAACACCAGATGGAAGCTCTAAAGGAACATTCTTGATTTGGTTTATAATTCAGGCGCTGCAGAGAGTGAACCAACGTCTGCTGGAGGAAAATCCTGCTGAGTCGCTGCTGTTTGATGTCGTCCTGATCACCACCGACATCCAGCAACAGCAGCAGAGCTCCCGCATCATCAGCAGCACCAGACATTACGGTAATCTAATTTTTAACCCTCAATGACAGATTACAGTCAGCAGCTGATCAGAGTTGAAGTTTTTGTAGTCCTGTTGAAGACTTCCTGTCATGACGTCATCGTTGCTCTGTTGCAGGTCTTGAAGTCGGCCAGTTCTGCTTTTCCAGTCAGGAGGATTTCATCGAGAGTTTACTGAAAAATAATGTGCAGCTCTTCCTGTCGACGGACAGAAACGAGGCGCTGCAGGCGTCACAGAAAGGTCAGGAGGTTTCTTCTTCTCTGGCATTAATCACAGCTGATCTCCAGTTGTTTAGATATTTTAGTCTGGACCAAAGACATATTACATTATAAATATTAAAACTAAAGGAACACTTTACCCCCAAAAAGACTATTTGTATATCAGTTCACCTTGTGCAACATATTCTCACTCAACACTTTGTATGATATCTTATGAAGAAGTTACTCTCAATCTCTTGTGCGTTTTCCTACAAAAGTCCAGAAACACATGTTGATTTCCGCTCGTTAGATGCGTACAGTCTTTTCAAAATAAACTTCCGTCTTCACAGGAAACAACTTAGTTAGGTTTAGGGAACAAAACTACTTAGTTAGGTTTAGAGAACAATACTACTTAGTTAGGTTTAGAGAACAATACTACTTAGTTAGGTTTAGAGAACAATACTACTTAGTTAGGTTTAGAGAACAATACTACTTAGTTAGGTTTAGAGAACAATACTACTTAGTTAGGTTTAGGGAACAAACCTACTTAGTTAGGTTTAGAGAACAAACCTACTTAGTTAGGTTTAGGGAACAATACTACTTAATTGGGTTTAGGGAACAATACTACTTAGTTAGGTTTAGGGAACAATACTACTTAGTTAGGTTTAGAGAACAAAACTACTTAGTTAGGTTTAGGGAACAATACTACTTAGTTAGGTTTAGGGAACAATACTACTTAATTAGGTTTAGGGAACAAAACTACTTAGTTAGGTTTAGGGAACAATACTACTTAATTAGGTTTAGGGAACAAAACTACTTAGTTAGGTTTAGGGAACAATACTACTTAGTTAGGTTTAGGAAAACAGACGTATTTACATGGTTTTGCTATTAAAACACAGCTTCCATCAACGACTCAGTTTTTTGATTCTTCGTTAACACGGGGTGAGTAATTAATGTACAAATTAACATTTTGTGGGTGAAGTATTCCTTTAATACTCAAAACCTCCCTTTGTTGCTGCACAGTGGCCCTAATGCTCCACTATACCTGTCAGGATGTATAAATATTGATCTTAAAAAACATTTATTAGCAACGTTGGTCGCTTTCAACTTGTATAGTTTCCTCCTTAAAGCTCAGTTTATCCAGAAATCAGTGTGTTTTGATAATGTTTGTTAATGTGTTGACCGGTGTCCAGGTACATGTGATGTTAGAAGGTGACTCCTCCTCCTTGTCATTGGTCCAGGTGTTCTCTCGGCGCTGCTGGACCGGCAGGTAGCTCCGTCGGAGCAGCTCAGAGTGATGTTGTGCGGGGACGCCGTCGTCCGGCCCGACACTGACCCGGTGCCGGCGAGCCAACAGGCCGCTCAGGTATACTCGCAGCGACACCCCGCTAATATGTCGTCTTTACAGTTTTAATTAAGATTTTTTTTCCAAAGCGTAGTTCAACGTTCTTGCTCCGCAGAGTTTCTCGGCTCGGCTCGGCGAGATGCGGCGGAGGTTCGGCACGCTGGACAGCCCCCTCAGCATCGTCCTGGTGACGTCGAGCGGCGGCAGGGAGAGCTGCGGCGTCGCCCTGCGGACGCTGCGGTCCCGCGGCCTGAGCGTGGACGAGGCGTACTGTCTGGCCGGGGCCCCGCGGAACCCCATCCTGTCCGTGCTGCGACCTCACTTCCTGCTCAGCGATGGCGTCATTGACTGATGACATCATGAGGGGTGGGGGGTGCACTGTCACATGACCTCACAAACGCTCCACTGTGTCTTTAAACCAAGTTGCCAAATCCTCAGAATGGATTTCAAGTCAAATGTTTTCAGCTCATGAGCCTTAAAGAGCCAATCAGTGACAAATTATGTAAAGCTAAGCCCCGCCCACCACCAACATTCCAACCACAGGATTGGACACTGTTACACAGCAGTAAAGTTATATATCTTTTGTTGACTAATGTGTGGTTTTATTTGAGCTCTCTTAATTGGATTTTATAAATAAACCTGAATAAATCACAAACTTTTTACACTGTAATTAACTGTATTATCACTTTAAATCTGATCCTGTTATTGATGAGGAGAAATGTACTACTACTAAATTGAACTCCTTGTGTTCCACCGTTGAATCTTAATGATGGGACGGCTCCAGTTTCATTATTTACATGTATTTGAAAGCTTCTGTTGTAAATGTAAAAACGTTCTGCTACTTTGTCTGTTACTTTGCATTTACTTGCAGCGGTATGTTGGATTACTGTCTGTATTTTGAGTTTCTTCACGTCCTCTTCTGCTCCGTCACTTAGTTTTAGACCAGCTCAGCTCAGGATGTTGATAAAACAGCTGCACCTGTTTCTAAAGCTCTGTATGCACATATCAAATATTTAAAAAATGGAAATACAGTTATGTATTTGTAGCTGTCGTGTTTAAAAATGACCAGCAGATAGCAGCAGAGAACTTTAGTCAGTAAATAGTTTAAGACACAAAAAGGCAGATAATACAAAACAACTGGCTGTTAATTAGATTATTTTTCTTCAGTCGGCGTCTTTGGAGAGGCAGCATTGGTCCTTGACAAGTTTCTAGGTTTCCATAAAGAAATGACAGGAATCTTTGGGGAAGTTTCAGGTGTCATTTAAGAGGTTCCAGGTGTCCTAGAAGAGGCAGCAGGGGTCTTTGGGGTCCTTGAATATTTGGACATTTGTCCATCCACAGTGACTGGAAGTACTGCGATGTAATTTACTTCCTGTGTTGAGTGTTGTGCAGCTGATTTACCATTTTTGTCTTTCATTAAAGTCTGTATGTTTGGTTTTACTGAGATTTTAAATTGTGTCAGTTTTAATGTTTTGTTTTTTAATGGTATGGTGGTCCTTGAGCAGGTTTCAGATGTGCTTCCAGGGTTCCTCTATGGGTCCTTGGGGAGGCCTCGTGCTCCTTTAAAGATTTATGAGGCCTTGGATGATATTCCAGATCATGTTGTAGATCATAAATATAATCAGAGCAACAGAGTGTATCCAGAGATTCCAGCAGGTTCATGTGATCAGTTTCAGTCATCGGAGGATGTAAATCAGACGGAGGCTGAGTTGATGTCATCGGAAGCTGCCGCCTCGTTTCTGCTGCCACAAATTAAAACATGTTCAGTGAAATGAAACGGCTTGGTGTGGTCGTCTGTTTCTGACAGTCTCATATGGTCCGTAGCGGAAAACACTTTGTTTTCATTATCCTGAGTGAGGTTTCTGATGAACGCTGCCATCATCAGCTCCTGTTCAGTTCCACGTCCTGAACACAAACATATTTAATTTAAAGCAATAGGCCGCCAGGAAGTTTTGTTTCTGCTGCTGAAACAAAACTTGTATGAACTTGCTGGTTTTCACCTCTTTGTAGTATAAGTGGTTCTAATGTTTCTTGAGTAGGTTGTAGTTATCACTGAGAAGGTTCCAGTAGTCCTTGAACAGATCCCAATGGTAACACGGTACTGGCTCCCTGATCAGGTTTTAGGGGTCCTTCGGGAGGTTTTAGCAGTCCTAAAGCAGGTTGAGCTGGCCTTGAGAAGAAGGCTCCATTGGTCATTGAGGTGGTTTTGTAGGTCCTTGAGCAGGTCCAATAGTCCTCAAGGACGTTTTGTGGCTACATAATGTGGTTCCAATGGTCCCTGAGATGGTTTCAGTAAATGTTGAGGAACTCTAGTGGACCTTGAGGTGGTACCTAGGGACCCTCAATGTCCCATTGGTTCTTTAGAATAGGTGTAGTATAAGTGGTTTCAATGGCTCCTAGTTATCTAACAAGGTTCTAGTGGTCCTTGAAAATCCTAGTGGTAACGTGGTACTGGCACCCTCATTAGGTTTTAAGGGTCCTTCACGAGGTTTTTAGCAGTCCTAAAGGAGGTTGTAGTGGTCCTTGACAAGGCTCCACTGGTCCTTCGAGTGATTTTGTGGGTTCTTAAATAGGTCCCATGGTCTTCAAGGATGTTTTGTGGCTCCGTAATGTTGTTCTAATGGTCCCTGAGATGGGTTCAGCGAATGTTGAGGAACTCTTGCAGTCCTTGAGGTGGTTCCCAGTGCAGTGGTCCTTCAAAAGAGTTGAAGGGTTCCTGATTGTGTATCCTTGAGTGGGTCCTGGTTTTCCTTGAAAAGGTTACAGTGGTCCTTGAAGAACCACCAGAACCTCCTCAAGAACCAGTGGAACCACCTTCAAGGCTCTTCAAGAAAAACGACAAGCTCTGTAAGGACCGCTGAAACTCACTCAGAGAGCCTTGGACGTGAGGAGGATCCAGTGGTCCTTGACGGGGTTCTATATACCAATGGTCGGGGAGGAAGCACCAGGACTTCGTCAGGGGAACTAAACGTTACTGGACGACTGAATTATAAAAGGAGTTGTGTAATGTTTCTGAGGTTTGGATGACATCACTGCCCAGCTGATCCTTCATCACAACAAGGCCTCATATTAAAAAAAACACCTTCAGACCAGGGTCAGAGTCCAGGCCCTCAACAGTCTCCATGGAGGCTGGTCATGATGAGTTAAATTAAAAATTAAACAGGTCAAAATAGAAAAATAAGGGTTCATAATGCTACAGTGGAGCAAACTGAAGAACTATGAAAGTAATTTGACCACCTAGCGGTTTGTGTCATCAGGTCAACTCCTTCCCACAACCTCTGAAGTCACTCTCCGACAAAACAGAGCAAAAACAGGAAGTCCTGCTGTCGTTTCTTTTAAAATTTCAGGTTCTGGGAAGAAGAGTGTTACAAGAGCTAATAGTCAACAGTGACGCTCAAGATGCAGCTGTTTACGTTGCTGAAAAGGAATTATATCATGAGACTAAACGGCAATGAAGCTCCCTCCTCTTTTCTTTACTCTGCTCCTTCTGCTCTCAGCCACAGGCAGGAGGGTGAGGAAGAGGAGGAAGAGGATGTTTAAGCATCTGTTGGATCCTGAAGCAAACTGGAGGGCAGCGGCAGTATGAAAATGACATGTGAAAGCAGTGTGAAAATACTGGCTGACTGAGCAACACTGTGAATTAAACTGTAATCAGATTTAGTTGTTTGTGAACACAAAACTGGCATTTTCAACTATTCCGTCACATTTTGTAATCATAAGAAGAATACAAATCGAAAGCATATCAAAGTTAGTTTCCTTCAAATCACTGCTCTGATTTTAGAGAAACACTGAGGACGTTGCACCAAGACAGTGTCACCTGGAAACAGGTGAGGTCATGTGACTGCATCATTTCATCACAGCTCGTGTTTCCTGAGAGGCAGACTGATGTTCACACGTTAAGTCTGGCCTGATTGACTGAGTTAAAACAGCAACTGAGCTCCGACACCCATCCAAACGCTCTGAATGTGAATCCTATGGACTCGTTAACACCCGTTCATACGTCAGATCAACATAAACCACGAAGCGGAGGAGACCGACAGCCTGTCAGCTTGATCGGTGTGTTTTCCCTCAGGGACTCAGCGTGACCTATTTTTAGCCTCCTGTTAGACAACTAGAGGAGACTCTTATTTCTTAACGGAAGGAACTGTGAACCTTCACACTGATTAAAACGTCTAATATTTCTGTCATTCCTACTGTTTTATTTTTTTATGCTAATTCTAGAAAAACCGCAGCGGTGGCATGCTAACACCCAAAAAATAAGGGAAAACAACACCAATGGAAAGTCGATTAGGATCTTATTTTGCACCGCACACACAAATTAAATGTATCCATGTGACAATGCAACGGTCGGAGCTAGTTACGTAGTTTTAAATGATGAGACAGACCACTTACTGTGGGCTGGCATGGAGGGGGACGTGTCCAACAAATACAGGACTTACAACCAGCGATCTCTCAGCCAGGAGACCACTGTTTGTTCCCTGTATGAAACGAGACCACTGTGCAACCACCATAGTCATGTATTAACACCAGAAACCACTGTGCAACCACCATAGCATGTATCAACGCCAGAAACCACTGTGCAACCACCCTAGCCATGTATCAACGCCAGAAACCACTGTGCAACCACCTTAGCCATGTATCAACGCCAGAAACCACTGTGCAACCACCTTAGTCATGCATCAACGCCAGAAACCACTGTGCAACCACCCTAGCCATGTATCAACGCCAGAAACCACTGTGCAACCACCTTAGCCATGTATCAACGCCAGAAACCACTGTGCAACCACCTTAGTCATGCATCAACGCCAGAAACCACTGTGCAACCACCCTAACCATGTATCGATGCCAGAAACTACTGTGCAACCACCCTAACCATGTATCGATGCCAGAAACCACTGTGCAACCACCCTAACCATGTATCGATGCCAGAAACTACTGTGCAACCACCCTAACCATATATCGACGCCAGAAACCACTGTGAAACCACCCGAGCCATGTATCAACGCCAGAAACCACTGTGCAACCACCCTAGCCATGTAGAAAAACCAGAAACCACTCTGCAACCACTCTAACCATGTATCGATGCCAGAAACCACTGTGCAACCACCCTAGCCATGTATCAACGCCAGAAACCACTGTGCAACCACCCTAGCCATGTAGAAAAACCAGAAACCACTCTGCAACCACTCTAACCATGTATCGATGCCAGAAACCACTGTGCAACCACCCGAGCCATGTATCAACGCCAGAAACCACTCTGCAACCACCCTAACCATGTATCAACGCTAGAAACCACTCTGCAACCACTCTAACCATGTATCAACGCCAGAAACCACTCTGCAACCACCCTAGCCATGTATCAATGCCAGAAACCACTCTGCAACCACCCTAACCATCGTACTTAAATGATCGTATGTCCACAACATGAAAATGTTTTATAGTTTCACTCAGGTTGTAATCAGCCTCCATGATGTGAGTCTGATCTCTTGAGTTAAATAAATTCAGATGTTGAGACTAAATGGTAGCAGAGGATTCCTGCAGTTTGCTCACTAAAGGGGGGGGGGGGGGTATTCCTCCTGTAAACCCAGCAGCTCCCTGCTCAGTTTAGTCCTTCACTCTGCACTGCAAAAAATGTCAACCTGTTCAAACCTCCAAATCTCTCCAAGAGTATTGAAGGCTTTTACTTTGAAACTCTTTGATCCTAAAGAGATTTTGGTTTAAAATTTATTTCACATCTAGTAATAAATGATGCACAAGTGGCCTCTTTACCTGACTTCTGTGTCTTCTGTCACATTGTTTAAATATTAAATATTAAAGGAGTTAACCTGAATTATCGGCATGATTTAAGCAGTTTTGAATTGGCAAATAAACCAAGTAACATTAAAAACATACCTGAATTTTCATCTTAATGAAGATGGTTAATGGTTTATCTCCATGGTTTAAGGATGTTCAAAAGGCGTAAATAAAACAACTCTCTTACATGGCCTACATTTTGAATAAAAGTGAATATTCAGGGTTTGCTTTCATACTTTTTGGTCCATTTTAAGAAGTAACTTACTTGTTAATTAAGGGCTCTGGAAATTAAGGGGTTTAGTTGTCATGTTTTCCAAATGAATGAACAGATTATGAGCACAAAAAATGTCTTTTGTGAAGCACTCATGATCTGTGTATAATCATGTGTCATAATCCTAATCTACCAGGAATTTTAAAAAATCCCATTAAATGATCTAAAGTGAAATAATGCCGTTTAAAGGTGTATGTGTAGCCTATATATTGTATTATATTATATTGTGTAATATATATATTCGCTTCTTGTTACTGCACCTCTCTGCCCTCTTTAATTAACTATTAAATTAAATTGTGGATATTTTTTGCAGCGGGCGCTCGTCACCTCACACACGCGCGCACACACACGCACACGCACACTCTCACACACACACAGAGAGACAGACTGTCTCCTGCTGGAGCTCAAGGACTGAAGGACACCGTAAAGCGCAGCTGATAAGCGGCTTTAATCGGCTAATTTGGCCCCAGTGGCCTTTAGCAGGCTGCAGGTAAACCGGAGCTGAAAACACCCGCAGTCCGAAACACTCACCGCGGTTTGACCGCAGACCGCACTCTTCTCTTCACCTGAGCTTTTAACAGAGGAGACATGGACTTCCTCCTCCACTTTCTCATGATTTGAGGATTTTTATTGCGCTTTTGATCAAATCTGTTTTGTCATCTTCACGACACAAAATGTTTTTTTTCAAGAGGACAAACAGAACTTTATGAGCACTTGTTTAACAATTATGAGTTAGGGGTGTAAATGCGTGTTTTTATTTTGTAGATAAAACCAAACTCCACCTGTTTCCATCCGGTTTTAGGCGGAGTTTGTTTGCGTAAAGTGCGCATCGGAGCACTCTGGAGCTCCATGTTAGAGTCTTGACTCTGTGACAATATGATGAGACCAAAGTGCGGGAACCGGAGTCCAGCCCGGCCTTCATGAGAGCCCGCTGGCCGCGCTGCTGTGGCTCGGACCGGGGACGGAGCGGAGGAGCCGCGGCGGAGATGTCGGTCAACCTGAGCGCGGCGGCGGCCGCGGCGGCTCCAATAGGTGCCGCGGGGGAACACAACGTTCCGGCTCTGTTGTTCGGCGTGCTGCTGATCGTGGTGATCATCTGCGGGAACCTGCTGGTGTGTCTGAGCGTGTTCACCGAGAAGGCGCTGAAGACCACCACCAACTACTTCATCGTCAGTCTCGCGGTGGCGGATCTGATGCTCGCGGTGCTCGTGCTGCCGCTCTTCGTCTACTCCGAGGTGAGATCAACCGCAACACGCTGTCTGTGGAAATATTAGCTTACACGTTAGTTTGAGTTCAGGTTACTTTGTTATAATCTAAAAACCTTTAAATGACCCAAATAATCCTTAATCTACCCCTGAAATCACACCAAACACCTTCATTTAAATCAAGGTGACAGAGTTCCCTTAATTTGTCCATTACTTTAGAAAAGCAATAACCAAGCCCCTTAAAAACATCTTTATTAGGGGTGCTTGACATTCTTCCCAATTTACACACGAACCTGTAATATTCTATGAACCCATTACATGTCACATTACCCCTTTAAAACGCCTTAATGATCAAATTAAGTAAATTATAAGGGGTGCGTGACTTTCCCCGTAATTAACATTAATTAGCTGCTGCTTACAAAAAACATTAGACAGATGTTTTCTCTGTTATCTGTGTGTCGTCTAGCTCAGTACTTTAAGGGGGTTTTAATGGTGTATCTGCTTGGTATATCAAGTTTTTAAATGGTTAAAAATCTCTCAAAAGTAACTTAAAAGTTAAAGGATGGCAAAATGTAATAACAATTCCTTTTTTAGATGGTCACAACAGGTACATTTTCATCTTGTGACCTTAGATCTTTACTGAGGGAATTCTTTTTAACAGCAAGCCGATATTAAAAACATTAAAAAAAACACATTAAAGAAGAAGACATTAAAAGTGATGAGAAAAGCAATAAGAAGCGGGATAAGAGGAAGTGCTGGGCTGAGTTTGAACAAAGAGAAAGTTTATTGTTTCTTAGAATTAAGAGTTTTAATTTCACATGGGCTCAATAAGAACCTGAACCTAAAAGAGAGGACGGTCTGCCTTAGCTGTGATTCATTTCTGTTAATAAAAGTGTGATTAAACTTTGAGAAACAAGTAAACAAATAGAAATATAGGTACAATAAATAACATTGTGATGACATGAGGAAAAGTAGCAATACCACAGCGTACAAATACTCTGGTACGAGTAGAAGTCATATATTCACAATTTTACTCAAGTAAAACGATCAAAATACTCATTATTTGAGAATAATCTACATTGCTTCAATGTGTCCATCGCTTTAATGTTGCAATAATGTTGCAATTTGTTAAAATAATTGTTTGTATTTTATTCAAATTTTGAAGGCGTCACATCAGATAACAGGAACACAATTAATCAGTGACATCAGTGAGGTTTACGATGAAACTGATAACGACGATGAGCTCTTTTTGAGCCTCATAACGATTTAACTCAAAGAAACTTTTACTCAAATCAAACCTGAACAATAAATATAACAGGCAAACATTCAGTGAACACTATTACAGCCTCTGAAGTACAATTTTGAGATATTTTTTATTTCTACTTCGATTAATATGAAATATAAATCAACTAATGAATTGTGAATTATTATTATAGATTGAACTACCAAGCTGTATATAAAATACTCACCTTGTCAGTGTTTATTCGCAATAATGACCTATACTTGCTGTACATTAACTTTTACACATATTTTTCAGAAATGAGCCATTTGGCATAATGAGTACTTCTACTTTTGGTACTTTAAGTAGTTTTTGATGCTAATACTTTTGTACTTGTATTGAAAGGTGCTCAGTACGGAATTCCGAGCATATCTTTTGCCTCCACACGGCTCTCAACATGGCGACAGTTAACGGTGCTAACAGTGCTGACAGAGCTAACAGCGCTGACGGTGCTAACAGCGCTGACAGAGCTAACAGCGCTGACAGAGCTAACAGCGCTAACGGTGCTAACAGTGCTGACAGAGCTAACAGCGCTGATAGAGCTAACAGCGCTGACAGAGCTAACAGCGCTAACGGTGCTAACAGCGCTGACAGAGCTAACAGTGTCTACTTGAGGGGCAACCGGTGGGCAGGCTTCGCTTCCACCATGACGCCGTTTGTCGGCAAAGACGTTATCAGCTGTTACCACCGTATGAACGCAGTGCAGAGCGGCAACCGTGAGCTAACCAGTCGTGCACGCTCGCATGCACTAAAAGCACGACTCGGTTATGTCAACAAAGGAAAGAGAAGCTCCGATAACAACACACTCAGAGGCAGAAAGACATTCATTCTCTGCTCAGGTAGACGTTACTCCATTATATCTTTACATAGACGACAGTTGTTTGCTGCTATATTAAAGGAGAAGCGTGTCGGAGTTAGCGGCCTCTAGCGGTGAGGTTGCAGATTGCATCCGACTGAAACTTGTGCCAAGCGTGTAGGAGGACTACGGTTAGCAAAAAAAACAAAAGGTGAATGGCCTCATGTACATTACAGTCATTTAGCAGACGCTTTTATCCAAAGCGATTTACAATTCAGATTCTAACACCGTAGGCACAGCTACGGGAACAATTTGGGGTTAAGTGTCTTGCTCACGGACACAACGACATGCGACTAGCGGAGCCGGGAATCGAACAGCCGATCCTCTGATTGAAGGACGGCCCTGCTCTCCACATAGCCACGATCGCCCACATGTAGCGCAATCAGTGTCCGGTTTGTCCATTCTGGGCCACCGTAGAAACATCCGAAGAGAGGACCCGCTCCGTATTTCTGGTATTACTCATTTTACTTTTGCTGACCGCCGGGTTGGAAAGCTGGTTAAAAGGATCAGTTCAATGTTTTTCAAAGAGCTCATATTATTTTACTGTACACAAACTAAACAGCTCCAACTATCAGATGAAGCAACATCAAATCAAGGTTTACTTACTTGTCCTAGAGCTTTCGACCGCATCACATGTTCTTCAACAGCAAATTGAGTTTGCTCAGCTGTCAAAGAACTGTAAATTATTTGTATCTCTCTCTGCACCTCTACAGCTTCTTGTCCATATTGGCTTAAACGTTTGAATATTTTAAATTTAAATAACTAAGCTGACGAAGCCATCTCAATTAATGGCCACTTACTGGCTTGTTCTGGAGACTCAATCACACAGTCAATAAAGCTCTTCAGCAGATGAAGTGGTTTTCTGAATGGTCGTGTAACCTCATTATATTCTTAGCACGACGCGTCCTCTATGCCGACCTAGAAGCCGGTGAAGATCATGTTTTACCTTCGAACGCTCAAAGACACGCGAACAAATGGACCTTGAGTGGAGGTTGTTGTTTCAAAAAATGATTCAGAACTTCAGTCGAAGCTGAATACCTTCATCACTTTAATTCATCATTAATAATTGTGTTTTAATCGTTTTTTAAGGGGGCAACTCATTCATTGTAACATATTTAGGTATTTTTAAGAGCTTAGTTTTGTTTCATTGTTGAGTTTTTAAGAGGAAAAATTGACCAAATGACACAAAAGCCATTCCTTAAAAATACTTTTAAAGACCTTTTTTGAAAAATTCACAGGTGTTTTTGAAAAACCGTTTAACCCACTAAGACCACCGTAATATATATATGTATATATATATAGTTTTTTATTTATATAATTGTATATGCGCAGTTATGTATTTATTCACTTATTTTTTTATTTGCATTAGTTAATTTCTTTCTTTTTTTTGGAGATTTTCATGATTTTTCATGATTTATTTTATTTCTTTGTGCATTTTATTTGCATTTTTATTATTTAGTTATTTATGTATTTATTTTGATTATTCAACTATATATATTTTTGTTTATTAATTATTTATTCATATTTTCCTTATGAAAGTGTATAATTTATAATATAATGAGTTTTAAAATCAGTGAACTGTCGCTGAACTCCAGCTAACGCTTTTCTGAAGCTCCGCCCCCTCTTGTGACATCACTGAGCGGACTCAGAATGACCTCTGACTGCAGCAGAGTGACAAACTTCTCATAATTGATATTATTCACTATTTTCTTTATTCTCATTAATTAATTAACCTTTAACTATCTTTCGCAGCGATCACAAGCTGACTGATGGAGTCAGGAAATCCTCTTTTTCATTAACGAGATCCACTTTGAATGAATGTAAACAGTGAACACTTGTGCTGTTACAGTCTTTGTGCATCAGAGAACAACAGACACACAACAGACACACACTGTACATTCCTCCGGAGGTCAGCTCAGCTGTGGGGTCCGAGGTCAGCTAGGGCCTCACAGATAACAATGACAACGTGTGTTTGTTAGTTTCCCTTCATTCTTTTGTTTGTTTTTTAATCCATTCATCATGTTGTTTCCTCCTCACAGTTTATCTTTTGTTTGTTTTGTAATTCAAACTGTTTTTGTTTTTATTGTCCGACAAACATTTGACCTCAAAAAGTAAAGTAATTAAATTGTTATAGATTTATTATCTAGAAGTATTATGAAGCCCTTTACTGAGGTAAAAGTACTACGACGTCAAAATACTCCACTGCAAGTACATTAAAAGAGATATTAAAATATGTTTGATATATATTCTTGTCTTTGGGGTAAATTAAGTGATTTGTAAAGAGCATTTATGACTAAATTCTAAAATAAATACTTTTTGAGTATTATATATTTGTATTTATTTTGTGTTCATATGCTCATTGAAGTATTTTATTCACATCATTTTAATGTACATTAATGCATTTATTTGTTTTATATCATTCAGATTTAAAGGATTTACTTACGTTATTTATTTGTTAATTTGTACTTTTATTAAATTCGTAGGTATGTATTTATTTATGTTTTATATATTTGCACGTTTATAGATTATTTATTCATATTTTTGTATATTTGTGTATAATGTATTCATTCATTTAACATATGTGTGCATTATTTTATTATTGTAGTATTTATTATTTATTATGCGTTAATCACTTTTTTTCATTTCCATAAGTGTATTTATTTATTTTCCAGATTTTCAATGTGTTTGTATTTTATTGGACTTTATTTATGTTTGTTGTGTGCGTAGTTTGTATGTTAATGTTGCGTTCGAGTGAACGTACTGAGCGCGTTTCTTTCAGTTCCAGGGCGGCGTGTGGACCCTCAGCACCACCGTCTGTGACGGCCTGATGACCATGGACGTGATGCTGTGCACCGCCTCCATCTTCAACCTCTGCGCCATCAGCATCGACAGGTCAGTGCTCACCTGCACAGGTACACGCGACCACTCAGCCGGTCAGTCTGTGAAAACAGGATTTAAATGCTGACATCAGCAGTCGTCCGTCTGATGCTCCACCTGCTGCAAGTTTTTAGGTGGTTTGTACTCTGTAGTCAGTGGTGGGAGAAGTACTCTGATCTTTGTTTAAGTAATACTACCACAGTGTAAAAATACTCTTACAATTAGAAGTCCTGCATTCAAAATGTTACTTTAATTAAAGTACAAAAGCATCAAAATATACCAAAAACTAAAAATATTCATTATGCAAAATGGGTCATTTCAGAGAAAAAAGCAGCACATTTCATATTAATGCATCGAGACGTTTCACTGAAAAGCACAAATTACAACCTCTTGGTGGCGCTAGAGGGAAAGTCACGGGACCACCAACGTTATTAGGATTCATCGCCTGGAGAATTAAAATGTGTGTATAATATTTCAGAGGCAGAAAGAAAGACCGACATCCTGCCAGTGTGAGTAAAAACAGATTCAGTCATCGTTGGGGTTTAAAGTCCATGAATTAGTCCAGAAAACATAAAATGTAAAAGATCTGAGTGAATGTTTTACATCATGGTGAATTTTCCGAAGTGAAGATGCAAAATCTGCAGCTTTGCAGCACAAACAAAAACCCTGCAGAAACATCAGAGGAGACTGAAGAGTCAAAGTTCAGCCGTAACTCCTCACCGGAGCTTTAAGTCAGCCTTCTGGTCCGGGTCGACCAGCCGATTACTCCTAAACCACAGACCTACGGGACACCACGCAGAGAGTTTCAGCTCTCCATCCGAAAAATCGTCGGGGTCAGACGGTTCACTCTCATGTGGAAATACGACGATGACATTTTATGTCTGTTTCCTGTAAAAAGAACCAAAAGAAGAAAAATCGGAGGCTGCGTCCGCGGTGATGAACAGCCGGCTTCGCTCTGCGCTCGTTAGCTTGACGCAATGAGATTATCCGAACTGTCGGCTGATGTTGACCGATGAAAACATCAGAGCTGCTCCTCAAATCTGATGTCGCGACTCCAGATAAATACGATTAGGTCAGAGACTGATGGAGGCAGTGAAGCTAACTTGGACTGATGGTGATGATCCGAAGCTTTTTGTAGCCGCCGGCAGCAGTTAGAGGTTTAAGATTCAGAATAATTCAGCGGATCCTGAAGGTCTGCAGAGAGTCCACCGGGCCACGGGCTTCTGGTCCCTCTGCAGGTTGGATGGGTTTAACAGCAAACTGACTGATGACCTGCTGCCATTCAGGAACGGATTACTACACGGGGGGGGGGGGGGGGGGCAGAGGAGCCTCTGAATGAAGTGACTGTTATTAAGTGAGCAAAGAAGAAAGACTGGTGCTGGCTCTGAGGGCGTTTCCCATTTCCCAGTTTGTTGTCCTGGATTCCTTTCCTCGCCTCTTCTCCTTGCGCCTTAGTCTAACCCATTAGAGATACCAGCAGAGGAGGAAAAATACGACATTCCGGCAGTGCACCAGCAGGTGCATAAAAGTCTTCCGCAAAGGATGCACCGTTGTATCCTCACTTATAGCTCCTCCAGAGATTGAAACGCCGTAAAAGATCGATTTCCGGGTGACACGAGGAGGCACAAAATCGAGAAATGAGAAGAGCCTAAAGAATATCTAAATCATCAGGATGTTTGTGTTAGTATTGTGGCTGTAATGAACCCTGCAGCAAAAAACAAAAGAGAATTAAAAAAAATGCCATAAACACGAACCTGACAAACATTTTAAATGAATATCATGAATACATTTGTTCCACAGTTTGTATAGTCAGTTTGTTATTTCAGGTGCAGCCGATCATAAACTCTCCCTTATTGTTGCAGGTTCATCGCCGTCTTAATCCCTCTCAACTACAACAGGAAGCACGTGGACCTGCGGCAGACGGTGCTGCTGTCGGCCACCTGGATCGTGGCCCTGGCGGTGGCCTCGCCCATCATGTTCGGCATCAACAACGTGCCGGGCCGCGACCCCACCGAGTGTAAACTGGAGAACGACGACTACGTCCTGTACTCGTCCGTGTGCTCCTTCTTCATCCCGTGTCCCATCATGCTGCTGCTGTACTGCGGCATGTTCCGCGGCCTGCGGCGCTGGGAGGAGGCGCGGAAAGCCAAGCTGAAGAGCAGCATCCAGGCCTGCCGCAAGCTGCAGGAGGCCGCCGCCTCGCTGCCGCCGCTGGCCTCGCTGCCGCCACCGCTGCCGCCCATCATAGAGCGGGAAATGAAGGATAATCCAGACGAGCCGACCGCCTTCCCGTCCCCGGACAAGCCCTTCCACTCGTCAAAGTACAGAGACGGCCTCGTACCGACCGTCAGCTTTGCGGAGATCAAGTTCAACCCTGACCCTCGCAGGAGGAAGACGGCCAAGATCAACAACCGGGAGAGGAAGGCCATGAAGGTGCTTCCTGTCGTTGTGGGTGAGTTCACTTCCTGTTTAGCAATCGTATCACTGCTGAGTGAAGTCGATACGGAAGTGTCTTTAAACTCACATTCTCTCTACTGTCCACCAGGGGGCGACTCCTCTGGTTGTATAGAAGTCTATGAGAAAATTACTCTACTTCTCTCTTGATTTATTACCTCAGTAAACATTGTAAACATGAGTTTATGGTCTCAATCTCTAGTTTCAAGTCTTCTTCAATACAGCATGATGTTCATTTAGTAAGTTATGGTCCATTTAGAGCCAAATAGACCATAAAGCAGGGTATGCTTTAGGGCGGGGCTTACTGTGATTGACAGGTCGCTGCCGCTACCTGAGACGTATACAGCCTCTTTGCGTCACTCCTCCGCAGTCCAAATATGGTCACCTCCGTTCATAGGTTGCAAAAAACAACAACATGGAAACGGCCGTATCCAAGATGGCGACTTTAAAATCTCCGAACCAACGGGTGACGTCACGATGACTTCGTCCATTTCTTATATACAGTCTATGAATCCCACTGCATTTCTTGGCCGCTTCACCTCCACCTCTGATGTCGGGTCAGAGGCTGAGCGTACCTGAACGCCTCATCTTCACCTCTGATGTCGGGTCAGAGGCTGAGCGTACCTGAACGCCTCATCTTCACCTCTGATGTCGGGTCAGAGGCTGAGCGTACCTGAACGCCTCATCTTCACCTCTGATGTTGGGTCAGAGGCTGAGCGTACCTGAATGCCTCATCTTCACCTCTGATGTTGGGTCAGAGGCTGAGCGTACCTGAACGCCTCATCTTCACCTCTGATGTCTGGTCAGAGGCTGAGCGTACCTGAATGCCTCATCTTCACCTCTGATGTTGGGTCAGAGGCTGAGCGTACCTGAACGCCTCATCTTCACCTCTGATGTCGGGTCAGAGGCTGAGCGTACCTGAACGCCTCATCTTCACCTCTGATGTCTGGTCAGAGGCACTAACACATCAGTTAGAAAAGGTCGTCCTATTAATAGCAGTCAGTGTTGGTTCTAATACATGGAAGTGCTTCCCTTTAGCACACTGCAGCTAATCCTGCAGCTCCCTAATCTGAAATCCAATTATTACGTAAAGCTTGGCCAGACACGATTTTCAGTGTGCAGGTAGTTCTCACGAATCTCTGCTTGGTTAGCTCATCTGACAGTTAAGTAACGCGACCTGAGAGAGGGACTTAACAATATGAATAAGGTATCTCATTTGCAAATTGTCTGACCAATAAAATATTTAGCATAAATCAAACTGATCTGGTTTCTGAGTGAACAGAATCAGATTAGATAATGCAGTTCTTTGGTGTTATGATCCTCTCAGGGATCTTCATTAAGGAAAAAAAAGTCAATTTACAAGTAAACTTGTCTGTTGTTCTGTAATGTTGGTTGGTAGAGTGACAGGTAGAGAAATAGGGAGATTTGTAGGTAGGCAGGTAAATTGGTGCTTAGATAGCGAGTTGGTGAACCGGTTGGGAAGTTAGGCTGGTAGATCAGTTAGAAGTTGAAGCTGTGCCTCATTAGCACTGTGGTTGTTTTTTGTTAATTTGTAGTTGTTTTAGTCTTTTTGTGGTTGTTTTGTGATTATTCCTAGTTTTTTAAGTATGTCATGGTTGTTTTGTGCCTCCAGTTGTTATGAGTCCCTCAGTGGTTGTTTTGTATCTCTTTGTAGTTGTTTTGTATCTCTTTGTAGTTGTTTTGTATCTCGTTGTAGTTGTTTTGTATCTCGTTGTAGTTGTTTTGTATCTCGTTGTAGTTGTTTTGTATCTCTTTAAAGTTGTTTTGTATCGTTGTGGTTCTTTTGTATCTCTTTGTAGTTGTTTTCTATCTCTTTGTAGTTGTTTTGTCTCACTCTGGCTGTTTTGTCGCTTTGTGGTTGTTTTGTGTGTATTCCTAGTTGTTTTAGTGTTTTTATAAATGTTTTGTGTCTCTTTGCAGTTGTTTTGTCTCTCTTTGTAGTTGCTTTTTGTTAATTTGTAGTTGTTTTAGTCTTTTTGTGGCTGTTTTGTTACTATTCCTAGTTGATTAAGTATTTTGTAGTAGTTTTGCTTCTCTTTGAGATTGTTTTGTATCTATTCGTAGTTGTTTTGGTCTTTTCATAGTCGTGAGTGTCTATGCAGCTCTTTTTCATCTCTTTGTAGTTGTTCTGTTTTTTTGTTGTCTTTTTGTAATCATTTTATGATTCTTTGTGGTTATTTTGAGTCTCTTCATGGTTTGTGTGTGTCTCTTTGAGTGACATTTTGTAGTTGAAGTCCAGGAGGGCTCGGTAATCTATCCAGGGTCAGATAGGAGGGTTAATAGATAAGTTAGTAGTTTGGTATGTAATTAAGTTGGTCGGTAGGTAAAAAGAGAAATTCTCAATGTTTATTTCTTACTAGACAAACTCTTCTTCTTCTTCTTCTTCTTCTTCTTCTTCTTCTTCTTCTTCTTCTTCTTCTTCTTCTTCTTCTTCTTCTTCTTCTTCTTCTCCTCCTCCTGCAGGTACCTTCCTGTTCTGTTGGACTCCGTTCTTTGTCCTCCACACGATGCGAGCTCGCTGTCAGGACTGCCACGTCCCACCGGCCCTGATGAGCGTGGTGACGTGGCTCGGCTACGTCAACAGCGCTCTCAACCCCGTCATCTACACCATCTTCAACACCGAGTTCAGGAAGTTCTTCAAAAACTTCCTGCACCGCTGCTGCTCCAAGAACGCCCACTGAGGACGTTGCTGCTGCTGCTTCATGGACAATTCTTCAGCCGCAATAGACGCTACAGACTGTGGATTTAGTGTCTGTTATCCGTGTACATTGCCATTGTTTCCATCCTCTGTGAGGTTTTAATTTTTTCTACATGTGACAACAGCAAAGTTTGTTTGAGCTCCGTGTTTCCTGTGAAGAAGCTGCAGTCTGAGGAACAAACTGTTTCAGAGGATCAGATCACGCAGCTGACAGGGACTGATTTTATATGTTGAAATTCATCTTTTCAGAATAAAAGTTTTCACACAATAAAAAGCTGGTTGTTCTGTGAAGATCTGTGTGTTTGTGGTCAGAACAAGGAACAAAAAACATGTTTTTTTAAAAGGTCCGGTCAGTTTCAGAAACTTCAGATGCTTGGATCAGGAAGACACCTGCAGAGGGAGAAGAAGAGTTTGTCTGGACTCACCTAATACTCCACTACATCTAAGAGGTAAGTATTGTACTTTTTACTACATTTGTCTGACTCCTTTAGTTTCTCTTCAGATGACAGTTTTTAATCCCCTTCCTGTCCAGGTAAAACCACGTATCTCCGGATGTGTTGATGTTGAATGTTTGTGATAAACTGAAGGATGAAGTGTTCCTTTATGTGTTGATGTTGAATGTTTGTGATAAACTGAAGGATGAAGTGTTCCTTTATGTGTTGATGTTGAATGTTTGTGATAAACTGAAGGATGAAGTGTTCCTTTATGTGTTGATGTTGAATGTTTGTGATAAACTGAAGGATGAAGTGTTCCTTTATGTGTTGATGTTGAATGTTTGTGATAAACTGAAGGATGAAGTGTTCCTTTATGTGTTGATGTTGAATGTTTGTGATAAACTGAAGGATGAAGTGTTCCTTTATGTGTTGATGTTGAATGTTTGTGATAAACTGAAGGATGAAGTGTTCCTTTATGTGTTGATGATGAATGTTTGTGATAAACTGAAGGATGAAGTGTTCCTTTATGTGTTGATGTTGAATGTTTGTGATGAACTGAAGGATGAAGTGTTCCTTCATGTGTTGATGTTGAATGTTTGTGATAAACTGAAGGATGAAGTGTTCCTTCATGTGTTGATGTTGAATGTTTGTGATAAACTGAAGGATGAAGTGTTCCTTTATGTGTTGATGATGAATGTTTGTGATAAACTGAAGGATGAAGTGTTCCTTTATGTGTTGATGTTGAATGTTTGTGATAAACTGAAGGATGAAGTGTTCCTTTATGTGTTGATAAAATCCTCCTACTTCTTCAGCTAAATAAACTCTTTAAAAAAACTCTTGGATCAGCTGGAAAAAGCATCGTAACAAAGCTGAAAACAGGCTGTTTGTTCTTTTTAGAGATTCGTGGTTCTCACAGGACAGAGACGCTACAAACATATGATGATCTTATAGAATATGATGCATTGATGTAGATTAAACTAACCAACAGGATATAAAGGAGTTAAAACATGCGACATACACATTAATGTAGCAGGAATATTAATCCATAAACATCAGATATAAAAAAGAAGTTTTCTATTCAAGACTTTAACTTTTAGTGAAGTATTTTGTGTGTGTATTAGTACTTTTACTTTTACTTCAGTTAAGGATCGGAATACTTCGTCCACCACTTCCTCACTGAGAGGATGAGCAACACTGAAAGAAGAGCTTCAAAGTCACATTTCCTGAAGTGAAAGTAAAGTTAGTCTGAGCGACAGCAGAGCTGCAGTCGAGACAAGTCTCTGTGTTTCTCTCTAAAGAAACATTCAACTGAATCCAGCAGCTTCTTCTCAACAACACAACAGAGTCTCTGACAAACTCTGGTGAGTACACTGTTCTACAGACTAAATACACTCACTAAATATTTAGTCCAAGTTTAGTTCAAACCAGAATCTGACTGTTTGACATCTTGTTTTATCATATAAAGAATATTAAGCCGTAGAAATGTGTCATTTTAGATAAAACCATCAGAGGTAGAAACTAAACCACAGTGACTGAACTCTGGCTAGTTAAAGGTTAGACAGAATACCGTCACAGCTAGCATTAGCTTAAGCTAATTCACAGACCTGTTTCCTGTTTGAACTCTAAACCTCAACTCTACTCAGACAGGAAGTTCAACTCAGAGCAAATGTTTAACTGAGCTCCATCGGAGGTTGTGGTGGTTTTAGAGAGAAATAATATTATATATAATATCCTGCAGTCCAGAGTAGTTAGCTTCCATTTTTATTCTGCACATTTAATGTGTCTGATTCTCTGCTCTCGCTATCATCATCTTCATCATCATCATCCTCTCCTCTTTGTCTGACTCTTTGACTCTAAAGGTCTTTGTACAGAGAAAGTGATTTTTCTTTCGCTCTGCTCCCTCAGACGCTCCAAAAAAACAAATAATTAAATCAAATACTGCCTAAATATATCACAGTAAATTGTTATAAATGTGTTATGTTCAATATTTAAAATGTTCTGTCTACTTTCAAAATAATTTCACTTTAATACAAACAGCAGGGTAGCAGTATTATTATCTTATTTAATATGTGATGTGACAATAATTAAGGGATCACATTGTGTGTTATCATTGTTTTATTATTATTATTTATATATATATATATATATATATTGATAAACAAACAAGCAGCTGATTCCCAAATACAACATACAGTCATATAAGTGACTGGCAGCAGGCAGGGATCAGCCAGAGGCAGCCTTAATAAATGATGTTAAACCACAGAGAATAAAAGGCAGAGTGATCCACCTTCACTAGTTCAGTCTTAAAAAATCCACCACACAAACAAACTCAGTGTGATCTTTGGAAAATAGTCTCAAACCGTCACACTCTGATGTAAAGTAAAGAGTGGGAATCAGAGTAACTCAGGATACTATCACGATACATTGCCCAAGATAAAGATGGTATCACTATACAGAGATTCTGTGATACTCGATACATTACAGGACAATCATCTACGATACATCACGATATCTGTGTAACTGAAGAAAAATACCCTAAAACGGCAAAAAGCTGAATTATGTATGCACTGCATTGTGGTCTTAGTTTCACAGAATTTGACAACTGAGACTAAACAATGTACAACAAAGTGCATATTGTTTTAGCTTCGTGCCTCTTAAAAACACAAACAATGACAACCTGTCCATGTCTACATGATTCTGGTTAGAACCAGGTTTCTAAACGTAGCTAACTGGTTTATTTTCAGCCTTCCAAACGCGGCCGTTTAGAGGGCTCAGGATGACTCTTCTTATGTTCTACTAATCATAGTTTGATTTATTTAACAAATAATCAAAAGATATGTTTTAACAGTTTTTTTTCACATTTGTCCTCAGAGTGTAGATATGTCTGCTGCCAGCTGTCTGCTGACTGAAGATCAGTTTCTGTGCTCCATCTGTCTGGATGTGTTCACTGATCCAGTCACCATACCATGTGGACACAACTTCTGTAAAACCTGCATCACTCAACACTGGAACGTTAATGTCCCCTATCAGTGTCCAAACTGTAAAGAGGTTTTTAACACCAGACCTGAGCTGCGGGTCAATACTTTCATCTCTGAGATGGCTGCTCAGTTCAGACAGTCACCTCAACAGAAAGCCAGCAGCAGCAGCTCAGAGCAACAAGCTGCCAAACCAGGAGAAGTTCACTGTGACGTCTGCACTGGAACCAAACTGAAGGCCCTGAAGTCCTGCCTGGTGTGTCTGGAGTCCTACTGTGAGACTCACCTGGAGCCTCATCTGACAAGATCAGGTCTGAAAAGACATCAGCTGATCGACCCTGTGGAGAACCTGGAAGGCAGGATGTGTACGAAGCACGATAAACTGCAGGAGCTGTTCTGTAAGACCGACCAGATGTGTGTCTGCATGCTCTGCACTGTTCTAGACCACAAGAACCATGATGTTGTTCCTCTGAAAGAAGAATATGAAGGAAAGAAGGCCGAGCTGGGGAAGACTGAGGCTGAAATTCAGCAGATGATCCAGAAGAGACAACTGAAGATTCAGGAGATCAAACACTCAGTGGAGCTCAGTGAGGAAGATGCAGACAGAGAGCTAGCACATGGTGTTCAGGTCTTCACTGATCTGATGAAGTCTGTTGAGAGAAGAATGAACGAGCTCATCGACACGATTAAAGAGAAGCAGAGAAAGACAGAGAAACAGGCTGAAGGCTTCATCAAAGAGCTGGAACAGGAAATCTCTGAGCTGAAGAAGAGAAGCACTGAGGTGGAGCAGCTCTCACGCTCTGAAGACCACCTCCACCTCCTCCAGAGCTTCAGGACCCTGAACACTGCTCCATCCACCAAGAACTGGACAGGAGTCAGAGTCAGTCCACCTTCATATGAGGGGACTGTGAGGAGAGCTGTGAACCAGCTGGTGGAGACGCTCAGTAAACAGATGAAGAAGCTGCCTGAGGCCGAGCTGAAGAGGGTCCAGCAGTCTGCAGTGGATGTGACACTTGATCCTGATACAGCACATTGCCATCTTATTCTGTCTGGCGATGGAAAACAAGTTAAACATGGTGATGTAGGGAAGAATCTCCCAGACAATCCAGAGAGATTTGATTGTTTTATTAGTGTCTTAGCAAAGCAGAGTTTCTCTTCAGGAAGATTTTACTATGAGGTTCAGGTTAAAGGGAAGACTAAGTGGACTTTAGGAGTGGCCAGAGAGTCGATCAACAGGAAGGGAATCATCACACCGACTCCTCAGAAAGGTTACTGGACCATATGGTTGAGGAATGAGAATGAGTACAAAGCTCGTGATGACCCTCCAGTTCTTCTCTCTCTGAAGTCTCAGCCTCAGAAGGTGGGGGTGTTTGTGGATTATGAGGAGGGTCTGGTCTCCTTTTATGACGTTGATGCTGCAGCTCTTATCTACTCCTTTACTGGCTGCTGCTTCACTGAGAAACTCTACCCATTCTTTAGTCCATGTAATAATCATGGTGGTAAAAACTCTGCTCCTCTGATCATCTCTCCTGTCAATCACACTGAGTAGAACAAACACTTGATTTTCTACAGAGAGACTCTTTCATTTAATGTAACAAATCTATATTATTGGTGATTTACACACCGTAAATCACCAATAATATAGATTTGTTACATACATGTAACATTTTTGTTACATAAACATTGATTCTTCACATTCTGATCAATGGGTTTTTTCGATTTTTCTGAAAATGTTCTTCTATAATTCGTCACGTTGCTACTACTCCAACACACAGACATTAAGTCACTGATTGATATTATCTAATGTAGTCTAATTCATTCTAATAACTGCATAACCTGCCTTCAAGACTGTTGAATCATCCAAAACAATGTACTCAGGAATAAGAAGCATTTGAACATTCCTTAAATATCTGGGTGCCAAATTAACATGTTTTATTGTATATATAATAACTTATGAATACTGGAACAAATTTTGGGATAAAGTCATGCACCACTTATTTTTTGTTTAAAAAAAAGGTGTTTAAGGGTTTGGTTTTCATCATTTTCCAATTAAAAGAAAAATCAAGGGATCTCTGTCTGGTATGTTTTCAGGGGTAAATTAAAGTTGAATTCTTGATTCATATTGCTAAAAATGAATCAACAAAATCTGATCATGAAACATTCAGCTGCTGTGACCAGAGAAGAAAAGTTTTGTATCGTGTTATTTGAATTTCATACAGTCCTCCTCTCTGCTGATCCTCAACAGAATAAAAACAAAGTAACGTTTAACTGGATTTGTCTTTTTTATTCATATTTAATCATGTACTGTATTTAAGTACGATTTTGAGGTATTGTACTTGTGTATTTCGACTTTATGCTACTTTATACTTTTTACTGTACTACATCTCAGAGGTAAAAGTTGTACTTTTTACTCCTGGACATTTTACTACACTATAAGTACTTTTACTTCATGTCCATTTAGCTGATACTTTTAGTTTAGTCAGGTTTTGAATGCAGAACTTTTACTTGTAGTGAAGTATTTTCACAGTGTGGTATTAGTACTTTTACTTCAGTTAAGGATCTGAATACTTCCTCCACCACTCCCTGTTGGAGACGGGCCACTGAGAGGAGGAGCAACACTGAAAGAGGAGCTTCAAAGTCACATTTCCTGAAAAGTTTGTCTGAGCAACAGCAGAGCTGCAGTCGAGACAAGTCTCTCTGTTTCTCTCTAAAGAAACATTCAACTGAATCCAGCAGCTTCTTCTCAACAACACAACAGAGTCTCTGACAAACTCTGGTGAGTACACTGTTCTACAGACTAAATACACTCACTAAATATTTAGTCCAAGTTTAGTTCAAACCAGAATCTGACTGTTTTACATCTTGTTTTATCATATAAAGAATATTAAGCCGTAGAAATGTGTCATTTTAGATAAAACCAACAGAGGTAGAAACTAAACCACAGTGACTGAACTCTGGCTAGTTAAAGGTAAGACAGAATACAGTCATGTGACGACCCTCTCTGCCCTGTCTGCCTGTTCGTTTGGCTGCTCTCCTTGCAGGTGTTGGAGGTGGGTGTGGCAGAGGATCGTCAGCAGAGTGGAAACACCTGAGGCCATTAGTAACACTGGCCCTGTGTGCCAGTGCACTCTGTATAAAAACCCTCATTATTCTCAGTTGGTCTCTCTCTCTCCTTCCTGAGACGCCCATTTTGGTTTTGATTTGTTTCTACCAGTGGTGGGCCATCAGGGCCAGCAAAGCCTTCTCTGCTGGCCTAAACAGAATCACAAAGTTATAGCTATTTAATCATTTTTCATAAATACCAGTGGCGGGCCGTGCATTTTATACCTGGGCCTTCAGTGCTATCCTGCAGCTGAAACACCACCTAATAAGCTCATTATGGCGCCACAGCTACGGTTATTTGTTTCTTGGGGTGTAATAATACACGTATTCATATTATACCGTTCGGTACGAGGCTTACGAACCAAACAATACGTTTGAATAATACTAGTGCATTTGGAAAATGCAGAAGCTTAAATTGTGGGAAATATGATGTTTTCGGTGGACTGCGCTCATGTAGGAGACAACAGGCTGTGTGACCTCTCAACCCGGAACAATAAAACCACAACAAAAAACAGCTGAGGCACCGTGTGTTTTCTGGGAGGCTACGCTAAACCAGCTTAACAAACAATAACTCCGCACATGACGGTATGCTTCGTAATTAACGGACAATGCTTATTGTCCAAATCTATATAATTAACACAATGACAACAACAAACTCACAAGAACCAGTCACATGTATTCATATGACAACAAAGCATGACAAATCAATCCAGCAGACCTGCAGCGGAACACGTATTCTGCTAGATATTAGATGTAAAAAAAAAAAACGCAGTTGACTTACCAAATGCTGATCACTTAAAGACAAACTCCATCCTCCTTTCTTTGTTGACAAAGAGTTTCATCCCACGGTTAAATCCCAACTCACAAATCCGTTCCTCCTCCTTCAGCCATTGAGTGTTAAAAAAACAAAGCTAGGTAAAAAAAAATAAAAAATCTACACCAAGCAAAATGCACCAATCACAGCACACGCTGCACCTTACTGCAGAGCTGCTCCTTAAAACTGAGCTGCCCGTTAATGCTGACGTACTTGTAGGCCAGCTAGCAGGCTCTGGCACGTCAAAGAATACGCCCAACATGTCAAACTAAAGATCTGATTGGTTGAACACTATGACAATCAACAATATCGTCCCCATTCACTTAAACTGCACATGGATTCACTTGTGAGTCTGCAGGCCTCGGGCCTCTCTTCTTACCTAGAGACACAGAGGTGAAATCTGATTGGATAAAAGCTCTACTTAAAACAAGCTGCACTGGAAGCAGAGCAACTGAGGAAGACAGTAGCTGTGCAATGAGAAAATAAGATAATGGGAAAAATATTTTTATAAATGATAATACATGTAGTGTATTTAAAAAAAAATATTAAATTATAAAATAGCTATAACTATGTGATTCTGTTTAGGCCAGCAGAGAAGGCCTTGCTGGCCCTAACGGCCCACCACTGATAAATACAGTCATATAACTGACTGGCAGCAGGCAGGGATCAGCCAGAGGCAGCCTTAATAAATTATGTTAAACCACAGAGAATAAAAGGCAGAGTGATCCACCTTCACTAGTTCAGTCTTAAAAAATCCACCACACAAACAAACTGAGTCTGATCTTTGGAAAATAGTCTCAAACCGTGACACTCTGACGTAAAGTAAAGGGTGGGAATCACAGAGTAACTCACGATACTATCACGATATGTTGCCCAAGATAACGATTGTATCTTAATTCAGCGATTCTGTGATACTCGATAAATTACAGGACAATCATCTACGATACATCACAATATCTGTGTAACTGAAGAAGAAAAAATACTCCAAAAACGGCAAAAAGCAGGAATTATGTATGTATTCACTGCTTTGTGGTGTCACTTTCACGGAATTTGACAACTGAAATTAAATAATGTACAACAAAGTGCATATTGTTTTAGCTTCGTGCCTCTTAAACACACAAACACACACTGACTGACTGCAACCTGTCTATGTCCACATGATTCTGGTTAGAACCAGGTTTCGGGGGGGCATCTCTAAACGTAGCTAACTAGTTTATTTTCAGCATTCCAAACGTGGCTGTTTAGAGGGCTCAGGATGACTCTTCTAATATTCTACTAATCATAGCTTGATTTTATTTAACAAATAATCAAACGATATGTAATAACAGTTTTGTTTTTCCACACTTGTTGTCCTCAAAGTGTAGATATGTCTGCTGCCAGCTGTCTGCTGACTGAAGATCAGTTTCTGTGCTCCATCTGTCTGGATGTGTTCACTGATCCAGTCAGCATACCATGTGGACACAACTTCTGTAAAACCTGCATCACTCAACACTGGAACATTAATGTCCCCTATCAGTGTCCAAACTGTAACAAGCTTTTCTACACAAGACCTGAGCTGCAGGTCAATACTTTCATCTCTGAGATGGCTGCTCAGTTCAGACAGTCAGCTCAACAGAAAGCCAGCAGCAGCAGCTCAGAGCAACAAGCTGCCAAACCAGGAGAAGTTCACTGTGACGTCTGCACTGGAACCAAACTGAAGGCCCTGAAGTCCTGCCTGGTATGTCTGGACTCCTACTGTGAGACTCACCTGGAGCCTCATCTGACAAGATCAGGTCTGAAAAGACATCAGCTGATCGACCCTGTGGCGAACCTGGAAGGCAGGATGTGTACGAAGCACGATAAACTGCTGGAGCTGTTCTGTAAGACCGACCAGATGTGTGTCTGCATGCTCTGCACTATTTCCGACCACAAAACACATGATGTTGTTCCTCTGAAAGAAGAATATGAAGGAAAGAAGGCCGAGCTGGGGAAGACTGAGACTGAAATTCAGCAGATGATCCAGAAGAGACAACTGAAGATTCAGGAGATCAAACACTCAGTGGAGCTCAGTGAGGAAGATGCAGACAGAGAGATAGCAGATGGTGTTCAGGTCTTCACTGATCTGAAGGAGTCTGTTGAGAGAAGCCAGGCCGAGCTCATCGACACGATCACAGAGAAGCAGAGAAAGACGGAGAAACAGGCTGAAGGCTTCATCAAAGAGCTGGAACAGGAAATCTCTGAGCTGAAGAAGAGAAGCACTGAGGTGGAGCAGCTCTCACGCTCTGAAGACCACCTCCACCTCCTCCAGAGCTTCAGGACCCTGAACACTGCTCCACCCACCAAGTATTGGACAAGAGTCAGAGTCAGTCCACCTTCATATGAGGGGACTGTGGTGAGAGCTGTGAACCAGCTGAAGGAGACGATCAGTAAACAGATGAAGAAGCTGTTTGAGGTCGAGCTGAAGAGGGTCCAGCAGTCTGCAGTGGATGTGACACTTGATCCTGATACAGCAAATCCCTGGCTAATTCTGTCTAATGATGGCAAACAAGTACATGATAGTGATGTAAAGAAGAATCTCCCAAAAAGACCAGAGAGGTTTGATACTTGTGTTTATGTCTTAGCAAAGCAGAGTTTCTCTTCAGGAAGATTTTACTACGAGGTTCAGGTTAAAGGGAAGACTGAGTGGACTTTAGGAGTGGCCAGAGAGTCGATCAACAGGAAGGGAATCATCACACTGTCTCCTCAGAAAGGTTACAGGACGATAATGTTGAGGAATGAGAATGAGTACAAAGCTCGTGATGACCCTCCAGTCCTTCTCTCTCTGAAGTCTCAGCCTCAGAAGGTAGGGGTGTTTGTGGATTATGAGGAGGGTCTGGTCTCCTTTTATGACGTTGATGCTGCAGCTCTTATCTACTCCTTTACTGGTTGCTGCTTCACTGAGAAACTCTACCCATTTTTTAGTCCATGTCCTAATCATGCTGGTAAAAACTCTGCTCCTCTGATCATCTCTCCTGTCAATCTGTTAGAAAAATATTACTCGAGACCTGGTGAAAATCATTAAACAGGACATTTATTCTTGCAAGAAGGAGACAGGATTGAAACACAAACAGGTTATGCTTCAAGTTGCTGCTCAAAGGTCTGTCTCTGAGTCTCTGACATATATACTGAGGATAACAAAAAAGTGCGTTGGAACAGAATGATTTGCATAAAGTCTGGACATCGCTTGGATCTGTTTCTTTGATAATTCGTTCTGTCAAGGGTCATTTTATCCTAATCTCGGAAGACGTCATGGTTGCAAATCAGCCTACGTATATACTGACGTGAACACAACAGATTTACTATCTTCCATTGACGCCCGGTCACAAGTAAACAAACAGATGAGATAGCCATTAAGAAAGACAACTAAGACACTTAATGAAGAAGACAGCTGAGAAAGCTTGTGTGAAGATTGGTTCATACAAGGACACAGACTTTGTGGAACCAGCTGCTTAGATTACAGTGGCTAAACAAAAACATTATTTAAGTTTTTCCAACACAATCATACTGAGTAAATCAAGCACTTGATTTTCTACAGAGAGACTCTTTCATTTAATGTAACAAATCTATATTATTGGTGATTCACGGTGTAAACATTATTGATTTTTTTCACATTCTAATTAATGGGTTTTTTCTATTTGTCTGCAAATGTTTTTCTACTCCAACACACAGACATTAATCCACTGATTGATATTATCTAATGTAGTCTAATTCATTCTAATAACTGATAACCTGCCTTCAAGACTGTTGAATCATCAAAAACAATGTACTCAGAATAAGAAGCATTTATACATTCCTTAAATATCTGGGTGCCAAAATGTATTATTGTATGTATGAATACTGGAACAAATTATTGGATAAAGTCATGTACCACTTATTTTTTTGTTTAAAAAAAGGTGTTTAAGAGTTTGGTTTTCATCATTTTCCAATTAAAAGAATAATCAAGGGATCTCTGTCTGGTGTGTTTTCAGGTGTAAATTAAAGATGAATTCTTGGTTCATATTGGTAAAAAATGAATCAACAAAATCTGATCATGAAACATTCAGCTTCTGTGACCAGAGATGAAAAGTTTTGTATCGTGTTGTTTGTATTTCATAAAGTCGTCCTCTCTGCTGATCCTCAACAGAATAAAAACAAAGTAACTTTTAACTGGATTTGTCTTTTTTATTTTAGATTTAACCAAGTACCGTATTTAAGTACAATTTTAAGGTATTTTACTGGTGTATTTCCACTTTATGCTACTTTATACTTTTTACTCCGCTACATCTCAGAGGTAAACATTGTACTTTACATTTTACTACACTATAAGTACTTTTACTTCATGTCCATTTAGCTGATACTTTTAGTTTAGTCAGGTTTTGAATGCAGAACTTTTACTTGTAGTTCAGTATTTTCACAGTGTGATATTAGAACTTCTACTGACGTAAAGGATGTGAATACTTCCTCCACCACTGGTATTTGGTTTGGGCTCTGAGCATCTAGCTATTTCCATCATAATTTAATTGAGACGATAATTTAGTTCCGTATTGTTTCCAGGAGACTTGGTTTGTAAAGGAAAACACGCAAACAGGAATAAATCTGGTTGTGAAGAGTTTTCTACGCTACACGCTGACCTGTTCAGGGACTAAATGTTCAGGTCGTCCCTCTGGTTGGTGCGTTTCACAAAGCGGAGACAAGAGACACTGTGGAAGGACTGCAGACCATGATCGATGCTACAGATATGAAATGTACAATATCTTTGTGTGGACAGTTGATAGATTTTACAGGAAAGAATTAATACACACTGAATTGGAAATTCCAATCAGTTTTAAATTGATTGAAGTAGAATACAAGTATAAAAATATTAATCAACAGGTATCCAAAAAACTAAAAGCCTCAAATATACACAAATATGGTAAACGTAACCTTTGTTTATAACATTGATGTAAAAGGGAATACCTTTTGAATTATGACTTCTTAAATAAACTCTTTAAAAAGCCTCTTGGATCAGCTGGAAAAAGCATCGTAACAAAGCTGAAAACAGGCTGTTTGTTCTTTTTAGAGATACGTGGTTCTCACAGGACAGAGACGCTACAAACATATGATGATCTTATAGAATATGATGCATTGATGTAGATTAAATTAGACAACATGATATAAAGGAGTTAAAATATAACATACACATTAAAGAAGCAGGAATATTAATCCAGAAACATCAGAAATAAAAGTAAGTTTTCAATTCAAGACTTTAACTTTTAGTGAAGTATTTTGTGTGTGTATTCGTACTTTTACTTTTACTTCAGTTAAGGATCTGAATACTTCCTCCACCCCTCCCTCACTGAGAGGAGGAGCAACTCTGAAAGAGGAGCTTCAGACTCACTTTTCCTGAAATGAAAGTAAAGACAAGTCAAGACAAGTCTCTCTGTTTCTCTCTAAAGAAACATTCAACTGAATCCAGCAGCTTCTTCTCAACAACACAACAGAGTCTCTGACAAACTCTGGTGAGTACACTGTTCTACAGACTAAATACACTCACTAAATATTTGGTCTAAGTTTAGTTCAAACCAGAATCTGACTGTTTTACATCTTGTTTTATCATATAAAGAATATTAAGCCGTAGAAATGTGTCATTTCAGATAAAACCATCAGAGGTAGAAACTAAACCACAGTGACTGAACTCTGGCTAGTTAAAGGTTAGACAGAATACCGTCACAGCTAGCATTAGCTTAAGCTAATTCACAGACCTGTTTAACCTTTGAGCTCAAAACCTCAGCTCTACTCAGACAGGAAGTTCAACTCAGAGCAAATGTTGAGCTGAGCTCCAATCAAAGGTCGTGAGAGTTGTAAAGATAAATAATATTATATATAACATCCTGCAGTCCAGAGCAGTTAGCTTCCATCTTTTATTCTGCAAAATATTTCTTCTTCTTCAATATTTAAATTTATTTTGTCTACTTTTAATATTTTTAAACCTTAATAACAATATAAACAGCAGGGTGGCAGGGTTATTATATTATTTATTATGAGAAGTGACAGTAATTAAGGAATCACATTGTGTTTTTAGGGGTTAAAAATGTAATTCTTTTGTGATTTTACTTATTTAAATTAATTATGATATTAACAAGAACCAGAGGGTTTAGGATGTTATCACTGCAATGCTTAAGACTTCAGATTAGTTTATCATTGTTTTATTATTATTATTTAGCAGCTGTAACTGTCTGGTTGATAACTGGAGGACGGTCACTATGATGATACAAACGACAGTAATGTGGTTTTTATAGTACCTAGAGTCGGACTCTTCTAGACCCATGAGGTTCTGGACTTGGAGCAGCCACTGGACCTCAGTGCTAATGATGCTAGTGTAGCAAAGGATGGGTATCGTTAGGATTTATTGATACGAGTACTCTTATTGATACTGCTTATCGGTTCGGTTCCTTATCGATATTCATATTGGTTCTTTTTTATTTATTTTATGTGAGAAAAAGAAGACAATTAAGAAAAAAAACGATATTGCTTTATTAATCTTGTATGTAAGCAATACAAAAAGTTCCAAAATCTTTAAAAAACATTTGCTGCTAAACAATTAGCGAAGCAATAAGATTTAATTTATTAGCTTATTCTTATTAGGAAACAAGTATGACATCACTAACGTTACCTGATGGCTGCTCCACAAACAGATTGACGTTCTGCTTGTTGGTCACATGTTGTGGATGAACTGCTGCTGTTTCCTCTCTTACTTGTGAGGCTTTTATTGTGTTTGAGACAACCAGAGTTCTCAGCATCTACTGGAGTCAAATGTTTTCTTCCCTCTGATCATGATGTGAGTCTCACGCTGTACTGAGCCGGAGACAAAGAGACAGAGAGACAGAGAGAGGACGTTTGAGACGAGGACGTCTCACTACAGAATTTCTAAAGTACCGATAGAAGAACCCTTAACTACAGACCTCATCAATACTCTGAGTTTCTACTAATTTAGAACTGATTCTCTTCAGAACCAGGTTTCGGGGGACATCTTTAAGCGTAGCTAACTAGCTTCTTTTTAACCTTCCCAACGCGGTCATTTAGAGGGCCTGTATTTTTTGATGAAAAAATCGATAGGCGCCAGTGTATCAATAACGTATTGCAAGAGGAAGTAATACAAAATATTACGGTATTGATATTTTTGTCCCAACCCTCGTGCTGAACTGCATATCTGAACTCTTCTTCACTCAAAGTAAATTCATATAAAATAACAACATAATTCAGGATGACTCTTCTTATATTCTACTAATCATAGATTGATTTTATTCAACAAATAATCAAACGATATGTAATAACAGTTTTGTTTTTCCACTCTTGTTGTCCTCAGAGTGTAGATATGTCTGCTGCCAGCTGTCTACTGACTGAAGATCAGTTTCTGTGCTCCATCTGTCTGGATGTGTTCACTGATCCAGTCACCATACCATGTGGACACAACTTCTGTAAAACCTGCATCACTCAACACTGGGACGTTAATGTCCCCTATCAGTGTCCAAACTGTAAAAAGCTTTTCTACACAAGACCTGAGCTGCAGGTCAATACTTTCATCTCTGAGATGGCTGCTCAGTTCAGACAGTCAGCTCAACAGAAAGCCAGCAGCAGCAGCTCAGAGCAACAAGCTGCCAAACCAGGAGAAGTTCCCTGTGACGTCTGCACTGGAACCAAACTGAAGGCCCTGAAGTCCTGCCTGGTGTGTCTGGAGTCCTACTGTGAGACTCACCTGGAGCCTCATCTGACAAGATCAGGTCTGAAAAGACATCAGCTGATCGACCCTGTGGAGAACCTGGAAGGCAGGATGTGTACGAAGCACGATAAACTGCTGGAGCTGTTCTGTAAGACCGACCAGATGTGTGTCTGCATGCTCTGCACTGTTTTAGACCACAAGAACCATGATGTTGTTCCTCTGAAAGAAGACTATGAAGGAAAGAAGGCCGAGCTGGGGAAGACTGAGGCTGAAATTCAGCAGATGATCCAGAAGAGACGACTGAAGATTCAGGAGATCAAACACTCAGTGGAGCTCAGTGAGGAAGATGCAGACAGAGAGATAGCAGATGGTGTTCAGGTCTTCACCGCTCTGAAGGAGTCTGTTGAGAGAAGCCAGGCCGAGCTCATCAACACGATCACAGAGAAGCAGAGAAAGACGGAGAAACAGGCTGAAGGCTTCATCAAAGAGCTGGAACAGGAAATCTCTGAGCTGAAGAAGAGAAGCACTGAGGTGGAGCAGCTCTCACGCTCTGAAGACCACCTCCACCTCCTCCAGAGCTTCAGGACCCTGAACACTGCTCCACCCACCAAGGACTGGACAGGAGTCAGAGTCAGTCCACCTTCATATGAGGGGACTGTGGTGAGAGCTGTGAACCAGCTGAAGGAGACGATCAGTAAACAGATGAAGAAGCTGTTTGAGGTCGAGCTGAAGAGGGTCCAGCAGTCTGCAGTGGATGTGACACTTGATCCTGATACAGCAAATCCTGCTCTCATCCTGTCTGATGATGGAAAACAAGTTAAAACTGGTGATGTAAAGAAGAATCTACCAGACAATCCAAAGAGATTTGATCCTTGTGTTTATGTCTTAGCAAAGCAGAGTTTCTCTTCAGGAAGATTTTACTACGAGGTTCAGGTTAAAGGAAAGACTGAGTGGGATTTAGGAGTGGCCAGAGAGTCGATCAACAGGAAGGGAACATTTATACTGTCTCCTCAGAAAGGTTACTGGATGATATGGTTGAGGAATGAGAATGAGTACAAAGCTCTTGCTGGCCCTTCAGTCCATCTCTCTCTGAAGTCTCAGCCTCAGAAGGTGGGGGTGTTTGTGGATTATGAGGAGGGTCTGGTCTCCTTTTATGACGTTGATGCTGCAGCTCTTATCTACTCCTTTACTGGCTGCTGCTTCACTGAGAAACTCTACCCATTCTTTAGTCCATTTCTTAATAATAATGGTATAAACTCTGCTCCTCTGATCATCTCTCCTGTCAATCACACTGAGTAGAACAAACACTTGATTTTCTACAGAGAGACTCTTTCATTTAATGTAACAAATCTATATTATTGGTGATTTACGGTGTAAACATTATTGATTCTTCACATTCTGGTCAATGGTTTTTTTCTATTTGTCTGTAAATGTTTTTCTACTCCAACACACAGACATTAAGTCACTGATTGATATTATCTAATGTCGTCTAATTAATTCTAATAACTGCATAACCTGCCTTCAAGACTGTTGAATCATCAAAAACAATGTACTCAGGAATAAGAAGCATTTGAACATTCCTTAAATATCTGGGTCAAATCTAAATATTTTATTGTTTGATTATTGTATTCATAATATATTATGAATACTGGAACAAATTATTGGATAAAGTCATGTATTACTTATTTTTTAGTTAACAAAAGGGTTTTAGTTTTCATCATTCTCAAATTTAACAAAAAAATCAAGAGATCTCTGGCTGTCTATGTTTTCAGAGGTAAGTTAAAGATGAATTCTTGATTCATATTGGTAAAAAATTATTCAACAAAATCTAATCATGAAACATTCAGCTGCTGTGACCAGAGAAGAAAGGTTTTGTGTCGTGTTATTTGAATTTCATACAGTCCTCTCTGCTGACTGTTTTTTAGCCTGAACAAATCCTCAACAGAATAAAAACTTTTAACTGGATTTGTCTTTTTTATTTTAGATTTAACCAAGTACCGTATTTAAGTAAAATGTTGAGGCAGCAGACACCTGAGCGCCGCTGGGACGGAGACGCAGAAGAATCAACTTATTAAATGAACATCTGAGGAGATGAATGAAGACACAAGTCTCTTCTGAAAAGACTTGATATATAGAATAATAGAAGATTTAATGTCCCGTTTGTAATGATAATAAACAAATGAAGAGGCTCTTAAAGATATTGTAGAAAACTCTTTATTTATTAAATTAAATTAATTTATTTGTTCTGGTTCACCGGAGGGGAAACGTGTCATAATAAAAAAATAAAAATGACTTTGACAAACCGGATACACAAGATCAAAAGTATGAACAGCCACACTTTCCAGCCATATATAGATATTTATATCTATATATATATATATATATACACTGTATATATACAAGCTTTAATTTCTGTCCTTATTAAGTTTGAATCACAAGTAAAAAACAGAAAAGCTACGGAGCTTTGAAATCCTAAGAGATGACCCGCTTTTAAGTCTTAAACACACAAACTATTTTTTGGGTCTTCGGGGTTCTCGGCAGAAACTTTCAGTTAATAAAAAACTGTGTCTTTTAAGTGGACGAACAAAGAAAACCTTTAAAATCTGACTCTTAATGATAAAAAACAATAAATACCATAACCAACAGACAGATAACTCATCTTTAAGTATTGGCCAATGTAATAGTATTCTTACTATAATTCTACTGACCTTTATTAACCTGGACAGGTAGCGAAAAACATATTATAAAATAAAATACAATAAATTAAATGTAAAAAAAACATAATTACGGTTATTAATTAAATAATTAACTTAGAAAATGTTGACGGATTAATTGATAATAAAAAAATAATATTTAGTTAAAGCCCTAAACCATCTTGTCTTGCTTTATTAAACAGCATACTGGTCGTGAAACTCTGTATTGAAGTGAATGAGAAACACATGATCCCACTTCTCTCCACAAACATTAATTTAAGTTTATACGATGAGGTCATCTCCCAGGAGTTCACAGACCGTAGTTTCCTGTCTGATCTGGAGGAAAACCTTCACAATAAAAGCTCCAGTGAGGAGATTGTAAGCCTTTAAAACAGACTCCGCTCCTCTTTGCACCATATAAGGACTTCCTGTCCGACGAAACAACCTTCATTTCACTTTGTCCATGTCCATGAGTGGCTCCTCCTCCTGGACAGACACGCCCCCTGATGATTGACAGCAGGTGTGCTGATGCTCCTTCCAGTCCTGCAGTAGGGAAAAAAAAATAAAAAAACAAGCTGTGATTCTCTGCAGATTGTTTAAATTCATGTTTCTTTTTTACTATTGAGATGAAGCTATTTATACATTTTTGCATGTTTAATCTTTAAACCTACACATAAAAACCTGTGCTATTTTCTGAATTACCATATTTACCCTCATCTAATACTACTACTGCTTACCGTAACACACTAGCTAACTGCTGCTAATAGCTAATAAACAGATGTAATGTCTGCTTGTGAAAGAAAGCATGTATCTTCTTCCATATGAGTTCATAAACAAATCAACGTCTGTCAGATTGTTTTAGAATCACACTTGTGTTTATTTCTGTATTTTATTTTATCAGCGTTACACGTCTTGGCCTCTTGAAGTGAAGAACATGAGGTTAAATTAAAAGATGATCAGTCCCTCAGGTGAGTCTTACCTTCCTCTGGCAGAAGGCGGAGCAGTAGTTGACCTTGTGACAGCCCGTACACTCGCTCATCGCCACCCGGCCGCAGTTCACACACATCTGCTGCAGGTGAACACATTAGGAACACGTGAAGAAGACAAAGGAGATACGAACAGGTAACGAGCTGAGCTCAGTCCTCCATCATCTCACGAGCGACTCCTCTGGTTCTATAGAAGTCTATGAGAAAATGACTCTACTTCTCTCTTGATTTATTACCTCAGTAAACATTGTAAACATGAGTTTATGGTCTCAATCTCTAGTTTCAAGTCTTCAATCAAGATTACAGTAGAGTTCGCTATTTGTAGGACGTCTGTGTGTGTGTGTGTGTGTGTGTGTGTGTGTGTGTGTGTGTGTGTGTGTGTGTGTGTGTGTGTGTGTGTGTGTGTGTGTTTAGGTGTGTGTGTGTGCTTAGGTGTGTGTGTGTGTGTGTGTGTCATACGTTGATGATGATCTCGGTGATGTCAGAGCTCCTCTTGGCCTCCGAGTCGTCCGGCTGCTGAAACGTGATCTGGTTCTGAAACGACTGAGTGAGACCACACTGAACACACACACACACACACACACACACACACACACACACACACACACACACACACACACACACACACACACCGAGTCATCATCATTTATAGTTATAATCATCATGTGTAAACATTTCCGGTTAATGCTTCTGATCTAAAACTGAGGTCTTTATCATTTCCCGGTTTTTGTGGCTCCTGGATTCCTTTCCTTGACTCCTCTCCTTACGTCCTAGTCCCGTCCAAGGGAGACGCAAGCGGAGGAGGCGAGGAAGAGACGCGAGGAGAGAGGAGTTCTCATTTCAAAGAGACGTCAATTAAATATGACGTGTGTCCATCGTTTCTTCATCCAGCTTCATAGTGTTAACTATGAAGCTGGATCAAGGAGACAAGGAGGCACGAAAGTGAGAAATGAGGAAGGCCCGATGTATGTCAGCGTGTGTGTGTGTCCTCACCTCCTTCCTGCCTCCCTGACCTTTGACCTCGGCAGTGTTTTTGGCCTGTTCGATGAGAGCCTTCAGCTGCTGGACGTTGCTCATCAGCGTGTTGGCCATGTCCTCCAGGTCCAGCCAGGTGTTCCTCTGCGCCTCGCTGACCGCCGGCCCCGCCCCCCCGACAGGCTCCACCTCCAGCCCGCTCACCAGCGCCGCCGACGGAGACGCCGCCGCCGACACCGTCACCGCCATCTTGGCCTGAACCGGCTGAGGGGTCACGGCCAGCGCCGGCAACGCCGTCAGCACTGAGAGAGAAGAAGAAGAAGAGAGACATGAAAGACACTAGAACACTGTAATAACACTAATTATGATTATCATAATACATTTTAATTGGTTTTCTAGACACAAAGCTGCAACATCATAAATACAACAGAATACTCTCACATCTTTATATTTGCACCTTTTCTGGAAATACATCATTTTTCACACACACACACACACACACACACACACACACACACACACACACACACACACACACACACACACACACACACACACACACACACACACACACACACACACACACACACACACACACACACACACACACACACACACACACACGGTGCGTCATTAACCTCGGGGTGAAGGACAGAGAGGCAGTACTGACAGCTGGATCACTGCTGTGTGTCTGCGTCGCCCAGCAGTCAGATAACAACATCAGCAGCCTTCCAGCCAATCAGAACTGTCCCAGTGATGGTTTAAAAAGGTCCAATCAGAACAGTTTCCAACATTTTAAAATAACAGATACTTATATATTCATAGCAGCTTGAGTTCTGGATGAAATATCACCAGTTTGCGTGTTTTGTCAGCTGATAATATCATTAATAATAGAAATGGTCCGGAGTGAGAGGGAGATCTCTGATTGGTGGATCCGTCCCACGAGCCGACCTCTCCTGAGAGCTCATTACAGAAACACGACAGCCAATCAGAGAGCAGCTGCCGTGCTTCCCCGACACCTGATAGGATGATGGATAGGCTGCGGGTCAGCGGCGATGCAGGGGATTGTGGGACAGATGATTAAGGAGGAGGACGAATTAAACATCCTGGACGACCCACTTGTTTCTTTACATGCAGCAGATGTTGAGGTTTTTCAAAGGATGAGTGAATACGAGGAACCTGCTGGTGGTCAAACACAGCAGGATTCATCTCAAAGTCGAGGAAGGATCCTTAAAGTTTCAAGAATTTCTTGTCATAATTGTGAGATATCCTCTGTCATAATCATGTTGGATCTGGACTCCATGTGACCCTGAGACACACAAACACATCGATGACGTCATGGACCTGGTACCTGCTGTGCTGGCGAACACCTCGCTCTGCGCCGAGCCCTCTGAGATGATGGCGGCGGCAGCGGCCGCGGCGGCGGTCGCGTCTCCCGTTGGCGAGCGTTCAAAAGTCAAAGTGCCCGAGGTGGTGAACTGTCCTGACGGGGACACCGTGACTGTTGGTGGAGGACAGACGTGTTAAGACATGTTTGGACAAGCAGGAAACTCCTGAAGGCAATGTTTAAATGTTCACAACACAGGTCAACTTTCACTGAATGTTCACGTCCTATTCAGAGGACCACCAACCAGTCAGTGTGTCAATATCTCATTCATTTAAAGAACTCGGAGGTGCTTTAACAGGATGATGAGATGAGAATTTTAGGGTCGTTTCGCCTTATTTCATAATGTATATATTCCTTCTTAACTCTCAGACTGTTTTTTGTGACTGTGAGCCCATGAATCTATGAAATAATCTGATTTAACAGACATAAACCTGCTGATCCTGAACCACAAACTATCTTTTCCCTTCTTCTGACCGTGAGGCTCCACCAATCACAGTCGGGCTGAGGTCACCTGACGTACACGTGGTCCCCGGCGTCAGCGTAATGTTTTTGGTGGCGGGGAGCTCCTTCTTTGGGGAGGTGACCAGAGGCTCGTTGTCCTTCTTCCGTCTCTTGTACGGGACGAAGAGGCGCACTGGACCGGTCTGATGGAGACATGAGAAGATGCTTTAAATGAGATGAAATAATTTGTTTATAATTTTCTTCCAATACTTCCCCTCATTAAATAAAATAAGCCAAAGTTGTCAAATCCCAGGAAGATAAAACAAAGGTCACAGCTTCAGAACAGAACTAAATTAAATTTACCATACTGATGTTTTCTACTTCCAGAGTCTCTCCATCCTTTGGACACTGAAGAGAAAGAAGACAAACACAAACTGAATCCTGCTGTCTGACTGAACTGATCTGGTTCATTCTTTTCTTTATGATTAACCATTAAATGCAATCTTCAATTAATCAATTAACACCTTCAATTTATAAGGTGTCCAAATGTCCATCTTTTGTTTCCAAAGTGATTCTTCAACCTGTTTGTTCAGCTGAAAATAACCAAAGTGGCCTGTGGTTTTCACTTGTGCTGCTGGGGGTAAAAAAGGAAATGATATAAATTGTCCCTTAAGAGCTTCCCCGTAACGTTGTGTTGTGTTACTTTCTGTCCCGTTACTTTGTTACGTTCTGTCCCGTTACTTTGTTACTTTCTGTCCCGTTACTTTGTTACTTTCTGTCCCGTTACTTTGTTACTTTCTGTCCCGTTACTTTGTTACTTTCTGTCCCGTTACTTTGTTACTTTCTGTCCCGTTACTTTGTTACTTTCTGTCCCGTTACTTTGTTACTTTCTGTCCCGTTACTTTGTTACTTTGTTACTTTGTTACTTTCTGTCCCGTTACTTTCTGTCCCGTTACTTTGTTACTTTCTGTCCCGTTACTTTGTTACTTTCTGTCCTGTTACTTTCTGTCCTGTTACTTTGTTACGTTCTGTCCCGTTACTTTGTTACTTTCTGTCCCGTTACTTTGTTACTTTGTTACTTTGTTACTTTCTGTCCCGTTACTTTCTGTCCCGTTACTTTCTGTCCCGTTACTTTCTGTCCCGTTACTTTGTTACTTTCTGTCCCGTTACTTTGTTACTTTCTGTCCTGTTACTTTCTGTCCTGTTACTTTGTTACGTTCTGTCCCGTTACTTTGTTACTTTCTGTCCCGTTACTTTGTTACTTTGTTACTTTGTTACTTTCTGTCCCGTTACTTTCTGTCCCGTTACTTTCTGTCCCGTTACTTTCTGTCCCGTTACTTTGTTACTTTCTGTCCTGTTACTTTCTGTCCCGTTACTTTGTTACTTTCTGTCCTGTTACTTTCTGTCCTGTTACTTTGTTACGTTCTGTCCCGTTACTTTGTTACTTTCTGTCCCGTTACTTTGTTACTTTGTTACTTTGTTACGTTCTGTCCCGTTACTTTGTTACTTTGTTACTTTGTTACTTTCTGTCCCGTTACTTTGTTACTTTCTGTCCCGTTACTTTCTGTCCCGTAACGTTCTGTCCCGTAACGTTCTGTCCCGTAACGTTCTGTCCCGTTCTGTGGCCAAGTAAAAATCCCTGCTAACTCACCCCTGTCAGGTCATCACAGCAGGCTGCACAGGTGCAGGAAGCAGCGTGGGGGTTCAGGATACGCTCCTACACACACACACATAAAAAAATACTTCAACTTTGTGTTCAGAATCAGCCGCTCTGCGTGCAAATTGTAAAAAATCGCTTTGTGTAGCATCATATAGTAGCAAGTACTTCTGCAGTACAGTGTGGTACTACAGACGTACCAGCGTATTAGTACCTGTATGAGGCAGAGCAGAGGCCTGCCAGCGTATCTGATGCTCCTCTTCCAGTCTTTGCTGCTCGCTCTTCCCGCCAGACCCTCAAACTCTGTGGGGGTGAACCACTGCTGGTTGTGTCTGATGCAGCGACCTTTCCCCCCTGAACACAGACACACCAGCGTCAGAGTGGCTCGCGACTCAGGAGACAGTACCACAGAGTGGAACAGTGTGAAGAAAATACATCTGGTTCTTTGGTTAAAAACAAAAAAGTCAAAACCACGAGCCCGAAGGAGAAACGTTAACGACGACTCCCGAGATTAAGATAAATAAATGTGGTTGTTGCAGCAGCACAAGGACAGAAATGAGACAAAGGTACATGAATTAAAATAAGAATAAAATAAGAATTCATCAAGCCTGCTGTTGGTCACCTGATCCCAGCCGGGTCTTGTAGAGGACTCCGCTGGTGTTCCTGCAGCGCACCGGCAGCTCGCTGTTATAGACTGAGGGGTCCCAGTTGTACTTGGAGCAGGAGTCCTTGTCCTGGGGCGGAGTCAGCGGGGTGGGCGGAGTCTGTGGGCCTGAGGGACACACACACACACACACACACACACACACAGATCAGCCTGAGAGAGTGGTGGACCTCACTGCCACTCAAGTTCAGGTATTTTTTCGGAGACAGCGGGACCTTTAGTTAGTACTGCAACATACACACACACACACAAACACACACACACACACACACACACACACGTACCTGATGCCATTGATGCAGCAGACTTGAGGCCAGTAGCCTCCACGATGCTGCCGTCGGTGTGAACCATGATCAAGGTGGCCTTCTGGGTGCTGAGACGATCACCCAGCTGGAGGGTTGTCCTCCCACTCTGTGACACACACACACACACACACACACACACACACACACACACACACACACACACACACACACACACACACACACACACACACACACACACACACACACACACACACACACACACACACACACACACACACACACACACACACACACAGCTTTTTAAGGGGTCCTTTAAACTTTATTTTTTTATTTACTTAAACTTTATTACGACCGATATATATACAATTACATACATGAATTTTAACCTCTGCGTTTAACCCATCCTAAACATTTAGGAGTGATGGGCTGCTGCAACTTTGGTTCTAGTGTCTCGCTCAAAGGCACTTCGACACGCGGACAGTAGGAGCCGGGGATCGAACCGGCAACCTTGTGGTTAAAGAACGAGCCCCTCTAGCTCTGAAGTGACCACTCCTCTAAACCAGCCGTCGAATTATGCAGAGAAATGATTAATAAGTTGAGGTACTTATTCCTGATACAACATACTGTAACTGTAACTACACTATAATGGATCTGAGCTTTTGATCCAGTGAACTGGGGACTTATTTAGAAACTTTGTTATTTGAAACACATTTGTTTCACCAGCAGATGGCAGTGTGCACTCTTTAAATAAAGCCTCCAGCAATGTGTTTACTCAAATGTACTTTTTGTTTTGTACTGTACTAATTATTTCCATTTCATGATACTTCTACTCAACAACATTTCAGAGGGAAATATTGTACTTTTTACATTTACTTGTCACTAAAAGTTACTTTTTACATATAAAAACATATGAGATGCTTATAAATGACACAGTATTACATTACTAATCTACCCAGAAGTAAACAAAGTATTTAAAGATGCTGTTAAGCGACACTGAGCATGTGCAGTAGCGTGAGTGTTGATGTACCAGCACGTGTTCAGGGAGACTTCCTGACGTGGCCACCGTCGTGGTGAAGACGCTGTCCTCTCCAGTATGAACGTCCCCCACCGTCACAGCCGTCACCTCTGATCAACGACAAGAATAAAATATGTCATTTAAAACATACATCTCCAGATCAGTACTTCTTCTGTGGTATAGCTACTACAATACTCCTGTAGTGTTACAAGTATAATATCACAGGTACAGTACAGAACAAGTGCAATAGTATATTTGTGAGGTATACGCAATCGAGAAGCTACACATCTTTAAATTGCATGATAACTGATGGGAGTTTGGCAAATATGGAACTGTTGATGTACCACAAAGTAAAGTTAATAACTTTAAATGTAATAAATAATTACATATTTTAAATGTGAGCTGGGGCTGTTAGCAGTTTAGACATCTGGAATGTAAACGTATAGAGAAAGTAAATTATTTTTAACCCTCTGATATGACAATATATATATTTATAATATAATATATAGATAACAGAACAGGTACCAACATTTCATATTAATTACTAGAAGGAAACAGGCTTTACCGCAGACACACACTGAACTAAAACTGCTTATCAAACCTAATTTAAACACAACTTAACACTTTCATTTTTAGAGTTTAAACATATAGTCAGTTTGTTTCAGCATGTGTGTGTGTGTGTTCTCGTTTAAATAACGTTTCTTATGTGATGTCGCTTTTCTGTTTTATTTGACTACGTATATATATATATCATTTTATTTATTTCTTTGTTTATTGTTATCGTATCTACTGTCTCACTGATCTTTCTGTTGTTATTGTCTTGCTTTTGTTGCTTTGTCTGTCAAAGCACTTTGTAAACTCTGTTTTTAAAGGTGCTTTACAAATAAAGTTATTATTATTATTATTATTATAAACACGAAGTGCAGCTGTCAACACTGCCATTATTATTATTATCTTCACACTGTGCGTTTCAGCGCCTCCCATGCTCAGCTCAGGCCTACTAGCTTGCCTGCATAAACCGCCTCGGCCTCGTCTGAGTTCGGCATGCACTCGGCTCCCATGTCGAGGTTTCCCGGGTCCGCCATCACGGCCATCGTGGTGACTTCGGCCTCCGATTCGGTATCCGAGCCCACTTCCGGTTCATCCAGCACGAGCGCCTTCGTGGCCGAGTCCGCTTCGTCCATTTCCCTAACCGCCGAACACGACAAGAGCCGATTATAACCGAGCAACAACCCGAGGGGGCCAAGCGCGTGGGTCCCGAGCGCAGCCGAGTCCGGTACGAACTCGAAACGAACCCGCAAAAACGCTTGTAATCCGTTCACCGAATCGGCGAAATCGACGGAAAACGTCCAAAAACTGTTCCGGAGAGACGGCAGGAGGACGGCCGCTCGGCTGTTCGTTTTCTCATGAAGTCTCAGGAAAGAGATGCACCGGAGAATACCGAAAGAACACGAGTGGATCCGAAGCGACACACAGCGGCCAGAAAAGAGATGAACCGGAGAATACCGAAAGAACACGAGTGGATCCGAAGCGACACACAGCGGCCAGGAAAGAGATGAACCGGAGAATACCGAAAGAACACGAGTGGATCCGAAGCGACACAAAGCGGCCAATTCACACACATGCAGGGAATAACGTGAAATATATTGGAATAAGAGAATATGATTATAAAGACAATTATATTTAATATATTTTTTAATTTAAATATTATTTAAGAAACGAGTTGGAGCTTTGCAATCAAGGCAGTGGTGGAGGAAGTATTTAGACCCTTTTAAGTAAAAGCACTTATACCACACTGTATTTCTACTGCATTTCCCCATCAGAACTTTATTCCTGATTTGACGCAATAGTCAGACCTCCATGTTGGGAGGTAATATTTACACAAATATATCTTTAATTGAATCTATTGCATCTGCTATGAATTCAAGGATCATCTTCACAAAGAGTCATACGATAGTAAAAATATACACCTTTTTATTGATGACTGTCACACATGTTAGTTTACATAATAACCAGAACCTAAATAACTCCCCAACAAATTCTACAATTAAAGCCATTAATGTCATGTGTATTAATGATTTTGAATGTCGGCTGTTAGCAGTTGACATCTGGAATGTAAACAGAGAGAAAGTAAATTATTTGTAACCCTCTTATATGATAATATATATTTATAATATAATATATAGATAACAGAACAGGTACGAACATTTCATATGAATTAATAGAAGGAAACAGGCTTTTACCGCAAACACTGAACTGAAACTGCTCAAAACTTTCATTTTTAGAGTTTTCTTAAACATATAATCAGTTTAATATAATCAAAACACAGACATGTAAATTGAACAGTTGATTGACGGTCCTTCGACGCATCAGTGACGTCATCGGCTGCACTGGAGACCGGCCAATAGCAGACGGCGGCGTCACTTCCTGCTCTCACCAGCTGCTGCGTCTCAATTCCACACGACATACAATTATATCGTTATATACGTTTATTTTGCTGTTTGAACACAAATCAGCTTTTCTGTTTTGTACTGAAAGGAAGTAATAAAATATGCTCCCCCAAAAGCACAATGTTTTTCAAGAGATTTTATACTTTTACAGCCGTGAGTCGTTCCTTCATTTCCTTTGTGCATTTTTAGTCATATTGTTACTGTTATATCATTTTGTCACTTTTGCAGTGTAACTAGCTTCCACTTAGAAAGTGCTTTAAATGATTGTGTAGTCTGGAACTGAGACACAGCCACTCAGCTGTTGTTGGTTCTTCTTCCACCCGTGATGCCTTCAGGCTCTACCTTCTCCTTGCCCATATATGGACATCCTGGCTGCGGCAGACGGGAACACAAAGTGGCGCAGGTATGTTTTTTTGTGTGTTTTAATAGACTCCAGCATCTTTGGTATGACAACGCCCAGCATTGTTTCCCCCCCACCCACCCACCCCCCGCTGGTCAAAACAAAAATGGTTTCCATCTACTTCCTGTTAGTTTTTCTCACTCCAGTGCAGAATAAAACGTCTTCCCAGTAGAACCACAGAGACGAGTTATGACGTCAGAGTCGTACGCACCAGCTCCTGGCTGATTGTTGTTGTTTTTTTATTCCCCTTTGTCAGCGTTGGATCCTGGAGACCATGTAGTAGAGCAGGAAGAAGACCACGACGAGGCCCACGGAGACGTAGCAGAGGATGCGGCGGTTGTCTCTGCCGGATCGCACCATGGTGGAGAAACGCTTCACGCTGCCGCTCAGCAGGCCTGTCGCACTCAGGAAGTTAGAGTCCTGAAGAGAGAAGGAGAAGAGGAAGTAAAGATTGTGAAGGGTCTTTAATAAACCATAACTGTACAGAGAAGTTGGCCAATATCTGAGACAACCTGTTATTATTATTATTGACCCTGACAACATCTCCCATGAGCCTTTGTCAGAAGCACGGGATAAGTTGTGACAAGTGGAAGAAGCCAATCAGAAACCCTGCTATCCCCAGGGACTTGGCATGTAAATTCTTGTAACATTATATAAAGTAATATGTATATACATTATTGGTCAGTACTCACCATACCGTCCAGATACTCGTTCTGATCGTCAGCCTCTCTGTCGATGTCGTACGCCAGCTGTGAGATTCAGAGACAAGACAGATCATCCGGTTAAAAAACTTGTTTTTCTCGTGCCGTCCTGATCGCATGTGAATGCACAGACTGTATAAAAGAGGTAATAAATCAAGAGAGAAGTAGAGTCATTTTCTCATAGACTTCTATACAACCGGAGGAGTCGCCCCCCGATGGTCATTAGAGAGAAATGGTGAAACCGGTAGACGAAGAGAGTAATTGTTGGCTGTGACTCACCGATTTCAGTCTGGAGACTTTGGTCGCCAGGTTCTCGGCCAGGCGTTTGTTTTCAGTGTCCAGCATGTCGTCCACAGAGTCGTGACCTGGAAATGCACAAACACATTGGATTAGAAATGTAACAGTGGTTGTTGCAGGTTGTTTCTGTGTAAAGTCCTCTGTAGGTTCTGTTACATTCATAATATTCATTTAGAGCCCCACCTGTAACTCTTCATGGGGCTTTTCACACTTTGAGTTGAGTTCTTAGAAAGAACAATGTAATCTGCTACTTATTTTAGGCGTAATTAAATTACAATTAATTGAAAGCGAAACACTGAACATGTAGTAAATACGATACAATATACTTTACTGTCCCCTTGGGATATTTATTTCTTGGGCTCAGTGTCACTATAATAGACTAGTAAACATACTATAAAGGGCTGTTGGTAAATGTAGAATTTGTGTTCCTGTGTGATAAATTACAGGTACACATATGGTAAAAAGAAATGAGAACATGGTTTTCAGCAAACATATGAATGTACAATTGGGTTTAAATGGATCTGAAAAAATCATCTGCTAATGAACTGCTAATAAACTCTAAATAATATAAATGCTCTATCAATTCCGGCTTCTGTCTTGATTAATCAAAGTAGTAAGTATTTACTATCTGTCATAGGATGTTACTCTCTATTTAGCTAAATCATACATCCATTGATGTATTAAAAATGGCGTTCTTTTGGTTTCATGACGTCTCGATCTTGTGGGCGTGGACTTCAGGCCAACGGCTAGTCGACGGGGTTTCCCGTTCTCCCGGCCTCGGCAGCAGGGAGTTGAAGTACTTTACATTTTGAAATTATTAGCCCCAATTTAATCGACGTCACCTGATTATCTAGCTACGTGCAAGTAAAAAGGTAAGTAGAAACTTGACATAGCAGAAATCTATGTTTTTCAAATTAATTAAATTAGTATTAAGGGAAATAGTCAACAATTAGCCCGCTAATTCAACAGCGCCACGTGACGTCAATGACCTCGGTTTTTAGCCGTGAGCTAACGTTAGCTAACATTAATCTAACTAACGTTAGCTAACATTAATCTAACTAACCATTTGTTGACTGTTGGCGCTTTAAGAAGCTACGTTTTATGGACACCGTGTTGTTGATTGAATTTCGACAAGTATTAAGCTTTTAGAGCGACTAAGTTTCTCCTAAACTCAAAGTTATTGGTAGCGGCAGTCCAGTTAAGGCTAATGAACGTTCGATATTAGCTAGCTGAAGTCAGTAACGTCAACGTCATTTAACGTCAACGTCCGAACGTAAAGTTAACGTTTAAAACGCAGCAGTTAAGTTAGTTATTAAACGGTCTGTTCGTCGAGTAGTTGGGGAATAAATTACTTTATAATAATGATAAATAATTCCTAGTTAAGTAATCTACAGTTAAATAATGATTAATCTCCCCCTCACCCCCCCGAATTAACGTAACGTTACTCTACGTACGTTACACTAAGCAAATGGCAGATTCCCAACGGTTTTAACGTGCCGCACTTAGTACTGACAAGCTTCTTACTGACACGACTGACCATTTTGTCATACAAGTTAACTAATAGCACTATTCACTGGCAGCTGACGTTACCAGATAAAACTAATGTAAATTAGCTGCTGTGTTGAAGTCTGGTCCTCCGAATAGTTTCCCTCCCGTTAAAACCGTGTACACCATGTTTACCGATACAGAAAGCAAGCCAACTGTGTCGGTCAGTGACAAACATACACGATAATTCACTTCTTCCTTGGATGAGGATATATGTTCAGCTAAGTTAGTTAGCCTGTTAGCTTAGCTCCAGTTCAGCTCTTAAGTGAAGTAACTAACTATTTAAACCCTATTAAACACACAGCTGGATCTGATCCGTCATCAACACGACTGTAACAGGAGCTCCTTTATTACTGCTGAATACGGTCAAACAGCTGAATATTTAAAAAGTGAGTATACGTGTCAAAATAAATAATACCTCCATTCCAGTCCGCCATGTTGATGAGTGACGTCACGATCAGCTGTGTACACGTTCGATAGGACTCCCCCCCGTGGAAGCCAACCGGCTCTCCTCACTTCTTCTTTAGTGTTAGCATAGAGGTGCATTATCGCCACCTACTGAACTGGAGTGTGGAGCTATGGATTTGCAGAAAAATAAGCAAATAAACAGTAAATTCTCACTATTATTGCTGTTAAGCTCTTAAGTAATTAACTAGAAGAGTGGGTGCTTTGCGTGGTGTCTTTCCTAGCAGATTCCCCAATGCCATATCGTGTTTTCCATCAATTAGTCCGAATACTAATACTATACTCCCTTCTTTCTTTGTCATACCTGTTGCATTATCTGTTAGCACATGTCTCCGGTTTATGGCAGTGTGTGCATAGTGCAGTAGAGTGCTAGCCTATTCTATGGAGTGTCGAGTTTATTCATGTGTGTCCTATCCTCAGAAGGGTAATGACCATCTCTTCCCTTGAGCTCCGGCTCCATATTCCACCATCGTCTTCATGTTTTTAGATACTGTAAAGAGTTGTTCCTGTGTCACTTCAATCCAAGTATTCTTGCCTAGGTTTTGCACTTACAGACTCCTTTATGATAGTTAACTAACCTGTGTTAGTGGTACTTAACAGTACTTGTATGTCAATTTACTGTCGTTTTAATGCTTTTTTAGCCAATATGTGTACCACAGCATTTCCTTTCCACACCTACATGAGCAGGAACCCAAAGGAAAGAGATATCCAATCCCCTATAATGTAGTTTGAGTAGCACCTGCATGACAACTTTCCAGACAGAAGTTATTAAGACTCCATTTCTTAATCCAAACAAACATGGTAGCTTCTTTGCTTTCTTACATATTTCCCTGCTTGATTTGTATTATCCAAGAAGCAAAATAAACACATTATTGTGCATGATATAAAATATTATAGAATAATGTAGGCCTGACTAATGATAAGATGTTTTATATTTGGTGCATGACATACAAATTTAGCAAAAAGGTTGGTATGTGTTTTGTTGAAAAAAAAGGTCTTGGTTTTGCCACTCAGTTGTGGAAACAGTATAATGCGGTACATAGAAGTTTTCCTCGAACAGTGAAAAGCAGGAGATATGAGACTTTTAGGCCCTACATGTATACAGATATTTAAAAAATATATATTTTCCTCTCCATTTAAAACAATATCTGTGTACATGTGGACAAGGCCAGTGGTCCTTGACCAGGTGGTCAGTGTGTTAACTATGTATGACCATGTAGCATCACACACACACACACTGTACAGACTGGTATACTGACTTAATCACCTGCAGATCTGACTTATAACATGCGGTTAAGTGTGTACTATAGTATGGGGTCAAAGGTCATACTAGCTCAGTGTTAAAGCACTATCATGCAACTGTGAAACAGTGATATCACCGTGTGTGTGTGTGTGTGTGTGTGTTTTCAGTTAATCCGCCTGTGTCTCTGTGCTGTAATCCACCTGTGTGTGTGTGTGTGTGTGTGTGTGTGTGTGTGTGTGTGTGTGTGCCACCTGACGTCAACCGGCATCCGTGCTGCTCAGATGGTGGGGGGAAGGGAAGTGTGCATGAGTTTTGTTTCCTGGTGGTTGTACACTCTTACCCCCCTGCCCTCTTCTCTCAAGTCCGTTTAGATAATGGTGTTTTCCTTTCAGCAGATGGAGCTCAAGCAGCAGCAGGTTTAGTAGAGTGTGTGTAGACCTGGGCTTTGTGACTGTGTAGACCTGGTGTGTGTAGACCTGGTCTGTGACTGTGTATACCTGGTCTGTGACTCTGTGTAGACCTGGTGTGTGACTGTGTGTAGACCTGTTGTGTTCTGCTCAGCAGGAGGAGCTGCAGCAGCAGCAGCAGCAGTTTCTCTGGCGCTCACTGAACTCACAGATTGTCTAATTAGATTAAGCGAGGCTTTCCTCAGATAATCATTTAGCCAGCTCCCGTTTCTTCCTCCGATGGAGCGCTGCTTGTGGCTGCAAGCTTTCTGAAGGTCAAACTGAAATTTTCTGAGGAAAACAGGCTGGTTTTTGGAAGTAAATTTTGGGTCTCGGGAGCAGGTCTGAGGAGGCTGTGGCTGGGTTATGGGCTGTTTCTGGAGCTGTGAGTGTGACGCTGCTCAGAGTAATCGGACTGCCATTAATACCTGCTGCTGCTAACAGGAGGCGATGGGGGAAGTTTCTGTAAGTAAAGCCTTTCTTCTCCTCAGTGAAGTGACAACAATGTTTTATCAGAGGTGCTCTGAGTGTTGTTTATGTCAAAAAGCCTGAGTGTGTTTTCTTAGTGGAGAGAGCTGGCTGCTTAGTCTTAGTCTTTAGTTTGTGTAGTATCACGTACTGCTCTGATGACTAGTAAAAATATCCTTTTGCAGCATCTCTAACGTGAAGATTTACGGTGTGATTTCCTGTTGTAAACTGACTCTCTTAGTGTTTTTTTGACTGTTGGTTGGAGCCACTAATGAGGCTGTAGTTATGTACAAGTGAACAGCAAATCTCTATCCACCAATGTGTCCAGAGATGACTTCAGTTCACCTCCCAGTATACCTTTTTCTTTCTCCCCTTCAGCCTCAAACAGGCTGCTCCTCTCCTGCTCAGATTAAGCCTCGGCTGACTGATTGACACAGATTACAGTTGAAGGCACAGAGGTCACAACCTGTGTGAGGAACACGTAGAAAGACTGTCATTGCCTTGATCGCTCTTGATTTACTACATTTGTGATATTGGGCTATACAACTAAAAAATGTATACAAATTGAATTGAATTAAATCCCTCTTACTTTATTGACATCATATTTTTTGCCAGAGAAAGTCTCTATTTGTGTCTGAATCTAAATATGTTGAGTCATAAGAAATATCAGAATCAGTCTTTTCACAACCCTCATGTGTAGTTTGTATATTATTATAAACCTCACTTTCCCTAAAACAATATCAACAGAGAGCTGTTATATGACATGTGTCATATCTCCCTACAGTCACAGAGTCCCTGTAAGGCCACATCTGCACCTGACCACTGAGTCTGTGTTTTTTGGGAGGCCTCCGTCGAGTCCCAGAGGAAAGGAGACATGGCCAACAACTCTTTTCGTGGGTCCAAACATGGCCGAAGCAGCGGCGAGGCCAACCACGAGGTGGAGTTCGGCTGCTCGTCGAAGGAGCTGTGCTCCCTCATGGACCTGAGAGGAGAAGAAGCACTGAACAAGGTCAAGGATAGTTACGGAGATGTGAACGGACTGTGTGCCAGACTGAGGACATCACCTGTCCAAGGTAAATATAATATAAAGCTAAACTTACGTTCAACCACAGGCAACGTGACACTCCGCTCTAAATATGGTTGTTTTTTTCCCCGTCTGAGCCACTTTGGTATTTAATGATGATGACTCACAGACCCCCCCCCCCCCCCCATCCCCCCGGTGTGGACACTATAAAACCAACAGAGGACATTTTAGGTTTAGTCTATTGTGTGATGGTCAAAGTCAACTGTGTCCTTCGGCCTCTGTTGATCCTGCTCTGCTCCCTGTTCAGCTTCAAGGACAATATGAGACAAACACAACATGCTCCAGTCTGTGAATACTGCGTTTTAAATTAATTCACATGGAGGATTCACAGCAGAGAGGACGACATCATTCATCTAGTTGTTTCTGAGGCGGTTTGGGTGATGTGAAGTGGTCTGAAGTTTGACTTTAAAGGTGTTAATAGAAGGAAAGTCTACAGAGAACCCAGATTACACTTTTGCGGACACTGCACGGAAATCCTAGAGTGTGTCTTTAACTATATAAATATATTAAATCCATATTAATATATTAGATATTACAGGGGAAATGGCTTATAGTGATCATGGGTACAGTGATCAACAGCTTATAAGGATCAAAAACCTGAATCATTCCTCTACAAATACTGTTTTAAGTTCTCATAGGAATCCAGTAGTCTGCTTACAGTGTTCATTTGGGCCTTTTCATACATGATGTCATGTGGAAAAGGATTTGAAAGCTTCTCTAATTCATTACTACATTACTCCCATTCCCAAAATGTGTTCTCTTCAAAGCTTATAGAAAGAAGCTTCTTCAGTATTACTGCAACTTTTAGTTTACTCTTGTTAAAAGTCACCACAATGGCAGCGGAGTGACGGATGTTGTTCGTCTGTTTTCGGCATCAAAGTGAATATTTCCACCAAGATACCAAAATACTTGCTTTGTACGGCCTCATTTGAATGTAGCCTCCACCTCCTCTGTGATGTCTGCAGAGTTCAGAACACCAAAATGTCCCACAAATGGGCAAAAACTAATTTCATGGTCCGAAAAATACCAAATGTTCTCATGCTAGTTGTTGTGCGTAGCGCTGACACGATCATGACATTTTAGTTGAGGATTAATTGTCATATAAATAGTTAAATTGTCTCTTTCTGACAATTCATGCCACATAGAGTTGCTGTTGTGTTTTGACTTTACAACTGAAGCTAAATACTTCATCGAAACAATACGACCGATCACAAAATGGTGTCAATTCATCTATAAATAATAAGCTTAAATAAAGGGACAAAATAAAACCTAAACTGTACTACTGCTTCAATCACGCATCCACCATCACTCTCTCTGTCTGTCTGTCACACTTCTCCACCATCCAAACATTTTCATTTGAATTTGAAAAGATGGAAGCAACAACTCCCAACTTTCTCACACTGAAACCTTCAGCTATATATATGACATAATACTATACAGTAGTGCTGGGCCGGTATACCGGTTTTAATTTCCCGTATGATATACATTTTTCACACACTGCCATACCGGTGCATAGCCGAAACAACTGCTGTCACTCTTCAACAGGCAGTTAAATATATTGTTCGCCGCTAAGGGCGCTACGGTCGGAGCTAGTTGTGTTAAGTGTATTGAGAGGGACCTCTAATCATGGTTATGACTTTATAACAACAATTAATAACCCACAACTAACGCTCTTTAACAGGGCAAAACACCACGACACAACAGTTTGTGACAAATAAACAATTTGTAACGCTAATAATTGTACATTTATAAAATTACACCGCCGAACGGCATGCTGGGTACAGCTCGCTCGCTAGCCCGCTAGCACAACAGTCTGCTAACAGCTGGGAGAGGCTCCGTCGCTACAGTAACGTTACATTAAAGAACAGAAAGGAGCGATGCAGGAGGAACAAAGACAGAGCTGCACCGATAGAGACTGTGCCCAGGAGAGGAGCTGTGTCTGCTGTTTGGAAATGTTTTGGTTTTAAAAAATCCGACGTCCAAAAGACTATATATTGCAAAGTGTGTCGAGCCACTGTTGTTGCCGCTGGTGGTAACACAAGCAACTTTCTCCATCACCTCAGCAGAAAACATGAGTTGGAATACCAAGAGTGTGATTTCGGTCATCAACCGGTAACGTTAACGTGAGTGAAACAGTGAAGCCAAAGGGTCAGACATCACTTGAAGAGACATTTGCTCGAGGAAGCATATGACAAGAAAAGCAAGCGGTGGAGCGACATTACGAACGCAATAACGATCCAGCTCTACAAGGACATGGTCCGGCTACAGACAGTCGAGAAAGACTCAGAGCAATGATTAAAACACTGGATTCAAGGTACTTCAGCCAAACTGCTATCCCAACATTATAGGAACAAACGAGCACACCCTCTAGTAAGCAAAGCCTTTATACACGATGACATTAAAATGTTTTTATATTCTTTGTCACTATAAACTATAAACCTATATAAAAACACAGTCAAGGAAAAAAAATAAAATACCGTGAAACCGCCAGAATCTTAAAAAATACCGTGATACAAATCTTTGGTCATACCGCCCAGCACTACTATACAGACAATACTATACAGACATAATACTAATGTGATGTAGTCCGTGATGCTCGTTGTGTCTGGTCAGCCTGTGAAGCGTTTTCTTCATGATGAGACCTCTGCTGAATCCTGGAGGTTTGGAGCTGGTGGATCGGAGGTTGGCGTGTGTTTCTCATGCATCAGATGATCAGAGTTTGTTTACGCTTTAACTTCATATACTAAACTGAGACTTCATAGCCTGACTACGGCTGCAGGTTCAGACGGCACACTAAGCACGTAATAGTCCATCTGCAGAGACATAATCCAGTTAAAATGATCCAAACGATGTTGTTTTGGCTCTGGACGATCGTCCCATGCTTCGACTCATAACTGAACTACAGACGGTGGACTCCGTGTGTCACAATGTGTCTCACGCTGACCTGCAGACAGTGGACTGTTGAACGGTGTGTCTCATAAGTCTGCCCCTTGACATTTTCCTCTTCATCATTAATTCATTTCGTCTGTCCGTCTTGCATACGTTCAGTAAACACCTTCAGTGTTTTCGGCCCCCGCTGACAGAGAGTAAAATGTCAGAAGCAGCTTGAAATCAGTGGAAAATCCATCACACTGTTTACTTCTCTGTGTGGCAGATCAATTAACTGAGAGTGTAATCCCACTCACCTGAAAGCAGAGGGCTTGCTCAGTGCTCTAAGTTTAATTTTCATAGAACATGAAGAGAAGGTGGTGGGTTAAAAACCCTGCTCAGGCTGACCGAGTGTGTCCAGAGGGACGTGAGCATGACTCAACATGTCCTCCTGGTCCTCAGAGGAAACACGTCTGCTCGCTGCTCAACACACAACACCACAGTATCACAGAGAGACATGTCAAGTCGTTATCATTATAACGACTTGTGGATTGCACTGAAACTCGTCCGTGGCCCCTTTCACACAGTAGTAGGCCTACATCAAAGCATGCACATGGCAAACAAGTTGTTTCCATCGTCTACTGTCTTTTGCAATGCGTGACAGGAGCATAAAGTGTGTATGTTGGGGGCGGGGGGGTTACAGTTACAAAAGGGATTTAAATCAAATCCTTAGCATTTCATTGGACAGCTAAAAGGGGGGCGGGCTTAGAGTTTAGTGCGATACGGAGCTACAGAGCAGTGTTGGCTCCTCACTAACACCCCCCTCCTCTGTTGTTGGATTAGTAGGACGAGAGAGAGATGAAAGGGAAACTAGCTCGTCATATAAAACATGTTCGGATCAGAGTTAGCTAACAGAGCAATATGTAAAGACAGGAAGAGATGTGTGTTTGGGGAAAACATTCTTTGTTATCATTTCTAGAACAATGTGGCTGATTTTGCCCATTTTCAACAGGCTCTGTGTCACATGCAGATAAACGGATATCTCTTCCTGTCTCTCTCCATATTGCTCTGTTAGCTTACTACAATCCACAAATGAGGTTTTATAGCACAGGGGTGGCTAGCTAGTCGCCAAGTTAACAAGTTTTAACAAGTCAAGTTTTTAACGCCTTTGAGTGCAGGATGAGTCACCAAACATTTAAAATAGTTTTACAAAAGAGAAAGAACAGGGATTCTATTGAGACTGTGATGTAAAAGTACTCTGACACTGATTTGACATATATATATTTGTTATTTATTAAGAGATAAATGAACAGCTAACACAGGGACACAGACAAACTTATGTTTTATTTCACTGGGACTTTAAAAGTCATTACATTTGTACACAGTATGATACTGTGTATGAAAACACAAGAGTGTATGTAAGAGACGAAACAGATCCGAACACATTAATGACTGTGGGATGTCACGTTCTGGTTAGATAATATTATAATATTATATTAATTAATTAATGCTCACAGTAATTGTCCACAACATCACAGGGCAACAGATCTATCGGTTCTAACCATATGTCTTAATGCTGTCCTCGTTGTTAAGATAAGGTTTCTTTAAATCTAGTAAAGAAACTAAATACTATCTTAATCTCCCAGGAGGAAGCATTGAATATATACTCTGTTTAATGGTGTAAACCAGGATCAGAGGCATGTCTCTGACGGTGTCTTTGTGTCTCCTGTTGCAGGTTTAGATGGAAACTCTGAGGACATCGACAGGAGAAAACAGGAGTTTGGACCGAACATCATCACTCCAAAAAAACCCAAAACCTTTTTGCAGTTAGTGTGGGAAGCCCTGCAGGACATCACGCTCATCATCCTGGAGATTGCAGCCATTATTTCACTCGTCCTGTCTTTCTACAGCCCGGCCAATGTTGACAGAAGTAGTGAGTTCATATATATATATGTATATTTTAAACCTTTACATCTTCATATGTGTTATTATGTAACTGTGTGTAGGCATATATACAGAAAGGCATACACACACATCCAATCCAAAAAGGCCAGTAGCTCTTTACAGAACGGTTACTGGTCCAGTGGCTGGCTTTCTGGACACAACCGCAATACTTGAAGCCTAAATAAATGGATTTTCTTTTGATATTTGATCCCGCAATTCTTGTAACATCGTGAGAATCCAGCTGCCCTGCAACATTCTACCACCTGCCAACTAAAAATTCTCAAAGATTACACTTTAAAGTTTATTCCAATATTCATCAGTTACTTTTAGAAATCCACATGAACCACCCTTCACATCGACATAAATTAGATCTCCCGAACAACGATTATTTAAAAAAGAAAATATGTGGCTTTTTAAGCTGGTTCGCCTGTTGTGATTTGGAAATAATCTTCAGTACGCAGCGGACCAGTCTACCTCGTCTACTGTATCCCACAATGCAAAGTGCTGGCATGGCACAGTCTATGGTCACAAAAACAGCAAGCTAGTGCCTGCCGGGGCTGCAAGCTAGCCAGTCTGACCCCAGAAGTAGAGTCTCTTTGCAGCCGCGGCGGGGAGTTCCTCGGCTGGAGTTCTCTCAAGAGAGCTCGTAGACGGGAGGCTTTTATTTCTGCGGGCGTAGTTTGCTCGCCAGCCGGCCAGTCACGCTCACACACCGGCTACAGAGCAGCAGGCAGTGGAGAGTGAAGAGCAGTCGGTATACTTCTGGAGAAAATATGTCCCTTTTTAACATTAGTGTCAAACAGACTAAAACTAACACACTCTCTTGTATTTGTAGGGATAGCATTCCACTGTTTGGTTTCATATTTAGAGACTCCCCTCGTTGATGTCTTGTTTCAGCATGAGCTATTAGAATAAATACCATGCCGTATCTTATGAAGTAAACAAACATTGGTCTTAAACAAAAGAACATTTCAAAACTCAATAAGTTGTATTTTTTGACTATTGCATGAGTTAGGCTTAAGCTTGGCTTAGCATTTAGGGAGAGGAGGGGGCGACTCCTGTGGTTGTATAGAAGTCTATGAGAAAATGACTCTACTTCTCTCTTGATTTATTACCTCAGTAAACATTGTAAACATGAGTTTATGGTCTCAATCTCTAGTTTCAAGTCTTCTTCAATACAGCATGATGTTCATTTAGTACATGATGGTCCATTTAGAGTCAAACAGACCATAAAGCAGGGTATGCTTTAGGGCGGGGCTCCTGTGATTGACAGGTCTCTACCAGAGCGTTAACCTGTCTGGGAGTTGTCCGTGTTTTCGTCTGAGAACTTTAAACCTTTCACGGTGTGTTTTTTGTTCAAGCCAACATGGCGACGGCCAAATGTCAAACTCAAGGCTTCACGATGACTTCTTCCATTTCTTATGTTCACTCGATGGTAAAGAAGCATGTTGACACACGTTTATAAAACTGAAACTCTCTGTTCAGACTGCGGCAAATCAGCCGGCAGAGTGGAGGACGACGGTGAGTCGGAGGCCGGGTGGATCGAAGGTGCTGCCATCCTGCTGTCGGTGGTCTGCGTGGTCCTGGTGACGGCCTTCAACGACTGGAGCAAAGAGAAGCAGTTCCGCGGCCTCCAGAGCCGCATCGAGCAGGAGCAGAAGTTCACCGTCGTCCGAGGGGGTCAGATGATCCAGATCAAAGTGTCCGAGCTCGTGGTCGGAGACGTTGCACAGGTCACATATGGTGAGACAACTAAAAGCAGTCACTTGTCTGTAGTAGTCTTTTGTTCAACTATAAAAGATTTTGAAGACAAATATGTTTAGATTAAGGCGTCAAAAGAAGTATTGTTTAGGTATTAGAGCTGAAGTTCTGGTCCCAGATCTTATCCATCTTCTACTGCCTGAAAACAGACCTGTTTGCACCGTAGCCCTCCAATCAAATCGAAAAACTGAACAGCAATGATTGTTGTTTCTTGCTCTTCTGGATTATCCACAGAGCCCACTGTGTCCAGAACACTGCAGTGGAATTATTTTAGTTGTCTCATGGTGACAGAATAATCATGTCAGGTAGTCAATGCAACACAACCCTAACATCCCCCGTCTTCCAGGTGACCTCCTCCCTGCTGACGGAGTCCTCATTCAAGGCAACGATCTGAAGATCGATGAGAGTCCGATGACCGGAGAGTCGGATCACGTCAAGAAGAGTGTCGACAAAGACATCGTGTTGCTGTCAGGTGCTTTGCTCTCCTCTCTCTCTCTCTCTCTTCACATGAAATTACAGCGTGAAAATAAGACCATGACCCAAAGAAATGTAACCAACAGAATAATATTACAATATAGACAAACTTAGAATGTGAGCATGTATGAAAAAGATGGATCCAGGATGTGGAGCAGCTTCCAGGTGTCTCCAAACAGATAGAGCCTGAGCAGCACCACTTTCTCTCCACCATGTGACCTCCTAAGAGGACAGAGGAGAGGATAGAGATCCGGAGAGGCTTGATTGAAGTATACAGTTTAAGGAGATGAGATCAGACAATCAGAAGGACCTTAAAGTCTTCTCCACCATGAAACCATGAAAGAGAACATGCTACACAAACAGACAAGGAAGAGTCCCCACAGTAACAGTAGAGTTATGATTCAACCCTTCAGCTTCAGATCCTATAATAAGTCTACAGTAAAATACACTGTATCTGACATCTGTCCATTCTGGTCTCCTACAGACTGTCTGTCTGAATGAACAACATTACTGTTCACTGTGAAAAAGATTTTACAAAACTACAAAACTTTAGTTCTGCATCACAATGTCTCACCTCTCATGAGCCCCACACTTTGAGAACTAGTGCAGTAGGTTAACGTTCTCTGTCTCTCTGTGTCTCTGTCTCTCTCTCTCTCCGTGTCTCTCTCTGTCTCTCTCTTTTCTGTCTGTCTCTCTCTCTCTCTCTCTCTCCGTGTCTCTGTCTGTCTCTCTCTGTCTCTGTCTCTCTCTGTCTCTGTCTCTCTCTCTCTCTCTCTCTCTCTCTCCGTGTCTCTGTCTGTCTCTCTCTGTCTCTGTCTCTCTCTCTCTCTGTCTCTGTCTCTCTCTCTCTCTCTCTCTCTCTCTCTCTCCGTGTCTCTGTCTGTCTCTCTCTTTTCTGTCTGTCCCTCTCTGTCTCTCTGTGTCTGTTTGCTCTCTCTCTCTCTGTGTCTCTGTCTGTCTCTGTGTCTCTCTCTCTCTCTCTCTCTCTCAGGTACCCATGTGATGGAGGGCTCTGGTAAGATGTTGATCACCGCCGTCGGTGAGAACTCTCAGTCTGGAATCATCTTCAAGCTGCTTAATGCCGGCGAGGAAGGTGAGAGTGATGCTGAGGAGAAGGTGAAGAAAGCCAAGAAAAAGGAGCAGAAAAAGCAAGAGAAGAAGGACAAGAAGAGTAAGTTCAGAAGATAAAGGGGTTTGTTAACGTTTTTGTTCTGCTCGCTGAAAGTCAAACACACCGTCCAAAACAACAAAAAGTGGCCAATAGACATGTTTCCCCCGAAAATATGATGTAGTTTGCTGCAGCAGAGATTATCCCATGGAGCTAACATTAGCAGAGAACGTTAGCACATCATTGAGTTGCGTTAACACACTCCTGAAGATATACAGTGAGTAAAGACCGACCAGGTTTAACAGGAACATTGTTGTTTCTTTAAGGATCAGTGTGTACGATTTCATTCTCCATCCCTTAATAGATCTTTTTCATCTCAGTGTGGTACCAAAGTATCAATATTTGGGGTAAAAGTTATCATGTTATACTATATTTATGTTTATTTTGCACTTTCAATGTTTATTCCGCATGTTTGTCTAACTGATGGCTGTTGCATGTTTTTCTTTCACATGTAAAGAAGATGACAAAGCAAAGAAAGGTAAGCAGCACATCACTGCTTCAGTACTTAGTTCCTGTTTATGACTGAGTGGATGTGGAAGTTGTACTGAGGCTGGTTGGTTTAGCTGTACTGGTCACTGTGGACTCTTGTTCCTGGTTTCCTCGTAGTGGTTCTGAGCTGCACAACAAGAGATGGTAACACCTATTCATGTTGTTATTCATCTAACATGTTGGCTGAATGTGGAGCCGTGTAGAAGCCAACAGCCTGTCGTTGGTCAGATAGTGTTCCTGATGTGTGTAGTAGAGCTGTTTCTCTCACCAATTATGGTCGTTTGTTGTTACTTAATTAATGGATGTTTTCAGGAAGCAGCACTAAATTTAGTGTGATCATTTTTCAAGTGAGAAGTTAACCGCTTTCATGTCGTTTTATCAAAAAGAATGCCTACGTGAACCTTTCTGTGTACACAGTCCATCTGAGCTAGTGGTGTCAGCAAGAACTCCGTAGTTGAAATATATCCAATCAGGACTGAGCCTCAAATAGCTTAACTGGTTCATAAACCTAATGATGAATATACACAGACTCACTCACACCCATCACACATGTGCTACTATCCCAAATTCAGCTAAAGGAGTTAAAAGGTTGTTTTACATGTACTGTGTACATTGTACAGTGTTTCCTCAACACTTCTGTTCATGTTGAGTTCATTTTGAGTCTTTGCTGTTGCTGTCTCGTGTCTTTTGCGGGCTGAGCACCGTGTGAATCAATAGATAGAAACAGTCCGTGTGGGTTATGAGTGGTGGTTTTTGACGGGAGGTGGTCAAAGGTCCTGCAGGAGATCAGGGGTCTGAGGTGGATCTCAGGTTCTGACGTCAGTCAGACTCTCGGTTCCCCCTGTTCACGTTCCCTTCCTGGTCCCCGTGGCCCCACATGGTGCAGTGTATGTCCTGTGGTCGGTGCAGCAGCAGCAGGTGCTCCTGACTCTGTTGATGGTGATTAGGACCAAGCAGATTATCAGCCTTAAACTCGGCAGCTGCTTTCTTCTCCTGCCTCCCTCTCCACTAATAACCTCATTACTGAGCTGGGATCAGCATGCTCACACACACACACATACACACACACGCACACCTGCATATGGTTGGTTAGTTAGTTGATTAGTTTCTTAGTAAGTTAGTTTGGAGGTCTGCTTTGGCTCATATATGAAGGTAACCAACACAGCACAATAAACCCAGACTCACCACCTTCCTATTGACTCACATCATAGCCCCACCAGCCACTAATCGTACTGATTTGTCCTGATGACAACATTTCGTTGACATGTCTGTCCATGTGTAGTGGATAGTGGTGTAACGGATCACCCCTCACGGTTCGGATCACTCGTGAACCGCAGGTTAAAAGCATTTTGTCTTCCCTGTAACTTATAATGACGGGATGAGGGTGGTGGACAAAAGCGTTACGGTATGTAGGCGCTGTTTAAAGAGAAAGATACGATAACGGCAATACATCGGCATGTCCACACATATGAAGAGCCACCACCCCGTCTGTCAGCGACGGGGGACACTCCGTTGTGGAAAACAAAGGATTTCAAAATCTGGTTAAAATGCTTGAGCCACGCTACGAAATCCACTCACGCACCCACGAGACCCAGGCCTCTATGAAAAGGAAAAGACTGTGACCGCTTTCACCATGGCGGAGCTGTAGACACGCCCCCTCTGTGAGAGTCACACAGACACACACCTGGGGCAGGTGCTGACAGAAGTATCAGAGTGAAGCTAGACAGGCCCAGTAGTAATATCCCAGTCACCACAGAAAGGTCGACCCTCTCCCCAGACAATGTAGATATTCTCATCTTTTTGAAAATAATGTCACAGTAATGTAAACATTATTGTGTATTTGAATGACATAACCTGACAGGAAGTAAACACAGACCCAATTTGTTGCCGAGCAGTTCAGTTCAGTGTAAACAGTGGAAGCTAGCTCACTGGCTGTTTTCTTTCAATATTGATCAAATGACGAGGGCATCAACATACCTCATGTTGCACTTAAACAGAATTGAGTATTCTTGAATGTTTTATTTATTTATTTAATTTTGTTTCAAATTGGATATCTTCAATATTTTAGTTTTTATTTAAGACTATAGCCCAAAGTTCTTTTCTTTAAGTGTTCTTGAAGTTCTTTAATTAATAAATGGAAAGCAAAGTTATATTTGTCTCCTCCCCTTTTCTTTGTTGATCCGAAAAATGATCCGAACCGTGAGGTTTGTGATCCGTTGCACCCCTACTGTCCATGTGTAGTGGACAGTGTGACCCACACACTGACATCATCATCATCCTCAGGTCCTGCTGGGTGATTGTGTTCTGCTGGCTGCTGTAGTTGCTGATAAAGGTTTCATTTAAATGATCTCCAGTGGCTCAAATGGAATAATCTCTTCCCTTCCCCGGCACGGCAAGCTTTTAATCTGGAAACATCTGCAGGGAGTTTAGATTTCATAGACAGCAGCGACTGAAAAAGTAGAAGCAATTGTTTCAACCATTTATTTCTAAAGACGTCTTCCTCTAATGACCCTTACAAATACAATTTGGCTTGACTTGAATTATTATCGTTTTCTGTGTCCTTCTGCAGGAGAAAAGAAGGACGGAGCCACCGAGGTGCAGCCGCTCAATGAGGACGGAGAACCAGAGAAGAAGAAGAACCCACCAAAGAAGGAGAAGTCGGTCCTCCAGGGGAAGCTGACCAAAATGGCTGTGCAGATCGGCGAAGCAGGTACAGATGGAGAAGCGGGAGAGGTGTTCATAATAAAAAATATACACTTGGACTGCTTTTTGTCAGAAAATGCAGCTTTGCCACAGTGATACTTACTTGAGACATTGGTATTGTAACAATGTATCTCCTAAGACTGAGTCTTCATGGAGGGTTTGTGACGTGATTTGCTTTAACACATAAAGCCGAAACATTTTTAGCTTTACTGTCGTCTAATACACATCTCAACTGTCAAAAAACGACAACATCCTTTTCTACATTTTCGTCTTTAGCTGAACTAAACTTACCACGTCGCTGTCTGCGTCTTCAGGTCTGTTCATGTCCTCTCTGACCGTCTTCATCCTCATCATTTGCTTCGTGATCGATACCTTCTGGATCCAGGGGGTCCCCTGGGCCGAGGAGTGTCTGCCCGTCTATTTTCAGTTCTTGGTCAAGTTCTTCATCATCGGCGTGACGGTGCTGGTGGTGGCCGTGCCTGAAGGTCTCCCTCTGGCCGTCACCATCTCCCTGGCCTATTCAGTCAAGGTGAGTTTGTATTACAGCCCGTCACTCTGAACATATAGAGTCTGTATACAGCATTCAAGCCTGAACACGGACCTTCAGTCAGATTATGTTCCTTTCTCTTTTATATTTTATACATGATTCTGTAAAAACATTATTAATGTAATCAAAACCGGCCTAGAGAAGTACGATTGGGCCCATCTAGACAACCCTGGATCAAACACTGTTCAGTCTGTAAATGTTTTGTTTTGTAAATTCAGGATAAAGCTCTCGGACTCGGGTAACGCTGCTTTCCTCTTTTGTCAGAAAATGATGAAGGACAACAACCTGGTCCGCCACCTGGACGCCTGCGAGACAATGGGCAACGCCACGGCCATCTGCTCCGACAAGACGGGCACGCTAACCATGAACCGCATGACGGTGGTGCAGGCCCACATCGCGGGATGCTTCTACAGGAAGCTGCCAGACCCGGGCAAGATCCCTGCCGCGGCCATGGACCTGCTCATCCAAGGCATCGGGGTCAACTGCGCCTACACCACCAAGATTATGGTGAGCTCTAAAAATAGCCGTCCACTCAGGAGGCTCTGTGAGTTAAGCATTTGGCTGGTTTGGAGAGCAGCTCAGGACTCATCTGATCACTGCACAGATCAGAGTACATACATACATGATACCAACAGGTTCAGCGTGACAGACTCTCCTTTCCGTCACGCTACTGCTGAGAATGTCACGAGCAATTATTTTCATTTTTTAATTAGTCTGACCATTGTTTTTTGGATACATTTATTTATTAACTGAAGGTTTGTGACCCCCTGACCCTTAAGGAGTAGCCTACTAAATCTGAGGGGTCATTAGATGATTAGCAAAATAGACAATTTGAAAAAATCTGTTCTTTTCTCTTGTTTTACCTCCTCAGGACTCTTTTTAAATGACACAATGTGAGAAAATAGCATCCATCTTTGGTTTATTGTCTATAAAGGGTCACTAGCTGAGACAGCAGTGTTCATTTTGACAAGAATTATCCATTTAGTTTTAGTCTTAGTTTAATGGTTCTTGTTTTGTTTTAGTCAAGATTTAGTCAGTTTTAGTGTTGAGTCTAATTTTAGCCAACGAGAAGTAAGCATAGCTTAAACTGTTATGCTATTTCTTTAGTCCTCTAGGCTGAGACTGTTACTTCTTTCATGTGATTTATCGGTTATCACACACTGAAAATGTTTAGGCTGTTTGAGGACCGTTGGTTTTACAGCTCCTGGCTGTGATGAATGGTGTAATTTTTTAAAGAAAACATGCTTTTCAAACCCACAATTTTTGCGGTTCAGAAGGTTAATGATTGTCAAACTAGCTGGAGATTAGTTTCCTGTCAGGTGACTAATGGATTAGTAGACATACTGTTGTAATTTCAAAATAATCTGGAACCATAGAGTGTGCTTGACTTCAGGTGTATTGTAGCAGTTAGTGGTCCGTTGTGAAGTCTGTTGAAGACGCCGTGTTCTCCTGTTATTTAACATCCTCTCTGCTGCTCCTCCCTGCAGCCTCCAGAGAAGGAGGGCGGGCTGGCTCGCCAGGTGGGAAACAAGACTGAATGTGCCTTACTGGGATTATCCCTCAACTTTCACCGTGACTACCAGACCATCCGCAACGAATTCCCAGAAGAGAAACTGTTCAAGGTCTACACCTTCAACTCTACGAGGAAGTCCATGAGCACCGTGCTGAAGAACCACGATGGCAGCTACCGAATGTTCAGCAAAGGCGCCTCTGAGATCCTGCTCAGGAAGTAGGTTTCACCGCTCCTCCTCACAGCTCTGTCCTCGGTTAGATGATGATCACGTGACTCTTCCCTGTGGTTCCAGGTGCTGTAAAGTACTGTCGGCCACTGGCCACGCCAAAGCCTTCAAGCAGCGGGAACGAGACGACCTGATGAGTAAGGTGATTGAGCCGATGGCGTCGGAGGGCCTTCGGACCATCTGCCTCGCCTACAGAGACTTCTCCACCGCTGACGGAGAGCCGGACTGGGAAGACGAGGCCCACATACTCAGCGGCCTCACCTGCATCGCCGTTGTTGGCATCGAGGACCCCGTGCGACCTGAGGTACGTCAGCACCGTCTTTACAACGACACGCGTGTAAAAACATACAGTGTGAGTCACTACTCGCGTCTCAAGAGGAGCTCCCTAAAACACGACATTCCATTCTTATGTTGAGACTCTTTGTTCTAAAAGTACTTTGACCTGTAGTTTATGTCTCAGAGTGAAGAAAACAGCCTGACTACCTTCTCCAGAGGTGTCTGCAGGAGATGGAGGTCAGGCAGAGACAATCTGCTGGAGGAGATGTTTGGGAACGATTGTTTTAAAGGTCCAATGTGTAGGATTCAGTGGCATCTGGAACTACTGAAGGAGAACTACTGTGGTCGTCACAAAAAGGCGGTTGGCCCCGTCCAGAGCCAGTGTTTGGTTCCTCCATTTTTCCGCTACTATAAATAATTAGCGGCCGGCTCCTTGAAGAGGAGCTTCATATGTAGACAGAATGTAGATGTGTACTTTTTTCTTCTGTTCTCGTCAGGTACCAGACGCCATCAAGAAGTGCCAGCGGGCCGGGATCACAGTCCGCATGGTGACTGGAGACAACATCGATACTGCCCGAGCCATCGCCACCAAATGTGGCATCCTGCAACCTGGAGAGGACTTCATTTGTATGGAAGGCAAAGAGTTCAACCGACGGATCCGCGACGAGTTTGGAGAGGTCAGACAAACATGGTTCAACATTAATGTTGTTTTATTCACAAGCAGTTATCAAATACACATCGTCTAACGCGACACAACTAAACTCAAGTTTCCAGGATAATTGAAATGGTCGCTTGCGTTTCAGCTCATAAACTTTGTCTTTTTACCCGCCGCCATTTTCTCCCAAGGGCCCAATCGGACCAAAAGACAGCAATTAAACAATCTTATATTAATGTAGCACTGTAGACCCCCTGGCATTTCTTCTACCTCCACCCTCAGGGCATCACAAATAGTTACACCACCAGGATGTAGATCAAAGAGTGATTCAGTCAGACTGTCATTTGAATAGTTTCAGGTGAAAAGGTGTTTGACTTTTTGTCATTTTCTTTTTTCTTGCCATGGAAAGTTTCCTCTCAGCCTCTTTGAATCTCTGATGACTCCTTGTATGATCAACCACCAACTAGCACAAGCTGCAGTTTTGTCTGCTAATCTGATTTAATGTTAATTCAACTAACACGTCATGTTCATGTCATCTCGTTCTCTGCAGATTCAGCAGGAGCGCATTGATAAGATTTGGCCAAATCTGAGAGTCCTCGCCAGATCATCTCCAACGGACAAACACACTCTGGTCAAAGGTTAGACACACTTCAACCAAGTCAGGAGGGCAAAGCAGACAGACGGGGGGGGGGGGGGCTTTATGTCTGTATGTTTATGTCACTGTGTGTATTATTTTTTTGTCACATTGCTTCACCAAAATATATACATGAGGCAGTCACCGAAGTGCTTTACTTACTTAATAAAATATGTATAAATTCAGAGGCAACCCTGATATATAAATACAACAAAGACTCAAAAACATTTTCTCTCTCTCCGTCTCTGTCTGTCTGTCTGTCTGTCTGTCTATCTGTCTATCTGTCTATCTGTCTGTCTGTCTGTCTGTCTGTCTGTCTGTCTGTCTCAGGGATCATCGACAGCACTGCGCTGGAGAAGAGGCAGGTCGTCGCGGTAACCGGAGACGGAACAAACGACGGTCCCGCCCTCAAGAAAGCCGACGTCGGCTTTGCCATGGTAACGATTGTTTCTGATGTCATTAAACACTGTTAACATTAACATGATTTATAAAACCATAGATATAGTAATAAATGATTAATATCATGTGTTGTGGCCACGCCCCCCTCAGACCATTAGGACTTCCTGTCCTCTGTTGTGACCACGCCCCCCCCCCCCCAGACCATTAGGACGTCCTCTGTAGTGGCCACGCCCCCTCAGACGTTAGGACTTCCTGTCCTGTGTTGTGGCTACGCCCCCCAGACCATTAGGACGTCCTGTGTTGTGGCTACGCCCCCCAGACCATTAGGACGTCCTGTGTTGTGGTCACGCCCCCTCAGACGTTAGGACTTCCTGTCCTGTGTTGTGGCTACGCCCCCCAGACCATTAGGACGTCCTGTGTTGTGGCTACGCCCCCCAGACCATTAGGACGTCCTGTGTTGTGGTCACGCCCCCCAGACCATTAGGACGTCCTGTGTTGTGGTCACGTCCCCTCAGACCGTTAGGACTTCCTCTGTAGTGGCCACGCCCCCCAGACCATTAGGACGTCCTGTGTTGTGGCTACGCCCCCCAGACCATTAGGACGTCCTGTGTTGTGGTCACGCCCCCTCAGACCGTTAGGACTTCCTGTCCTGTGTTGTTAGACCGTCATGTTATTTTAGCAGGTTTTTTTATGTTTCTATCATGTCCTGATCCAGAGCAGCTGAAGGGGTTAAAGGACAAACAATTGATTATTTTATCAATTCAGATTTTATGATTGAGTCTGCTTATTGTTTTTTCTTTTGTGTGAGGAGCATCTAGATGATCACATCGTATCCTTCAGTCATCAGTACCCTTCACATGTAAAACTCAGAAGAGTCCAGAACCCCGTGAGGACCGGCCACGGTCTAAACCTAGACTCACAGCCAGTGTTAGTGTCAGGTTTACTTAAGCTAACCTACACGCTGTGTTCTGCAGGGTATTGCAGGGACGGATGTGGCGAAGGAGGCGTCGGACATCATCCTGACAGACGACAACTTCAGCAGCATCGTGAAGGCGGTGATGTGGGGCCGGAACGTCTACGACAGCATCTCCAAGTTCCTGCAGTTCCAGCTCACCGTCAATGTGGTCGCCGTCATCGTGGCCTTCACCGGCGCGTGCATCACCCAGGTCAGAGCCTGCACCTACGTCAGGGGTGTAGCAACATAATGAAATGACAATATAGGCAATCCATACGACAAAATTGGTACATATAAATGGCCATGCCCATTTAAGTTATCAGAAGGATCGGGGGCTAAAGCATTGAAGCTAAAACTGGTGTAATTTGGTCAAATGTTCTAGTACACACACACACACACACACACACACACACACACACACACACACACACACACACATGAAAAGGTCTTTTACATTAGAAATTTTTCAACGCAACATATAACATATAAAACATGTCATACAGCGTCTAAACGTCAAATAGTGTCAACCAAAAAACTAAATTTAGAAGATCATTTTTAGTCCAAAGTTCTCTGAAGTAAATATCAAATCCAGTGTTTTAAATTGATGTGAAAAAGTTGTGAAACTGCGTGTAGATGGCGTTGACACTGACGGTAGGTCTGTGTCTCGTTTCCAGGACTCTCCTCTCAAAGCGGTGCAGATGTTGTGGGTGAACCTCATCATGGACACCTTCGCTTCACTGGCTCTCGCCACCGAGCCGCCGACCGAGGCGCTGCTGCTCAGGAGCCCGTACGGCCGCCAAAAGCCGCTCATTTCCCGCACAATGATGAAGAACATCCTGGGACACGCCGTCTACCAGCTGACCATAATCTTCTCCCTGCTCTTCATTGGTCAGTGAATGCACCACAGCTCCATGGTCTGAAACAGACTAAAGAAATATCATTATTCTAAGATTCTAAGACTTTTGAGGTACAACATGGACAGATTCAGTAGTCTGTGACCCTCCCTTTTTCACAGGTGAGAAGATATTTGACATCGATTGTGGCAGGAACGCCCCGCTCCACTCTCCGCCCTCCGAGCACTACACCATCGTGTTCAACACCTTCGTCCTGATGCAGATCTTTAACGAGATCAATGCCCGCAAAATTCACGGCGAGAGGAACGTGTTTGAGGGCGTCCAGAATAACCCCATCTTCTGCACCATCATCGTGGGAACCTTCCTCATACAGGTAACCTCTGAAGGCCGAGGCTCACCGTCAACACCCGGTCAGGTCCTCCAGTGACAGGGTTCCCTGTATGATGGTGTCTCTCTCTCTCTCTCCTGTAGATCATCATCGTGCAGCTTGGTGGTAAACCGTTCAGCTGTGTGAGGCTGAACATCGAGCAGTGGCTGTGGTGCATCTGTATGGGTTTTGGCAGCCTCCTGTGGGGACAGGTGAGACACTTTGTCTGCTAGTATTTTGATAGTAGACGGGTACTGATGGGAGATGAGGGATGATGTGCAACAAAGGTTTCCAGCTAGACTTGAGCTGGGAACGTTGTGATTACATGGTCAGCATCTTAATAACACACATTTGCTACCAGGCAGGAAGAAATACTTGATTCAGTTTAAATGCTGAATAATGATTATAACTTTATACGCTATTTGGTTCAGGTCTCAGAGGTATTGAGGAACAGGAAGTGGTGCCGTTGTGTCTGACTGGGGTGTAACGTTTGTGTCTGTCCCCCTCTCAGCTGGTGTCCAGTGTCCCCACCCGCTGGCTGAAGTTCCTGAAGACGGCGGGTCACGGCCGGCAGCAGGAGGAGATCCCCCAGGAGGAGCTGGAGGAGATGAAGGACGTGAACGAGATCGACCACGCTGAGATGGAGCTGAAGAAGAGCCAGGTGCTCTGGTGCCGCAGCCTCAACCGCATCTCCACGCAGGTATGGATTCAACATTATAAAGGAGACTCCACCTGCGTCCACTTCAGTTGAAGAGATTCAGGAAATGTTACTCGAGACGAGCAGCGTGAGCCTCCTAAAGCTTTCCACGTATACTTCAGTTATAAATCAGTTCAAATATTTGAGTCCAAACAAAAGAGAACAGGAAGTTAAAAAGAAGTAATCCACTGGATTAACTACGGTAGCTAATGGCAGAGGGATCTACTAAAAACTAAACAGCTGCCTGTTCGCCTGCACATCTGTGAGGCAGAGGATTTATTCATTTTATAATCTTCTGTGGAAATTCAAGGGAGCTAACTCCGGTTATCCAGGAGACGAACGTCAGTGATTTCACTTTGATGGTTGAATTAGAACCAAAGTTCACAGATCAACAAGCCTGCAGAGGACCGACCGCTGCTCACTGAAGACATGTTCACAGTATCGCTTTTCTGGCTACTGCCTGGACTGTAATTCTGCATAGAAGAAGTGAATGACTCCATATGAGATCATGAATTGTCATCATACTGAAACCAAACTAAGGTTTTGTTACTAAAACACTGTTTGAGTCTGCACAGTGATCCATTAAAGCCTGCAGGTCTCTAAAACGTTATTTAACCTGGAAATCAAAACCAATAGTTATAAACCAGCATATTTGAAGCCTTTAGTGTCGCGCATATTGTTATTAGACTGTTTTCCCCCTGCGGCGATGCACAAAGGCAATATGAAACAGGCAACAAAAGTGTGCGTCACTGAAACCAGGAGAGGTTCTTGAGCATGCGGCCGTAAATGAGCTCCCAAAATATTGTGCGGTTTGCTTCAGATTAGCTTCGGACAGACGCACCCAGTAATCAGTGATCTCATGATCCTCATGTCGGAGATAAAAACACGGGAATTTTTCCTTTATCGTTTGTTTTTCACTCCTCCTTCCTCCTTCAGATCCGAGTGGTCAACGCCTTCAGAGACTGCGTGTCTCCCTACGAAGGTCTGGAGACGCCCGAGTCCCGCAGCTCCATCCACAGCTTCATGAGCCACCCCGAGTTCCGCATCGAGGACTCGGTGGCTCAGATCCCGCTGATCGACGAGGCCGAGTGCGAGGACGACGCTCCCACCAAGCGGAACTCCACCGTCCTCCTTCCGCCCGTCCCGTCCTCGTCCAATCAGAACAACAACAACTCCATGAGCCACATCGTCCCGCTGCCCGCCCTGATCCCTTCACACTCAGCGGGGCTGCCGCCTTGTCCGGGGAGCCCCCTGCACAGCCTGGAGACCTCGCTCTGAAGCCCCAGACCACTTCCTGTTACCCACGGTCTGTTGGTACCGTGTTCGTTACGGCGAGAGTTCTGGTTCTTCTTTAAAAATACATTTTAAAAACAGACTCGTCTGATTGGTTCCCGTCAGGAGTGCGTTCACCTGCTGGTTTTTAGAATCCAGGAAGCAGAAATGTGTCCAGGTGTGTTTGTTGGTTTGTGTGCTGAGGTTCACACAGACTGATGTTTCCTTCTGTGTTTAATAGACATGAACTCTACAGTTGTTGTTTAGGAGAAGTGTTTGTGAGGTGATCTGTAAATATCCATGTTGGTGTTCAGACGTAGTCGGAGCTCGTTTTATTCTGACGAGTTAGTTTAGTGTTTTAACTTTCAGGATCTGTGAATGAAATGTTTAAAGTCCTTCAGCTTTAATACGGGGGGGGGGGGGGGGCTGTGTTTGTAGACAGAAGAGTTTAAGTAAATGTCGAACATTGGATTATATTCTAAAGTTTTTGTAAAAAAAAAGAGAATTTAGGTTGTTGTCGTTTCAAAATATGTAAAACCAAAAGTTATTAAAAGTTAAAAACAACTTCCAGAGCAGGATGTTTGTGACGGAGCTTCACACCAGACAGAAGAAGAAGAAACTCATCGTCTCTGGTGCTTCACATCAACCTGCTGAAGCTCCGCCTCCTGTGATGCTTTTATGACATCATAAATCCTTCCTTTTCAGGCTCCACCTTCTCCGTGACATCATCATACCTGTCCTACAGGAAGCCTGAAGTCATTCTTTATCAAACATGCTAAAAACATGTTAGACCGACAGAGACTCACATTTAAACGTCCAACTAAGACGTTACAATCATTTATTTATAATAATCTGAGCACTAACATTAAGATATAAATTAATTAATAAAGTAAACCAGGTCATAATTATTATGTTAATGCATCAATATTATTCTTTAGGCTTTACTAAACAGGATCTGTAATACAAACAAATCCATGAAATATTAAACTAATAAAATATCAAAAGGATGAACGTCCTTAATTTAAAACACAAAACAGTTTTTATAACTTTATGAGTTTTTAAACATATTTTCCAGGTCGTAATTTCATGAGAAATTGTTTTATTTTTATATATATATATATATATATATATTATGAAAATAAAGTTAAAAACGACATATTAAAAGTTGTTTTACCGTGAGAGTAAAGACGAGAACTTTCAGTGTTTTCTTTGAATACATTTGTTTTATTTATAATTTTAATATTGTGACAACCTGTGGAGTTTTTTTATATTTTGGAAAAATTAAGATGAAATTATTTTTTTTATAATTTTACAAGAAAAAAACTCAAAATATAAGTGTGATACTAAAGAGATTATAAAGTTTAAATATTGTGTGTAATTAAGTAGGAGAGGTTTTAACCATTCATCCATTGTTTATTTAGTAGTGGAAGAAGTATATTGATCTTTAACTTAAAAAAATTAGCAATAGTACACCTATAGTATGTGTATATGTGTGTGTGTGTGTGTGTATGTGTATGTATATATATATATATATATATATATATATATATATATATTCATATCTATAGTACACAGTGTAATGCGGTGGAAGATGGTGTGATTTGATTGAAGAGCTTCTGAATGAGTTTCTGTGTAACTGATACTAAATGTCCTCGTTTTCTATTCTACATTCTAACCTGTTGTGTTTTGCCTGTTTTATTTTATTTCATTAAAAGAACAAAAACAGTACAGAGAGCAAAGGAAAACTCATGACAACATATATAAAAAAACACATTAATTTAGAACTGTGAAAAATATCTAAATAAATAGATTAAAAAGGTATGTGATGAACATCTTCTCCTGTCTTTCTTCAGTCTGTCTTAATTAATATGTTTGATTCTTTTCTTTACTAGAAAAAAAATTAATCCAAACTTTACTAACTAAATGCGTTTTTAAATATACTTATTTATGGCTCAAAATCAATGATAATTGCTGGTAAAGGATTCATATTTAAATGTATTACTTCATTCTTTATATTCTCTGTATTATGTGTCCCTTGTTAATGTGAATAACTTATTTTATTGGAATCAAACGTATACATTATATTTAAAAGCCTTAAAAAAACATGGAACCTATAACATATTTAATATTATAAACAACCCGGAAATAGTTTTTTAACACTACAAACTACAATCCCCACAATTCTGCTCATGCTTTCGTCACACACTCTTCCGACCAATGGCTGAGTGGGCCTGCGTCACGTGACCAGCAGCGCAGCAGATTTGAATCGTTCGTGGGGTTAATGTGTGTTTTCTTCGTGTCACCGTTTGAATGCGAAGCAGAAAAGAAGATTTGTGAGTTTTTCAGAGGAACTTGAAGGTTTGTAGTTTCTTTACATTAATTAAACTGTGAGCTCCGTGTTTAAATGTAGTCCATTTAAAGCTAACAGTTGACCTTTGGTTGAGCTAAAGCGTGCTAACGTTAAAGCCGTGCTAACTGTAACGTTAGCACGACTGAAGCTCGTGTTTTAGGTGCAGTCTTTAGACTTTAGAGTCTTAGTGTTACATATTGTCATTATAGTTTAACGTTCCGCTGCAGGTCTGATCCGGATCCATCTGTCCCCCCACAGAGAAGAACCAAACAGCGGGATGGACTGTGGAGCTAACAGCGGTAACGTTTACACTCAAGTTAACCAGTGTTAACAACCGATCCAGAGTCTGCGTTAACCACGGTGTGCACCGTGCTCGTGTGTTTTATGATCCGTGTTTGTGTCTCTGATCAGATCTCTTCTTTCTCACCGATGAGAAGTTCGACTTCGATGTTTCTCTGTCACCTGCCAGGTAGGTTCTGTTCGTACTCAGTGGAGGAGGAAGTATCAAGAACCAGAACCAGAACCGTTTATTTGCCAAAGTATGTTGCACATGGTGGATGCATTATAATATAGCGTAATCATAACTTTACCTAACTTTAAAAACAACTAAAAGCATTGAAACTGTAAGTTAAGTAAAAGTACGTGAGTTTTATCAGCCATGTGTACTTAAAGTGTGAACAAGAAACGTATTCAGTGCAGAAACATGTCCCCTGTAATTTCATATGTAAGTACTTCATATGCAAATGTTGCACACACACACACACAATATTTATAAACAGATATTCAAGTATTTTAAACTAGAAATAGAATAAAACAGAGAACAAAGTATATAAAAGTAGCACTAAAGGAGAAATAAAAAAGGAAGATGTACAGTTATGTATATACATGTATTTTCTGGTTTCATGTTTTCGTTTGACTTTAAAATAATTCATTAAAAGTGTTTTTTTTTTTAATTGAAATGTGAACACTTCCAGGTTTACGTGTTAAAACCTGAGCTCAGTTTTGGAGCTGCATGTCTGGTTCCAGCTCTCTGCTGTCTGCGGTCCTCTCAGCTGTGATGTGTCTTCTCTCTGCTCTGAAGCTCCAAAGGTGATGAAGATGAAGATGAGGTATTCGTGGGTCCCGTCAGCCACAAGGAGAGGTGCGTCTCCGTTAACGTGGCGTCTCTCGGCGGCGGTGCAGGAGGAGGAGGAGGAGGCGGCGGTGTGCGGGCGAGCTGGAGTCCGCTGAGCGGGGATCAGCTGGAGGCTGTGTGTCAGGAAGCCCACAGACTAGCCGACCAGCTGCAGTGCTCTGAACTGAGCAGCCAGCCACGCGGCGAGGACGCCGACACGACTGCCGACAAGGACGAGTTCGTCCAGGACGCCGTGGCCAAACTGGGCGTGCTCCATCAGACCGCCAGAGCACTCAGCCCCGTCAAACGGCAGACCTTCTGTGTGCAGGACAGTCCCATGAAGCAGCTGCCGCCTGCTGTCCAGCACCGCCTGCTGAGAGGAAGCAGCTCCACTACATCCACCCGCCCGGCCTCTACATCTACATTCACCCGCCCGGCCTCTACATCTACATCCACCCGCCCGGCCTCTACATCTACATCCACCCGCCCCACCACTACAGCCGCATCCACCCGCCCCACCTCTACAGCCTCGTCCACCCGCCCCGCTGCCGGACTGAGCGCCTCCAGTCCCGTGGCCGGGGTCAAGCCTCTACCCAGGACGGGGCTGCGAGGGAAAGGCGCCATCGGCGTGGCCGTGGTGCTGCCGAGCAGACCGGCTGCCACAACAATGTCCTGTTCTGCCGGCAAGAGCAGAGTGGAGAAACCCAGAATGCAACCACCGAGCAAAGTAGGAGAGACGTTTCTGTGTTTTTATGCTATTAAACGTGGATTGAGTTGCCCAAATCTCGTTCCAAAAACTCTCCCTCAAAGGAGGAAACCAAAGCAGAACCAAAGATGGCCACATATTACGGGTTGTTCCTGCAGTGAATAGGCGTAATTATTATTCTGGCTGTTTCAATAGTGTTATCTAAAAGCAATAGTTCGAAATTTAAGTAAATGGTCACTTGTGGACAGATGCATAGCATTCTCAGCCTGGGTAACAAACCCCCCCCCAAACAGAACCTCTTAAAGCTAATTAACACATTTGATGTAGTTTGTTTAATCTGTAACAAAAGCAAAGGGAGAAAGAAACTCAATGTATCTGTTTTATAGGGGATTATGTGCTATTTCTTGGCTGCGAGGAGTCTTTCTTCTGATCACCTGTCTGCTCTTTTATTCTTTTTTCCTTGTTTCAGCCGTTGGGAGGTTGGAGGCGGAGCCCGTCCTGTCGCCTCTCCAGCAGAGCGGAGTCGTCTGAGGATCTGCTCTCTGATTCGACGAGTGTGGCGTCTGACATCAGCGACTCCTCCCTCAACTCCAGCCTTCAGGGAAAGCGCACGCTGGCTCCGCCCATCAAGGTAGCACACCTGTTCAAAGCCGACTCTGCACAAACTTCACCATTACAGCTGATTGTGCTCCACCTGTTGGACAGAGTCAGTCACTGCAGCCAAACACAGTCAATTAAATTGATGCTATTGAATGTGTATATCAGTGTTTCCCACAGTCAGGGTTGATGCTATCTATTCTAAACATCCTGTATAAAACGATGTATATAATATTTATCTCCGTCAGCGGGCTCTGGGGAACATGTCGGGTGTGAAAGCTCCGCCCCCTCAGAGGAGGAGGATGACGGAGAGGAAGAACACGTCGTCATCCTCGTCCTCCGTGTCCAGCTTCAACTCCAGCCTCTCTCTTTCCCCCGCTACAGGTACGCTAACTCGTACTCAAACACCTGCCATTTATCTGTGTCCCCAGCTAAAGGTACGCTAACTGCTAACAAATGTTAATAGCCAACAGTAACCACACAAGTATCTATCCTGTGAACAAAACTACAACATATAAGGGGATCTGCTGACCACAGTTAAACCTATAATATTAAACCTGACTTGACTAAAACAACAGCACCGAGACCCTTTAAAGGAAGTGCTCTGGATCCGGTCACAAACTAATTCTGCAGCGGTTGGACTGTCGTCTCCTCTCAGGTAAACTGAACTCATCTCTGAGCCAGAGCAGCTCCACTGGCCCCGCCCCCAGCATCAGCCGACCGGCCAATCAAAGCAGGCTGCGCCGCTCCACCGTCTACGCCGCCGCAGAGCCGGCGTCCTCCACCGCTGGCCGCCGCTCGCTGTCCACGCAGGCCAGGAAGCTGTCTGAGGTGGAGCGTGTCAAAGCCACCAGGTCCACGCCGCTTAAGAGAGCTGAGGCCACGCCCCTCCAGGTGACGCCCGCCAAGAGGGTTTTGGAGAGGACCGCCTCCATCCCCACCGCTGCCTCGGCCCGGCTGCAGAGCGGATTGAAGAACAAATCCAAACCAGAGGCGCTGGTCGTACCGACACCCGTCAGAATAGTCACAGGAGTCCGCCAAGGAGACGGTAAGAGACGTCGATTTGACTTCATTTAGAAATATATATATATATATATATATATATATTCTGTCTGTGTTCAGACTTTAGAAGATCAGACCAAACTGCAGACACAAAAATATGAATTCTGCTTCTAAAATCAGCACAAACAAACTCAACTCTGGTGGATATTATTGTCCAAGTTAGTGTCTTTGCAATATTTTAATTAATTTAGCTAATTACTAAACATAGAGTGAGCGTTGATGCTGACACGTGTTGAAGCAGATATAGAAATACCTCCGTCTGGTTCTGTGGTGAAATGAGGACGTCTGTCTGTCTCTCACTCTGTCTGTCTCTCACTCTGTCTGTCTGTCTCTCACTCTGTCTGTCTCTCACTCTGTCTGTCTGTCTGTCTCTCACTCTGTCTGTCTCTCACTCTGTCTGTCTCTCACTCTGTCTGTCTCTCACTCTGTCTGTCTGTCTCTCACTCTGTCTCTCACTCTGTTTGTCTGTCTCTCACTCTGTCTGTCTCTCACTCTGTCTGTCTCTCACTCTGTCTGTCTCTCACTCTGTCTGTCTGTCTCTCACTCTGTTTGTCTGTCTCTCACTCTGTCTGTCTCTCACTCTGTCTGTCTGTCTCTCACTCTGTCTGTCTGTCTCTCACTCTGTCTGTCTGTCTCTCACTCTGTCTGTCTCTCACTCTGTCTGTCTCTCACTCTGTCTGTCTCTCACTCTGTCTGTCTCTCACTCTGTCTGTCTCTCACTCTGTCTGTCTGTCTCTCACTCTGTTTGTCTGTCTCTCACTCTGTCTGTCTGTCTCTCACTCTGTCTGTCTGTCTCTCACTCTGTCTGTCTGTCTCTCACTCTGTCTGTCTGTCTCTCACTCTGTCTGTCTCTCACTCTGTCTGTCTCTCACTCTGTCTGTCTCTCACTCTGTCTGTCTCTCACTCTGTCTGTCTCTCACTCTGTCTGTCTCTCACTCTGTCTGTCTGTCACTCTGTCTGTCTCTCACTCTGTCTGTCTGTCTCTCACTCTGTCTGTCTGTCTCTCACTCTGTTTGTCTGTCTCTCACTCTGTCTGTCTCTCACTCTGTCTGTCTCTCACTCTGTCTGTCTCTCACTCTGTCTGTCTCTCACTCTGTCTGTCTGTCTCTCACTCTGTCTGTCTGTCTCTCACTCTGTCTGTCTGTCTCTCACTCTGTCTGTCTCTCACTCTGTCTGTCTCTCACTCTGTCTGTCTGTCTCTCACTCTGTCTGTCTCTCACTCCGTCTCTCTCTCACTCTGTCTGTCTCTCACTCTGTCTGTCTCTCACTCTGTCTGTCTCTCACTCTGTCTGTCTCTCACTCTGTCTGTCTCTCACTCTGTCTGTCTGTCACTCTGTCTGTCACTCTGTCTGTCTCTCACTCTGTCTGTCTGTCTCTCACTCTGTCTGTCTGTCTCTCACTCTGTCTGTCTGTCACTCTGTCTGTCACTCTGTCTCTCACTCTGTCTGTCTGTCTCTCACTCTGTCTGTCTGTCTCTCACTCTGTCTGTCTGTCACTCTGTCTGTCACTCTGTCTGTCACTCTGTCTCTCACTCTGTCTCTCACTCTGTCTGTCTGTCACTCTGTCTGTCTCTCACTCTGTCTGTCTGTCTCTCACTCTGTCTGTCTGTCTCTCACTCTGTCTGTCTGTCTCTCACTCCGTCTCTCTCTCACTCCGTCTCTCTCTCACTCCGTCTCTCTCTCACTCCGTCTCTTACTCTGTCTTTGTGTTTCAGCTCCAGACGTCTCAAAGCCGAAGAGGTTGACGTCCGTGAGCGGCGTGGACAGGTAGATGACATCACACGGCCGGCTTACATTTACATCACTCGCGTCTATGAAAGTACCTCAGATTTAATGATGATGATGAATTTTACTCCTCAGTGTGAAAATCTCAATATTTACTTATTTGAATGAGACACAAACGGAGCAGAACAGATATCCATATGTGGCAATCTTTTTATTTACAGAGCTCTGTTCATGGTACTCAAAGACACTTTACGTAAGTTAAAATGATGGCAGTCTAACCTCATGAACAGGAGGCTACACATGCTCTATATTGAGCTATTTACATTTTACAACTTCTTCTTAAAACATCTCAGCAGGCGGCAATTCTGTCGAAGATTCACAGAATTTTTGTCACGCGACTGTTGGTCTCAGATGAATCGATCATGGCTTCATAGTTTCACTGAGGAGCTCAGAATGTATTGTTTTTTACAGAATCTGGTTACTTCAAACGGTTTATTTGGGGCGAGAGTTTTTGATGAAATTTTAAGCTTCGTTTTGGTCACTTTTTCTGACTGAAGCGTTCGTCACACATGGTGTGTTCACTGACCATCGGAAAGATGATAATCTGATGATAATGTTGTTTTTTACAGCTACTTTTGGCGATTATTTTAAGAACATCCTTTTCAATCCCGCCGGCGGGTTTAGGGGATTCAGTTAGAAGTTTGGTTCGTTTGGGTTAAATTCTACCTGCCTTCCTGACTGATCAGTGATGTCATCAACTGGCGCCTTCCTCTCCTGCAGTCTTCCTCAGAAGCCGTCTGCTGGTCCTCAGACGCCCTCTGCTGGCAGCTGCACGTCGCTGCAGGCTAAGACGAGGCGTCCCTCCGCCCTCCCCACCCCCGTCAGGCGCAGGATGTCCGCCATCCCCGTCGCGACGCCAACCAGAGCACCGCCCACCTTTGACTTTGGCCCCGCCCCCGCCTCAACCAGGAGAGAGAGAAGCTGCAGGTGAGATGCTTTAAACCGCTGTCGAGCAAACGGAAAGCTAGTCTGAGATCACCATGAGTCGTTCATCGCCGTGTTGTTGTTGTTTCGGTGTAGCCCCGCCCCCGCAGACGCACAGGAGGCGGAGCCTGTTGATGCCCTCGACGTCCAACCCTTCTGTCTGGAGGAGGAGGAGGAGCCACCTGCTGCCCCGCCCACCAGCCCTTCACAGCCTGACCAATCGGAGAGCGCAGATCCTGGAGCTCCGAGTCAGGGCGAATCAGAGCCCATCAAGAACCTGATCGAAATGCAAACTACAGAGGAGAAAAGCAAGACACAGGAGGTCAGAGGTCACACACACACACACACACACACACACACACACAGTCTACCCAGGTCTGTTTACAGCCTGGCTTTCTTTCGGTATTTAATTCAATGGATTCATTTCAAATCATACAAAAACTGTTTCTCAATTTAATTTACAAAAAATGAATAAACCATGAGTTGACATACAGAGTTTTTGGTTTTGTTGGAGCATCTGATGAACCTTCAGTTTGTCAAATTGTTGTGGCTCTTTAGAGGTTCTTGTTCTTGTTCAGAGTTTCAGCGGCTAAGCTCATGTTTGTCTGTTCTGGAGTTTCTGATCTCAGTGCTTTTGTAGCTTCTACCTGAATGTCTAGTTTGGAATATAGTTTCCGTCTTGTTTCTGTTCACACTTTAGGATACTAGTGTTGTTATACAGTTAACTGATCACGATGAAGCGTAGTGAAGCCAGAAAAGTCCCTAATTGCAGCTTGCGTGTGAAGTGGTCGCTGGTCATGCCCCTCTGACTCGTTGTAACTCGGCACGTTGTGACCGGAGGTCTTCAGACGGTCACCAATGGTTCACTGATAACAGACTCTCTGCTCCCTCTTCAGGTTCTCCTGTTGGATCTTCCAGCGCCGACTCTGCACATTCAAGAGAAACTGCTCATCGACTTGACCAACACCCCCGACCTGATCCGGACCAGCGGCAAGACCTGCACCTCCACTCAGGTAACAGCTGACACCTGTTTACGTATTAATATCCACAAACACAGTTCAGTGTGGTTTTTATGACGACCTGTTAACAGAATCCCTCATCCTTTTCAAAATCATGTTCATTTACAGGTAAACAATGATTACGTTTGTTTGTTTAAGGGGATAAATAATAAAGCATAAATGAAACTATTATTACAAATGATTTAAAATATTTTCTGGTGTCTTTCCTCCTCTGTGACATTAAAACAGAATCTCTTTGAGTTGTGGACAAAATAATAATCTAATAATAATGTGTCTTAAAACATGTCTGCAGGGGATCTTTAAATAGAACCTGTTTGTATTTCCTTCAGCAGCTGATCGACTTGACCTCTCCGCTCATCAAGTGGAGTCCAGAAGAGAAGAGGGAGAACAACGCTCCGCTCATCAACCTGTCCTTCTGATCCACGTTCCTCCTGAAGACCTGGATCTTCTGATCCACGTTCCTCCTGAAGACCTGGATCTTCTGATCCACGTTCCTCCTGAAGACCTGGATCTTCTGATCCACATGCCTCCTGAAGACCTGGATCTGACGCTCTCTGCAGTAAACTGGACTCCTTCTGTCTTCAGAAACTCTTAATAATTATAATCTAGTTAACGACTCGGTGAAGTCTTCACTGAAGTATTTTGTTTTAAAGATGAAAATATTCAAAGGTTGCTGAAGGTTTTCTGCATCTGATTGTACTTTATATTCGTCTCCAGCTTGCTGCTCTTATTGATGTCTGAATAAATGTTGTTAATGTGACGACTGTGCATCATTTATTCATTCATCCATCTATCCGGGTCTGTCCACGGTGGACCGGTCTCTGCTGCAGGATCTGGGTCTGTCTACGGTGGACCGGTCTCTGCTGCAGGATCTGGGTCTGTCCACGGTGGACCGGTCTCTACTAGAGGATCTGGGTCTGTCCACGGTGGACCGGTCTCTGCTGGAGGATCTGGGTCTGTCCACGGTGGACCGGTCTCTGCTGCAGGATCTGGGTCTGTCCACGGTGGACCGGTCTCTACTAGAGGATCTGGGTCTGTCCGCGGTGGACCGGTCTCTACTAGAGGATCTGGGTCTGTCCGCGGTGGACCGGTCTCTGCTGCAGGATCTGGGTCTGTCCGCGGTGGACCGGTCCTACTAGAGGATCTGGGTCTGGTCTCTGCTGGAGTCTGAGCTGAAGTGGTTTCTGGTGAACCTGCATGATTTCATCTGATTTCACCGGAATCTAACCCGATGACAAGTATTTATAAAACTATATAGAAATAACCAATCTTCTCTTTGATGTCTTGTTTACTGATGGAGGTCATAAAGAGGAGTCAGCATTAAATTAAGACTGTTTCATAACAAGTTAAAAGTTCCTCACAGTAACTTTAATACAGATGTAATATGTGTTATCTTTGGTATGAAGAGACATTGATAAGACATTTGTTTAGAAATAATTTTATTAAATATCGAATGGCTTATTGGAAAAATGCAGGAAGTTGAGAGGAGTTTAATCCGTCCATTCAGAGTACAGAGGCTGCTATAAAGGCCAATAACTGTGATATTAAGTTGTGCTAATGAGACGTCATAACATTTGACAACATCAGAGATTATTACAAACATATTTCATGCTTTAAAGACGACACGCTTTCTGGCTTTTCAAAATAAGGCAAAGTAAACCAATAAGCGATCATCACTTAGACCTTGATCAACAGAAGGCCATAAGGACGGATGGCCTTTTGGACGATCTCCCACGATTTAGTTTGGTCCTTGATGGGAACCAGCCAGTACTTTTGGTTACGGTGTATCTCCCTGTATTCGGGGTTGATACGATTCTGCATGATCACTTTGTAGTTGTGTCCTTTGCAGGAGAATTCTGTGGCAAAGCCCTTTGCGATTTCGAAGTCTGGAGTAGAATAAATCCCCGGGCCAAAACGTTCACGAGGGCCTGGCTGTTAAACACAAGAAGGCTATACATTAGAATTGATTAACTTCAAACCAACTAATCCGTATCACCTCACACACTGAAGTTTGACCTTTCTCACTAATGTAAACTGATTCTAACACTTTGTGGAGTTCATTTTATACACATTGTGATTTCTTCGTCTGCTCCAACTTCAGCAAATAGCTTAAATGTCATAATATATTGTGTGTGTGTGTATTATATGCATGTATGTATGTATATAATATATACATACATGCATGTATATGTATGTATACATGCATGTATATGTATGTATACATGTATGTATACATGTATATGTATGTATACATGCATGTATATGTATGTATACATGCATGTATGTTCAGCAACAAACATGCCAGATCTTACTCTCACTCCATATACTATGTATATTTCTTCACACGTTTCATAATAATGAATTCATAAAAACCTTGTAGTTTTCTTCGGTGATGGCTTTCACATATTTCACTTGTGTCCCGTGGTAGGACACAGGCCACTCCCCTGACACCGACTCTGTCTCACGGTTCATGTTTCCCAGCCAGGCGTTGTCCTCGTACTTATCCAGGACCTGAGACCAAACATTCCTTAACATTGGCACGCCTAACTGTGATGTCACAGTGTACTGGAGTACACCTGCGCATCACTGCAGCGAGGTCAGAAGCTAAACCAATGGAAGTCCACAAAGGGACTGATTAAAGGAGAACTCCACCTATTTTACACATCCTAATCTATTTACTATTTAATGACATCGCCACTAGATGGCGCCAAATCCCACACGCTGGACTTTTAAGGGAAGCTTCTGTCAATAAGAAAATAAATAGCAAACAGTGACTTAGTTTAGAAACCATAGAACGATTCAATTAATTACCCTTTTCAGACAATTTATCAATTTATCATTATGCATTTTATTTTTTTTTATGTATCATCAGATCTGAAGCCAGAAGTCAGACGTTATATTCTGTATTGTGGAATGTAGCCGGTTGATGCTGTTAAAAAAAATAACATAAAAGCATATTCACCTTGAGGGCAAAACGCTGCCAACCACACGGACGTCTATACTCCTCTCCACCTCTGGAATATTTCTTGGTGTCTCTCAAATTGGAGAAATCGTAGTCGAATCTCGGGTCCAAGTTTTCCGCGGACCCGACCAACTCAATTGCAAGATTTGGCGTCCTGTAAAAGTTGGAGAGGAAGAAGAGATGCGATTTCAAAGCACACGTCGTCCTGCACAGCTGAGAGATAAAGGCTGCATTCTGCTGTGAAGCTTTCAGTTTGAGATTATAGGATCAAAAGCAAATGAGGAGTGATTGCACTTAAAGATCTTTAAATGAAGAAATGTTCAGAATACAAACAGTTTCAGCAACAGTTTAGGAGGAAAAACAAGTATAAGACTCTATAACTGGACCGGTGATGCTTGAAACACGTTCACCTTCTTTGTTATGTCGTCTTTAATATGACGGACGGATCTTAGGAAGAAAATAATGAAAGATTTTGTGAATAAAATGGAAATACATCTAGAAAATGTCTGAATATTTTTGGAAAAAAGTTGCAGTATTTTCACACCCAAGCGATGCTACTTCCTGAAGAAAATGAAAAATGTATGAGGAAAATAAGTTTTCGCCGAGATTGAAAAGTGGCCGATGGTCTGCTACTGTTCAGCGGTATATACCGATGCCTGGAGTGGTATGTCACCCCTTTTCTAACAGCATATACCGTTTCCTGAAGGCAGGGGCCGCTTGAAAGTTCATAGTAGTGGTATATGCCGTTGAATCAGAGTGGTATTTTCATTCATATCAGTGGTATGTATGTATATATATATATATATATATACATACATACATTGGCCATAATATCAGTTTCAGGGCACATCAGCAAATACTAATTCACTTTATTGTCATTTAAAAAGCCTTTAACAAGAAAATGGACAAGATAAAATAGATACATTCCTTTATTTAAGACGCTGTGTTGCGCTACTTTGTCAATAAAGTAAAAACAATACATTTACGGCTTCACTGTTCGTGAATCAAACCAATTTACTGTAAATGTGTATATATGCATCAAGAAACGGGACTGGTGTGCCTTTCTGACAGTGGACTTTCAAGTGGAACCTGCCTTCAGCAAACAGTGTGCCGCTGGAAAAGTACTGGCATGAATCACTTTAGGGATAGGTACATCCCGCAGAACAACAGCAGCATACCACTTGAGGGATAGGTACCTACCACTGAACAATAGCAGCATAACACTTTAGGGATAGGTACCTACGTCTGAACAACAGCAGCATACCACTTTAGGGATAGGTACCGACGTCTGAACAACAGCAGCATACCACTTTAGGGATAGGTACCTACGTCTGAACAACAGCAGCATACCACTTTAGGGATAGGTACCTACGTCTGAACAACAGCAGCATACCACTTTAGGGATAGGTACCTACCACTGAACAACAGCAGCATACCACTTGAGGGATAGGTACCTACCACTGAACAACAGCAGCATAACACTTTAGGGATAGGTACCTACGTCTGAACAACAGCAGCATAACACTTTAGGGATAGGTACCTACGTCTGAACAACAGCAGCATACCACTTTAGGGATAGGTACCTACGTCTGAACAACAGCAGCATACCACTTTAGGGATAGGTACCTACCACTGAACAACAGCAGCATACCACTTTAGGGATAGGTACCTACCACTGAACAACAGCAGCATACCACTTTAGGGATAGGTACCTACCACTGAACAATAGCAGCATAACACTTTAGGGATAGGTACCTACGTCTGAACAACAGCAGCATACCACTTTAGGGATAGGTACCTACGTCTGAACAACAGCAGCATACCACTTTAGGGATAGGTACCTACCACTGAACAATAGCAGCATACCACTTTAGGGATAGGTACCTACCACTGAACAACAGCAGCATACCACTTTAGGGATAGGTACCTACCACTGAACAACAGCAGCATACCACTTTAGGGATAGGTACCTACCACTGAACAATAGCAGCATACCACTTTAGGGATAGGTACCTACCACTGAACAACAGCAGCATACCACTTTAGGGATAGGTACCTACGTCTGAACAACAGCAGCATACCACTTTAGGGATAGGTACCTACGTCTGAACAACAGCAGCATACCACTTTAGGGATAGGTACCGACGTCTGAACAACAGCAGCATACCACTTTAGGGATAGGTACCTACGTCTGAACAACAGCAGCATACCACTTTAGGGATAGGTACCTACCACTGAACAACAGCAGCATACCACTTTAGGGATAGGTACCTATGTCTGAACAACAGCAGCATACCACTTTAGGGATAGGTACCTACCACTGAACAATAGCAGCATACCACTTTAGGGATAGGTACCTACCACTGAACAATAGCAGCATACCACTTTAGGTATCGGTGCCTACCACTGAACAACAGCAGCATGCTGAAGCAAAAGTCACTAAAGTCAGTGGGCTTCTTCATCAGGGCACCATAAAAAGATGGACAAAATATTATGGCAACCCATCTAGTCACTTTGGATCATTTTCACTAAAAGGAGAGCGGTTATGTTATATTTAGTTTTTGCACACCTACATTACTGTTGTTGCAATAAAGAGAATAGCTGATGAGTTGCATCACTTTCCCCAAAACAGGCAGGTTCCATCAGACACTGCTGGTGTATAAGTACTTAGGTTTTTAGTATTCACTCTCTTTTTATCTACTTTTAGAAGATTTTCTTGCTGCAAACCAAATTACGGCCAAAAAAAAGGGGATTTCCAGTTTATGAAAATAGAATATCACCCGGATGAGAGAGCAGACCTCCGACGAGAACAATTGTCATCGGCTGATCCCATTTCCCCAGTTGGTGAGCCTGTTTTTCTAACTTCGGTGTGTTCATGAGCTTTAAGTCGTAGTGTGGGAACAACATGGACGAAACAAAGAATGTTGTGTTTTATTGCTTGGAGCATTTGATCAGCACTGTTTCAGAGTTGTTGTTCCGACTTGAAGGTTCTTTTACAAGAATGTTTTCCCGTCGCTTTCCGCCCCGTGTTTCAGCTCCAAAACAGCTGTCTCTCTGGACCAATGCCACACCCTTCCATCAAGTTTCATGAAAATCAGGCCAGAGAAAGGAGATATAATAAATGACATTTCGTTATAATTACCAGGATGCCTGCAGCGCTGTGCCTCCAGAAACGTCTAATCCTTGAGGTTGAAAATAAAGTACTCCGTCGCTGCAGAGCACCTTCATAGCTTTAAGCACAACTTTGCTATTGAACATCTTGACGCTGTCGTTGTATCAGTGGCAGCTTCTTGGCTTGCTTCTTCCGACAGATCAAAGGTGCAAACGGGCTCACATTTATAGTGCCTCGGCTTTAGATCCTCCCTTCTGTCTAAGTGAAAGTGAAAGCTAAAGAGATGCTTCTTGCAAGCTCAAGAAATGCAAACACAGGTTCTTACATGCAAAAAAAGAGAAAGAAATCTAATTTCCTTCTGGTGGTATCACGCCATGCAGATAGGAGTGGTTGTATTTGTCCAGGTTTTGAGATCTCCGTCTCAAAGTAGTGAGACAAGTGCTCACATCAGTGGAGACATCCACAGCGACAGACAGAACTCACTGACATGAGCATCACCAGACCGAGACGAGGGGCTTCAAAATAAAAAGGGGTTCAGGCTAAACCGGGCAGAGGGGTCTCCTTACCTGCAGCCTACATGTGAGCGACGTGTTGCATTTGCAACACAGACCAATGTTGTTGTTGTTGTTGTTGCAGCTAGGGTGTTCGATGCATGAATAAACATAACACATAACACAGTGACTGATCTGAATAGAGGAAATAGTAAAACATTTTGGAAACGGGCTAGATATACACTACTCGTGTGTTTGCGTGATAAAACGTGGTTTGGAGACCTCATCGGGGATTCCTCCTGGTGAAAGATCTGGTTGTGTGTGACCAGAAGGCAACCTCCGGTTCTGCAAAGTGAAGCCGATGCTGAAGAGTCTTAAACCTGCATTCTCTCTAATGGCCATCAGGGGGCGACTCCTCTGGTCATATAGAAGGGCTTACTGTGATTGACAGGTTGCTACCATAGACTGTATATAAGAAGTGGATGTAGTGATCATGACGGCACCCATTGGTTTGTGAACTGCCGTCTTGAAGCCTTAAATTCCTCGCTTTGGCCGTCGCCATGTTGGATTACGGCCGTCGCCATCTTGGCTTTTTGCACCCAGTATAATAGAATTTACAGTAACCGGAAGTTACCTTTTTTAGAATGCGGAGCAGTGACCTAGAGACGCCGTATACGTCTCTGGTAGCAGCAGCGACCTGTCAATCACCGTGTAGCCCCGCCCTGAAGCATCCCCTGCTTTATGGTCTGTTTGACTCTAAATGGACCATAATGTACTAAATGAACATCATGCTGTATTGAAGAAGACTTGAAACTAGAGATTGAGACCATAAACTCATGTTTACAATGTTTACTGAGGTAATAAATCAAGAGAGAAGTAGAGTCATTTTCTCATAGACTTCTATAGAACCAGAGGAGTCGCCCCCTGGTGGACACTAGAGAGAATGCAGCTTTAAGACACTTCTGCATCGGCTTCACTCGGCAGAAAGTAGCTTGAGTAGGTAATAGAGCAAGGGCCTTTATATGGAAGCTATTCTATTTCCTATTCTATTCTATTCTATTAGGGGATGTGTTCTTTTGTGAATACTCATTGTTCAGAAGGTCTATATGGTGGTAACCAATGAAAATGAATGTCCATGTTCTCGAAAGCTTTGTAAATGTGTATGTTTGCTTTGTATGTCGTGAAATTGTTATAATAATTTTTGCACTTGGCAGTAAAATGTTAAAAAATGAAGAAAATGTGAACATTTATATGAAAATGAATCTGTGATATGTTTTCTTTTTCTAAGGAAGTGACGTCCCGTATTTTAGTATCAGTCTATGGGAATTTAAAAAAACAAAAGAAAAACTGACTCATCACTAATGTGTGTTATCGCTCGACAGGATCAATTAATCAGGTGCAGTCGGGGCCGACAGACTCACGAGGTCACATTAAGTTTTTTTTTATATATATAAGCAGCGGCTGCAGCAGGATCCAGGTTTTAACACTGTCCATCTGCAGGCTGATAACATGGCTTTCTTCAAGTGCACCTTCGGCCTCCTCGCCCTCCTCGTGCTCTCTGACTGCTCCGGGGCCGAAGACAAGGTGAGGTTATCTGTCTGCAAAGATTTTTGCAAAGACGAAATGGGGATTAAATGTGTTATTTATAGGTGAAGCATCTCGTTTCGTCTCTGGACTTCTCCCTGTTCCTGCTTTGTTTAATGTAAAATCCTCATTCATATCCCAACGACGCCAAACTATTAGAAGGGAAGGAGTATACAATGACATTTAGGGCAGAATTAAGAAAACAAAGTGTGTTCATTACAATATTCCAAGAAAACATCTTAATGAACTGCTCACACACACACGTACACACACATATATATATATATATATATATATATATATATGGAATCAGCTGCTATATTGATGTTTTTCTTCTTTACTTCAATAATAACTATTTTAACAGAGATTAAAAACAGTATAATTCAGACACCAAATGTTTTATTTACATGTGAAATAGTTTTGGCCCCAAAAAGAAGAAGAGTGAAATGATTGAAACTTTGATTTAGTCGACGTCTCCACAGTGTTACTGTTGAGCCTCGATCATTATTGAACTCTAAATGTTGAGTCAGTGTCTCTGATTGAAGAGGTTTGAACTGTGATTAGTTGATCTGGTAGTCCAGTAGAGATGACTCGAGACTAACCTTCTGTTTTCTATGCTGAAGCTTGAAGAAGAGCTTTGATGAAGCGACACGTTGTCTGTTTATTCCAGCTTGTTCCTTTCTCTTTCGGTGGTCAGTTGGCTAAACCTTTGTACAGCGTTCTGTTCTCCATGAACTAAACTAAATAACATCTAACTTTCAAACTCGTGAAGCTTCTGTGGCAGCAGATATGAACCGTGTTGCGTGTGAACATTTAACGTTTCACTTGAGTCCTTACTAATGAGCGACGTCTTGTCCCTGATCCAGGATCTGTCTGTCTCTGAGCTCCTGTGGAGGGCCAACAAGGATGTTGGTAAGACAGCATGCACATTTATTTATTGTTTTCTTTCTTGAGTCTGAAGTAAAAGTTGCTGGGAGGTTGATAGCAATATGTTCCCAGAATGCATTGAAAGTCTTCAATAACGTACCATAACCAATAAGCAGAGTGGAGATTGCTGTGGATATTCAGGCTCCAGGAACAGTCTGAAGTCGCTCCTCTATGGACGCTCCGTGCTCGTCCCTCTAGCACCACCTTCAGGACAAAATGTCATAATTTAATATGTAGATTTAAAGGAAACTTGAGGAGTTCATTCATGCTCCCAGGTGGATTCATTCTACAGCACCACCTTCAAAACAATAGGGTTTGTATCTCTGCTAAGAGTCCGACTGTAAAGAGACTGAAATTCAGCAATTAAGGCACAATTATATTTATTGAACATAGAGATCACTTTGACGGCAACAACCTCAGTGTTAAACATTGCTGCTGTCTGCCTGTGTTTTTAATGTATGATCCGATGAGAAACACATTTAATGCTAAATCTTTGTTGAACTTTCCAGTGATATATTTATGTACTTTTAATGGTAAAATTAAACAAATGTATGCTCCAATTCAGTGGTGGAATGTGAGTACATTAACTCAACTACTGCGGTAAGTACAAATTCGAGGTACTTGCACTTAAGAATTTCTTAACTCCTCTACTACATCTCAGAGGTACATATTGTACTTTTTACTGTACTACATCTCAGAGGTACATATTGTACTTTTTACTGTACTACATCTCAGAGGTACATATTGTACTTTTTACTGTACTACATCTCAGAGGTACATATTGTACTTTTTACTTCACTACATCTCAGAGGTACATATTGTACTTTTTACTGTACTACATCTCAGAGGTACATATTGTACTTTTTACTGTACTACATCTCAGAGGTACATATTGTACTTTTTACTTCACTACATCTCAGAGGTACATATTGTACTTTTTACTTCACTACATCTCAGAGGTACATATTGTACTTTTTACTGTACTACATCTCAGAGGTACATATTGTACTTTTTACTTCACTACATCTCAGAGGTACATATTGTACTTTTTACTTCACTACATCTCAGAGGTACATATTGTACTTTTTACTTCACTACATCTCAGAGGTACATATTGTACTTTTTACTGTACTACATCTCAGAGGTACATATTGTACTTTTTACTTCACTACATCTCAGAGGTACATATTGTACTTTTTACTTCACTACATCTCAGAGGTACATATTGTACTTTTTACTTCACTACATCTCAGAGGTACATATTGTACTTTTTACTTCACTACATCTCAGAGGTACATATTGTACTTTTTACTTCACTACATCTCAGAGGTACATATTGTACTTTTTACTGTACTACATCTCAGAGGTACATATTGTACTTTTTACTTCACTACATCTCAGAGGTACATATTGTACTTTTTACTGTACTACATCTCAGAGGTACATATTGTACTTTTTACTTCACTACATCTCAGAGGTACATATTGTACTTCTGACAGGCAACAGTGTTTTGCACAATTAGTACTTTTACTTTAAGTACATGTTTGTAGTAATATTGAGCTGAACACTAATTCCACCAGCGGTCCGACCACTGATGGATCCGTTAATGTCCTCCTCCTACAGTGCACACAGAGGAGGAGCCCTTCGTCATGGATGACATTGCGTATGACAATGAAAGTGAGAGAAACGCTGATCCCTGCACCTCCAGCGGCTGCATGTGGGTGGGTGGCATGTGGACGCTTCGAGCTATGCAAGATCAATTTTAAGCATTGTTGCGTTCTGGAGTGTGTAACCTGAAACATCTCGGGGCGAGCTGCAGTCTGAGCGTTGCAGCTCGGGGGCGCTATAGCATGAAACAACCAGGAGGCAACCTCCGGTTCTGATGAGTGAAACCAATGCCTTAAACTTAATCTGCATTCTCTCTAATGTCCACCAGGGGGCGACTCCTCTGGTTGTATAGAAGTCTATGAGAAAATGACTCTACTTCTCTCTTGATTTATTACCTCAGTAAACATTGTAAACATGAGTTTATGGTCTCAATCTCTAGTTTCAAGTCTTCTTCAATACAGCATGATGTTCATTTAGTACATTATGGTCCATTTAGAGTCAAACAGACCATAAAGCAGGGGATGCTTTAGGGCGGGGCTACACAGTGATTGACAGGTCTCTACCAGAGTTACCAGAGATTTATTTTTTAAAAGTGAGGCGGTTTCAGAAGTAACAGACAAACAATCTTCTGTGTGTCGTTCTTGAGGACTTGAACAAACAACGTATTAAATCATTTCATCTTGAATCTGGCTTGTTTAAGACAGATATGTTTGAGTACGCGTGAGTACGCGTGAGTACGCGTGAGTACGCGTGAGTACGCGTGAGTACGTGAAAGTCTTCTTTCGTGTCTTGTCAGCTTCTCGTGAGCGCTCCCTCATCGAGCGTGGGCTGCTGTCCTTCCACAACGTCTCCTGTGTTCGCTTCGTCCAGCGCACCAACCAGAGGGACTACCTGAGCATCCAGTCCAGCAACGGGTAACAAACTGTGTGTTTGTGTGTAAAGCGCATGCAGCCTTTGAACTCAGGTGCATGCATCATTTAATGCAAAGTGATGGATGTCAAATAACATCAGCTATCACCGATAAAATGTTTGATTTAAAGTCGTCTTTAAGGCTTTTAAACAGAGTTATCTCATATCACAACATGGTTTTATGTCAAAATGTTTCCTCCACATTCAGACATATTTGGGACTTTTGTATCTTAAGAATTTAAAATGCAGTTCTGTGGGTTTAAATAGTTTTTAGTTGCACTTTTGGGCCTAAAACTGGAGCTATTTGTTGAGTGGTTGAATTCAAAACCAGAGCAAAGTATTGGTCACACGACACCGTAGATCACAATCACAGTGGTTTTCATCTTCAGAGGAGTAACAAACAGGTTTTGCTTCAATTATTACAGACGTACGACAATATCAGTGGAGAATTTTTATACATTGAGATGAATAAAGTCCAAAAATGAAGCCAAGAAAGAAACCAAAAAGTGGCCAAAAGAATCACCTTTACAGCCCTTTAAATCTTCTAACTGAGCCATGCTGCTTCACTTTTTATCCGTTTGTCTGCGTGCAGCTGTTACTCCTACGTCGGCCGCCGTGGTTATTCCCAGACGGTGTCTCTGGACCGACAGGGCTGCCTCTACCACAGCACCGTCCAGCACGAGCTGCTCCACGCCCTCGGCTTCAACCACGAACAGTGCCGCTCCGACAGGGACCAGCACATCCGGATCCTGTGGGATAACATCCAGTCCGGTCCGTAACATTAAGTTGACCATTATGTTGCACTAATACTCCATTTTCTTTGTAGGTAAACTGCTAATTTAAACAGATTATTTGATCTCAAATATGAGAAGGAAAAGCATTAAATCTTGACACCAGAGAGTCTGAAAGCAACTGATTAATCACAACTATTCTTTGCAGCATCACAAACATGATCTCATAATTAATAAAGAGACTAACAAGGGTCAGGAAAGAAGAAGAAGAAGAAGAAGAAGAAGAAGAAGAAGAAGAAGAAGAAGAAGAAGAAGAAGAAGAAGGAGAAAACATTTAGATGTTTGAACTTTTGATCGTCATCCATTTCACATCAATAAAACGGTGAAGACAGAAGAGGGAAAATAAAGCTTGTTAGCTTAGCACGGTCGCTAACGGGAGGGTAAGTTCACGCAGTTTATTTAAAAGACGTGTTTGTAGCGTCGACTCTTGTCTCATACCTGTCTGTAGGGAGGAGGTTAAATAAAACCGGATGCTGACACAGAGCTCCTCCATTATCCGTCCGCTCAAAAGGTCATCGCCATCAAGGCGGCTTGCTATTGGTCAACGCCGAGAATTAGAAACCATGCGGATCCACTAATCGCAACAATTCCACGAGAATGAATTGGAATCGCACCAACTTATTGCCGGTTCAAATCAGCCATTTGATCTTTTACCCAAATACTAACGCAAAACTAGCTACCATCTGAAGGGTTTCTGTCTTTTCTGACCCGTGTTCCGGTTTTTGTCCGCTCAGGTTGGGAGTACGCCTTCGACAAGATCAACACGCTGAACCTGAACACCACCTACGACTACAACTCTGTCATGCAGTACCACAGGTTGTCAATGATTTTAGAATTCTTTGTACATTGAACTTCGTGTCCTCGTTTTTTAAAGTACCTTTTACTAAGGGACTGTATAGAAAATATTGACGAAGAGAGGGAATCTTATTTTTTATTTTATTTTGAAAATACAAGACCCCCGATACCTCAAAATATTTTCATGGAAACATAACAAAATGGTAAATAATCCTCCATCATATTAGTCAAGATGTAAGTATGTATTGGATCAGACGATGCTGTGACCGATAATGTTAAAGTTCAGATATCCGAAGATACTTGAAGATTGTGTCGTGTGGCTGGAAGTGTTGGCGCCGTTTCCTCCAGACAGCTTCCAAAGACCACACAATATACATAAAATAAGTCCTCCTCATGATGTGACTCTGAAAACTCTTTAACATGAATATTGGAAAAGTAAATATAACTCAGTCTTCAGTTCAGCAAAAGAAACCAATATATAACTCTTGTCCAACAACATTGATGCAGTCAAACCATCCACACATAAAAAATGAGATGTAGCTGATTTATTTCATATTTCTAATCTGAGGTCCTTTTAAACAATACTTAAATAGAAATAATTTCTCCTTTCTCCTTTAACTCCAGGTATGCCTTCTCCGGGAACAATAAGCCCACTATGGTTCCCATCCCCAACGCCAACGTGGAGTTCGGCACGGCCAACCAGATGAGCCACAACGACATCAGCAGACTGAACAAGCTGTACAAATGTTAAACAGTAAGAAAACACACGCTGAGTTTGTACGAACGCTGCACTTCTGCTGCCGTAAGAGTTTAACCTGCTTCTTTTATTACCAACAGGTGATGAGAGCAACCCTGACAACGTGGTGACAATTCAGAGCTCAAACAGCAGAGATTAACAGGATCAAAGACGCTGTGTCGACAATAAACCTTCAAGCATTGAGGCCTTGTTTGTACTTTGCCAAATCTTCTGAAGTTTGTGTGACGAAAAAAGCTGCAGAACTTTTATTTATTAACAGAAATCGATAGTTACTCCTTAAAGGGGAGGAAGAAGTAGATCTTTTACCAAAGTAAGAGTAGTACATTCGTAGAAATACTACAAAGTAAAAGTCCTGCGTTCAAAGAATCTCTTCAGTAAAAAAGGTTTAGCTTTAAAACAGAACAGACTTAAAGTAACAACAGAAGAAGTTCTCATTGTGCAGAGTGGCTCATCTTAGAATAACATACATGATATCACTGAATAATAATCATTGATACATTAATGTGTTCATCACTTTAATGTTGCAGCTGGTAAAAGTGGCGCTAATCTTAACTGCTTCGTGTCCTGCTGAGGCTCAGTCCAGGAAATACCTCTTAATACAAATCTGAATACAAAATTAACTAAAGCTGTCAGAATATATGTCGGGGACTGAAACGCAGAACTTTTACCTCCAAAATGTAGTAGAGTAGAAAGTTACTGGAAGTTAAAAGATACTCCAGTGAAGTACAAGGACCTCAAAATTGTACATCAGTATAGTACTAGTAAATGTACCTTCCAACACTGCTACAGAGAGGTGGAAATGTTGCTAATAGTTTAGCCTGAAATGCCAAACATGCATAATATTTTCTTTATCTATGAAACTCTTCCCTGATATTGTAAGAATTCTTTGTTTGACTGACTTTGTTGGTTGCAGCGTAGGAGAGCAACAGGTTAAACCACTGGTTTAATCTTTAATAATGCATATATACAAATGATTTTTTAAATAAATGTGAAATCTTAATCTAAAAATAACTATCTGTGAAATAATTACAGTAAAAAGTGCAGCATTCCTCTCTGAAATGTAGTGGAGTTAAATTATAAAATAACACATTTGAAAGACTTAAGTAAAGTACAAGTACCTCAATATTGCACTGAAGTACTGGACTGGAGAGTAAATGTGTTCTTCTGTCTCCCTTTTTCAATTTCTGTTTCAAGTTTGCTGCCTTTTTTGATCTGAATAAAACATCCCGAGTGTTATTAGTTTATAATTAAACTTAGCTGATACTTTTATAATAAAAGTATCAGCTAAATGTACAAGAAGTAAAAGTAATTATAGTGCAGTAAACTTAAAAGGAGTAAAAAGTACAATATGTACTCTGAGATGTAGTACAGTAAAAACTATAAAGTAGCATGAAGTGGAAATACACAAGTAAATTCCCTCAAAATGTTCCTTAAATACAGTATTTGATTAAATGTAAAATATAAAAAGACGAATCAAGTGAAAACTTTACTTGTTTTTATTCTGTTGAGGATCAGCAGAGAGGAGGACTTTATGAAATACAAACAACACGATACACAACTTTTCATCTCTGGTCACAGCAGCTGAATGTTTCATGATCACATTTTGTTGATTCATTTTTTACCAATATGAATCAATAATTCATCTTTTATTGACCCCTAAAAACACACCAGCCAGAGATCCCTTGATTATTCTTTTAATTTGAAAATGATGAAAACTAAAACCCTTAAACACCTTTTTTTAAACTAAAAAATAAGTGGTACATGACTTTATCCAATAATTTGTTCCAATAATCATAATATATTATATATACAATAATCAGACATTAAAATATGTTCATTTTGGCACCCAGATATTTAAGGAATGTATAAATGCTTCTTATTCCTGAGTACATTGTTTTTGATGATTCAACAGTCTTGAAGGCAGGTTATCAGTTATTAGAATTAATTAGACTACATTAGATAATATCAATCAGTGGATTAATGTCTGTGTGTTGGAGTAGAAAAACATTTACAGACAAATAGAAAAAAACATTGATCAGAATGTGAAGAATCAATAATGTTTACACCGTAAATCACCAATAATATAGATTTGTTACATTAAATGAAAGAGTCTCTCTGTAGAAAATCAAGTGTTTGTTCTACTCAGTGTGATTGACAGGAGAGATGATCAGAGGAGCAGAGTTTTTACCACCATCATTAAGACATGGACTAAAGAATGGGTAGAGTTTCTCAGTGAAGCAGCAGCCAGTAAAGGAGTAGATAAGAGCTGCAGCATCAACGTCATAAAAGGAGATCAGACCCTCCTCATAATCCACAAACACCCCCACCTTCTGAGGCTGAGACTTCAGAGAGAGAAGAACTGGAGGGTCATCACGAGCTCCGTACTCATTCTCATTCCTCAACCATATCGTCCAGTAACCTTTCTGATGAGTCAGTGGGATGACTCCCTTCCTGTTGATCGACTCTCTGGCCACTCCTAAATCCCACTGAGTCTTCCCTTTAACCTGAACCTCGTAGTAAAATCTTCCTGAAGAGAAACTCTGCTTTGCTAAGACAATAGTACCTGAATCAAATCTCTCTGGATTGTCTGGGAGATTCTTCTTTACATCACCATGTTTAACTTGTTTTCCATCATCAGACAGGATGAACCAGGGATTTGCTGTATCAGGATCAAGTGTCACATCCACTGCAGACTGCTGGACCCTCTTCAGCTCGACCTCAAACAGCTTCTTCATCTGTTTACTGAGCGTCTCCTTCAGCTGGTTCACAGCTCTCACCACAGTCCCCTCATATGAAGGTGGACTGACTGTGACTCTAGTCCAGTTCTTGGTGGGTGGAGCAGTGTTCAGGGTCCTGAAGCTCTGGAGGAGGTGGAGGTGGTCTTCAGAGCGTGAGAGCTGCTCCACCTCAGTGCTTCTCTTCTTCAGCTCAGAGATTTCCTGTTCCAGCTCTTTGATGAAGCCTTCAGCCTGTTTCTCCGTCTTTCTCTGCTTCTCTGTGATCGTGTCGATGAGCTCGGCCTGGCTTCTCTCAACAGACTCCTTCAGATCAGTGAAGACCTGAACACCATCTGCTATCTCTCTGTCTGCATCTTCCTCACTGAGCTCCACTGAGTGTTTGATCTCCTGAATCTTCAGTCGTCTCTTCTGGATCATCTGCTGAATTTCAGCCTCAGTCTTCCCCAGCTCGGCCTTCTTTCCTTCATATTCTTCTTTCAGAGGAACAACATCATGGTTCTTGTGGTCTAGAACAGTGCAGAGCATGCAGACACACATCTGGTCGGTCTTACAGAACAGCTCCAGCAGTTTATCGTGCTTCGTACACATCCTGTCTTCCAGGTTCTCCACAGGGTCGATCAGCTGATGTCTTTTCAGACCTGATCTTGTCAGATGAGGCTCCAGGTGAGTCTCACAGTAGGAGTCCAGACACACCAGGCAGGACTTCAGGGCCTTCAGTTTGGTTCCAGTGCAGACGTCACAGGGAACTTCTCCTGGTTTGGCAGCTTGTTGCTCTGAGCTGCTGCTGCTGGCTTTCTGTTGAGCTGACTGTCTGAACTGAGCAGCCATCTCAGAGATCAAAGTATTGACCCGCAGCTCAGGTCTGGTGTTAAAAACCTCTTTACAGTTTGGACACTGAGTCTGGACATTAATGTTCCAGTGTTGAGTGATGCAGGTTTTACAGAAGTTGTGTCCACATGGTGTGCTGACTGGATCAGTGAACACATCCAGACAGATGGAGCACAGAAACTGATCTTCAGTCAGCAGACAGCTGGCAGCAGACATATCTACACTCTGAGGACAACAAGAGTGACAAAAACTATTACATATCTTTTTGTTAAATCAAATCAAATCATGATTAGTATAATATAACGAGAGTCATCCTGAATTATGTTGTTATATTATATTATATTTGCTGTGAGTGAAGAAGAGCTCAGATATGCAGTTCAGCGGTATAAATCTGATGTCTTCAGCATTGCAGTGATAACATCCTAAACCCTCTGGTTGTTGTTAATATCATAATTCAAATAGTAAAATCACAATAGAATTCAATGTAAACCCCCAAAAACACAATGTGATCCCTAAATTACAGTGACATCACATATTAAGTAATACTGCTACGCTGCTGTTTATACTGTTATTAAGGTGAAAATATTTTGAAAGTAGACAAAACATTTTAAATATTGAACATAACACATTTATTACATTTTACTGTGTTATATTTAAGCAGTATTTGATTCAATTATTTGTTTTATTGAAGCGTCTGAGGAAGCAGAGCAAAATAAAAATCACTTTCTCTGTTCAAAGATCTTTAGAGTCAAAGAGTCAGTTTGGAGAAAGAGGAGGAAGAGAGAGGATGATGATGATGATGATGATGATGATAGAGAGAGCAGAGAATCAGACACATTAAATGTGCAGAATAAAAGATGGAAGCTAACTGCTCTGGACTGCAGGATGTTATATATAATATTATTTCTCTCTAAAACCACCACAACCTCCGATGGAGCTCAGCTAAACATTTGCTCTGAGTTGAACTTCCTGTCTGAGTAGAGCTGAGGTTTAGAGTTCAAAGGTTAAACAGGTCTGTGAATTAGCTTAAGCTAATGCTAGCTGTGACGGTATTCTGTCTAACCTTTAACTAGTCAGAGTTCAGTCACTGTGGTTTAGTTTCTACCTCTGATGGTTTTATCTAAAATGACACATTTCTACGGCTTAATATTCTTTATATGATAAAACAAGATGTCAAACAGTCAGATTCTGGTTTGAACTAAACTTGGACTAAATATTTAGTGAGTGTATTTAGTCTGTAGAACAGTGTACTCACCAGAGTTTGTCAGAGACTCTGTTGTGTTGTTGAGAAGAAGCTGCTGGATTCAGTTGAATGTTTCTTTAGAGAGAAACAGAGAGACTTGTCTCGACTGCAGCTCTGCTGTCGCTCAGACTAACTTTCACTTTCATTTCAGGAGAAGTGAGTCTGAAGCTCCTCTTTCAGTGTTGCTCCTCCTCTCAGTGAGGGAGGGGTGGAGGAAGTATTCAGATCCTTCACAAAAACACATTGTAATGCATCATTTGTATCCTGGCATTTGTTCTTACTGTAACGCTTGTTTTTGGTCTGCAAGGGACATTTTAGTTGTTTAACTGATAATCACTCGACTCTAGTAGCCATATTATTATTATTATTATTATTATTTATTTTGAATCAGTTGTGCTCAGTGATACTTCTGTAGTGTGGAAGGTACTCAAACTTGTAACCAGAGAGTCTAGTTACAAGACAAAGTGACCACTAACATTTGAACAAGCCGAGTGAATAAGTTGATGAAGTTTATTCATGAACACCACTGAGCCTCATCGGCTGAATGACTTAAACCTTCATGTGAATTGTTAAATTGTTTCAGTCAACAGCATAATTAATATTTCTCCAACACAAGACGAATACGTTTTAAATAACGACACAACAAACACATGTTTTACATTATTGTTTAAAGTAAAAGCGGGGGTAGAAGCTGATGCAGGTGTAGTAGGAGAAGCAGCTGATGCCTCTGTTGATGATACTCAGCTCCTGAGAGGCTGGAGAGGAAAACACAAAGATGGAAACTTTGAAAAACAGAAAAGGGACATTGTTTTATGTTTTATATGACCTTTTAACAAAATCCCATTAAACCAACAATGTGTCTCTGAATACGTTCTTTTATTATTATCATTGAAAGAATAAGTACAAACAATCAAAGCTTCTTTATGCCTCACATTACAGGTATACTTTGCCTCGAATTGAGAAATAAATAAAATAGAATTACAAAAATAAATTAGACACAATAGTTCTTACTGAAGATTTTGAAGAAGATATCACAAATATAATGTTGGTTTTATTTAGTTCATTTCCTTTTTTATTTTGAAATTCCCCGCCTCTTGTTTCCTGTGTTTGTCTTTTTCCCGCCTGTTTTACACCCACACCTGTGTGTCATTAGTCGATCAGCCTCGTGTCAGTGTCGGGTCGTCTGCCTTTGTTTGCTGAAGTCTACGTTCCTGCGTTGGTCCCTCATGTTCCTCGTTGGATTTCCTTCCCGTCCCACTGGTTTATCCTCAGCGTGGTTCTTTTATCATTTTTTATTTGCCGTTGCTTCCTCTGGTTTGGTTTCTGTTGGTTTTTGGTATCAGCTTTTCATTTAGTTCCACCTGACTGCCTGTTCTCTGCATTGTGGGTCACCTCTTTTGAACTCACACTTTGGGGACTATTTGCAGCAGCGGATTAATACACATCTGGTGCTCTAGCAGGTTGTTCACAGGATCAATTCATCGGTGTTGTTGTTTTTTTCGTGGGATACATAAAAAAAAGAAAAGATAAAATATCACAAGCCTCCATCCTTGAAAGGAAACAGAACTCTTATTTAAAAATAATAAAACATCTTTATGCGACAGTGAATGTGTAGAGGTACTTACGCTAGTGGTTAGCGACGGCGTAGGGAAGGAACACCTTTCCATCGGGGGCTTTAGGCCACATGCAGCCACGCAGGACGTCACCGTTTATAATAAATACATTATAATAAAGAAGCTCAAAACATCCAGACCTTTAGTTTAATATGAGGGCACATTTAGTAAGAAAGGAACGAGAAGCCAATTAGAACTGCTCGAGAACCGTTGATCCGATCTACTTCACACTTGCTGGGTGTTTCTCTGGAAGCCCAAAGGAGTGTCGTGTAGAATTTGGTGCTTTTGGGTCTTGCGACATGTTCAATTTTACCAGCACAGCCTCTGTGCAGCTGGATATATATATATATAGTGTTCGAACCGGACTCTTCTTCTCTCCTCTGGAGTCTACTAGAAGCAGAATCGGCCCAGAGTGCCTTTCACCAGTGTGACCGTGAGTAAGCTGTGACTTTGGGGTGTTTCTCCCCCAAGAGTGAGACTGTATTATATTATTATACAACCTGAATCCACAAAGTTACTAAAGTTATCAAATACATGTAGTGAATCTACCTCTGAGATGTAGTGGAGTAGAAGTATGAAGTAGCAGGAAATGAAAAGAAAAGTACCCCAGAAATAGTACTTAAGTACGGTACTTGAGTTCATGTACTTAGTTACTTTGCACCACTGCTTTAAATACCAGAATTGTTAGTGAGCATGAAAACAGTGACCAGCTGCTCTGTCAAACCTCCTCCCCGTATCATCCACTAGGAGGCGACACTTCCTCAGTTTCATAATACTGCTTTAAGAAGCCAGTATGTAACTATGATCTCTACCTGAGGCCACTGAAGGCAGCTGTCCTCAGTGTCTTTAACTCTGAACGCTTCATGGAAAAAAACTCTTCTTTTTTAGTCCATGAGAGAATTCAAATATACAAACAAATCCAGAAATGCGTCAAACACAGAAATGATACAAATATGCAAATAAAGTACTATTTTACAATCATAAGTCGTACAGGTTGTGTAGCTGTGGCCATCTGCTCATATGTGCTGTTTGATGAAATCAACAATGTTATTGATCAGAAAGCAACGGTTGAAGAGTCATTTGATATAAAAACATAGAGAATTAATGTAAAACATTATACGATGTAGGTTTAATAATCATTTTGTGGTATTTAACTATGAAAAATGAAAGCAGGAGTTTGAAGCATCATTTGATGATTATCAGGATTAAATCGTGAGTCCCAGTTTTTTTACACTTAATAAACCTGCTACCATATCAAGTGATCTGTGGTTTCTTTTGAATATATTACCAGGGACACAGTAAAATACTGCATTGAAAACATTTAAAACCTTTGGATTGTTTTAATATTCATGTTTAAGACTAAAGTTATGCGTCCCTTTTTCAAACCACTACACCTCAAAGTCGTCTGAAGTTACCTGAAGTCAACCGTCCTAAACTGGACGTCCCACATTCCTCAGAGAATCAATGGCCGTCTGTCACCCTGAGGCGGCGACACATCGGGACTTTTACTCTCAGAGGAAGTTACAGATTAAATCAGAGAAGGAACAATGGAAACGTTGTCACAATAGTTGTTACTGAAGGCCAGATGATGCACCATGTTGTGTGTGTACTTGGTCCTATATTGTGATTTAAGACCGGCCAGAAGAGAATGTGACATTAGAGGATATGCATGTATAGTATTATGTATGGTGCAGAAGTGAAAGCAACAGCACTATGAGTACCAGTACTATTATTCATGATATAATAGTAGCAGCAATATTAGTGATAATATCCTCAATGGTTTCATAAGTAATAATAGTTTTGAGTGTTTATATCGTTTCATGCGTGCAAGACACCACAAATAACGCAAAACCAGATCCAGCATGTACATAAATAATGTGATAATAAATAAATATATAGAAATCACACAATTTTCATTGTCACGTTGTGAAATATACTCCATGCATTTTGACCATGTTGGCTTCCTTTATACACTTTTGGAGAAAAGTCAGCAAACTTAACTTAACTACTCTTTTTAGATCCTGTTAAGAGTTTTATGTTCTTTTATATCTTGTCTCAATGCCGTTTTATGTCGTTTGTAAAGCTCAGCCAATTGCCTTGTTGTTAACATATGCTAAACAAACTTGCCTTGACCTAAGCACATACGTTGTGCGACCTCTCCACTTCTTATATACACTTTGGCAGAACGTGTAGACTCTAACGTTTGAGGAGACTGTGCTGGAGGGGGGCGGCGGCTTCGTGCAGCGCTGAAGTTTCTGGATGACTCATCTTGGCACCTGAAGTCGAGGGCAGGTTCCTCTGAACAAGAGTGTCACTCTGCAGGAAGTCGAGTGCCAAGTATCAGGGTTGTGACCACAGAAATAGAATAAAAGTGAGAGCGGACACTGAACAGCTTTACGTGGTCATTTGACTAGCACAAAAGAAAAATGGCGATTGTTGTTGGTTGTTATGGCCACAACACACCTCAGTGCGGATGAAAAGTGCTGTCGCAGAAGGAGAGGACCATGGATGCAAATTACATCTTTTAGGACCTAATATTTCAAAAAGGGCTATTCGTACAGGGAAGTTGATTTACATAAAAAACAAAAAAACGTCTCTTTCCCAATGTATATCAATGGGAAAAAGTATTTATTGGCCCCATGATATTGTATGACGGAACAAAGTCCACCATGATTTCATGCTACATTGGTTACAGAAAATGCGCCTAAAGCATGCCTGAATTAGCAAACTAGCTAATTTGCCGTCGCCATCTTGGATTACGGCCGTCGCCATCTTGACTTTTTGCAACCGGTGAACGGAAGTGACCATATTTGGAATGCGTAGGAGTGACGTAGAGACGTCGTGTACGGCTCCGGTAGCTGTCAATCCCACAGTAAGCCCCGCCCTAAAGCATCCCCTGCTTTTATGGTCTGTTTGACTCTAAATGGATCATAATTGACTAAATGAACATCATGCTGTATTGAAGAAGACTTGAAACTAGAGATTGAGACCATAAACTCATGTTTACAATGTTTACTGAGGTAATAAATCAAGAGAGAAGTAGAGTCATTTTCTCATAGACTTCTATACAACCAGAGGAGTCGCCCCCTGGTGGACATTAGAGAGAATGCAGCTTTAACACACTTCCGCATCGGCTTCACTCTTCAGAACTGACGTTGCATGGTTAGACCAGATGGGACCAAAGTGCAGAGATTAGATTTACCAGAGCGCCTGTCAACATGGAGACAGAAGCTTCTTATTCTCTTCATCTTGTTTGCTCTTATGCAGATTTACCATCCTTTTTTTCCGACCCATAAAACATCAAGGTGCGTGTTTGAAGAACTGGTTACATCAGCGTGCATTCTGACCATTCTTCTACAATGTGCACACGATAGGTGTCTCAGAGAAGCACAGATTCCTCAGTACACTGTGCATTGTACTGCGTACGTGCTACTAATTCTTTAAATCCCTCAGAACAAAGAGGTTTGGAGTCGAATGAAAGATAAACGGTGTGACATCAGCACTGTATCGGCTGAAAGTTCAGTGCTGTGATGTTTTTAATCACACTGAGGTGGACGAAATGTATTAATGTGAGGAAAAATCCCTCAAACGGGCAACAGTGAATATAATTCAAGATATAGAAAATAGGAGTAGGACGTCCGCAAGCAAGGATGTCGTTTCATCAGTGGTAGAAGAAGTATAGTATCATTTAAAAATACTCTATTGAAAGTAAAAGTAGTGTAACATGTAATGTTAATGTGACAAGGAAACAGATTCAAGATTATCTTCTTCTGTTTGTAAAATCATGACTTTAAACTGTCACTCAAGCTTCCAAATTGGTGACATGAGGCATAAAGTACAACAAATCCCTCTTAATTGTGTGAAGCATATGTATGAAGTAGCACAAAATCAAAGTACCTCACAAATTGTACGTAAGAAGAACAATGCTCGATTAAAATGTACTTAGTTACTTGTGGTTAGTTGGTCGTTGTTTTAAAACATCAAAATACTCACTACAGGTGAGTAGGGTTAAAAGACCACCATTAAACTCGCCCAGTTGATTATTACAGAATATAATATTGGTCTATAAATAAGAAAATACTGTCAACAGCCATTACAAAATAGACAAAGTGGTAAAATAAACACCTAAATGTGTATTTTGGATGTTTTCTTTCCACTAGTCTGAAAGAAGATAAATAGACCAAAATCTCAGTTTATGTGCACTGGTTGTTTTCACTTCTACAAAAACATCCTCACGCGTGTTAAACTCTGATTTAAAGTGAAACTCTCTCCCTTCAGCAGATTAATGTGAAACCAGTCTTCTAGCGTTTTTAAGGAGATAACTACGACTTAAGTGCAGTCGAACGTTTCCTCGAAATTGGGATAAAAACGTTGTGACTGCAGCCTTTCACTGTTTAGAGGACGCACCTGCTCCCTCCACTCCACGGTCATGAGACAGTGGAGAGACAGAGAGGCACAGTGTGAGGGAGAAAGTGAAGAGAAGACATTGACGTAAATGGAGAGAGAGAGAGAGAGAGAGAGAGAGATTTGAGCAGCGCTGACTTCAGATCAGCAGGGACTGAACAGAGGTCTGGTTCAGCTACTGGCAGCCCCTCAGGGACAATCAGACGGAGATGTGGCCCAGATCCCAACTCTCATCCTCCTCCTCGCCTGCGTTTCCTCTCTCTCTCTCTCTCTCTCTCTCTGTCAGTGGAGTCACTAACACCACGTCCTCCCATTTGAAGCTCTGGCCAGGATATGGGATCCGGGGGCTCGCTGTCTCACTCTTTTTATGTCTTTCCTGTCTGCCTGCTGGCCTCAGAGGACACAGCACACAGGGCCCAGTGATGGCCGACCGGCCGCCCTCTCAGTCCGCTACGCCCTCCTCAACAAAAAGGGAGTCATTGTGTCCTGCTGTGTCCCAACAATGAGCGAGTTAATATGAGCCAAGTGGATTGAGGCGAGGGGTGGGGGGGTGGGGGGGGGGGGGGGGGGGGTTCTGGTGCTTGCTCCCCGACTCCGGCCTCATCCATCAGTGTCTGTCCCCTCACCTCCGGTTCCTCCCGGTCCTCCTCTGATGGTCATGGTTTCAGCTCCGGGCCTCTGTCCTGTCCTCACTTCCCTGCTCGCCCTTCCTGTAATGGACCCTGTGGACGAGGTTTAGGGGTCATCCACGGATCACTGCCAGCAGAAAACACTGCACAGCTGACACAGTGATCTGTTCACAATGACGGGACTGTACAGCAGTACAATTTGAAGGTGTTTGTACCTGAGGGGCTCACAAGTAGAAGTCTAGAGAGTCTAAGTCAAGTCTCAAGTCTTTGAGCGATAGTTCAAGTCAAGTCTCAAGTCTTTGAACGATAGTTCAAGTCTCAAGTCTTTGAGCGTCAAGTCTCAAGTCTTTGACCGATAGTCCAAGTCAAGTCTCAAGTCTTTGAGCTATAGTCCAAGTCAAGTCTCAAGTCTTTGAGTGATAGTCCAAGTCAAGTCTCAAGTCTTTGAGTGATAGTCCAAGTCAAGTGTCAAGTCTTTGAGCTATAGTCCAAGTCAAGTCTCAAGTCTTTGAGCTATAGTCCAAGTCAAGTCTCAAGTCTTTGAGCTATAGTCCAAGTCAAGTCTCAAGTCTTTGAGCTATAGTCCAAGTCAAGTCTCAAGTCTTTGAGCTATAGTCCAAGTCAAGTCTCAAGTCTTTGAGTGATAGTCCAAGTCAAGTCTCAAGTCTTTGAGCTATAGTCCAAGTCAAGTCTCAAGTCTTTGAGTGATAGTCCAAGTCAAGTCTCAAGTCTTTGAGCTATAGTCCAAGTCAAGTCTCAAGTCTTTGAGCTATAGTCCAAGTCAAGTCTCAAGTCTTTGAGTGATAGTCCAAGTCAAGTCTCAAGTCTTTGAGCTATAGTCCAAGTCAAGTCTCAAGTCTTTGAGCTATAGTCCAAGTCAAGTCTCAAGTCTTTGAGTGATAGTCCAAGTCAAGTCTCAAGTCTTTGAGCTATAGTCCAAGTCAAGTCTCAAGTCTTTGAGTGATAGTCCAAGTCAAGTCTCAAGTCTTTGAGCTGGAGTCCAAGTCAAGTCTCAAGTCTTTGAGCGAGAGACCAAGTCTTTGAGGGTGAAGTCCAAGTCTCAAGTTCATGAGTTAGAGTCCAAGTCAAGTCTCAAGTCTCTTTACACTGTAATATTGCAATTTTGTACTCATGTAAAAGATTTAAATACTTCCATCACTGTCTATATCAGAGATGTCAATATATTCTGTATAATGTGTAAGAAATGCAAGAAAAGGGAATATGCTGTAAATGTAATACAAAATGATTTGTTTTATTTGATAAGATATCTCCTTTGTTATGTGCCTTCAAGAAGAACCCTCTAACAGTAGAAACTTTCTGCCTATGTGCTTAAAAGTAAGACTAAATGTGAGTAAAAAAATGTCCATCTCTATGATGACTGTTCCTCACATCAGCATTCACATGCTTCATATGTCGCCGATGTTCCTGAAGGTCTTAACATCATTTGAGATGCTGATCTTGGAGGCAGGGTGATCAGTAAACCCCCCCCCCCCGCCTCGTATCAACAGTTTCCCCTGTGAGGGCGCAGGCACCCCTCCTTAAACGCCAGTCAGGCCAATTACAACAAATATGATTAGCCACATTTGACTTTGATTCATCGAGTGGGTGAGAACAGTAGTTCCCTTCAGCTGCTTGTAAATAGTACAGTCTGCATCGTCCTCGGTTCACAGGATGGATGAAACAGATCAAAAGGTCTTTCACAATGTATGATGGCTTTGACAGGGGAAGGACACTGTCAAGGTGAGGTCTAATAATGGAAATGTGTGAGTATAGCGGAAGTGTGACCGAAAGCTGTGACAGAGGCTCAGTGTCAAAGGCAAAGGCAATGTTATAGATTTTTCAACGAATGCTATAAAAAGACCAAAACAGCAACAAACCTGTTGGTTCATGCTGACCAAGACATACATGTTTACTGAGGTAATAAATCAAGAGAGAAGTAGAGTCATTTTCTCATAGACTTCTATACAACCAGAGGAGTCGCCCCCTGGTGGACACTAGAGAAAATGCAGGTCGCTGCCTGGATTCATCCCTGTTTTTTGGGGGGTTTCTGGGTTTCCTCCTGAATGCTACAGTTTCCTCCATTAGTCGGTTAAGTCAGGTGGAGTCTAAATCTACCGATCGCGTAGCTATGAATGAGATTCTCTGTTATCTGTTCATGAGAGACTTGTAATGCTGGTCACAGTCGCCTCCAGCCCTCCGGCTGTGTGAACAGGATCGGGCAGGTAGAGAATATAAAAGTGTCAATCAAGTGTCACCTCAGCCTTTTCTGGAGAATGACAAATGAGTATATATATATATATATATATATATATATATATACACAGTTCTGTGTTCACGACGTAATAAGCGTCTCTGAATTAAAGATCATAACTACTAGTCTCAAATTTAGAAATAACACCCCTCCTTACGACGGGACCTTTTGAATACAGCAGAAACCATCTTTTTTGTATTACGTTTTCTGAAAATGTGCAAATGTTTAAATATGCAAATGAGGCATTATCTAATTGTAACTTTTGATGATTTTAGGAGAAATCTACAGACGCAAATAAACATCTATGTATATGCATTATATTTTAATGTATTTATTTTCTTATAATTTTGTATTATTTAATCATCTTTGTTCACAAACTACAACAGATAATCACAAAACTTCCTGGAACTCACAAGGAGAAACTTTTAAGTTCAACTGAAATGAGGAAGAGGAGGAAGAGGAGGTTGGGGGTCGTCGTTTCCAAGCCTTATCATCCGTCGTCCCCCATAATCGCTGGCTAATGACGAGCTTCCTGTCAGAGGGAGGGGGGGGGGGGGATTATCTCCACATGACAGCTCCATCTCTGTTGATCCGTCTGAAGTTTACACACAGGTTTGGGATTTGACACGACAAGAATAGAAAAAAAAAAAAAAAAAAAAAAAAATATATATATATATATATATATATATATATATTTATATTTCTGTGGGAAAGATTGAAATTCACGTCTGAAATTCCTCTGCGGTTAAAAAGAGTTGTGAGCTTTCTGCAGACACGATGATCAGGAAAAACACCATAAAAAAGCTTTTTGAAAGCAACGTGTGGAAGGGAAAAGACAACATTTGTTTTCGCTTTGCTTTCAGTATCACCTCATCATTAGTGAGCTGTTTACACTTAAAACATATTTCATCACATTTATGACTCTAATTTTCTTTTCTTTTTCTATTCTTGCTACGCTACAGCTGCAGCAGGTCAAAACTAAGAAAACTGCTTTTTCTTGATCCAAACAACTCAAAATACTAAATACAAAAAGATGTTCCCGTTTCTTTTCCAGTATATTTTCTTGAATATATACACACGGCTACATGCTCTCATTGTAACCGGCGAATGTCGATCAAAAAACGCTTGACCTAAATAGGGCTTTAATAACCTCATTCTGGGTGACCAGGCTGGATCAGCGGTCCGCTAATCCTAAACGCCACATCTGGGAGCTGAGAGGGCCCCGTATCCCTCTCTCTCTGCTCCTCTGGGATAAACAGACCCGGAGCTGAGAGATTTGAACTCTGAGCATCGACTCGTGTGAGATTAACGTGGGGGGGGGGGGGGGGTTTCGGTCTGAAGCCTTTGCTTTTTTGTTTTTTACGCATGTAAGGCCGTCAAATAAAAACTCTCACCTGCAGAGTGAGAGTAAATTGTCAAAGGTCGCGTTTTCAGAGCGCCATTGAAACCTACGTCGTCGAACTGTAAAGGATCATTTTGAGCATAATGTGTCGCTATAATTCAAGGATTCAAGGGTCATTTATTGTCATTATGCAACACAGGGATGCGCAACCAAATTCAGTTGTAGCCCATTGGTAACACAACAAACACAGTAGTACATTCCTGCAGTGCATTTTTATAAATTTGCATCATCAGGAATGTAAACAGCAGCAACAAAAAAACATTCTCTGGTCAGATAATATGGCCGACATCTTTACTTTATTAAACATGAGGAAAATATTGTCCATCGACTTTGACTGATGTTTGAGCACCAAGCAGTCCACCTCTTCTGGTCCCACCAGAGTCCTGCACTCTGTCCGTCAAGTGCAGCTTGATCCTGGACCACCATGGATCCAGGTCTCTGTGAAGATGTGGGCCCAACAGTCACGGCGAGAGACAAATACTTTTTTGACCCCATTTAAACTCTGCCATGAATTACACACACGCTGAAAAATAATTCACTCGCTGAACTTAAAAAGTTAAGGTAACAATTTACATAGATCTTTTTAAGTATTCCCAACTCTGGCATTATTGAGTTAATCCTATGAGTCTGTTATAATCTGACTGACCCTAATAAATTAAGTGCAACCAACATGATTTGCCTCGACCTCACATGAGCTTAATTAAGTTAAACTAACTTAATATGAATCCAAAAGTTGTGGCGATATGAAGTTCAAATTACATTATTCAAGCTATTGATTCTATTCTACCTTCCATGCAAATTGCTACCTTATTAATTATTTGAGTATTAGTAATTCCTTTTACTTAAAATTAGTATAAATTACACGTGGAAGTCGTTTATTTTAAATGTCTATCTACATATGATGTCTGTCAATTTAAAAGGTAATAGAGCGATTAGGTGATTTGCAAAGTTTATTATTATTATTAACCTATTTTGAAATATCTTTATTCACTTTGTCATATTATTGGTGCACCGGTTCCTTCGGGTCCCTGAACCGCTCACTGGGTTCTTTTACAGCTTCGGAGGGCCGACAAATGCTGCTGTCAATCTCTCTCTCTGTGTGTCGGCGACGCACCGCCTCCTCTCCAGTTGGGAGCGCACCGGGGCTTCGCATCTGGGTTTTTCTTCTCTGTCGGTCGGTCGTTCGGTCCACGCCCACACGACTGCCCGCTTCCCCCGCTGCAGCAGCAGCAGCAGCAGCAGTAGCGGCCCGCGCACACATCGGCTGAGGGCTTTATTTTTCCCCACAGCGGAGACCAACCTTTAATCACAGCTCCTTCAATTTGTCAAATCTCATCTCTCTCTCTCTCTCTCTTCTTCTCTCTCTCTCTCTCTCTCTTTCCTTTCAATGCCCGCGCGTAACGTGATTTGCGCTCAGCAGCGCAATAGTTAACGAGCGCCGGATGCGCCCTCGCTCCAAGCAGAGACCGCTACAGTACGAAGATGGCGTCGGAGGGAGCCAGCGGAGAGCAGCCTCCTCCGGTACAAACACTGGCAACCGCCGTGCTGGGAAGCGTCGACACGGTAAGACGTGAACAGCCTGAAGGGAATACACACACACAAAAAAACCCCACTTCTCCACGGGGGGTGGGTGTTGTTTTTAAACGTTTGGTGGCGCAGGAAGCGGTCGCGGTGGGATTGAAGGGGAGGAAAAGCAGTGCGCATCTATGAAGCAACAGCGGTGGCCAGTGGAGAGCCCTCGCGACAATGTCTGGAGAAAAAACACAGTAGGGGGGTTTCGGTTTAAGGGTGCGACATGACTCAGGCACGCGACTCCTAAAATGTATATATATATATATATATAACACGCAGAATAGGATGTTTCTATGTGTCTTAACATTTAAAGTCAATTCTTTTGTTCGCCTCCCCCGGCTGCTTTTTGAACATTTCACCCGGCCGCTGTAACGTTATCCTGCGGCCGATCGAAGGGGAAACCGTGGCTTGGTTTGGAGCTCCTGTAACAGGAGATGTGAGACCTGGGAGCTATGCACGCTGCAGGACAGTTTAATCTTTTTTATACCGAGGCCGGTGGTTGATTTGCTCCGTGAAAACCTTTTTTATTCCATTTATTTTTCTTGCAAAATCTATTCACCGAGCCTGCAGAGCTGCGAGTGGCATGAAAAATGGTTATTTACTGAAGTGGTCCTCCACCAATCAGTCCTACATGATCGCTTACAGGGTTTTATAGGTTGCAACCAGGAGGTCCCTCCTCAGGGTTTATACACACACGCACACACACACACACACACACACACACACACACACACACACACACACACTGACTCCAGACAAAGTCTTTCCTTTAACAGCTGTCCTGTTGTTGAGCTGTCTCTTGTTTACACACACACATAGTTGTGATTTCTCACAGGTTGTGTGCTGTTCACATCCCTCTGTGCAGGTTGATCAATCTGTTGCCCCCCCCCCCCCCCCCCCCCCCCCTCCCCTGGGATGCAACCTGCCACACTGTTGTCATCCACCCTCGGCAACTTAATGCAAAATGGGTGTTGTGGTGCTTTTTGCCACTTGAGTTTCTGTTTTATTGAACTTTAAGTACCACATCCAGTACAATACCCCCCCCCCCCCCCCCATCCACCCACACTTCTTTGGATGTAGGCTGCTGAAAAGTTGCTGGAATAGAAAGCAGCCACGGGTCCCTGAGGTGAGTGGGTGGTAGTGTGGGTGTTGAGGTGGGTGGGTTTGAGCGGTGAGCTGAGGAGATAGAGGAGGGGGGGGGGGGGGGGGGGCTGCTCACCAGACACCTTTCTAAATTGGTCTTAATTTCAGTGACTCAGCTGGCATAGCTGGGAGTACCGTGTCAGCCTGCCCTCCCTCTTCTGAGCGCGCTCAGAACTGCCCCGAGGCCACTTTATACATTTAGCGTTGAGGTGAACAGGTGCTCCGGAGACATGGGAGCCGGGCAGCCTCCTCGGCTCGCCCCGGCGCTCCTGCCAGCACCCTCTTCCTCCAGCGAACGGGGGGCTTCCGCCTCCATGACCCTACCACCTCCCCCACTCCCATCATGCCTGCGGTGGTTAAATAAAGCACTTTGCTCTTTGCTCACCCCTGTCAGACTCTCTGCTGTTAGCCCAACGTGGGGGAAGTTTCTCGTTTTTGTGAGGACTCTGAAGGACCGGTCCCCTGCCGTCCAGAGAGGGGTCAGAGGTCAATGAGTGCAGCTCTGATGGTCGCCTCCCACACGTTTACCATAATACATGTTGGTGTGGCACACAGCATGTATGCAACCTGTCCTGCTCAGACGGCAACTTCCGGTTCTGAAAAGTGAAGCCAATGATGAAGTATCTTAAACTCTGCATTCTCTCTAGTGTCCACCAGGGGGCGACTCCTCTGGTTGTATAGAAGTCTATGAGAAAATGACTCTACTTCTCTCTTGATTTATTACCTCAGTAAACATTGTAAACATGAGTTTATGGTCTCAATCTCTAGTTTCAAGTCTTCTTCAATACAGCATGATGTTCATTTAGTACATTATGGTCCATTTAGAGTCAAACAGACCATAAAGCAGGGGATGCTTTAGGGCGTACATGGCGTCTCTACGTCACTCCTCAGTCCAAATATGGTCACTTCCGTTCACCGTTTGCAAAAAGCCAAGATGGCGACGGCCAAATTGCAGAACTCGTGGCTTCAAAACGTCCACAAACCGATAAGTGACCTTCACGACGAATACGTCCACTTCTTAAATACAGTCTTTGATCCCGCTGAAGTTAAAGGAAAACATGCTTATTTAATAGATAATTAGTTATTTTGTTTAAGTTGATGAGATCTGAGGCTGCTGCAACATTCTTGAGTCCAAGAAACACGAGCAGTCGGATGATTAAGACGTTTATTCGGTCTGCCGTTCAATGGTTGTAAGTCACTAAAGGCTAAAATAAGCCACCTGTAACTCAAAGCTGTCTAATCGCCTGTTGTTGGCCGAGAAGGCCGAAACAGTTTTAGCCTTAATTAAAGTGCACAGCTCGTCTGTACAACCTGAAAATGAGATGAGCTGTTTGTAATGTATCAAATGTGAATTTAATGCATCTGACAGATTCAATTAACAGCCGACGGTACCATCTGCCGAAGGTCCCGATTCAGAACTTGAGCAGATTCAAATGTTGATCTGAGTATCTGAATACAGACACCAGCTGCAGAGAGAGAACTTCTCATTTTGGCCTTTACAGAATTAATGTTAATTATCTACATCTGATCTGATGTCTGTCATCTTAACCGGCTGTACAACGAGGAGCCTGCTTCCTTCATGTGACGAGAGACGAGATACGACTTTATTCATCCGGGAGGGAAATGGATGCGCAGAACAATAACCAAAAGAGCAAATCCCAAAATACATACAATGCCAGAAATCACGTTTTGTCAGAGATTTGATAGTCTGAGCTTGATGAATCCATTGCAATATGCAGACTGGGAATCCAGAATTGAGCCGATGCGTAGTGTAACTAAAAGTGACCCCCCCCCCCCCCCCAAATTGTAAGATCGTCTTGGAAACTTGTGTTTTCTATCCGTTAGACTTCCCAGTAAGTTGTCGTGTTTGTTGAAATGACGTTCCATCAGTCATCAGTCATATCATGACAGATGATTAAAAACTACAGAAATATGACCCGGGTTGTTTTTTTTAAATGTCCCCCAGCCTCGCTTTAACGTCTGGCAGTGACTATTGTGTCAGTGAGTGGTTATGTGGGACACGCTGCCACGTTGGAGAAGTGCCATCAACACGAGCGGCTGTAATGTCATCGCTTCTTCGTCCCTGACAACAAAATCATTTCTGTGCTCTCACACAGGGAGGTGTTTCAGATTACCCTGTAAACAAGTTGGATAGGTCATCACAGATGATTAAGTATAATTGTAAAGTTTATTAAAGGGTCACTTCACCCAAATAACAAATAATCTTTCCGTGCAGAATATGCCCGTCGGGATAGATACTTCAGCTGGATGATATATTGTCCCAGAAATAACTTAAGACCATTTTATGCCACCGATATAATGATACGGAACACGAGTCCGTGAGAGAAACTGACACGAGGCTCATTAAGTGGACCGGGGAGCTCTCACCGCGAGCCGGCCAGGCTGCTCGTGCCCTTCGGCGCTCAGCATGCGGCTCACGGAACAAAACTAGTGTTCGCTTGTTTCACCTGCTCACTGTGCAGCAACGCCAGAGAGAATCAGCCCCGTCCACCTTCCCAAACCCCCCCGAGGCCCCCCCCCCCCCGCCCCGTGACAGGACGGCGAGGCTCAGCCTCCCCGAGTCGTCCAATTCTCTTGAGTGGCGAAAACGCTGCCGGGAAATGAGAGGGGCCCGGGGATCGATCTGAAGGTTCGATGAGGATGAATCAATCCCTTTTTTGGAATCTCTGCTGCTTTTATTTCCAGGCTTGCTGTCTGACTAAACAGCTCCTTGTTCTGAAAAGAAAATATTAGATTCGAGTAATATTCGAGATATTAAAGACGGGACTGAAAAGCAAGTTTTCTTTTAACAATCGCCAAAAACTACACTGTTCATCATAGCCAGACGCTGTATCTGACATCATCGTCAGATCTTCATCTTTACGAGGGTCCTTGAACACATCAGGTGTGTGACGAACGCTTCCGTCAGAAAAAATGAACCAAAAACATTTGATTCTACATTCTACAACCAGGAGAGGTTGTAAAAATGACATGTTTGAGTTCTCTCTCCTTCTCGCCCATGATTGTGCCGTTTCCCCTCGAGATGCAGGATTTATATATCGCAGTGAAAATCAAAGCCACAGAGAGAAAACGTGTGACTGCTTGGGGCTCAGAGGGTTCAAGGAGTGTTGGCCTGTTTATTCATCTGGATTTATCACCACATGTTCCCGTCGTGTGAGCATGAACTTTTCCCCCTCTCTCGCGGTGAAATAAACAACGTCACCGGAGCGCAGAAAGGACACGTAGAAGGCAGCAGCTTGATGAAATCTCACGGCGGCCTGTTCAAAGTCACGCTCTGTGCGAGGGACCTCTGGACTGACTCCTTGATGAAATGGAATAATCTTGGCCGCGGTTTCGATGTAGGTTTGTAAATCAGGCTCTACGTGACGACCGAACGTCACCAGAATGAGCCGGTATGTGCGCCAGAGGCCCAGAGAGACGCTCTTCGCTTCCTCCCGTTCCCGCTTTGTTTTTACTAAAGTCTTATTGAACAAATAGCCTCCTGAAAGGCTTCCAGATATTGAGAATGCAGCTGGTTGTTTCTCTCTATTAGCAGATGGCTGCTGCAGTCGCCAACACGGTTAACTGGAAACTCGACTGTCGCCGACCTTCGGTGTTAAATTCTGGCCCCTTTGTTATATATTCATTTCACTCACCTGGGTTTTTACTCAGAATGAGTTCAATCCCTTTCAAGGTCCCCGAACACAACAATTAGACGCTGTGCTTTGGAATGTCGACGAACCAGATGTTGCTGTGGTGTTCAGGGTTGTGACCAGGAAATCCCCCAAAATCACCATGTCATGAGAAAAATGTCCTCTTGGTCTGTTGTTGAATTTAACATCTTAAAAACACCAGTCTCCTGTCACATTTCTGATGTTTGAAGTTAGTTACTAAACTGTCTCAGTGACTTTTTTAAAACTTAATTCCTTTTTATTTATTCCGCAAAAAAGTAATTAACAAAAAAAACACAAATATCATCAAAATGTATAAAACGAAAGTACTCCTCGTGTAGACCGGCCTCTTCAGAGTTTTATGTTACTATATTGTGCACTAGACTTTGAATTAATTAACTGATTATTAACAATATTATTTGATTGTTATTGTTTGTTTTGTTAAATCTTTCATCTTTAGTTTAAATTGTCACACACTACACACAGAAGATAGATCAAAGACGGATGAAATTAAGTGGATTCATACAACTTCATTCAACTGTGTGAGGCATTTACAGGTAGAGGAGGGTTTTCAGTGTTTTTTGCATTTTATAAAAAACCCCAAAATCCACAGTGACGTCTGGTTCTATGAACAACATTTACATATTTAATAGCGCGGACACCTGTGTGTAACAGGTGGATTCTTCCCATGAACAGACATTCTGCTTTTCATAAGTAGACCGCGGGAAAGAAAATCTTTTAATTGACACGAGGGGAAGCGTGAAGTGTTTCTGGTCAATCCCAATTACGGTCATCTCCACCCATTAGCCTCACGACCGCCACTGACCACGTAGGTGCTTAATGACCTAGCTCAATGCAATTAGGCCCTAATAGCTTCGAGGTAGGAACGGGACATCTAGCCTAATTTAATGGGCTGCTCTTAATGAGACCAGGTGGAGACCTGCAGTAAGTGGGGCGCATTTGTCATATTAGCAACTTTTTCTTTCTTCTACACAAAGCAGGCGCAATGTTGGACCAGTTGTCAAATCTTTGGTTTGCACAATAATAATAACAACAACAGCAGCAGCTCAACAAATCAATTGTCGGTTGGAGACGGTTCATAGTTGGTTTTACTGTCCCAAACTGAACTCAGTTTGAAGCTATTAAATGGGCTTTGGTCGACATTCATGATCCCCAGAGGATAATCCTTTTAATCTAGAGCCACCAACAGTTAAAAAAAAAAGTCAATTAAGAACTGAACCAACATTGCTTCATTATTATTGTATGTAAACAAATAGTGTTTCTTGAGCAGCAACACAAAACATTCCCAACATCTTTAAAACGGCATTCGCAGCTTAACAATTAGCTTAGCGATTAGCTTTCATTTATTAGCCTGTTCCTATTAGCAAACTCCGTATCCGTATCCGTCGAAAACTGAACATTTCTGCAGATTTATGTTCTGCTTGTTGGTCAGATGTGATAAACTGCAGCTGTTACCTCCCTTACTTGTGAGGGTTTTGTTGCATAGGCCTGTCTATTCCCCGACCTTATTTGTTCAGCTTTCTTGTATTTGTTCTGAAGGGTTGTGTCTGTTTCTGTGTAAGTACATTGAGAGAAAATGCAAAAACCAGAGTCACGCATACTTGGGCAGTAATGCTGATTCTGATCTCGGGGTTTTTTCGATACTCACTGGCATGAGAACAGTTTGATGTATCAAGGGTCCAATATGTATAATATTGTATTGTGAGATTTTGACGTGTTTGTTTTCCGTCCTGTGTTGCAGAAATGTGAGTTCAACATGGATAACCTGAGCAAGCCAGAGCTGCTCACCCTGCTGAGTATCATGGAGGGAGAGCTGGAGGCCCGCGACCTGGTCATAGAGGCCCTGAGGGTGAGTCCGGACGACACACACGCACTCCCGTACTCATTAGCTAAGCCATCTCAGCCGTTGTCGGGTTAAGTTTCAACACGACGTGTTTCGGAGCGGGCCGAGACTCGAGATGAGATGGTACGCTGTGATTGTGACCCAGAATTGAGTTTGGGAGCGCTTTGGTTTAATGAGCGATGAATGGTCACGAACGCCGCTAAATGAATGCGGTATCACAAGATCTGAGGCAGTGACTCCCCTCCCCCCCCCCCCCCCCACACCCCCGAGAAATATGCACTACACTGCTGTGATCACCATGAAAGACTGCCCCACTGTTTCTCTCTTTGCTTTGTAATTACTCGCTGATAAGCAGTCTCTCTCTAATTGCCTTTGTTGAATGGGAGCTGGCTGGGCGACTGGTTAGCACTTCCTGCCAGAAAAAGACCAGTGTGATCAAATCCTGGTGTCCACCCAGCACCACCTGCTTAACTATCAGTAACAAACAGACGGCTGAGGTCGCTGGTTCTGGCTCCTGTTGTTCCTCAGTGACTATTGAAAACCAATTAGGTGGGTGCTGCTTGAGTAAAATGTCAAATTGTTTCTATTTGCATACATAGTGGAAATTTGAGCCTGAAATACAAGCAAACCAGTGGATAACCGCTCAAAGTCTGCAGGTGGACCACCTGCCGTTATACTATAACCTGTCCAGCGTGGAGTGTTCTGCACTTCATCAGCAGCAAACGACTGTTATCAATGTAAAGACATAGTGGAGTAACTGTTTGCACGCTCAGCACTGTTGCCGTGGTTTGCGCTGTTAGCATCGTTAGCTACGAGCCGCTGGCTCGCCGTCGACATGTTGAGAGGCAATGGAAATGCATTTCTGAGCGCTTGCTGTCCTTGGTGTTGTGTGTGCTTGTATGTATAAATTATACTGCTCGCGTGAATGGCAGAACCATGAAGGTTGGGATGAGTTTAAATAGATAATGTATTGATCTGCAGTAACCGAATGCTGATGCTGCACAGACGATGACTCTGTGGCGTCCCGGACAGCCCGTCTCGCCCTCTCATTAGAGATCGCTCCTCCCTCCCAACGGGGCGGGAACGCCGAGTTATTTCCGAACAAACACTCGTATCCATCTCTCTCTCTCTCTGCAGTTCTGTATTTAGGTCAGGATCGGCGCCTCACTTTGTCCACGCTCTACTTTTAAGGCTGTCTGCTCAGGCTTTTTTTTAAATAAGCTGTTCATGTGCAACTCATTCTCAGTGTTGGGACTCCAGGGAGGCAGAGAGATCAAACAATCAGTACTGAAGTTTGTAGTTGATTCTCTGAAGCAACAAAATGAGCCCCGATCGCTCTGTTGCACGCCGAACGCTATCTACTTTTTCTGTCCGTGTCGCTGTTATTTCGCTGTTGGAAAGCTGATATTTTGTTCAGTTTTCCCTGGTATTGAGCTTGTTGTGTGCCTTTAAAGTCACCGACCTTGCTGATATTGAACAGCGGCTCCAGACAGTAATATGAACTTCCTCCTCTTCTCTTTCTATTCAGGTTTATCCATCCTGCTTCCTCTGTAGCGTTTGCTGTCTCCTTTTCATTCAATTTAGGACGATCGGTGCCCCAATGTCACCTCGTCTCTGTCTCTTTGTGGTATTGGTTGTTTTTGTGTTCCACCGTCACTTTGCCCATGTTTTCTGCTGTTTTTCTGCCCCCCCCCCCCCCCCCCCCTGTGGATGGATATCCTATCCAGGTTTCAATGAAATAAGCCTCCTCTCTGTCGCAAAACACAAAGAGCCTGTTTGGTCCGTCGCTGATAAGCCCCATCCAAAAGAAAGAGAGGCAGAGGAGGGCAGGGGGAGGAACGGGGAAACGAAGAAAGGAGAGAGGAATAAAATAAAAATAAAAAGAGTTAAGAAAGATAGCGAGAAGTCTGGCTCGTCGGTTCGAATCAGAGCAATGAAGGGCGGGTGAGATGCAGTAAAAAAAAAAATGGAGGCCTGATATCGTCTCTGACAAAGTGGGACAGTGTGACGGAGAGGATTAAGCCAACTCCCTCCAGCCGCTCACTTTCCAGTCCTCTATCCAAACCAACCCCCCCCCCCCCTCAAAGACTCAGAAGAAAAGCTCCATTTGGCCACAAGCTGCAGGGCTACCAATGTCGCAGCACAATCAAAGCACAAATCAAGCTAACCAGCCGTATGTAGTCAGCATTTCCGAAAGCACCTTTCAGTGGCACCGTTACACAGAGCCGCACAGGGAACGGACCCCCTCAGCCCCGGCAGTGTTAGTGCAGGTCCTCTTATCTAAATACTACCAATTCCCCCGATCGTACCACTTCGCTGCTCCCGCACCAAAAGCTTTTCCACGGCTTGGCACGACTACTATTGTTTGTGGCGTTTGGGTATTATTAAGAGGCTTTGGTGCCGCGGATTAATTAGCGTGTGGCTAAAGCTGGCTGAGCTGCCGTATCGGGTTTCATCCTGGAGGAGGAGAAAAGAGGCTGTAGGCAGATTAGCCAAAACGGCAGCGATACCACATGACGGCTCCACAAGTCGCCCATTCTTCTGCATAGAAAATCTCAAGGTCATTAAATCTCCAGGGCTCAACACTAACTTTTAAAACTAGCAGCCAGGCTGGCACCAGGTTTAGTTGCTGAAACTGAAAAGAAGTCACACTGTACTCTGAGACATCCTGGACATTTGGACAGTTTCTAACTGTTGGGGCGGTGACGTCCCTGTGAGCCTCGGCCTCAGTGGGAGAGAAGCATCGTGCAGACGGAGAGACGTCCAGATTGGACCGTCTGTGCTTTTGTGAAAAATGACTCGTCGGGATGATTTCATTGGCGAGGAGCGATGGGTGGGGGGGGGGGGGGGGGGGGTGGCAAGGAAACGGTCACTATGATGCCAACCAGAGGAAGTGTAGAAGAGCGTTCCAGTGTGTTCACATACAGATTACAAAGAGCGGGTTTGAAGCATTACGGGTGAAATGAAGTAAAGGTATCACTGTCAGGGTTGCTGGTACCATTCCTGAAGGAACCGTAAGTCCTGAATAAACCACAAACAAATGGGTTTTTCTCTGTTACGATGACTGAGGGCTCTTCTTGATTGGGGGGGGTATCGTCCCCACAGACGTCCGTGTTTTGGGAATCCAGATGGGCCTCACGCGGGCAGCCTTCCTCGGGTGGTGGTGGTGGTGGTGGGTGTGTCATGTGATCTGCCATATGATTTAGACAGCCCATGGAGCCGCTGTCAGCATTTGGTAGGAACATGCTCAGGACAACACAACACGTGGCCCCCCCGAGCCGTCAGGCTTTCTCCAGCGTCATGTTATCTCCGACCATCTGAGCTATTTAAGGCATGCCCTGTTGCTGGGCTTTTCCAGTTCATGCACACACACACACACACACACACACACACACACACACACACACTCGGCAATGTCTGTCTTCTGTATCTCTGCTCATCTCCTTTTTGTTCCTGTAAATCTTTTCCGTCCTCTCTCGGTGTTTCTCCCTTTCCCTTCTTTGTTTCTATCTCCTCGTCTTATCTCTTTGGACAGACGGCTGTTTGCTGCTCATTACTCACCATTACTGTCTTTCTCTAAATCTTTTGAGTTTCTCTCTCTCTCTCTCTCTCTCTCTCTCTCTCTCTCGCTTGCATGTCTCCCTCTCTCTGGGCTCGCACAGCTAATCCGAAATATATTAAAAACACAGTGCTCTCCCTGAGAGGGATGCTGTAGAGAAGCTTTCCTTCCCCGACGAGTTCAATCATGTGCCGGGCAAAAAAATTTGCGCGACCCTTTTCGAATCAAAGACAAATAATCTTTTCACTTTATTCAAACCGAACAAAATACTGAGCGATATTATCATCATCCCCGCCTGACCCATCCTTTTTTTTTGGGAGGGGGGGGGGGGGGTTCTGTAGATATTGAAAATGAAATTGAATTGAGAAAGCCCTTCAACTGTGTGTGTGTGTGTGTGTGTGTGTGTGTGTGTGTGTGTGTGTGTGTGTGTGTGTGTGTGTGTTGGGCTGATTTTCAGGAGAAACCACTCTTGCGAAAGCAGTTCGCCAAAGTAAAGACTCTTTGTCTGTGTTTCTCTTCTCCTACACGGTCCAAAATCAGGTCTACACTTCTTTGAGCTAACTCTCTCACACACACACACACACACACACACACACACACACACACACAAGCCAATCAGCATCCGGCTCAGATCGCTCGGCTGCCTAGCAACCAGACCCCCCTAACCCGGACCCTCCTTCACCAGCTCCCAGGCTCGTGTTTCACTGACATGACACTTAGGAATGAGGGTAAAAAAACTCAGTCAATCTTACTCCCAACCCCCCCCCCCCCCCCCCATCTCAGGGGAAGTGGTACGACCCGTCTCTGGAGAGCCTGTTTCTTATGACAGTCCCCCTTTTTTTTTGGGACGGGTGTTTTTTGAAGTGCTGTCAGTCAGTGCAGGAGACGGGACGACTCCCATGAGCTGGTGGACTGTCTCACAGTTGAAAGAGCATGTCTGAGTGTGTGTGTGTGTGTGTGCATATATAACACATGCAGGGCTGCAACTACAGTATCGTTTTCATATCAATGAAGCTGTAATGAATTGATAAAGCATTTCAATGCGAGAACATTATTTTAAATATTCAGTTTGCTCCTTCAAAATGCATTTTACATTCATATTTGATTAATTTGGCCTTTTTGCTTCAGTAAGGTTTTAAATGATTCCCCGATAGACGGTGAAGCAGAGAATGCTTTAGGGCGGGGCTACCGTGTGATTGACAGGTCACTACCAGAGGCGTATACGGAGTCTCTACTATATGGTCACTTCCGTCCACTGGTTGCAAAAGAAACCAAGATGGCGACGGCCAAAACGCCGAACTCGAGGCTTCAGAACAGCAAGTCCACAAACCGATGGGTCACTACGGTCACTACGTCCTCTTCTTATATACAGTCTATGATTCTGACTACTACATTCATGGCATCATGATTCCTACCACTGTTTATTTAAAAAGTCTTTATAGAGTCGGATTTCCATAGTTTTATCTCAGTAAAACCATTTTGAATGAAGAAATTGCTTTTGAGTTTGTTGGACCTCTAAATATACGTATTTCAACATTTTCTTTCTCTGTATTCGGTAGAATGTATGTGTCCAAACTGTGTGTGTGTGTTCACGGTGTGTGTGTGTGTGTTTTCACTGTGTGTGTGTGTGTGTGTGTGTGTGTGTGTGTGTGTGTGTTCACTGTGTGTGTCTTGTGTGTGTGTGTGTGTGTTCACTGTGCACGCTAAAAATCTTCCACGTGAAACGGAGCTACTGGTGAAGTGTTCAGGAAGTAGGTCAAAGCAACCATCTCTCCTAATCCTCTCTCTCTCTCTCTCTCTCTCTCTCTCTCTCTCCCCTCCCAGACTGTACCCCCCCCTCCCTTTATATAGGCCTATATTTCACTCTTCAGCCTCTCTCATAATTATATAACTCACCGTTCGTTGGAGGCTTTTATCTTAAGTGCCTCGCAGTGCTGCAGCCCCAGTGGGGAATCAAACCGGCAACCCCTCCTCCCCCCCAGCAGTGATCTGCCCGTTAACCCCCCACACACACACACACACACGCAGGGAATGTGTCGTGTTCTCGTGAAGTCGAACACCTGACTGTATGTTTTCTGTGTTTCTGGATCAAAAAATAAAATCAAGCGTTGCAGGAATGAAGTGTTTCTGAAAAATCCTGCAAGAACATGAAGGCTCAGACCATTGACTCCCACGGGGGAATTTAACCCTCAACACTGTTTAAGTGCCTTGCTCAACTGGCGATGACTCCTCTCTCTGTGTCCTCTTCACTCTTCGCCGTCGCTTGTTGGAGAGACATCTCCATTCATTTCAATTATTGTGTTATCGTACATTAAATATTGTGTTGATTTTGTGTTCCTCACTCTGCTCAGCTCCTCTGGGTTCTTCATGATTTTATTTATTTCTTTCATATGCACGTGTTTCATGAAGCAGTTCAGTCCAAAACCCCCCTCCTTCTCTTCCTGTAACTCTCTCTCTCTCTCTGTCTCTCTCTCTCTCTCCTCTCTCTCTCTCTCTCCTCTCTCTCTCTCTCTCTCTCTCTCTCTCTCTCTCTCTCTCTCTCTCTCTCTTCTCTCTCTCTCTCTCTCTCTCTCTGTCTCTGTCTCTGTCTCTGTCTCTGTCTCTGTCTCTGTCTGTCTCTCTCTCTCTCTCTCTCTCTCTCTCTCTCTCTCTCTCAGTATCTCTCTCTCTCTCTCTCCCTCAGTATCTCTCTCTCTCTCTCTCTCTCTCTCGGTCTGTTGATTTGATGACATGTCTGCTGTTTGATGTAGGCTGAGAGCGCTATGAACACACACACACACACACACACACACACCTACACGTCGGCTCCACGTGATGAGTCGGGGAGTGAAATGAGAGACGGTGATACAAACAACAGAAGCAGTTAACTCTGCTCGTCTTTCCTGATCCTGTATGAAAGAGTCAAAAACATTCTGAGCACGTGTTTAATAGAGTTAGAACAAAGTGTGTGTGTGTGTGTGTGTGTGTGTGGTGTGTGTGTATTAAGGAATGTGTGTTTAGTCCGTCGCCATCTTGTATTTTTGCAACCAGTGAACTAAAGTGACCACATTAAGGAGTGACGTAGAGACACCGTATACGTCTCTAGTAGAGACCTGTCAATCACAGTAAGCCCCGCCCTAAAGCATCCCCTGCTTTATGGTCTGTTTGACTCTAAATGGACCATAATGTACTAAATGAACATCATGCTGTATTGAAGAAGACTTGAAACTAGAGATTGAGACCATAAACTCATGTTTACAATGTTTACTGAGGTAATAAATCAAGAGAGAAGTAGAGTCATTTTCTCATAGACTTCTATACAACCAGAGGAGTCGCCCCTGGTGGACACTAGAGAGAATGCAGGTTTGAGGCACTTTAGCATTGGCTTGACTCGTCAGAATCGGAGGTTGCCGCCTGGTGTATATCTACATATCGCTCAACCCTTTGCAGATGCAATTTCAGTGAACTGCAATTTTAGCCTCCACACGGTGAAATGAGCTTTTAGATACATCTGGTGCGATATATGTATCGTGCATCGTCACTGCGAAACAAACACATAAAAATAACTCTTATACTTGTTTAACACACACATACTGTAAATACACATTGCACTCGGTCATTCTTTTGCATCCAATTACACTCTTTTCACTCACACACACACACACACACACACACACACACACACACAGTGCCTTTAAGTGTGTGTGTGTGTCCATGTAATAGAGTGGGTGTTCAGCTGGAGCAGAATGAGAGCAGCAGCTGTGAGTGGTCGACTTCAGGTTACCATAGCGAGAGAGAGGAGCACCACAAACATCAGAGAGCCTGTTGTTTCATCTATTCTCTTGTCTTCTTTATTTCTCTACATGACATCTATTCTCTTGTCTTCTTTATTTCTCTACATGATGAAACAATATCTGCGGTCATCTGTTTCGGCCTGTTAACCTGCCTCTCTCTCTCTCTCCTCTCTCTCTCTCTCTCTCTCTCTCTCTCTCTCTCTCTCTCTCTCTCCTCTCTCTCTCTCTCTCTCTCTCTCTCTCCTGCTGCTGCTGCTGCAGCCGGAGGCAGCAGAGAGGAGCGTGGGAGTTTTCCAGCTGCAGAGGAGGACGAGACGCTCGGAGAGCAACACGGCCGATCAAACTTAACTGCTATTAGCTGTGGTAGTAAATGAGAAAAGAAGCAATTAATCTAATTAATCCAGTTTGTAGTGGTGTCACTAGTGAGGGAAGTTTAAAATGCACTATGACCGCACGTCTAATTTAATCTTTTCATGATTTTTACTGTTAGCTATTAAAAATATATGTATTTAGAAACTCTTTTAAGGTTAATCCTAACTATATTGTACATTTAATATGTCTAGTTATCTTATGAATTAGAATAATGACCATTAATCCTGATATATTAGCTTATCCCTGATATAACAGTGTCTTTAATAACCACATTTAAAGGTTCTCTATTTGATATTCAAAGCATTCATTTTGCAGCAAACAACTATTAAAGATATAGTTGAGCTAGCTGGCTAGCTAACGCTAACGGCCATCTCATTTCACTGCGCTCCCACCGCTGATTAGCGTAGCACCCACCCTCCTGTTGCCCTGCAGGTAAACGCTGTTAGCTCGGTCAGCACTGTTATCATTGTTTGCGCTGTTAGCTTCTAGCTGCCGGCTCAGCCATCGCCATGTTGAGAGCTGTGTGGAGGCAATCCCTCTATCACAGATCGCCTCTGATTTCCGTAAAGAGCTCCTCTCTGAAAATGTTTGCTTATGATATCAAATATCTAGCCAGTATATTGTTACCAGATGTTTTTGAACTCTCAGATGTTGTTCTCAGTATCGGCTTCAAACATTAAGCGTCTGTCTGCTTGTCATCACCTTAATTGAAGGTTTTATTTTGACGTTGCTTCATGGCACAAAACAGGAAGAGGAGGCCTTTCTTTCAAAGTAAAGTTTAGCTAAAGCAGCCGCAACTTTGGAACCAACAACATCACTACAAGCTGATTGTTCTCAGTGACATCTTTCAAGACAGGACACCGCAGGGTTTATGGGTAATGTGGTCCTCATTTTGAGATGTACCATAAGTAGAGGAAAGCAATATGCCAGCAATTAAATCTGCTTTGTATGCCTTTTATTTATGGGAACCTTTAAATCTTAATCTTCCCTTCACATTTCACCCCTTTGTGTTCGTCTCTTAGTGATTTAGTGGTGTTTTACGTCCTGCTGGTCTTAAAAGTAGACGGAGTGCTGTTAAACGTGTACTTCAGGGTCTCTCAGTCCGCGGCTTTCATCGATCGGGTTTTAAAACGTTTAAGCTCATCCCTGTTGAAGTGCCCTTGGGCAAAAAAACGAACTGAACCACCCACCTGCTCTCGGTGCAGTCTAACACTTCAGCGGATTTTTTACGGTGCAGATCCGGCGAGCGTTTGTGTGACAGAAGGATGGCGCCGGAGCGAGACGCTCTCATCTAAATGTCAAAGAACGACTCTGAGTCATTTCAAAATGGAGGCCGAGGTGTCGGAGGAGGATTGTGGGCTGAAGCCAAGCGACCGCAGGATGTTAGAGACAGACGGGCGGCACCGGTGGAGGTTTCTCAGCTGCGTGGGTTTATCGTTCTGTCGGCTGGTCGCTCGGTCGGTCTACCACGTAGGTCCAGGTTGAAATATTAATACGATTTTAATTGTGCCATTAATTCCACATATGATGTTTGTCAATTTAAAAGAAGAGACGAACATGAAGATGAAGAGACTAATGCACACCAAATTATCACTAAATGTATTGATATTTGAGCAAAATATAAGAAGAAATAAAACATGTATAAATAGTAAAACCATAGCATTAAAAACACACAAATCAGACGTAATAATAAACAATAATGAATAAAAATAATATACAATTATGAAAGCCAGACTGAATAGATGGGTTTTTAGTTTGAAAATATTAAATAGAATTAAATAATAAATGATAAATGACTTTGTTACCTGATAGAAAACTGGTTTGTGTGATTTAGTGAATTTGTGTAAATAAGAAACGTGACGTAGTTTAAAAAAAGGAACCTCGGTCAAAGTGAAACAATCAAACGAATGAATGTTGAAAGTTTGCAACATGTTCTCCGTTTGTTTTTCATCAAGCGGTGACGTGTGTCTGAGTGCTGCAGGTTTTAGTTGAGTCAGTGTGGGAACCTCCTCGACCTCGAGCCATTAATCGATTACACCTCCCGACAGCTCGTCTCCCCCCGTCGGCTCCACAGTAATGCATCGCAGCAGAAGCAATTACATTTACAAGCATTCAGCAGCAACTACAGCACTCCTTCTGCAGGTTTGTTTTTTCCTGCCCTCATATTTGCCCATTCTTCTCCGAGGCAACGGCAACAACAAACCCCCCCCCCCCCCCCCCCCCCCCCCCGCTCCCTCTGTCTCCACTTTAATGATCTTCACGGTGTGATCTTCATGCCACTCTGCTCGGGGTGAAGCAGAGTGCTCGGCCCTAGGGAGGGAGGGAGGGAGGGAGGGAGGGTGGGTGAGGAAAGTGCCGTCGAGGGGGTCGCGAGTTCTGCTCCAACACAGCCACCGCTTTGTCCAGACGTCGCGTTCCTGAGAAACACTGGCTGCTCTGTTCTCTGGCAGCAACTTCAAATCAGCAGAAAACGAGGTTTCTGTGCGGAGGAAATGGACTCTGGCATGTCGGTCGCTTCCCATCCCGAGGGCGCTTTGTATCTGACGATATAGAGACGAAGGGGGGGGGGGGGGGGGGGGGGGGGTCACACCTGTCGGGACGATACAGACCAGGGTTTCTCTTCTTATAGCCGTGGATTACAACCTTTCCTTTCCCTTCAAACCCGTCCTAGATATCCAAGAAACTCGATTTGAATGAAGTGCTTCTGAGACCATAAACTCATGTTTACCATGTTTACTGAGGTAATAAATCAAGAGAGAAGTGGAGTCATTTTCTCATAGACTTCTATACAATTTGAAAACCCCCCCTGATGGTCAGTAGAGTGAATGCAGGAGGTCCAGGTTGTAAAATACCTCAGTTATCCTATGAAGCACATTTGTTTTTTTTTGCTTTGAGGCGTTTGTTCTCATCCCGGTGCCATTGAAGCCTGACTCTGTCTTTTATTCCATCCAGCTCGTTCCACTAATTAGTTCGTCCTCCCTCGGATGAAGAGCTGCCAGCTCCTCTCTGTACGACGGACACAGATTAGAGGGCGTACATGCTGCTTCGGCCCTGCCGGTCGTGCCGGCCTCCCTCCCTCCCAGGTTTCACACCAGAGCTGCTTCTCGCGTCGCCAACCGGCTGCGTCGGCCGGACCGGACCGTGCCAGGGCCGGTCTGGACAACTTGGGAGGATGAAACGCGTAATAGCCTCTCAGTTGAAGCTGAACTTGGAAAAGATTTAAACAGTTTGATCCCAAAAAGAGATAAACACGAACAGAAAAATGTATAAATACACTTTAAGATGTTTATTGGCAGGAAAAAGTGCACATTATGGGTTGCTGTTAAGAATCAGGAGTCACCTCAGGACTTCTTGCTTACATTTTTGGGGGGGATAGAATTATCTGTGTTGCGATAATGCTGCTGGAATAAAAGCCCTCGTTTTTAATGGAGCAGTTGGCATCAGTATATGAGTAACAATACAGGAGACTGAACTGTTCTCCTCTGGGAATTAGAGCAGTGAAAGCACCAAATTGGAGCCGAAATGATAATAAACACGGAATGTTTTCATCTCAAATGTAAAGATTTGCTGTTTTTCTCGGTTTTATTTTTTTGAAAATGGAATATCTTTTGATTTTGGACTGTTAGTCGGAAAGAACTCTTAATTTACTGATGTCACTATGGGCTCTGTGTCATTTAAAACTTTTTTTTTTGACATTTTAAATTTATAAACCATCAACGAAGAATCGATAAGGAAAGTAAAACTTTTCTTGCAGCTAAATGCACCTTATAATAATAATAATATCCCCTCAATATCACCACTAACCCACATTTAATCAAATAGTTTATTGTTTTCCACATAGACGTTTATGGTCAAAGCCTTCCTACTGCTCCGTTTACACCGCAGGCCGTCATCGTTGGGTTTCGTTCTGCCCGGTCCAGCTTGTTTTAATCCGTCTCTGTGAGATGTTGTTTTTAACCGCGTCATTACAGCGCGGTGTCTTTATGGGAAGCCCTGGTATGTACGTTAGAGGCCTTTTGGGGAAAGGGAGGAGGCACTCCAAACGGACGGTGTTTGGAGCTGATGTTGAGCTGATGTTGAGCTGATGTTGATTCACCAAAGGTTGTCTCTACGTGTGTGTGTGTGTGTGTGTGTGTGTGTGTGTGTGTGTGTGTGTGTGTTCCACTATCACCTCTTACCCACTGGACTAAAACAACCCTCTTAACATCTGGCTTTTGTCTTCAGTGGGAAATGAGGTAATAAACCAGTAGAGGAGTAGAGGAGTAGAGGAGTCGCCCCCTGATGGACATTAGAGAGAATGCAGCTTTAAGACATGAAGCTTTGGCTTCACTCTTCAGAATGGTAGGTTGCTGCCTACATTCATTCATTCTATGAATGAATTCTACAAATGTTCACCCCTTCGTGTTCATCGTGTTGCTGGACTTTTCATAAGATATCATACAAACCGTTGTATGAGGACACGTTGCAAGTTTTAGAAGTTCTTGTGTCACGCTTCGGGAGAATCGGACGGATTGACCTCGTCTGAGTCTGAAATCTCTGCACACACTTCATCTCCTCTCTCCTCGCTCTAATAACCATCTGAGAATAAAGAATCCCTTCTATATTTCCTCTTCCTGCTCTTTTGCTCCGTCTGTAATCTAGTAATTGAAGCATATTCTCCTGCAGCACTCACCAGCAGCTTTTCAAACACCTGTTAATGAACGGCTGCTCTTTGACCTTTTTTAATCCTTTTCACGGTGGGGTGTTCATGTCGTTGGACAGTCTCTTCCTCCCTGCCTGGCGCCCTTTATCGGCTCCCTCAGGCCGATCGATAGTATTGGTTGAATATTCCCAGAGTGTGTGACATTTTTCTGAGCGGCTGGAGAGGAAATTGTGATCTAACGAGCCCTGCAGTGGTTTGTAGACGTGAAGGACAAAAGCCAGAGAAAATGTTGGTTGAGCATGAACCTTTATAAAAGTGCAAACACGGATTAACAGCCACCGGTGTTTCCCACTGTACCGAGCCTGCAGTCAGCCGCAGCACCGCGTGTGTGGTTGCTTCCTCACTCCCGTGTCTTCACTTGAAGAGAAGAGTCCTTCACGCTTTGCAGATCAGGAAAAAATGCGAAGCCGACGTCTCCCAGCAAAAAAACGTGTGTGACATCGAAAAAATGTTCCACCAAAGTGAAATGTCGCACGAGTGCCCACACTTAATTTATCTGAGTGGGCAGACGGAGACGCTCGACTCAAAGCGAGGCTGTGATTTCTGTCGTTATCTCAGCCTTCAGCCCGCCGCGCGCTGCCGCTTGTAACTCATTGACTACGTTTAACAGGAAGCCTAATGATCCGTCCGTGGGTCTGATTTCATTCCTTAAAGAGCTACAGCGCTCTCTCAGCCATTAATCTGAACTCCTTCTCTTGCTTGTGAGTCACTTTAAATAAAAGCAGTGAAATGTGCTGACATGTGAAAGACTGGAACATCATCAGACCGCACGAGAGGCTGATGACTGAGGGACTGATCCACACTTCACAGTACCTTGATGAGCCTTTTTTTGATTTATTTTCCTACATTTGGTTCTTCCACATCTTCTGCTTTGCCTTCACAACCTCCTTCCTGCACATGTTCCTCACTCTTTACTTCCTGCGCCGCGTTGAGCTACGATCGAGTTATTAAAGGGACAGTGTGCAGGATTTAGTGACATCTAGTGGTGCATTTCGTCTCCTCTACCAGCGTCTTTGTCGGGTAACCCGACATAGAACAGTGAAACTTCAGCGTCTCACCGGCTGCTGTGGGCTCTTGACAAACAACTTCCTGCCCGGAGCATCATGGTGTTGTTTTTCTGTCTATATTTGTCTTTGTTTGTGATAGTTGTGTGTCACTGTGTGTGTGTGTGTGTGGGGGGGGGGGGGGGGGGGTCAGGTGTCCAGATTGCTGAGCTCTGTGATTTTTAACTGATGTGTGATATCAGAGGAGCTTTTGGAGACGAGCCCTCTGGCTTCTACCTCGCCCTCTTTTAGTCTCGCCTCTCTTGCCAAGCTGGTGGTAACGCACACATTCAGGTTCAGTGTGCAAGTGTTTACATGTTCTGTGCGTGTGTGTGTGTGTGTGTGTGTGTGTGTCGAACCTGACTAGCACCTTTTTAAAATGTAGCCATAAACATTCCCTACATTTTTGGTTTTGTCCAATAATATATAGATTTGCTTATTTGTGTGTGTGTGTGTGTGTATCCATGCTAGCAGGAGTCATTGCAGCTTTGAGGTGTGTGTGTGTGTCTGTGTGTGTCTGTGTGTGTGTGTGTGTGTGTGAGTGTGTGTGTGTGCGTGTGTGTGTGTGTGTGTGTGTGCGCGCTTACAGGATTTTTTTTCCAGCATGGGGTTAAATCAGCCGGATGTAAAATGCTGACACATATTTCAATCAGAAAAATAGATATGCATGCACATGACTGCACCACAGGCTCTGACACACACACACACACACACACACACACACACACACACACACACACACACACACACACTTGCGACCCTATCGGATGTTGGGGGGCTTTTTGTGCTGCTGCCCACAGGGACTATGAGGTTTAATCAGGCAGCAGGCCTGTGTTGGTTTACTGTGGCATTAAGGATAAAAATAGGCTGCAAGGAGCTGACTCTACTGGGCAACACAACCCCCCCCCACCCCCCCCCACCCCCCTCCACACAGCTGCAAGTCATGCTGTGTGTGTGTGTGTGTGTGTGTGTGCATTAACTAAAATGTATGTTTGTGTTTTTGCTGTGAGGCGTTTGCCTCAGTATGTTTTGTTTGAAGTTTTCTTTCTTGCATTTCATTTTTATAAACAATAAACAACATTTGCATAGAGCGAAGGGATTGAGAGGTTATTGACTGTTGCATTTCATTTACTGTTATGTAATGATTAATTCACCACTTTGAGACGCTCACTGGCTTTCTCTCTGAGAGTAATATGAGAAGATTAATCTCATGCCTGCGCTCCGTAAGTACAATGATGGAGTCCGGATGCGTTTAGCCTAGCTTAGCATAAAGCGTGGAATCAGGGGCAAACTGCTAGCCAGTTCTCTTCCCCAAGTTCAAAAACACGTCTACTTACACGTTTAAAGCTCACGAAATAACACGTTGTATTATGTTGGACAGAGCTAGGCTAGCCGTCTCCCTCTGCTTCCACACTTTATGCTAAGCTAAGCTAAGCGCCTCCCGACTTAAGCACCAAACTCGAGGACAAGGTTGGTATCGATCTTCTCATCTCGCTCTCAGAGAAACGGATTATTTCCCAAGATGTACATTTTTTTCACGAAGAACTGCGATTGTCATCGGCTACTGTTTTCAGGAGAGAGAAAGAGAGAGACTTCATCACATGACGGCATGAAGTGAGTCTCATTCACATGAGGATTATTTATCATTAGATCTGTAGCTACTCTTTAAGGCTGCAGAGTGTGTGTGTGTGTGTGTGTGTGTGTGTGTGTGTGTGTGTGTGTGTGTGTGTGGGGCATACAGTATCTAGGGCTTCATCAAACTTTCATTGAGGCTGTCAGCTGAACTCATTAAACATGAGTGGAGAGAGCTGCCACCGTGTGGGATTCTGGGTAAAAGAAAGAATGTCACCACGCCTCCAGTCTGCGTGGTGACACATTAACAGTAGAGATGTGTGTGTTTTTGCACTTCTGTCTCCAGCAAATGTCTGCACAAAGGGAAAAAGATGAGGCAGTTTGTCACTTTGAAAAGGAGCTTTATTTTTATATTTTATAGTTTCATCTCCAAATGACCCCATTATTGATAAACCATGTAAAACTCCTCGAGCTGTCGGTTGATCGTTACAAACTGAAACCTTGCACCAAATATCAGAAGTCATTTTAAAGTCTAGTGGAGATCCCAACGTTCTCTCTGATGGTCTGGTTTACTGATGTAGGTCGTATCGAGACATCGGTTATTAAATGTACTGTTTCATAACCAGTTAAAAGTTCCAGGAGCTGATCAATCCTGTCGTTGTTGGTTGGTTACATAAGAGTGGCCTGGTTCCTCACTGATGTCAGAGGGATGACAGCTCTGTGCTGACAGCGTCGACGCCTCGAGGGCAACACAACCCCCCCCCCCATCAGATAACCGCGGACACACAGAGATAAATGAGTGATGGATTTTGGAATCGCTTCCACTCGTCGAGCTGATCAAGTGAAATAGTTTTGCAGACGTGATGCTACAAGCACCCACTGAGGTTTCAGTTCATCGAGTACGACCACCAGTATGAGGGAATCATTTTTACAGTATAATGATTTAATGAAGTCCAACTTTTGGTTACATTTCTGTTCTTAAAGATACTGTGAGGAACCTTTAACTGGTTCTGAACCAGTCTCAGTATAGTCCTGATCCTCTATATGACCTCCACCAGTAAACGAGACCATCAGAGAGAAGATGGTCTATTTCTATGAAGTTATTCTTAATGCTCGTCATCTGATCGCGCAGCTTCACCAGAAACTCCTTCAGCTCAGACTCCAGCAGAGACCAAGTCCACCTTCGGACGGACCCAGATCCTTTTCGCACTTCAATATATTAACAGTTTTTCGTAATGAATACTTTTGCACGGAATGTGTTAAATACACGGTTAAAAATCGACATGTTTTTTTGTGCAAATAAAGGCATTAACCAATTAGGTTGTGTGTAACGGACATATTTAATATGCACACATATTGTACATATGATATAAACTTTATTACGCCTTAATGATTTATTGGGGGAAAAACCCACATATTTACCGGTTTCAGCTTCTGGAATATCTTTAGGTTTGAGACTGTTGGCCTGGACAAACAACTGAGTTTTCTGACTCAAAAAGTGACTCAACAATTAATAAATGAATCAGAAAAAAAACATCCGACGCGTGAAACTAAACTGTTAATTGCGTCTCTGTAGTGGAGCTGATGAACTTGCACATTCTCCAGCCGTGACGTTCCCAACTTTTAACGTCTCGACCGTCGCCTTTTACCACAAGATGAAAAGAAACACGATCTCCGTGTTGGACGAGATCTGGGTGATAAAAAGGTGATGGCGTTCAGGCTCAGTGACACCTTGAACCATCAACAAGTTGCGTAACCGGAGGAGGCAGTACTTTCATCCCCCCCTTTCTCTCTCCCATGCTTTTTCCTCCTGTTTCCACCTCATTTTCCCTCTGAACCTTTTTATGTTTCTCTTTTATCTCAGTCTAATTCATTCTCCTCCCTGGTCCGTGCTGTAGCTCACACTGTTATCTGTTTCTCTTCGTCAAATCAAATCTTTTTGCTCATATTGATCCCTCCAGCAAAGTGAAATCCCACGTGACTGCAGGTCATCGAGTGTCAGATTCTCTCTCTCTCATGGCCTGCTGGGATAGATATCTGACTCAGTGTTACTGTAGCCACCAACCATCATCACTCTGCATACTGATTGAGATTTATGTGTTGTGCATGTTTTTAAATGTGACGGATGCCCTTTCAACGTGCTTACTGTACGTATTATTATGATCGTGAACCAAATGTTAAATAATGTTTTTTCTACTCGAACAAATCTGAAATTAGTAAATACAGTTTATGTACGTTCTAAAATACTAAGAATGGGGATTAACTCGCTGTTATCATACTATGGTTTATTGATTTTTTTTGTGTACTGTTAGTTTGTTGCTGAGGGTCTTGCAGGGTTTCAAACTAGGAGAAAGGAAGGAGAGACTTGATGCGTTGAGTTACTGTGTGAGGTGAAAGAGACGGGTGCATGACTGAAAATAACTACAACTTTAGTTATTCTCGTTCAACCAGCTGATTTGACTCATGTATTTACAACAAAGTCAGCATTCGGAGCTGCAGAAGAAGCTGTGTCACCTCAGGGAGATAATTAAGGTATCTAAAAACCCTTATCACTCGGTTACCGAAAGCACCTGTCCTAGAGGAGCCGTCTAATTGCTGGTAATGGTGTAAGTGCTTTCATTTGGCGTCCTTTATTAGATGGTGATGTTTCAGTTGATAAACTTAGTCTTCGGTATTTCCTGTCCTTGGTGACACTGGTTTTAGGCTTGGATAGTTAGTGTAGTTAATTAGGTAGGTAGGAAGCCAGCCAGGTAAGTAGGTTGGTTGGTTGGTTGGTTAGGTAGGTAGGTAGATGGTTAGTTAGGTTTGTTGATTGGTTGGGTAGGTAGATGGTTGGTTGGGAAGGTAGGTAGATGGTTGGTTGGTTGGTTAGGAAGGTATGTAGATGGTCGGTTGGTTGGTTGGGAAGGTATGTAGATGGTCGGTTGGTTGGTTGGGAAGGTAGGTATATGGTTGGTTGGTTGGTTGGTTGGGAAGGTAGGTAGATGGTTGGTTGGTTGGTTGGTTAGGAAGGTACGTAGATGGTCGTTGGTTGGTTAGGAAGGTACGTAGATGGTCGTTGGTTGGTTAGGAAGGTACGTAGATGATTGGTTGGTTAGTTGATTGAGTAGGTATGTAGATGGTTGGTTGGTTGGTTGGTTGGTTGGTTGGTTGGTTGGTTGGTTGGGTAGGTATGTAGATGGTTGGTTGGGAAGGTAGGTAGATGGTTGGTTGGTTGGTTAGGAAGGTATGTAGATGGTCAGTTGGTTGGTTGGGAAGGTATGTAGATGGTCGGTTGGTTGGTTGGGAAGGTAGGTATATGGTTGGTTGGTTGGTTGGTTGGTTGGGAAGGTAGGTAGATGGTTGGTTGGTTGGTTGGTTAGGAAGGTACGTAGATGGTCGTTGGTTGGTTAGGAAGGTACGTAGATGATTGGTTGGTTAGTTGATTGAGTAGGTATGTAGATGGTTGGTTGGTTGGTTGGTTGGGTGGGTAGGTAGGTAGGTAGTTAGAGGGTGAATCAGATGAGTCAACTAACTACCTACCTATCCACTTCATGTCGGACTTGAGGCAACGTCATCACAGCCTTAAATAAGTTTCCTCTATCAACTCCAACTCAACCAAGTCGACTGTTTAAAAGAGGATCGTCTTTTGAACTATTAATCAAATAGTAAAAAAATATGGCTCAGACTTCCTGAACTGCTGGAGGTAAGATGGTGCTGTTTCGTGAGGTTTGTAGGTGTCTGGAAAATGTCTTCATTGAAAATCTCTAAAAGAGATTGTCTAACATATAGACAATTACAGACTTCCACTTTGCCTCGAGCGTTCCTTCACATACTAGCAAACACAAGCTCCGACACTCCCGTGTTTGTCTGGAGGGTTTTTCTGTGTGTGTTCTGTGACTTTTGTCGATGGAGACTTGCGGTTGCAGCTGATGACCTTTAGCTTCAGTTTTCACAGTATGAGCTGAAGGTGCCACCTTGTCAATCCTAAGTGTCTGAGATTTGGTTTATGTTCCACGCTTTATTGGGTTTAAATGTTCGCTGCCGCATCCCGGCTCATTGACTGATACTTTGGGAGGGTGCGCGTCGAAGCAAACGCGGGTTAATTGGTGTGAGTGCATGTGTGTGAATGACAGATGGGCCTCAGGATTGTTGCCATCATCCCCGGGGTCCGGTGCATCTCGAGGGACCGTCCACCCCCTGCTGACACACATGCGCACACACACACACACACACACACACACACACACACTGAGAGTCCTCCAGTGTTTTGGAGGCTTCCATATCTCCAGAGACCAGAAATGGATCCAAAACGACCCCCCCCCCCCACACACACACACACACACATAGTCATCCAATCTGAATCGGCTCCTCGCTCGACGCTGTTTGTCTCCGCTCTGACCTAGAAAACCAAATCAAGAGTGGAGTCAACGAGGAGGCACCTCAGGAGTGAAACATAAATCAGGTCGGTTATCATGCGGAGCAGCACATAGAACAAAGGTCTTGGAAGCATTTGTACACTGAAATTTCTTGCGGCACAAATTTGTGTTTTGCGAGTATTTGAAAAAAAGCTCAAGGCAAAGCGGAAGTCTATAAAATCAGCACAAGAATAGAAAGTACGCTGAATTTAATGATATATTTTGGCAGATTATGTCACTAACTGTGATGCAAACATTCACTTATCAGACTTTTGATTGTAATTGATTGTAATTGAATTACTTTCCAGATCATATTCATCCCCCTCAGTCTTTTTTTCTCACTATCAAACAAATACATTTGGTCTCATTAAGGTCACTTTCTAGATTAGATTGTATACATGCACATGGAGATATAACACAAACAACATTGTTTACTTGTCATGCAAGGTAACATGTCACACTTTAATTTGCATTATTGTAAAATTTAAAGTGATTCTCTCTCACAATATAGACATTGTTAATATGTTTGAGTCGAGTGTATTTGTACTCTTCGTAAACACGGTTACTGATTCACCTGGCCACGCTATGACACAATAAATGGAAAAAGCACAGATTTCTCCTTAAAATTGACCAGAAGAAGTAAAAAAAAAAACTCCCTCGAAGCAAATTACACAGAACAAAAGAAATAATAGCGCTTTAGCGAGGTTTCAAATGCCGAGTGTCCTTGAGGAAAGGCGCTCAGCGCTTCTGTCGCATCAGTCATGTGTCTAAAAGTGACAAATGTGAGAGCTGCTTCAGCTTGAAGGTGGAGGTTGGAATGGACAGGATGCAGTTGACAACCACGCCGCGCTGACCCGACCCCGTGTGACTGAAACAAGAGCCCGCAGAGGGTAAGGTCGATATGTATTGACGCCGCCATCCTCCCGGCGAGCCTCGGCTCAGGCGTTACCGGCAGGACACAAGAGACTTGACAGGAAGTGTTGACTAAAAAGCCCCGCTGCAGGAAAACCGGCACCACCTAAGACTGCACGATAAAACACTTTGGCTTTAGTAGATGTGATTGCGCCCTTTGTTTATTATTGTTCTTGCATGTATTTCTATCATAGTCAGTGCAGGTGCTGTCTGTCAATCACAGTAGCCCCGCCCTAAAGCATGATGTTCATTGACTAAATGAACATCATGCTGTATTGAAGAAGACTTGAAACTAGAGATTGAGACCATAAACTCATGTTTACAATGTTTACTGAGGTAATAAATCAAAAGAGAAGTAGAGTCATTTTCCCATAGACTTCTATACAACCAGGCTTCTTTTTGCAACCTCATTCTTAATGGATTGGAATTAAGTGTCCGTTATTTGAACCACGATAGATACTCACCTATAAGAGACATCACCATGTACATTCTTCTGTACTTTCATTTCTTGGACTCAGACTTAGTGAATAAAAAAAAGAAAACACTGCTGTGATGAACAAGTGGCTGCTGGCAGACCGAAGCGGGGAACTGATGAAGAGTGTCCGTTTGGAACGAGACACCTTTTAGTCTGAGTGCATCTCGGATGAGGACCGTCTTCCTGCGGGACATCACGAGAAGAAGTTTTCTTTTTTCTTAATCAGGTGTAGGGTCTTTTTTGGTGAAAGTCTTTTATCATTCGCTCTGTTTTTTTTTACTCACCGAAACATTTCCAGCTTCTCCTCAAACCCCTCTGCTGTTGGACTCGAGGATCAGACGCTCTAAATGAAGCCCCCCCTCAAGCACTTCCTCCTCTAATGTTTGCTTGTGTAATTCCCCCGACATCAACAGCTCCGTCTGTTTGACCCGATTATTTATTTATTTATTTGTATCAGAGCTGGAGATTGGCAGACGGCCACTGATTTAACATTCACACAGCCGTGAATGGAGTTAAATTGGAACACTTGAGCGCATTCGGCTCTTCGTAAAGTTGTGGAGGACCCTCTTACGTCTTCTTTCTGCCGAGGGCCTTTTCTGGTCCCCGGTTGCCGGGCTTCATGGCTCTCTCTCCGCCTCTTCTATCTGATTTTATTTGTTGCTCCTGTCCTTCCCTCGCAGCGTTTTGTCATTCCTCCGCCTCGCTCATCTGTCCTCCACTTCCCTCCATCTCCTCTTCCATCTGTGTTTCTCTGCCGAGACGAACTCTCTCTTCCCCCTCACCGAGTGCAGCGTGCCTGTAAAGGTTGATGCTAATAATACCGAGGTCTGACTCCACCACTGCTGCACTTGTAAATACTATAGTATTACTGTTGTAAATACAATACCACCCCTGCAAAAAAAAAACTCAGGTGGCTGCGGTTCAGACGGTGAAACTGAAAACGTGGTCGCGTTTAAAGTCCACTCGTTTTGAAGTCTGACCTTAGCGGCCTCTGTAGGAATTATCTCCATAAACATCTAGTAACTGGGTCTTGAGTTGAGATATTCTTTGTCATTAAGTGAGTAGTTAGTTTAGTTCCTGTGGATTAAAAGGTTTTTGATCGGACGCTCGTGTCAATAAGACTTTTCATAATCATCTCAACAAGAAGATATAAAGATTCTGAATAAAGCCTCAGTAGGAAAACGTCTGCACTGGTCACACTCCCCTGTATGCGTTCGCTCTCCTCTAATGACAAACCAGTGGATCTATGGGATCAATGGAGCCTCGGGGGAGCTCAGTGTTCGACAGCTGATGAGATCTCAGAGGATTTAGATCCAACCCGGGACTCTGTAATAGGGTGACCTCTGACCCTGAGCCTCGCGACCAGGACATATTGACCAACCAGGAAGCGAGAGGGAAGGTTTTAATTGTGCATAATTATAATTGCATCCAGACGGTCCCGATTTTTACCAACCATAGCTTTCTAAAAAGCTGGTTAACTCGTGGTTTCATTACTTCTTTTAAATTAAGAACTTCTTTACACAATTAAATTAAGACTAAACACAATCGCTCTTCTTGCACCGAGCAATTTAGAGATTTTCCTAACATGTCTTTTTTCAGACTACAGTACATACAATTTAGAAAACTTGTGAAACAAAAAATAATTGTGTTAATGTCAGTAATGAAGTGGTGAAGTTTCATGGTGCTATCTGTTGATAGCTTAAACTGTTTCTAAAGACACAAACACACCACGGAGACACGCTTCTGACATCTTCTGAATCACTTTCTATCTTTCTGTTAATTCTCTCTCTCACTTCTCAGTAATGTGTTTATATCGAGCTGCCTCCGTCTTCTCAGGATTCACCATCCATCTTCACACTCTTTGTGTGTGTGTGTGTGTGTGTGTGTGTGTATTGTTAGACTCTCCAAACTCCATCTCCTTCTTTGGTGAAGCGTCTTGCAGCACCGTCCCGTCGTCCGTCCCTCTTTGTCTGCTTCTTAAGTCTCTTTGTGTCGTTTTTTTTTTGTTTGTTCTCGCCTCCACGTTCTCACATAAAACGTCTCTCCCACCAGTTTATTAAACATTCCTCCCTCACCAACCTTCTGCTGCTCGTAGATGTGAATCATTTAAACTCATTTAAATACATAATCTTCTGAAGCTGCAGTTTGTGTCATTCATTTACCTTCATTATAGAAGTTAACCTCCATCTTAAAGTGTTTTACAGATTCATGACGGTATATTTCCTCATCACGCTCCCGTTCTTATGAATTCTGCATCTGTGTTTGTGTGACTTGGTGTCCTGATGCTTCGCCTCCTCTTATGGTCAGAGGGTTTGCTCTCTGTGCAGCTGCTGTGCTTTCTGTTGCTGAGCGGGGTTGTTTTTGTTCGGCTACTTTTTGACTCTTGGATCACTGAGAGAAGTTTTCTGGTTGTAAAATAATTGCAATTCACGAAGAAAAGAAGTAGTTTTATTGCATCACAGACGCATCTCTTTTTAGTGAAGATCCCCCCCCCCCCCACATCCTAGAAGATACTTTTTTTCTATTTAATTAATATTATTATTTTATATTTTCTTTATGTTTTGTTATTCATATTTTGACTTTACTGTGTTAAAAAAAAAAAAAAAAAACTTTATTAGAATATGTCGTAAAAAATAAAACTAGAAGGTAAAAGAAGAAAGTAGCAAATTGTACACAATAAATAGTTACATAGTGAATAAAATGATTTATAAGATATTGTACATAGAAACCTGTAAACCTGGTACAAAGCGAGAGTTGTTAAACTCTTGTTTTGCACTGGACCCAGTGGATTTGTGTCTTTGTCGTGCTTTTATTTTGGTGGTGTCACACCTGCTGTCTGTCGCCACATGGGAATGATGTCAACTTTCACCCACATGTCACTCAGCACCCAATCATCTGAGGAACAGGAGGAAACGTTTCTACCACAGCCACGTCGGGCACAGAGCAGTTTGTTTTGTTTGTTTTTAAAAAAAAACCTGATCTGCAGATTTCTCTGAAGCTCGCCGCCAAATAATTGACTTTTAGCTGTTGTTCTTTGTTCTCTGGCTGTAGCCGGTCACGTGCCGCTCCGTTCATGCTGCTTGAACCTCGTTGTGTTTACGTTCTCTCTGGAAGTCACAAAAGCCAGAAGACGGATGGTAAACACGAGAGGCTGCAGCTGTGCAGGGGAAGGATTCTCCAGCCCCGATCAGTCGAGGCTCATGCTGTTAAATCACCCGCAAAAAATAGTGCCATTAGTTTTATCACCTGGCAGGTGCTCAGGTGAGGCCTACAGTGTGATACCCCGGTCTGGCTGTGAGACTCGGGGTCCTCATCAGACGGGCGAGCCTCCTGCTGTCACTTGTGACTCCGTCTCCATCCGTCTTTGTAACCTGAGAGCAGCCGAGTCTGAGTGGTGTGTGGGAGTCAGACGGGCGGACTCGCAGCGGTGGACCGTTGAACCACAATGCGGGGGGGGGGGGGGGGGGGGGGGGCTGATGTAGCACCGTTTACAACCATGAATATGTGCCTCCTCTCTCGTTGTGTGTCGTTGGACATCAGAGGATGGTGACGAGGACACAAACCTTTCTATATCACATATTAGTGTGTCTGAGTACACCTTGGGTCTAGTTCAGTGGTTAACATCCTGGTTCATTCCAGTTTCATTCCATTCCAAATCCAATAATGTTTTCTCCTCTCCTTCTTTTTTCGTGTCCAGGCTCAGAGGAAGGAGGTGTTTCTCCAAGAGCGATACGGTCACTACAGCCTGACCGACCCCTTCCTGGCCCTTCAGAGGGACTTCGAGAGCGGGGTCCCCGGAGGAGACAAGGAGCGGCGGCCCCTGGGCTCCAGCCCCATCTCCGTGCTGGAGGCCGTCATGGCCCACTGCAGGAAGATGCAGGAGCGCATGTCGGCCCAGCTGGCCGCCGCCGAGAGCCGCCAGAAGAGGGTAAGACACCCGGGAGGAAGAGGAGGAGGAGGAGGAGGATTTAACTAAGTAATCATTAGTGTAGTTATCAGCGATTGGACCATCACCATTTTTAGTGCCTTGCAGCTTCAATACAATTACATTTTTACAAAAACGCCTCATTTGTGACCGCGTGTTTCTATAAATTCTGTTGATTCTGCGTGAGATTGTCAGATTTAATGACGGTAAATACAGGAAGTGTTTACATCAGCATATGTGGAGGAGAGGTTTCTTCTGTTTGACCACAGATTGTGTTTATTTATACACGACTCAAATCTCTGTGGCTGAAAGTCTCCAGAGGAAGGAAACTGTACGCTTGTCTGTGTGTATTAATGTTTTCGCTTTACATTTGAATTCAGAGGATGGGGATAACAGTGTGTGTGTATAGTGTGTAGTTCCTATTTTCTGGTGTGTCATTTCTATTTTTGATGTGTGTGTGTGTGTGTGTGTGTGTCACAGGTCTCTTTAGGATTATGTGGCTCTGATTAACTGGGCAGCCAGGTGTTTGCTGTAGCCCTGTCCCATATTTCCTCTCTCTCTTTCTCTCTCTCTGTGTTAAGGAATATGGATAGATTAATTAACTTTATTGTCCCCGAAGGGAAATCTTTCTTGGGCACAGTTGAATATAAAACATCACAAACACTCGAAATGTGCACTCAGTTGAGTGCACATCGTCGCCAGGTGTGTCTGCAAACAACCACTTCTGTATCGTGTGATTGAATGAATACAACACACAATTGGCTAACCCCCCCCCCCCCCCCCGGTCGAGACACCAATGAACTGTAAGGCGTCGTAAAACACACTTCATTTAAACTCAAAAACAAGCGGTGATGTATGCAGGCTATCGGCTCAAAGTCAGCAGATGTTCTCAGCAGTGTGTATACTGGAAGTTCCGTTAGCTGTTAGCCAAAAGCACCGTCCAAAACAATACAAGTAAGCAAACCGTTTTCCTCCACTGAGCCTTTGGCTGCAGAGCAGCGGCCGAGAGGTACTCAGCAGGGTTTGTATTTGCAGTCAATAGCAGTAGGTTCTAACGGGTTCTAACGGGTTCTTGAGACAGTTCGTGGACAGACACAGAGGTGCACACTCACTCACACACACATACAAGTGAGAGATCGCTGCTTATTCTCCTGGCAGGGATAACAACATGAAACCATTTAAAAACATACAGTAAGAAACATTAGACATTGAACACTGTAGATTAAAGTGCTTGTGTATTTATTGCATATTGCTCTTTAAGCTTTACTGGCGTTCAGCTCGATGGAGCACCGATAGTTTAAAACTGTTGTGTGTGAAACTGTTTGGATGAATCACGGGCAGAACGAATATGGGTGAGTAATAAAGACAATACCGTGTGAATGTGTGTGCGTCCTGTCCCTGAACTCTGTAATAATAACAGAGACGATGTAGTTTAAATAGAACCGTTACCACACACACACACACACACACACACACACACACACACACACACACACACACACACACACACACGGATGAGGAGGAGGAGATATGGAAGAAGAAGGAGTGAGCGGGAGGAAGGGAGAGGTAGGAAGTGGTATGTTTTGACAGGAAAGCTGGTTAAATAGATTTTGGGATTGTGGTTTAGTGTGTGTGTGTGTGTGTGTGTGTGTGTGTGTCTGTGTGAGATTCCATCCATCAAATGTGAACGTACAATATCTCAGTTGTTATCACAGCACTACCACTTTAGCTGGGTACTGATATGTTTTGTTACCATCGTGGTAAAAGTAAGAATCAGTATTTAAGAAGTTTGCTTAAATAAAATGTAATTTATAAAAGTTTCCATATGTAGTTAGATGAGGAAATATGATCAAATAATAAGTAAACAAGCCTGCGAGGACCAATCACATGACACCAACGTTTAATACGTTTTAATTTTAAAAGGGGCATGTCATTAAAAACTCACTGTCGGTGCTTGTTTAGATACATTTGGGTATCTGGAGGCCCCACCAACCCACACACTGTAAAATATGTTTGTCTGTGGGCTTCATAGATCAGAAAACATGTGATTAAACAATGCTATCCCCTTCCTATGCCACATAAAGGCTCATTAGTAGGGCCGTCCTCGACCAAAGACATTCCTTGATCCGGGCTAATCGACAGATCTGTGAAACCGAGTGTTTCCGTTACAGAATCGCACAAAAGCACCACTTTAAATCCTGTTTACTAGAGATAAATAAGTCATTCAACATGAAAAAAAACGACTAATCAACTTAAGAAATCTTAGTTTAATGAATCTAAAACAGCTGATTAGTTGCCTTATTGACTAAGTGGGGGCAGCGCTACTCATTGTAATTAACTGCCCCCCCCCCCATCTGAGTAACTCCACCCTCATTCTCAAGCCAATCAGAGCAGACTGGGAGCGTTGTCTTAAAGAGACAGGCACGAAGAACGGAGCGTTTCAGACAGACAGTATGAAAAAGACATTGTGTTTTTTGAACATTAACGCATGTAAACTTTAGACTTTAGTCCACTTTAGACTTTAGACAGACCGTTCCATCTTGATTGCTCTTGCCTGATGGATGAGGATGAGGTACATCTCACGAGTCTCTGCGTCGGTCTGTGATGGAGTTTAGAGGTTTATTTGTGTTGCATCTTTCCAAACACAGACGCTATAATTGCTTCACATAATGGAATCGATGCGTCACAGTGACATTTAAAAACACGATAAAGTATGAAAATACCATGTGTTTTGCTTCTCCAGAAGCTAAAAAAGACATTAAGCCGTAAAGATCAAATCTTTAACAATATCTTTTTGTGCCTTTGTACCATCTGAACTGAGCCATGGCATTTACACAAGCCGTGGGATCTAATTGAATCCTCCTCCTCTCTGCTGTTTTCTTGCCAAAGATTGATTATAGCTCAAACACTATAATGACGAAACAATGGGAACATCTCTTCCAAACAAAAGTGAGTGATCACGGAGAGAGTCGGAAACATTTCTGCTGCTTCACCGTGTTTGTGAACGACTTGATTTTCTCTTTTCATACAACATGAGACGAGTTTTGAGTAAAGACGCACCGATGACATACCTGGGCTTTGGGTGTCGGCAGGGTACCGATCCTATACTAGCTTTCAGTAAACAAACCTTTGATTTCCTAATCATTTGAATTGTGTGTTTCTATGCAGATGACCACTATGGATCACAGTAACGAAGGATAACATTTAGAATATGTGACGGTTTACACTTCAGAGCGGTTGAAATGATTGAGTCTGGAGCTTTGTATACCAGCTGCTATAAACAAAACACTTACAAAACGATCTGTAGCTGCCAAACGTGATCGAGAGATCTCTTAAAATCTCCATCTGCGACTCCAGTTTGAGTGAGTTTAGAGTCCGTTGCACCCCGATCCAAACCCAGTTTAATTAATAAGCTGTTGGGGAGTGACCGAGATCATTCTTCTGTGTGTAAAGGCAACGTCGGGCGGTAGAAGACGGATCATTTCTGCAGATTGACGTCCTGCTTGTTGGCCACGTGTTGTGGATGAACTGCTGCTGTTTCCTCTCTTACTTGTGAGGCTTTGATTGTGTTTGAGACAACCAGGGTTCTCAGCATCTACTGGGGTCAAATGTTTTCTTCCCTCTGATCACGATGTGAGTCTCACGCTGTACTGAGCCGGAGACAAAGAGACAAAGAGACAGAGAGAGGACGTTTGAGACGAGGACGTCTCACTAAAGCCCTGAACACATGCCTAAAAGGAGGTCCGGCACAAAACAACAGGTTACCCTGTTTAGCACAGAATAAATCACCGCCGATTGCACAGTTGGCAGCGACCCGTCATGCGGGGATAAATGGGTTTTGTTGGAACCATTACAACATCAACAACAAACCGAGCGCTGCTAAAAAGACACATGCTCCGTGTGCTCAGAGGGATCTTCTGGTTGCTGGGTAGACTGAGTTTGCCCCCGGATCGTCCGTGCTATCTTTATCCCCTCCCCAGCGTTTCCACTCTCGACGTCCTGAGTGAGCTGTTGAATTATCCATGAGGTCTCGGGCAGGCTGAAGGCAGGACGGCAGTTGTATGAAACTCTCTCTGAATGTGTTTGTGGGCATAATTCAGCCCCAACACTGTGGAGCCCCAATTCTCCACTCTATTGGGCCCCGATGCCAGCTGACACCTCGGCGCTCGATAGACCTTCAGGGGAAGATTCTACTTCTAAACTTTATTCATCGTTTGGTCTTCGTTGCGATGCTGATATTGCCTTTGACATTTAGATCATATAGTAGGAGAGGATCAAGATCTGATTGTTTTCCTTCAGTGCATCTCTAATTTGTTCTGCGATGGTAATAGAAATAGATTTACTTCCAATGGATTCATGCTCCTTAACCCTCTCCTGGAAGGAATTCATAGTGTTGTTAACTTGTTTTGTACTCGTACAACGTGACAGAGACGTGAATGGAAAAGAGGAGCGAGAGGGAAAAGTTAAGTGTTTAGAAGTTTGACCGTCGTCGGTACACAGATCCCTGCATAATAATTAAAATGATCATGCACTCTGGTTCTGTCACAATCGCACATCTTTCCAAACAATCGCAATTAGATGTATTTTTAAATCCGTTGAACTGCCGTTCAGTGTTTTAAACTCTTCACAGCATCCCATAATTAGTTTTTTTCCCGAGGCATTAGGCCGACTTACAGCAGACATAACCCTCACCCAATTAGCAGCTCGTCGTAGCACCTCCTTTTGAGGAAGGAACCGTCGCTCCCGTGTGCTTATAAACCCCCTCGCTCCTCCTCAGCATCAGCCGGTGGTGAGATGTACTCCCCTGATGGTTTGGTGTGGGGGGTGTGGGTGTGGAGGAGGAGGAGGACTCCGGAGGGACGGGTGGGGGTCTCGTTTGGGACAGGGGGGGGTGTCAACTCTTTTGTTTCGGGGCTTGTTAGAGCAGTGGGGTCTTGGCGGTTAAGCCTAGTTACCCTCTGTGAAGCCGGCTCTGAGCTAACAATAGCGGCGGCGCTCCCGATATAGAGAGCCGGGCTTTGACAAGTCATCGAAATTCAACCGTACGCAGAGACACCGTGTCTCTCCGAATAGATCAAATCTGACTCGTTCCCCAAGCCGCCTTGTTGTTTGTGTAAATATCTGCTGCTGTCCGGTTAATCGAGATATTTAGTTTCTGTTACTGCAGAATGAAGGCGGCTGCATTACATCCGTCTGATACTCGAATCACAGACTGAAATAGAAAGCTGTGATTGTACCGATTATCGGTGGAACTGGGCTCCGTAGACGTACATACTGTAAATATGTGTGTGTGCATGGGGGAGCTCCAGCCATAAATGCACGAGAGACTTTAGAATTACGTGTACGGTATTTATTATTTAGATAGTTTGACCTATTTTATCTCAGAAAAGAATTCCCCAGGGTTATAAAATGTGGGTTATAACTTCCGGGGAACAGATCATTTTACAGCAAGCTGACAAGCTGTGGTGTTCCTGGCATATTTGACCCTTTTTCACTTTATTTACTCCCCAAAAAATGTATTTCTTTCATATATAATGCAAAGCTATGAGCCCTATTTCCTCAATAGGGCTGCACGAATAATCAAAATGTTATCAGAATCGCAATATGGCCAAAAAATTTCAAATTGCTACGGGAATGTGCTACTGTTTTTGTTTTGTTTGTTGTGTTACAAATGGGCTACAACTGACTTTGGTTGTGCATCCCTGTGTTGCATAATGACAGTGATGATGTTAAACCTTCAGTTGCATAATTGATTAATTGATCATTTCAGCACGAGATAAAAACTGTCTTTTGTGTAAATCTACCAAACCCAGCTCACCCGCTTTGGTGAAATATTGCGTTTTATCTGCTGTCACCTGACTTTGTGCGTATTTTCTTCTTCTTCTTCTTGCAGCTGGAGATGGAGAAGCTGCAGCTCCAGAGTCTGGAGCAGGATCACCGCAAGCTGACGGCGCAGCTGAAGGACGAGCGCGAGAAGAACAAGCACATCGTCATGATGCTGGTGCGCGAGTGCAAGCAGCTCGCCACGCGGGTGGTGGAGGAGTCGCAGCGCTTCGACGAGCTCCAGGCCCGCCTGGACGAGGAGGGCCGCGCCTCCGGACGGCTGCAGGAGGAGCTGAGCAACGAGCGGCAGCGCGGCCAGCAGATGGAGGCCAAGATGGAGAAGCAGCTGTCGGAGTTTGACACGGAGCGGGAGCAGCTGCGCGCCAGGCTGGGCCGCGAGGAGGTGGAGAGCCAGAGTCTGCGGCAGCAGGTGGAGCAGCTCAGGACTGAACAGGGCGATGGGAAGGATGGCGCCACCGCCGCCGCTGTCGCCCAGCCTGCTGCTGCTGCTGCTGCCGCTGCCAGAGTAGAACCTGCAGCCGCCGCTGTCTCCGCCAGCACTCCACCCAAACCTAAAGCTGTGACGTCTGTCTCCGTAGCCACAGAGCCCATAAGCTCTCGAACAGCGTCCTGCCAAACGGACCCCCCCCCCGCCGAAGTGGAGGGTCCCAAGAAGAACCCCCTCACCACCCCCGTCAAACCGACCCCCGCCAACTACGTGGGCCTGAGTCTGCCAAAGACCAGCGGTCGGGGGATCGTCCACAGCAGCTCAGGAGGACTGACGCAGACGGAGAACGGCTCGGAGGGCCAAGCCCCGCACGGCTTACCCTGCGGGGTCAGCCCCCGCGTCCAGGCGGCCCGCTACAAGTTCCAGGAACAGGACCAAAACGGCACGGCGTCCCAGAGCCCTCCGGCCCGTGACCTCTCCCCCACCCCGACCAACCGGGACAACTTCGCCGCCAAGCAGCAAGCGCGCCACACCGTCACGCAGGTCCTCTCGCGCTTCACCAGCCCTCCGGCGGGAGGCGGCGGACCGCTGCGTCCGGGCCTGCCCCACTCCGCATCAGAGGGAGGCCCTTTCCCCGGCCGCCTGAGCCACCCTATCGGCCTCAAGTCGCCCACGGTGGCCAGGATCGACCGGGGAAACCCGCCCCCTATCCCTCCCAAAAAGCCGGGCCTCTCCCAGACCCCCTCTCCTCCTCATCCACCCATCAAGGGGTTGGGGGACAGCAGCCGCTCCCCCGCGGTCGGGCTCAAACCGGCCACGCCCCAGCTGCCGCCCAAACCCGCCATGGACCTGGTCCCAGCCCTGACGGCCTCTCAGGTGGGTGCCTGCCCCCATTCCCGCTCAGGCCGGGGCTCTCAGCGTCAGCCGGCGGCAGCATGCGCTGAGTGCCCCCCCGTCATCAGCCCCGCCACCACTGTCAGTAGCCCCTCCTCCATAAACCCCCCCTCCACCTCCTCTTCCATTAGCGCTCCATCCTCCCGTAGCCCCCGAGCCTCAGCGGGCAGCCCCCTGGCAACAGCATCAGGTAAAGAGGCTCCTCCACGCTCCGTCTCCCTCCAGATCTCCCCGCTGCCTCTTTTCTTCGACTGTCTTTCCACGGGGCTAGCATAGCATAGCATAGCATAGCATAGCATAGCATAGCATAGCATAGCATAGCATAGCATAGCATAGCGATCAGGTTACAGGCAATCTAACCACAGGAATACGAGGCAGAATAGCTCGTGGGTCAATTCAGTTTAATGTCACTGACTCTCTCCCTCAACTCTAAAGCACCTCACTGCTCTCTCTCTCTCTCTACTCACCCCTCCTCCTACTCCTCTTCCTCTGCCCTTAATACGTCCTCCCTCTAGGGCCCCCTTTCGTCCACCATGTTGTCACGTTAGCTCCGTCGGTGTCGGTATCCACAGCGGACATTGACGACATGGTGCTAAACATGTCTAGAGGTTAGCCGTCCCTCAGCAGGCAGCAGCGAGTTGAGGTGAAGCAGACGTTTTACGCCGTCTCGAGTAGTCGGATTGGTTTCCTCGGCCTTTTCCCACCAGTAACCCCTGTCCTCTCTGAAGCTGATGCCAGAGGCTGCTCTCTCCTCCTCCCCCCCCCCCCCCCCCCCTCCTCCTCCATCCTTCAGTAGCATGACCACTCCACTACTTCCTGCACATCCTTCAGCTTCCATTAACTCATCCGTTCCGCCTCCCTTTTTCCATCATCGGCTCTCTGTGTGTCACTTTGATGTATAAACGTGAGCATTCACCTTGTGACGGGCTTTCGGTGCTCTGCTTTGATTACAGAACAATTCCAGTTTATTACAACTTTGGTCTTATTTATATTATTTATTCATCCTGAGATCGAAGCGACAGACGGCTTGTAAACAAACCACTAACTGTTGCACGCTCACAGTTTAACCTCAGGGTGAGCAGGTTTAGAGAAGCGCTTCGGCTTCACCGATCGTCCGGCTGCTCCCGTTTCCTCTCGTTGGTCGGTGACGTTGCTGCTCTTCGCAGGTATCGTATGTGAAAGGAATGGTGACGAAAGACCACAGTCGCAATAAACTGGAATCATCCTGAAATGTACCTGTGAAATGTGACAAAGTACATTTTGCAAGTCCTGTTCTTTTTGCATGCAGATGTGTCCCGATCTGCTATTTAGTTCACATGACCAAGTGCTTTGGAGAAAAGTAAAGACTCTCACCTGTCAGCTTTCAGATATGTTTTTGTAGTTTTGCTCTTTTTATACACCACCACCACCATCACGACCCAGTGACGGATGGAAAGTGTAACGGCTGCTGTTTTACGTCCATGAGAATCTCTGCTGCACTTTTTCTCCTTTGTCTCTCTCTTCAGACAAATTCCTGCAGAAATTCTGCCTTTTTTTTTTTTTTCTAACTCATATTTAACCTTTCCAGGTCAGACCCGTCATATAAAGCCATCGTTAACAGTAGCATCTCTAGCTATTAGCATGTTAGTAATTGGGTCTTTTTTTTCTGCTTTTTACCTCCATCTGCTTGGCCTGTTTGTTGTGCTTCATCACGTAGAATAATGCTGCACAGTATCCCACTGAACGTGTGTACTTCTGTTCCTCCGCTGTGTGAATATTGCGGGTGAACGATTGTAATGAAACATGAATGCTGTCCATCATCTTGGCTGTTAATGTGATGCGGCCGGTGACTCTTCTGTCAGTGCTGCAGCGCGCCACATGTTGATTAAATCACATTTCATTAGAGGGAGAACATCGTGCTCATGTTTAGGATGTTTTATCCTGTTCCAACACATTTAACTGTGGAGCAGTGAATTCTATTCATGTGCAACATCTATTTATGCCAATTATTTATTTATGTGGATGTCCAATCAGCTGTGATGTTAAAGGTAGTACCGGTAGATTGAAGCAATGCATTCGCTGTGTCAGCAGTGCCTACATGTACCAGGATGCATTGCACACGACCGTATCCTCTTCAAGGCGAATGCTAACAGTTTATCTCTACCTGGTGATGTCCTAAAGTATGCTTTTTTTTTAAATACCACGTTTTTTTATTTATGTAAATTATTGAGCACATTTAGACATAAAATAACAAGCTTTATAAATGATCCAATTTTTTATTTATTTTTAATTTCATCTAACCATTTTGCAGTAAATCTGCGGCCCACTAGATGAGCCCCGGCTTATGGCTTCAATCGGCTTCATTTACCATCAACGCTGATGGGACCTCCATATGAATGTTGGCGAATTATCCCTTTAAGAAGACATGTCCATGAACATTTAAACTCTTGTCAGACTCCCCAGTGGGTTCATGTTTACCAGCTTGTGTTGTGCAGCGAAGCATTATTCTAACAGTTTTTTATAATTCTAGTGGTGATCCCAAAGTGTTTAAAAATGCCAACAATGACCGGCTGTATTTTCCGGTCGAGTCGAGCTTAAACCACAGTGTGTCTGGATGAGATCCAGCTGAGGCTGGAACAGAACCTCAGTATGTCACTTTACCCGTCTACCTGTGTTTCCCACAATCCTCCTGTAATCCTCCCGATATGTTCACGTTAACAACTAACCACCACATGGGCTTCAGGCTACAGCAGTACTTCACTTATTGTTGTTCAGTTTGGTTAGATTCCTGCTGAAAGCCTTGTAAAGTACAGTTAATGTAACGTTTGTCATGTTGAGCTAGCCTCAGTAGCATATAGCTTAGTGCTAAGCTAGCTAACCTGCTGCCCTTCAAAATAAAAGGTTCGTCTTTGTCAGTTTGCTCACTTTTCTGAGATTTTTCTCCATTTTGTTTCTTCTTAAATATCTTTAAGGTTCTGAAAATGTCACGTTTCAGAACGTATACAACCTGTTGAGCTAGCCTCAGTAGCATATAGCTTAGTGCTAAGCTAGCTAACCTGCTGCCCTTCAAAATAAAAGGTTCGTCTTTGTCATTTTGCTCACTTTTCTGAGATTTTTCTCCATTTTGTTTCTTCTTAAATATCTTTAAGGTTCTGAAACTGTCACGTTTCAGAACATATACTGTACGCAGTATACTGTACGCAGTATACGTTCTGTATCTTATTTCAGCTCTTTGTCTTTTTATTACTCGCACAAAGTGAGAATCTGGTTTATTGCTAAGTAGGTTTTCACATGCAAGGAATTCACTTTGGTGCATAATAAAATACAGTGAGAGAAATATGCATAGAAAAAAAGTATTGCAAAAAATGTATATATAGAATAATACTGTACAAAAAACAAATAGATCGAAATAAGTTAGATACATTTTCTAAACATATTCATGTACACAAAACATTAATACATTTATATTTACAAGAAATATGAATAAATGGATTAAATAATTGCCTATTATTTATAAACATATCCCCCAAGCTCAGCCTATGCTTTATAATTATGTACATGAAACATAAATAAATAAATATGTCCAAGAAATACAAATATAAATGGAGATATTGTAGATATCTTTTCGTCATTGTATCTTCACCTGAGTTCAGCCTGACTTGGTATTGTTTTAACTTTGGAATCACCACTAGACTATGAGATACATATTTGGGTGTTTGAACAATATTTGGCTGCACAACATGAGCTTATACAGACTGGAAATGTTTATTTTAAACTCCAGCTCTCTACATGACCTCCTTTAAATAAAGAGAGTACTACAGTATGTGTGGAACTGACGTGTGCTCTCCTCACCCTTCCAACCCGTCCACCTTCTTACGCCCTCGCTCTCCCATGCTCAGCACTTCTAGAAGCTCCCTCCTCCTCCTCCTCCTGCTCTTCCTAGTTTAACCTTTGCTGCTCCTGCTCCTCCTCCTCCCTGCAGGCTGGTGTCCCTCCGTAGTCTCCTCTCTCAGCGGCGGAGGGCCTGCTGCCCTGGACGGCGGGCGCTCCCTGCTCCCCCAAGCTGCTTCCCAGGGAAATGTCACTTTATTGTCAATGCTGCTTAACCAACCAGACCCGACCACCATCACCACCACCACCACCACCACTACTACCATCACCACCACCGACTCCACGTCCACCGACACCACCTCTACCATGGAGAACAAGCCCACTCTTCTTGACCAAGACCATCACCTCTACCACAACCACAACCAAACTTCTGCCTTGTTTGCTGCTGCTCAGAATGGACACACAGGTAACGGACATCTCATTAGTCAATGCAGCTTTCTAAAGTCCCAGTGAAACCCAATTTAGAGCGTCTTATTTCTTCTGTATTGTGACATATTCCCCAGCGAAATGGAATATTTGAGCGGTGTATAGTTACAAGACGGTTCTGCCGGAAAAAAAACTGCATTCTCTCTAATGACCACCAGGGGGCGACTCCTCTGGTTGTATAGAAGTCTATGAGAAAATGACTCTACTTCTCTCTTGATTTGTTACCTCAGTAAACATTGTAAACATGAGTTTATGGTCTCAATCTCTAGTTTCAAGTCTTCTTCAATACAGCATGATGTTCATTTAGTACATTATGGTCCATTTAGAGTCAAACAGACCATAAAGCAGGGGATGCTTTAGGGGCGGGGCTACACAGTGATTGACAGGTTGCTGCCGCTACCAGAGCCGTATAAGACGTCTCTTCGTCCCTCCTCGTTCCACATATGATAACTTCCAAATTGTATTACTGCTTCTGTCCAAAGCACTGATGTGTGTGTACATTTCAAAGCCTTGATGAACCTGGTGGGAATTGAATCTGTGGTTTTGGTCGGCGGTTGGCTGGATGATTTTAAAGAGTAAAGTCTTCAAGGAACGCCAAGAGGCTTGTATTGATTCGTATTGATTGATTAGAGAGAGGCTGATGCACTGAACTACAAACAAAGGATTGAGTTGTTCTGTGAGCGTGGCTGACATGAATGAAATATAAGGATCATAAGACACCACCGTGATAATGATTATAAAGTCGATCTATTATTACATTAATAGATATTTTGATGTGTGATAGATAGTATTTATTACTCGTTTTCGGTTCTGCGTGAGTGAGTGAATGAGTGCATCTCCGTGTCTGTCCGCAGCTAATCTTGCATACTACCGCACCAAACTGCGTAATATTTTGTGTGCTCCTTTATGGCTGCATGGTCGAGGACCTCATGTGGTTGCAGTCACACTTTCTCTAAAACACCTTTTTATTATTTTTTAAGAGAGACCCTAAGAAAGAAAAGCTCCCTGCCACCTGCTTTCTTACCACAACTAATAGTCTCTGCGTTGTCATATCAGCGAGATTAAACATGATTTTGTGCTTTCGTTGGCCTTTAGTGAGAAGGAAATGAGATGCTAATGTTCAGTTTGTTGTCGGTTTGAATTTCCTCTTGCATGCTGTTTGACTTGTAGTGCATGTAATAATGCGATTAATGTGGAGTTAGGAAGATTCCCACTGTGCATTGGTATTAAAAAGAAAACTACTGTATGCTGAGGGAGTTTGATGAAGAGGAGGGAAACAAAGCTTATTTAACTGGAACGTATGTATCACTATGGATTACATTCGTTCTGCAAATATCGAGTGCGGCTCCTCGTACCTGTGGTTGGATCAGAGACGTGGCGATATCAAATGGCTGGAGCTAGCAGTTGAGCAGAGCTTAAAATGATGTAGGCGATGTAGGGGACACATCCTCACTAAACATGGAGCATAGAGGAGCATTGCCGAGCAGTTCCTTTGGATGTGCAGCTCTATGAAGGAGCATTGAGAGGACAAAGACCTGGTGCTGATGGTGCTGATTCACACTCTCCATGTGCCGTTGTAATGCCTGTAATTGTATGAGCTGCTGCTGATCCCATTATGTTGGCTGCCACTGAGTGAGATGGACTGTCGTCCAGGGTTGTAACCTACATGCTCGTTCAGCTGACGCACACCGGTAGTGCCGCCGTGCATACAGTCACACACACACACACACACACGCACACAATAATTAATGCATGTAGACCCATTTACACACACTGCAGGTCTATCAGGATCTGCTTCCCTGCTGAGGTGTTTAGTAACACTGTCATTCGAGGAGCGTTGATCTGAAAACACGACTAATGCAGCTGAAGGGCAGCTGTGCTGAGGGATTATGGGTGAATCTACAGAGAGGACACACACGCACACACACACACAGACACAGACCGTCTCCCATCAATATTTCATTGTACCGAGTTTGTAATCTGTACTGTTGTCCTGGTGGCTCCTTCGTACCCGATGTCTCGATATACAGTATATGTGAAACTATTCTGGGATTGTTTCATGTCACATGCACAACAGAGAGCTGAAGCTCTGCTCCGCTTCTGATTTGTTCTGCTAGCTTTTAGTGTTCAGTGTTAAGTTCTAACAAAAGGTTTCTTTCATCAGGTTTTCTAAGAAAGCAGGAAAAAAAACAAATCTTGGGATTTCTGCACATATTTTAAAAGATAAATAGCTACTGTACTATTGTACTGGAGGGTAACATTTGGACGACTTGTCATTTTATACAAAGATTAAACAACCAGCTACAGAAACCACATGGCCTGAGTGAGGCTGGTAGAACAGAAGCTATATCTAAGGTTTAGTAGTTGTTAAGATGGTGCAGGCTGAAATGATCTCTGTCTTTCACGGCGTACAACAGAAGGCCTCAACATGTCTTATGTCTCTCGTCAGAGTGCGTGACGCTGCTGCTGTCGTCGGGATCGCCGGCTGACGTCTCGGACGAAAACGGATTCACACCTTTACATTTTGCCGCCGCCCACGGCCACAGCAGGTGAGCTCACGGCAGTCTTCCTCATCTTCAGTCCTGACACCTGACAACACACACACACACACACACAGTTGTTTTCATTACTTGCCGTTACATTGCACTGACTTCCTGTCATTCCTTCGAGCAGAGGTCTAGTTTCCCCGAGTCGTGTTGCACGGTCGCACGTGCAGGTTGGACGACCGCTTAGCTGTGATATAATCACAATGTACCACGGCCTGTCGTGAGCTAATGCTTTTAAAACGTTTGCGTTTGGATATCTTGAGAAAGCAGCGAGATCTTAAAAATGATGCGACCTAAAAACCTCAGCCTAGTGTCGCCAACTCTTTTCCAGTGAAAGTAGCTAACTTTCTATCTGGCGAGAAAGTCGCCAAGTCGTCAACGCAGACATCACGTCCTTTCAGGCTTTCCCCCTAAGCCCCTCCCCCCCAAAATGATCACGATGAACGTAAACACCAAACATGGCTGTTGTTAGCACTCACAACTGTTGAGTTGTGAGTTGTGAGTTGGCTTTAAAATCTGTACACCCTCACATCGGTAGAGGGAAAACTTTTCAAGCTTTGAAAATGCTTGAAAAGTTCTTGAGTTTGATTTTGGAAGAGGTCCCTGCGATACCTGTGGGTTGACCTCTCTCTCTTTCAGTGCACCACATTAAAATGACTAATAAACTTCAGTGATATCACCCCGGTGCTTTCAATCGATGACTCACGGCTCATATTTTTCCTCCACGTGCGTGAAATACGAGCGGTAACTCCGGTAACCATGCTGGGTTTCGGGGGGGGGGGGGGGGGTAAAGTCACCACACCAGTATCCACTGGTGGCTTTGTGGAACACAGGAGAGACGGTGGAAGCTTTACGGGGTGGTTTCCCCACCGCAGATACAGTCGGGCTCAGTTCGCTCCAACGGGACAGCTGCCGTTTGATCTCAGTTCTGCTGAGTGTCTTCCAGCTCTTCATTGTTAATTATTAACCACATCTTCTCCCACGCCACGCACAGTCGGTTCTGATCGAACGGTATTGATCCCGAAGTCATTTGTGGGATGAAGCGTACAGCAGGAGAAGTGTGTGTGTTTGTGTGTGTGTGTGCCAAAAAACCCGATGCCCAGGACCAGCTGGGGAATGTGCAGTGTTGTAATATCTGATCACAGTGTTATTTATAGAGTGGGGATATCTAACAGGCATGCTGTCACACACACACACACACACACACGCACGGTCGTGTTTTCAGGACTTTTGGGGACATCACATTGACTTACATTCATTTCCTGGAGACATACCCGAACCATAACCGCTACCAGCCGAATCCTCACCCTTACACCAATGTAGTGATTTATGTTATGGGGACGTGCAATTGTCCTCATTTTGTCCCCCAAAAAAGGCAATGTCCACACAACTGATATATGTCTCCACAAGACTGGTAAAACACGGCAACACACACACACACCGTTTATTTTATGGGTTTAACAGGTTTTTCTTTTGGTTTTGTTGCTGGTCGTGACTCAGTAGTCGTGTTGGCAGACAGGCTCAGTTTTCCTCTTCTTACTGGCTGAAGGGCTGATGGATGTCTTTCCTTGTCTCTGAATGGAGGGATGGATAGATGGATGGATGGATGAATAGATGGATGGAGGGATAGATTGATAGATGGATAGATTGATAGATGGATTGATTGATAGATGGATAGATGGATGGATGGATGAATAGATGGATGGATGGAGAGAGAATGTGTATATGATTGAATAATGGCATGTGGTTTTGAGCCTCATCTTTTAATATATTTTTCTTTTATACGACACAAATCAATATTTCCGAATGATGTAAACCTGACAACAGAACAGAAAATGACGTAACTATTATAAGATACAAATGCAACTAAAGTAATAATAATGTAGTAATAAAAAATCCTTGCCAAAGGTTGTCGATAACATCCCCCCCCCCCCCCTTTTCACATATGAGTTGGGATCGTACAGTATGTGTGTATTTAAATGCATATTGGATTTGTAACCCCCCCCCCCCCCCAGCTGTGTGGAGGTGCTGCTGTCTGCAGGAGCTGCTGTGGACTCGGTGGCGGCGGAGGGGGGGCAGACCTCCCTCTTCCTGGCCTGCGAGGCGGGGGGGCTGGACTGTGTCCTGGTCCTGCTGAGCGCCGGAGCCGATCGCTCGCGTACCACCACGGTAAGTCTGCTCCGCCACGCTCATGAACTGCATCAGATTTAAACATCAGTGAATAAACTTTGTTGAATAACAAATAATGTTATTGAATAATAAAGGTCAGCTCTGGATTCTTGTTTCGAGATTAGATTTTGAGTTATGGTACGTATCTACATACGTCTATGATCGGAATGACCAAACATTGGCTGTGGTTCATTCGCGTATCGGCCACCGGAGTTCTCGTACACGCTTCGGAAGAAGTTTCAGTTGGTTGCAATCTGCAACCCCACCGCTAGATGGCGCCAAATCTGACACACTAGGACTTTTAAAGTTTTAAAGCTTAAATGTTAGAGCCTCAATCTGATCAAAATGTGTATTTTGTTTAAGTGCCCTGAAGTCTGATTGGTTTTGTCGCAGGTCTTCCGTACTGCAAAAAAAACGTGTCTTTTAATTTGAAAAAATTACGCTGATTATCCGATTGATGTAATGTAAATGTTACATCTTCATTATTATTTTAAGTGTTCCTACGGTGGGGGCTTCGTTCGTTCGTCTGATTGGTTCCAGCTAATTGATGTACTCTGGCTCTCTATGGTAACTATAGGGGGCCTGTTAGTTGCCGTGGCAGCAAGCGATGAGAACCCTATATTTAGTTCCTGTACCTGCTTTTGTTCCACATTTAGCCCGGCGTCCCTGCAGAGCCAGAGGAGCTGCCGACGTCTCTGTAGCATATCTGACCTCTTCAGCGCCGGCGTATTTATAGACGCCGGAAAATGTTGGCCGGCGTGTGTGTGTGTGTGTGTGTCGGGTCAAACGCAACGATTTAACGTGGAGGAGGAGGTCTGATCCTGGGGAACAGAATACAGTCTGAGTGTGCTGTACAGTCACAGCTCATTCATTATCTGTGATGTTAACTGTGTATATTTGAACAGATTTGAAAAAAACATAAAAAAATATATTAAACCATTTTTCAGTGAAATAAATCAGTATGAACTGAGAACACAGAATATATTCGGCACACTAAACCCGCCCCAGTTTGAACCTACATTAGTGGAAAGTTTCCAACCTTTCTTGACTTTATTATTATTATTATTGAGTTATTGTTCATACCAGAGAGGCAGAAGGAAGAAGCAAGAAGAAGTTGCTCTGTGTACTCGATCGCTGATGATCAAAAAACGTCTCCGGTGCTCAAAACCAAATATTACAACGAGTTACAACGAGGAGGGACATGTTTCAATAAAAAGCCTTTATTATAGCCTATAAATCATTAAAACAGCCAACATATTTCGAACACTAAGTCTTCGTCAGGGCATTTAACGACACTTGTTCTAATATTTACGAGAGCCTGGATCAGTTCTACTTTCCACAAACGTGAGTGACACAAAAGATCCTCTAAATTGAAATCAGTGAACCTCAGCTCAGAGAGTTTTGTGTTTAAGTAACACATTGAATCACCTTCACGTCTCTGCAGGACGGCTGCACGGCTCTCCATGCGGCCGTGCGCTCCGGACACGTGGACACGCTGCGTCTCCTCCTCTGCCACCCGACTCGGGGCGACCCCGCAGTGACCCCTGACTCCCCCGCCGCCACCCTGGCGCTGCCCGCTGCCCTGCTGAACCAGGCCAACAGCGACGGCTGGACGGCTGCACACATGGCTGCTGCCCTCGGCCTCAAGGTGAGGGGGAGATGAATTAACTGACTACGTTTTAATGTAGAAACCACAGTTATGCACCGTGAGCTTTTCAGCCTCTTTTAGCTCTTTGTTTTGGCCTCATTTAATGATTTACGCTCTGATAATCCAACTGGACCTACCAAGAAGGCAGCCCGACTATTGGCCTTACATTCAAACTCTCAATGAATGCTAATGTTGCTCTCTAACAATTGCTTGCTAACATGTTAGCAATAACGTTATTAAGTGATAGTGTATCAGGGCTGTGTGTCTACTGTCCCCTGGTGGAGTTGTCACGATGATGGAACTTCTAACTTTGATAACAAAACCTTGAAAAAAGGTCAAATGCATCAATCTGGTGCACTCTGAGGGGTTCATTAAGAGGCTAGATCTATGAACGTTGTGCTCTAGTAAACTATTTTATCACAACACATTAGTGATTGATGACACGGCAAAAAAGTCACATGCAAAAAGCGTGGTAAACGAGACAGGACTTTAAGCCTTAATACCATTTAAACGGATGAGTTTTATAATAATTCACCCTCTGTACAGTTGTTATGAGCGGATATATTAGCTCTAGAGACCAAAACCGTTATTCTGCACCAGGTTGCCGCTGTTAAGTTGGACATTTTAACAATGGGGGTCTATAGGGATCGACTTGCTTTTGGAGCCTCAAGTGGCCGTTTGAGGAACTGCAGTTTTTTTGCACTTCCACGCTGGGTTCACTTCTCAGCGACGGATGTTGACGCTTAGCAGCGGTCCTTCACCTTTGACCTTTCCAAACCAATCTCTGGCCGGTTGAAAACAGCACCATGAGTGAGAAGAGGCCGTCAGATAATTCATCTTTTTTGACAACACTGCCCCCTAGTGGCCAAGAAAAAAATCCGGCTAAGCAGCTTTAATCTCGACATTCAGTCAGCCTCCTGCTTTCACTACTGATCTCCTGCAGGTCTGCAGTCTATATTATGTTAAAATGTTTTCATGCACACCTGTACACTTCCACTAATGCCCCGCCATCAGTCCCCACGGCGTCAGGATAACGGGACGGCCGACCTTGGTGGCTGCAACGTCCCGCTCGGCTCAAACGAACGCAGGAGACACCAGACTAGACTTCACCTGAGTGTCTGACATGAATATCAATGACGACCACCGCTCGTCGGGCTCTGCTTTCATTAACACTCGAGAGCTTCTGTTGCACAACTACTGCTGTATGTGGTCACACACACACACACACACCTTGTACCGTCCACATGGTGATCACTCACCAAAAATGATGTGTGCGTGTGCGTGTGTGTGTGTGTGTGTGTGTGTGTGTGTGTGTGTGTGTGTGTGTGTGTGTGTGTGTGTGTGTGTGTGTGTGTGTGTGTGTGTGTGTGTGTGTGTGTGTGTGTGTGTGTGTGTGTGTGTGTGTGTGTGTGTGTGTGTGTGTGTGTGTGTGTGTAGGAGTGTCTGGAGGTGCTGTGCAGCCACAGTGAACAGGACATCGAGAGGAGAGATAAGTGTAATCGCACTATTCATGACGTGGCCACTGATGACTGCAAAGATCTACTTGAAAACCTCCGTGAGTGGCCTCTCCTTGTGTGTGTGTGTGTGTGTGTGTGTTTTCTCGTTAGTTTTATGCCTTAAAGAATAATTCTGCTTCCTAAACACTAATCTAATTTGATTATTTGAGCTATAATTCTTATTTTTGACAATAAACAATCGTCTTTGGGGATTATTCAATGAAAGCCTGCTGGTGGGTTTTGTGGGTTCACCGTTCCCTCTCTGCTCTCCTCCAGACTCGTACCGGGTCCTGGTGCGTCTCCAGTGTTCCGGTGGAGGAGGAGCGGGGTCCATGTGTCCCGTGGAGGCCCTGGAGGAGGAGGCCAACGGCGTCACCAGCAGCCGGTCGGCGCTGGGCCGCGTGTCGGTCGACCGGTCGACGCGTTGGTGTCAGCTGAGCTCCGCCCTCGGCCTCGCCTTCACCTCCTACCTCCAGACCGTCTGTGGGGAGTCTCAGACGGCCGGGAAAGAGGCGCAGCGCCCACCGCTCGGCCTCAGTCCCGCCAGTATCGCCTCCATCCTTATAGGTGAGTTGTTATGTACCCGCCCCCTTTATCTAACTCCTCTTTTCTCCTCTACGTCCTCCGTCCTTCTCCTTTCCTTTCTCGCTTCTTTCCATTCCTTTTCATCACACCTTCCTCTCTCCCTCTCTTCCTCCTCATCTTTCTTCTCCTTCCACCTTGAGTGATCGTGTTTGTTCGGCTGACGGCCTGTTTTTTCCTTCTTCTTCTTCTGAACCGATGAATAATGAATGTGTTGGAACATGTGTGGAGTGCACGTGTTGCCTGTGTGTCTGTGTGTTTTCTTCTGGTGATCAGATGTCATCAGTGTGTGGTTTGGTGAGGCTGGTTTAAAGGGTTAGAGTTACACCTGTGTGTGTGTGTGTGTGTGTGTGTGTGTGTGTGTGTGTGTGTTTTGGGTATGATGATGATGAAAGAAAGTAGCAGCAGAGGAGGGATGCATAATGGATGAGATGGGGGGGGGGGGGGGTGCAAATTTAGGAGGAAGTGTGAGTCTTCTGTGTCAAGCTGCAGACGCTCTTTGGTGTCTTTGTGTCTGCATGTGTGTCTCATTTCACTTCTGTGTGTTGTTTAAGCGACTTCTGACTCGTCTGAGCCGGTGCTCAACCGAACTATTCAATTAATCAATCAAGTCGATCGGCAGAAAGTCAAGCAACAGATTCGATGAACAGCTTTTCGTTAAGATTCTTAGCGGGAATGTCCCGACAGAGAACATACTCGAGATTATTATTACATCCTTTTTAGTGAAAAACTAACTCTGCAAACAACTCGTAACACTTCAGCATCACATATCAATTAACACGTCGGTGAGATAAAGGGACTTGTTTTTAGAGAATGTGAGACGTGAACATGAATATAATGACACACACTTCCTCGTTCTAGTGAGATATAGTAGCGACCCATCAGATTTGGTTCCAGGTGCAGCTGTTTGGTTAAAGACGATGTTTGATATCACGAAGGAGGAAACGATAAACACACACAGCTCCAATCTTTGCAGCATCTGGTTCTCTGTTATCTGGGTTTGCTATTATAAGAAAAAGAAAAACCTGCTCAACTCTCCCAAAAGAAGACATTTTAATTGCTAAAACTCCTCTTATGATGCATCACGTTACACGTCCTCTAATGAGCCCCGGTGAGAGAAGCCGTCCTGTTTCTCCTGCTTCTTACAGCAGAGAAGGAAAAGCAGAATATTCTGTTTATTTACGTCGTTGTACGTTCTGTGCTTTAGGTAGAAAGACGGATAAATGATACATTATGGTGCATATAACTTATGCACATACCGTATTTTAATCATGTACTAAACGTCCTGTGTATTTCTTGTTTGTGATGACGTCTCGCTGTCACGTCTCTGCTCTCCTCCTCCAGGAGACACCGAGTGGTTGCCAGATCAGGAGCTGCCTCTGTCCCCCTGGGACCTGGTCCGAAAGCCTCTGAGCCAGAGCATCACCCTCCGCCTCAAAGGTACAAACCTGTACAAACCTGTACAAACCAGAGTCTGTTGTTCGCTCAGAAAAGCAGAATCGGAACAAATTTGGTGCATGAAAGAGCCTCAGAAATCAGTTTTGGATGCGTGTGCAGCGTGGGCAGCGATGTACCAGGATGTGAGTCACACCGCCGGGAGGGAACATGTAGGCCAGGACATGTTTATAGAATAAGTATTTTTGACTGAATCTGAATCAATTAGAGTCTGTTTGACTCTAAATGGACCATCATGTACTAAATGAACATCATGCTGTATTGAAGAAGACTTGAAACTAGAGATTGAGACCATAAACTCATGTTTACAATGTTTACTGAGGTAATAAATCAAGAGAGAAGTAGAGTCATTTTCTCATAGACTTCTATAGAACCAGAGGAGTCGCCCCCTGGTGGACATTAGAGAGAATGCAGCTTTAAGACACTTCAGCGTTCGCTTCACTTTTTAGAACCGAAAGTTTCCGCCGGCTACGTCCACTTCTCATATCCAGTCTGTGGTGGATTTAAGAGTTGTTGACTTACAACAACCTGCACAGCAGCACATTTATCACGGATGTAGCTCGATTGTTAGCTAGCTTGTATAAAGAAGACTTCCCAATTCTTGATCCGGCCTACAAAGCTCTCCAACCGGAGGAAAACTTTACTTTTTTAATCTTTAAAGAATGATCTGTTCAAATTGTTTGATGGTGTTCAGATCTATCGGTGAAGGAATGTTGAAGCAAGCGGTATCCAAATGAAAAGACCCAACTGGGACCAGTAAAGAGCTGGACTCCGGTCGGCTCCTCAGACACCTCTGTAGATGATCATAGATGAGTCACAGCGGCAGACCGTTACGCTCCACAGATTATTGGAATAACCTTCCTTACTGTCTGCTGCTGTATCCAGTGAACGTCACGTCTCGGTGAGTCAGGAGGAAAAAAGACGGAACAAAAGTCTGGCACCGTGAAAATCCGTCTGAGCAGCAGCCAAACTCTCCTCTTCACTCGTTCATCAATCCGTTTTCTCCTTCTTCTGCGCCTTCCTCCGTCTCCGTTGTACTCGTTTTCTCCCCGTCTTTTTACGGAAGACGTCTCATTAAGTGAAGCGCTCGGTGAAGTCCTGACTCAGACGTCCGTATCGACCCGTCCGTCCGACTCTTTCAGATGAGCACTGCACTCTGACTCCTAGTCCATCTTACCACATTCAATGGTAGTGTTTTATTTCACAGGTCTGTCATGTCCTAGTTTTCTGGAAGGAACTTACACATGTTGGAGACAGACAGAGACAGTTATATGAGATGAGTCAAGTTTTCTCGGGAAAA